>CM077159.1:11223822-11823822 GCA_039583875.1 Platanthera guangdongensis | reverse complement strand
CGACACTCAGCAAAAGTCTGCAGAGTCTAAGTAAAAGTGTCGACACTCAACACAATGTGTCGACACTATGCTGAAGAGTCAGTATTTGAAGTAAGTGTCGACACTCAACACAATGTGTCGACACTATGCTGAAGAGTCAGTATTTGAAGTAAGTGTCGACACTCAACACAATGTGTCGACACTATGCTGAAGAGTCAGTATTTGAAGAAAGTGTCGACACTCAGCACAATGTGTCGACACACAACCAGAAGAGTCAACACTTGAAGAAAGTGTCGACACCCAGCACAATGTGTCGACACTTAGTTGAAGACTCTACACTTGAAGAAAGTGTCGACACAAGGAACTGTGTCGACACTTAGCAAAGAACAGAAAAGTTACAAAATATTCTAAGTACAAGTGTCGACACTAAAAGAATGTGTCGACACTCAGCTGAAGAAACAAAAGTGAAGACTTGTGTCGACATCAAGAAGCAGTGTCGACACTGGACAGTTTCAACACATGAAGATGTGTCGACACAAAGAACATGTGTCGACACTTAGAAGAATACAGTTAAAGAATGAAGTACAAGTATTTGTGTCGACACTCAATTTTAGTGTCGACACATGCAGAAGAATCTGTGTCGAGACATACAAGGAATTGTGTCGACACCTTGTAGACTTGTGTCGACACTTACACAACATGTGTCGACACTTAGTCTATAAGTGTCGACACTTAAGAATAGAAAGTCTCGACACTATCTGACAGTTAGGAAATTTCAAGAAGTGACTGGTTGACATGACAGCTGCCGATCCAGCCGGTCTACAACAACTGTCAGAGAAATCAGAAGTCTGTTATAAACCGGACCAGCCGGTTACCATGAAGGAAGCCTATAAATAGGCACCCATAGTTTACAGAATCTGATTGATAAAAAGATTGATGAAGTGATATAGAAGTGGTTGAAAAAGTTTTTGATAGAGAGAGTTCAGATCTTTGTAAAAGTGGTATATTGAGTATCAACACAAGAAGATCTTGCTGTGCATCGGCAGATCTAAGAAGTTGGAGAGAGAGAGCTCCAACCAAGTATTCAGTCTTTGGAACTAAGGCTGAGAAGAAGAATTCAGAGTCATCTGGATTTCAAGAAGCAGAGGTCAAGGAACAACTGCAGAAGATTCAGACTAATTCAGTTCTAATCAAGAAGCTTTGAAGGAAGCTAAGTCAGTTTGGATCTAACTGAGTTCTTCCAAGAACTCTTCAAGAATCTCTCAACTCCTCTCTTATTTTCTGAGTTGTAGAGTTAGCTATTGTACTTTCTATTTTAACTTGTAGGATCCATTGGATCTGAGAGAATTGTAAGCCTATATTATAAAGGCTGAGGGTAGGGCTTGATTGCCTGAGTGTAGGAGTTGAAGAACTCTGAGTGTAGGCCTTAATTGGCTGAGTGTAGGCCTGGGTGGCTGAGTGTAGGACTTTTGGCTGAGTGTAAGGCTTTGGGCCTGAGGTGTAGGAACCTAGTTGGGTTCTGAGCTAGTGGAGAAGTTTGGCCGAATCTAGTACACTGCTAGATAGGCGAAGGGGGAAAGTGGATGTACCCAAAGATTGGGGAACCACTATAAAATCTTGTGTATTCTGTGCTGTGATTGTGCTGTGTTGTGAATTGCTGTGTTTGCTGTGAGAACTTATTCAGAAATCTGTGTTATAAACTGTTGTGCTGCCAACAAAGTTTTAGAAAGGATTTGGTCACCTATTCACCCCCCCCCCCTCTAGGTGTTTAGGTACCATATCTTTCAAGTGGTATCAAAGCGAGGTTCCTCAAAAAGGACTAACTGTCTGAGGAGATCCAGTTTGGCAGATTCAGTGTAAGTTAGGAAACAGTTTCAAGAAAATCAAGAAACATGGGGTCTTCAGAGAATCACAAGGAATTGGGTTCAATGAAACTGCCCATATGCAGAAAGGAGATTTTTGGAATCTGGAAAGAAAGGGTAAGGCTGTTCATGGAGGCCTCTGACCCTAGGATCTACATCACAGTCAAAGAAGGGCCCTATGTGCCCATGAAGATTTCAGTCTTGGATGCTACACAGAGAACTCCAAAGGATTTTTCTGAGATGACCAAGGATGAGATTGTCCTAGCTACAATGGACAAAAGGGCACAGAACATCATAGTTAGTGCAATTGATGATGCCACCTTCCAGAACCTTATCCACTGTAAAACAGCAAAAGAAATGTGGGATACCCTCATTGTCTACATGGAAGGTTCTGAAGAAGTAAGACAAGATAGGAAGTCCCTGCTTAATCAAGAATATGAGAGCTTTAGGCAAGGAAGAGGAGATAGCATCACTGAATGTTACAAGAAGTTTTATAGAATTGTTAATGAACTCATGTCCTATGGAAGAGAGTTTTCTAACTATGAATTGAATGATAAATTCTTAAGGTCCCTAACCAAAGACTGGGACACCAAGATCTGTGTCATCAGAGAAATGGCAAAGTTGGGAGAAATTCCTCCTCCCACACTATTTGGCAAGTTGTTATCTTATGAGATGCAATTGTCAGTAAGAAAAGAGGAGGAAAAGTCAACAAGGACTGAACACAGGGAAAGGACTGTTGCCTTTAAGTCAGAAGTATCTAGAAAGAACAGGACTAAGTCATCAACTCCTCCTCCAGAGGTAGTTGAATCAGAATCTGATGAGTCTGTTAGCACTAAATCTACAAGCAGTGAAAGTGATGAAGATTTTGCTGCATTCACCAGACATTTTCAGAAATTCCTTAAGAAGAAACAGTGGAGGTCCAGACCTTCATATTCCAAAGGGAAAGAAGTCCAGTATTAGGAGAAGAAGCCTTCAAAGAAGGATAAGAAAAAGACAAAGACTAGTAAGGCAACTGGGTCTAAGATAGTATGTTACTGCTGCAATAGACAGGGGCATGTTATTGCAGATTGTCCTGAGAGAAGAAAAGAATCCAGTGACAAAAAGAAGACTCACTTCAAAGGAAAGAAGGAGAAGTCCTTTGTTGCAAAGAATGAGAAGACTCTTTCAGACATTTCTTCTTCAGACACTGAGACAGATGCTGAAGCCTACATAGGGCTATTTGCTGAAGAAGAAGAAGAGTTTATGCAGATCATGGAATCAATCTATGAATAAGAAGAGTGTCAGTGCCAAGGACTGATGGCATTGACTGAAAGTACCAAAATCCTGGAGCAGCCAGGACCTAGTCAGGTACAAAGTCCAACTCAAAGTTCAGATTTCAGTTCTAGTTCAGAGTCAGATTCATCTTCATCAAGTGATGGAAGTTTTTCTGAATCTGAGGGAGATATTCATCAGCTCTTAGATGAATATAAAGTACTGTTGCAAGCCTATAAGAAAAGCAAGATCCTAGCTAAAAGTCAGGCAAAGGAGATTGCTGATCTCAAGGCAGCTGCAACAGATTTTGAAAAACAGTATGATCAAAAACTGAATGAAGTAGCCAGGCTGAAACACATTACAGTGATTCAGATGGGTACTATTACATTTAAGAATGATCAAATTAAGAGACTGGAGATCAATCTCCAGAAGGAAAAAGAACTTGCTGCCAGGTTTTCAAAACCTAAATCAGTATTACCATTAATTGATGAATTTGTTCATCAAAAAGGCAAAGCTGGACTAGGTTTTGTTAGACCTGCAGGGACTGTACAGTCCAAGTTCAAGTCCAAGGGTAAAGCCCCAACATTCAACAAGCCTGCTGCAGTCAAGACAACAAAGGTTGTATCTAAGCAAAGGTACAATAAGTTTGAATGCTGGTGCTGTGGCAAGGTTGGCCACTTTGCCTTGGATTGTTGGCACAATACCAGTGCCAAGTTGAGTAGCAAGTTACCTGATGGAAAGCCAGTAGGTAGCTATGTCAAGTTGCAAACTAACAATCACCAAGGACCCAAGTTTACTTTGGGTTCTAAGGTTCATTAATTTATTTTGCAGGTGAATCCAAGTGGCCATACCCCAACATGGTACTTGGATAGTGGATGCTCCAGACATATGACTGGAACAAGGGGACTACTGAAGGATTACATTCCAATCAAAAATGGTCCTAAAGTGACCTTTGGTGGTTCTGAAAAAGGAATCATCAAAGGGTTTGATAACATCTCTTCAAACCTTGTTACCATTACTCAAGTGGCTTATGTTAAAGGGTTGAAACACAACCTCATTAGTATAAGTCAGTTAAGTGATGTAGGGTATGACATCTCATTTGTTAAAAATGGTTGTCATATCAAGAGGTCAAGTGATCAAGAGATCATTTTGACAGGATATAGAAAGAGAAATGTCTATTGTTTAGACATTATGATTGAGAACAATGGTTCTCCTGTCTGTCTTGTAGCTAATGAGACAATCTCTCATTGTGTTAAGTGGCACAAGAGGCTAGCTCATCTTAACTACAAGACTATTAGCAAACTCTTTAGCAAAGAGTTAGTGAGGAATGGTCCTCAAGTTAAGTGTGTCAAAGATGGCATTTGCTCAGCTTGTCAAAAGGGCAAGCAGACTAAATCCACCTTTAGAAGCTTAGACAACAAAGATGCTGTGAGGTGTTTATACCTCTTGCATATGGATCTATTTGGTCCAATGCCAGTTCACAGCTTAGGTAGGAAGGTCTATACCTTTGTAGTTGTTGATGACTACTCAAGGTTTTCCTGGGTATTCTTCTTAAAGCAGAAATCTGAAACACCTAGTGTCTTCTATAGTTTTGTTAAGCAAATTCAGAATGAATTGAACTGTACAGTGGTCAAAATTAGAAGTGACCATGGTACTGAGTTTCAGTCTGAAAGCATGACAAAGCTGTGTGAAGACTATGGGATATTTCAAGAATTCTCTTCACCTAGAACACCTCAGCAAAATGGCATTGCTGAAAGGAAAAATAGGACCTTGATAGAGGCTGGTAGAACCCTATTAAGTGATTCATCACTGCCAGAGTATTTCTGGGCTGAAGCAGTTAACACTGCATGACATGTGATATATAGGGCTACCATCACTAAAAGGTTAAACAAGACCCCCTATGAAGTTGTGAAAGGCAGGAAACCAAATCTATCCTATTTCAGGATTTTTGGTTGCAAATGCTTCATACTAAACAATGGAAAGTCTTACCTAACTAAGTTTGCTGCCAAGTCCCAAGAGGGAGTATTTGTTGGGTACAGCAATAATAGTAAGGCTTATAGAGTCTACAACTTGACTACACAAGTTGTAGAGGAGTCTGTGCATGTAGTTTTTGATGAGACACAACTAATTAACAATGAGTTGTCTAGCAATGTATGCAGCCCCACAGGTCTTACTAAGAAGATGGACAAGCTAGCCATAGAAGATGTACCTGCTGCAAGACAGCAAGTAGAAGAAGATGGCTTATGTCCAGGGGGAGAACTACATGTACCAGGAGCTGAAGAAGTACAAGGAACTCAGCATGATGAAGATGTTGAAGAAGTTCAACCAGAAGTAAGGATGCCTCCAGCCAACAGGCATCTAAGAGATCATCCAGTAGAGCTGATAATTGGAGATCCAAGACAAGGTGTTCAGACAAGGAGCAGAAATCAGAATGCTGAAGTATATTCAAGTTTTCTGTCTCAAATAGAACCAAAGAAATTTGAAGAAGCAATACAAGATCCACAGTGGACTGAAGCAATGCAGGAAGAGCTTAATCAGTTCAAAAGGTGCAAGGTTTGGGACTTGGTTCCTAAACCTAAAGATCACAATGTGATAGGAACAAAGTGGATCTATAGGAATAAGTTAGATGAACAAGGAGTTATCATCAAGAATAAAGCAAGACTGGTTGCAAAAGGATATAGGCAAGAAGAAGGTATTGATTTTGATCAAACCTTTGCTCCAGTAGCCAGACTGGAAGCCATAAGGATGTTCTTGGCCTATGCAACCTACCAAGGATTCAAGGTATACCAAATGGATGTCAAGTCAGCATTCCTAAATGGTAATTTGAAAGAAGAAGTCTATGTGGAGCAGCCTGCAGGTTTTGTTGATCCAACTTTACCTCATTATGTGTATAGACTTAGGAAAGCATTATATGGGTTAAAACAAGCACCTAGAGCTTGGTATGAAACCCTATCTAGTTTCCTCATTGAGAACAAGTTCTCAAGGGGGAAAATAGATAAGACTCTATTCCTTAGGGAATCTAGAGGCAAAGTAATACTTGTCCAAATATATGTAGATGACATTATATTTGGGTCTACTGAAAGTAGCCTTTGCAAAAAGTTTGCAAAGCTTATGCAAAGTCAATTTGAGATGAGTAGTATGGGAGAACTGAAGTTTTTCTTGGGTCTCCAAGTTAAACAGACTGGAAGTGGTCTATCCATATGTCAGTCTAAGTTCACCCTAGAACTCATAAGGAAGTATGGTATGGATTCATCCAGTATCATGAAGACTCCTATGGGGTCAAGTATGTCTCTAAGCAAGGATGATGCAGGGAAACCTGTAGATGAAACCTTATATAGAGGGATAGTTGGCTCCCTACTATACTTGACTGCAAGTAGGCCTGACATTATGTATGCTACATGTGTTTGTGCCAGGTATCAAGCCTGCCCTAAAGAGTCTCACTTGACTGCAGTCAAGAGAATCTTGAGATATCTAAAGGGCACACCTTATCTAGGCCTCTGGTACCCTAGGAATGGAGATTTTGATCATACAGGCTATTCAGATGCAGACTTTGCAGGATGCAAAGAAGATAGAAAGAGCACTACTGGATCCTGTCAATTCCTAGGTGGAAGAATAATTTCATGGAGCAGTAAAAAGCAGACTAGTGTGGCTATTTCCACAGCTGAGTCAGAATATGTAGCTGCAGGAAGTTGCTGTGCTCAACTTCTGTGGATTCAACATCAGTTAGAAGACTATGGATTTCAGGTAAGTAGAACTCCACTTTACTGTGATTCTACTAGTGCTATTTCAATAGCTAACAATCCTGTATCACATAGTAGAACTAAACATATTGAGATTAAATATCACTTTCTTAGGGAGCATGTAGAAAGAAATGATATTGCACTTGAATATGTTAGAACTGATAATCAGATAGCTGATATGTTTACTAAGCCCTTAGAAGAAGCTAAGTTCAATAGGTTCAAAATTGAACTAGGAATGATAAACTTAGACTAAGTTTACAGAACTAAAAATTGGCTAAGTAAAAAGGTGTCGACACATAGACAAGTCTATGTCGACACAGAATAGTAAGTGTCAACACTTCAGGAAAATGGTGTCGACACATCTAGGAAGTTGGTATCGACACTTCAGAATGTTAGTGTCGACACATGTCGAGTTGGTGTCGACACTACAGAATGTTAGTGTCGACACATGTCGAGTAGGTGTCGACACATCCAATAAGGTGTCGACACTTAAGTTTTACTCAGAATTTACTAAGTAAAGTCTCGACTACATGTCGAGTAGTGTGGTGTCGACACTTAACCAAGTGTCGCCACATAAAATCTGTTGACTAAATTTGTGTCGACACATGAGTGTCGAGACATTATAAGTCAGTGTCGACACTTATTGACAGTGTCGACACATCATTAGTAATCCATCCCGCCTGTTCGTCTTCAAACCAGAAAGGTATAAATAGGATTCTGTCTTTGTTTGTCGACACGCTTTCAAAAGTTTCGAGACCAAACCTCTTGTGTCGACATTTCTCTCTTCTCAAGACTAAATCTTCAAACCCTAATGGCTCCCAAGCTCGAGGAGAATGTTAACGAAGGGTATGAGCTCGTGCGAGGTGCTTTTGACGATGGCGATCAAGAAATCAAGTCGGTGGTAACCCTAGTCACCGATTCAGGATTAGAGTTCTTGGTTTCCGAACCAACCAAGATATGGAAGAAGGAAGTTATTGAATTCCTTACTGGAGCGTCTGTAGATGATTCAGGCTACAGAATTAAGTCAAGGGTGCATGGCACCAAGGTCAAGATTTCACCCAAGTCCTTGAGAAAGGTACTTCAGCTCCCTAAAATTCAAGAAGAAGAGGAAGTGACCACATCTAAGACCAGAGAAGCACTTACCTGGTGTGGTCTTGATCCTAAGATGAAAATAGGTTCAGTTTTCAACAGGAAGGGAATGAATAATCAAGGCAAATTCCTGTCCGAAGTTGTAGGCAAAGTTATACTAAGCAAACCAGGAGGACATGACAGGGTATCAGCCTCTATGTTTAGTATTATGACCAGAATCATCTTCAACCTCAAAACAGACTGGTCTATGATTGTATTTGAGAAGGTGAAGGAAAGTCTGAAGAAGCCCAATCTGGGCAGGATACTAAGTCTCTACCTGGCTGGATCAATTCCAGAGGTAATGAGCACTGCTGCTGGAGCTAAAATCAACCACATGAGAAGGATGGACATGAGAATCTTCTTCAGGTGGGAAAGGGTGCTGTCAAAGGAATTGACCACCCCTGAGAAACAAGTTACTAAGAAAGATTCTCCTCCCAGGAAGAAAAGAAAAACTGCTGTTGTGACACAAGTGTCCTCAAGCAGTTCTGAGAGTGAAGAACAGGTGGTGTTTACACCTGATGAGCAAGAGGAGGAGATAGTAGAAAAGACCCCTGCTGGTCAAGATGTGGCTGAGATTCAGGGGGAGCTGCCTCACACTAGCCCCATCCCTAGGGATCCAAGCCAGGGGGAGCTTCCAGGTGTAGCAGAACCATCTACACTGGAGAGTGAGCAAGCCACCATCCTCATCCAAGAGGTACTTGTTGACCTTAATACTTTCAATTTTTCTATAATAAATTCTGATTTGTCTGATGACCATCAGCAAAATCAGCAAGCAACTCAAGAACCAGATGTTGTTCTCCAAGACACATCTGTTGTAGCTGATGAACACAGTACATCTCCTGCACAGTCACCTCCAGAATATACAATGGAAGATCTATTTCTGAATTTAGATCAAGAGGACTTTGATATGAACAAGACTGCTACTGAAGAGAAGGATGCTGCTGTTGAGGGGGAGAATCTGGAAGTTGTGGAAGAGCCTATTAGGCTGGAAACTGAGCAAGTACCTGGTGTGCAGACTGCAAGGCCTGAAAGCCCTAAGGATAGGGTAAATATAGCAAGTACTTCAGAGTCTGAGGATGATGAAGCTGAGCAAGATAAGAAGAAGAAGTTCTTTGTCTTCAAAAGAAGGAGTCAGAGCTATAAGAAAGCTCTACAAACTGTTGCTCAACACTCACTAGTCCAACAAGCTCCATCAACAGATTACAGTAGCCTAATGGTAGCAATGCAAGTTAAGCTAGATGAGCAAAGGAGGGCTATAGAGACATATATTGATGAAGGCCACAAGTCTTTACAGTTTGATCTAGCTCAAGATATCAAATCAATAAGGTTTGAAATGAATTTGAATAAGAAGGAAATGACTGACTGCTTCCACAAGGGTGGTAATGCAGTGGTCTATTTGGCAACTCACCAGGAGAAAATCAAGTCTCAAGTAGATGATATAGCACAGAAGCAAGGCTATGTGCTGGAAAATCAATTGAGAATGAATGATAATCTGACAGCTTCTCACAATGCAATAGTCACTGAACTGAAGAGTAAGTTTGCTGAACCTTCAACATCATCTGCTGCTGCCAAAGCTGAATTTGATAAAGTATTTCAAGAAGAACTTGCTGCTGTCAAGACTGCAATCAAGGATTCCCAGAAGGTCATTTCAGAACAACTTACCAAGCTTAGACCTTTCTTTAAAGAGTGCATCAGGTACTTAGACAGCCAAATCAGATTTCAAAAAGATGATGTGAGAGATCATGTAGCACAAGAAGTCATAAAGGGGGAGAGGGTGTTAGTCAAAGCTAGCTCTGACCATGCCAAATGGATTTCTAATTCCATCAGAGCTACACTGGGCTATCCTCCCCTGTGTGATGATGACAATGTAGCTGAATCTGGTATTCAAAGTGCATATCTTGGAGGTGAGCAACAGGAAGTAGCTCAGGTGATCTATCCACCTCCAGATTTTGACATGGTTCATGCTGATGTAAGCACCATGTATAGTCCAACTGCTGGTAAGCCTAATATTGTTCTGGAAAAGGTTGTTCAACCTATTACAGCAGCTATGCAAGAGGCTTTGGACAAATAAGAAGAGACTAGGCTATCAAAGAAGAAGTTCAGGGAACTTGCTGAGCAAAAACCAGATTTTGAACAATGGAGCCCTACTTCTAGGAACATCATTCTCACAGCCTGGAAAGCGGCCAAGGACAATGCCCATGAGAGGAACAAGTGGTTCTCAGAGGCAGAATGGAGGAAGCATGAGAGTAGGCAGGAATCCATTATCCAACATAGAAGGAAGGCTAAGTTAGGAAAGCTACCTCCAACAGCTGTGGAGCCTAGCAAGTACTTTCCTAAGCCCTATCATTACTTTGAGAGGCAAAAAATCAAGGCTGAAGAACAGAAGAAGAAGGACTCCAAAGGGAAGAAGACTGCTGAAGCTGAGCCTGCTGCTGCTGCTGCTGCTGTAAAGGCCAAAGTGCAAGCTGGAAAAGGCATTGTCATAAAAGAACCAGAGCAGAATTAGACTAAGATTAAACTGAAGAATGTTGTAATCTGTTACATCAAACATTTTGTGTAAATCATTGAAAATGTATTAACAACAATGTTTGAACAATTTTTGTTAAATAAATTTCATGATTGTTCAGATGAATGTGTCTAATTCTTGTTTGTTCTGTAATGCTGAATGAGTATACATGTGTGCTTTATTACATGTTTAAGTTTAACTCTGTTGACATATACCTGTTTTACATCATTTTATAATTTTTTATTATGAGTGGTGTATATCATTGACTAAGGGTTATGACTTCTCCAAATAGGGGGAGATTGTTGGGTACATTGGTCAAATGTACCTGATTTGAAGAAGCCTCACCTAACTCAATGATATACATCATAATGTATTTGATGTGTGTTTGAGTTACTTGTGCAGGTTAGGTATTCACTAGACTGAAGCTAAAAGTTTCTAAGTCCATGTGTCGACACCCAGAGGAAAAATGTCGACACTTGAGAAAGCTTGTGTCGACACCCAGACAAGCAATGTCGACACTTGGAGTCATTGTGTCGACACCTGGGATGAAGAGTCGACACCAGACAGAAGTGTCGACACTTGGAGCTGTGTCGACACTCAGTGAAGAAGTATGCAGAAAAGCTGTGTCGACACTTAGCAGAAGTGTCGACACCTAGAAGAGCTGTGTCTACACCAGAAAGTGTCGACACTTGGAGCTGTGTCGACACTCAGCAAAAGTCTGCAGAGTCTAAGTAAAAGTGTCGACACTCAACACAATGTGTCGACACTATGCTGAAGAGTCAGTATTTGAAGTAAGTGTTGACACTCAACACAATGTGTCGACACTATGCTGAAGAGTCAGTATTTGAAGTAAGTGTCGACACTCAACACAATGTGTCGACACTATGCTGAAGAGTCAGTATTTGAAGAAAGTGTCGACACTCAGCACAATGTGTCGACACACAACCAGAAGAGTCAACACTTGAAGAAAGTGTCGACACCCAGCACAATGTGTCGACACTTAGTTGAAGACTCTACACTTGAAGAAAGTGTCGACACAAGGAGCTGTGTCGACACTTAGCAAAGAACAGAAAAGTTACAAAATATTCTAAGTACAAGTGTCGACACTAAAAGAATGTGTCGACACTCAGCTGAAGAAACAAAAGTGAAGACTTGTGTCGACACCAAGAAGCAGTGTCGACACTGGACAGTTTCAACACATGAAGATGTGTCGACACAAAGAACATGTGTCGACACTTAGAAGAATACAGTTAAAGAATGAAGTACAAGTATTTGTGTCGACACTCAATTTTAGTGTCGACACATGCAGAAGAATCTGTGTCGAGACATACAAGGAATTGTGTCGACACCTTGTAGACTTGTGTCGACACTTACACAACATGTGTCGACACTTAGTCTATAAGTGTCGACACTTAAGAACAGAAAGTCTCGACACTATCTGACAGTTAGGAAATTTCAAGAAGTGACTGGTTGACATGACAGCTGCCGATCCAGCCAGTCTACAGCAACTGTCAGAGAAATCAGAAGTCTGTTATAAACCGGACCAGCCGGTTACCATGAAGGAAGCCTATAAATAGGCACCCATAGTTTACAGAATCTGATTGATAAAAAGATTGATGAAGTGATATAGAAGTGGTTGAAAAAGTTTTTGATAGAGAGAGTTCAGATCTTTGTAAAAGTGGTATATTGAGTATCAACACAAGAAGATCTTGCTGTGCATCGGCAGATCTAAGAAGTTGGAGAGAGAGAGCTCCAACCAAGTATTCAGTCTTTGGAACTAAGGCTGAGAAGAAGAATTCAGAGTCATCTGGATTTCAAGAAGCAGAGGTCAAGGAACAACTGCAGAAGATTCAGACTAATTCAGTTCTAATCAAGAAGCTTTGAAGGAAGCTAAGTCAGTTTGGATCTAACTGAGTTCTTCCAAGAACTCTTCAAGAATCTCTCAACTCCTCTCTTATTTTCTGAGTTGTAGAGTTAGCTATTGTACTTTCTATTTTAACTTGTAGGATCCATTGGATCTGAGAGAATTGTAAGCCTATATTATAAAGGCTGAGGGTAGGGCTTGATTGCCTGAGTGTAGGAGTTGAAGAACTCTGAGTGTAGGCCTTAATTGGCTGAGTGTAGGCCTGGGTGGCTGAGTGTAGGCCTTTTGGCTGAGTGTAAGGCTTTGGGCCTGAGGTGTAGGAACCTAGTTGGGTTCTGAGCTAGTGGAGAAGTTTGGCCGAATCTAGTACACTGCTAGATAGGCGAAGGGGGAAAGTGGATGTACCCAAAGATTGGGGAACCACTATAAAATCTTGTGTATTCTGTGCTGTGATTGTGCTGTGTTGTGAATTGCTGTGTTTGCTGGGAGAACTTATTCAGAAATCTGTGTTATAAACTGTTGTGCTGCCAACAAAGTTTTAGAAAGGATTTGGTCACCTATTCACCCCCCCCTCTAGGTGTTTAGGTACCATATCTTTCAGATTTAGCCGCGAGTACGTTGTGATCGATGATGGCAAGGCGATTTGAGCAACGGGGGGGGGGGGACGATATGACCTGTGTTATGTCCGTCAGACGTGAGACCTGAAAGTGCAGTCTGTTAGAGCGTATAGCAAGATTCTTAGGCCTGTGCGCCGTGATATAATGGGGGGCTATGGTCCAATCCCGGTTCACTTAGACTATAAAACTCCGACTGCACGCCATGGAGTAAATGTTCAAGCGTGTTGCCGTTGGGTTGCGACCCTGATACGGTGGTGGGAAACAGGTTCGCCGGTACACTAAGAATGTGCCCTGTGTGCACGGATCGTCGGGCCGGGTGGCGGACGATTGTGATGGTATGTATGTGTGTGATAGCACATTGTATGAAGTATATACATGATTGTAAAATGCTATGCCTGCAGGGAAGAATACCGCTGCCCCGGAAAAGGGATAGGGTCTTTATAATTTGGTCAGCTGAATGCTGACAGTTGCCTCTGTTTGCCACCGTTGGGTGGACTGTCCCTGTGCAGGTGCTGGAGAGCCAAGCAGGACACAAAAAGGTTGATGTCCATGCTGCTTTTGCTGCTGCAGCCGCTGCTAGCCCTTGAAGGTTAAATGATATGCAATGTTGTGTTTCTTTCGATCTGGCCGGCCTACGCGCCAATGTTTGAGGCCACTGTTCTGAAAGCCCTGTAAGGCCATAAGGCCAACTGTTTGTATTTGTAAGACATTCCTATGCTAGATAAAATATGGAGCATTTATATGTTGGACATTCAGTGTTAGTGTTAGGCTTCCGCTAGAATACAATGTGTTAGGGTGCGCTGCGCTACTCTGGTATCACTCCTTAACTTCACCGCCTGTTTTGTGGTATATACTATGGGGCCCCGGGTGAACCTTCTAGTATATACTAGGTGAACAGATGGGGTTGTTACATTTTTGGTATCAGCTGTCTTGTTCTTTCCCTCTCGAAGTCGTGGTCGACTTCTTTTGTGGGGTTGCGAGCACGTGTCTGTGCAAACCAAGTTAACACGAATGAACTCCTGAATGTCCATTGTAGGAATGCAAATCCATGTGTTTGGGGAACCTGTGTGTTCATAGTATTGCTTTTGGCAATATGTTAATTGCTTACTTGTGTAATTTTACGACTGTAGGCGATGAGTGCGACTGCGTGGCAGCAGGAACCCCAACACTCGATGGGAAGCATGACATCAACTGTGGTACCAACATCTCCTCCATCGATAGAGACAACTCGACTGACTGCTGATTTGGTTTTTGCAAGGCTCAAGGCTTACCATGAGGGACAGGTTCAACCCTCTGATCAGACAGCATAGGGAAGCTCATCAGCTTCGTCGGTGAACGTGTGTTTAAGCCAAGGAGAGGACACGGTTGAGGACTATTTTCATGCATTTCTTGCAATGAGACAACAACTCGAGTTTGTGTATGAAACCGAGGGGATGAAGATCAATCAGTTTTACGACGGGCTACGGTAGGAACTCCATTTCTTGTTGATGGGTCCTAAGCTATTGGGATTCAAAACACTGGTGGAGTCTGCTAGACTATTGGAGATGGACTCGATAAGAGCCCAGCAGATGCCTGCGACCAAGAAAGTGAGAACTCGAAAGATTGGAAAGTCTGTTCACCGCAAGAGGCAAGGACTCGAGACTCGTACTTGTTATGCTTGTGGCTAGGTAGGACACATTGCGGGATGGTGTTCAGCAGCCAAAGAAGAAATACACGTGCTATTCATGTGGTAACGCAGGACATAAAGCCCGAGATTGCCGCGTTGGCTCTTAGCGGGCAATAAATGAGAAGGAAATGTCGACGTGATGATGCACATAAAATGTTATGCCTGCATGGAAGAATACCGCTGCCCCGGAAAAGGGGTAGGGTCGTTATAATTTGGTCAGCTGAATGCTGACCGTTGCCTCTGTTTCCCACCGTTGGGTGGACTGTCCCTGTGCAGGTGCTGGAGAGGCAAGCGGGATGCAAAAATGTTGATGTCCATGCTGCTTTTGCTACTGCTGCCGCTGCTAGCCCTTGAAGGTTAAATGGCATGCAATGTTGTGTTTCTTTTGATGTGGCCGGCATGCGCGCCAATATTTGAGGCCACTGTTCTGAAAGCTATGTAAGGCCATAAGGCCAACCGTTTGTATTTATTCGACATTCCTATGCTAGATAAAATGTGGAGCTTTTATATGTTGGACATTCAGTGTTAGTGTTAGGCTTCCGGTAGAATACAATGTGTTAGGGTGCGCTGCGCTACTCTGGTATCACTTAACTTCACAGCCTGTTTTGTGCTATATGCCGTGGGGCCCCGGCCGGGCCTTCTAGTATATACTAGGTGAATGGATGAGGTTGTTACACCCTATACGGGTGAGAATGATGATACGTTGCTTAACTTATTAGACTACTCTTGTATACGGGTTATTATACTTAGTGATTTAAGGTTAATCCCAGGAGTGCCCAGGGTATACCCGGTGAAGGGCTCTCGGGAGTACTAGGAACTATGATGGGATTATGCCCAAAGCTCCATTTCTCAATGATATTTACTTTAGTTGATGACTACCCATAATTCACCCCCAGCTCTCGTTGTTGCCCTGGAACAAACCTAATGATTTAAGAAATTACCGGGAAATCGACGGTATTCTGTCGACCTCCGTTTTCACTACTGTCCTTATGGTTTGCACTCCACCCCTCGTGATCTAGTAGTGACCTATAGGAGACCAATCAGGGCTTATTCCTCTAATGCAATTCTCACCTCAATAGTTAATCATATCCCACTGTGGTCCTAGTAGTTTAGGCTAACTGTGCTAGTCACTACCCATGGCCCAATACCACCCGTATAGTCAGACTTCCAATCCTTTGGTCACCATAACCCTAAATATTTATCATAGGGTAGTATGATATGTGTGATTGACCATATGAAATTTTACTATTTTCCCAAGTCATTGAAACCCTAAATTAAATTCTTTAATTAAGCGGTATATGTAACTTTATGCATGAGATACTATGACAAATGGTTCTATGGGCCTAATAATTTTTCTTGAGGATCATCTAGGTTAATTATGGCTGGATATCAAGAATTGTGATTTTGCCATATATATTTCTATTTAATTCTATTTATTATTAAATCCATTAATCGACCACTTTCCAAATGAAGTACAAGAAATATGTTACTGAAAATTCTATAAACATCACTGCAGATGTAAATTCTAAAATAATACCAAGTGGCAAAATTCATAACCTAAGACAATAATTTGATCATTTATTATCCCATTTGAAAATATCACTAAAATGAAATCCTTGAGTTAAAATTTAATAAAGTATCCAAAAATTCTAAGATAATTATACCATGTCAATATCTCATCAATACATCACTATGAAGTTTTCCAGAATATTTGTATTGTAATTTCCACCATAGATAAATAATTTCTCCAAAAGGGCAAAATGGTCAAAACTACATAAAAACATCATAAAGTCAACTAATCAGGGCTATAAATTTTTCAGGGATTAAATATGACTCTTTTGAGCTTGTGACAAAATCTAGGGTTTTAAAATCATCAATATCCCTATTTTCAAATTTTTGCATATAAATGACCTAATTTTCAAAAATTCCAAATAATGGGATTTTTGCTTCCAAAAATCCCAATATTTCTATGAGGGGTAAAATCCATCCCTATGAACTCATGTACAGAGATTTATAGTCATACCATGTGTAATAAGGGGTAAATTAACATTTTGGTAAATATGGCTATATGCACCCCAAGCCTATATTAACCCTTCACATACAAGAGGGAATACCCATCATGCAGAAGTCAAAAGTGACTGAAATTTTTATCATGGGCCAATAATGAACCCAAGGACATGCCGCCAAAATATGGGGTCATTTGGAGTCATATTACTCAAAATATTTCATTAATTTACTTTTGGGTATTTTCACAAATACTATAGAACAATTTTTACCAAAAATTCCAACTTTTGGACAGAGTTTAAGTCTACCATAGTCAAGCACATGTCCAAAAGTTTCGGTCATGTGGGATTCTAGTTTGGAATGGGCATGCATTTGAATTTCTGCCCTTGCCTAGGACCAGTCCTAGTAGAACAGCCCTACATGGAGTTCTTTTGATCCAAATTTAAACTTTAGGGTGGAAACTAAAAGTTAAGAGCAAGGCCTACAATTTTGATTTTAACTACCATCTCTGAAAATGCCTCTAAGTAGGCTAAATTAATCATGCAAGATTACTGTAAATATGTGACAGAAATTAAATAAAATTAATACAACCTATAGTTTAATTTGAATAAAGTGGACGACATCCGTTCATCGTCCCCGATCAGCAACGGCAGAGATCGAGCCTGGCTGGGTCACTTTGATTTCACATTTCCAGCCACCTGGGTCGGCACCACCGCCGGCTATTATTGCCACCACCTTCGTTGAGGTGCTGGCTGGCGTTTCCCGGTGGTGAGGCGGTCGGAGGCGGCTCCTCCGGCGATCCCAAGGAAGAAAAAAAAACTCGAGAAATTGACTCCATTCTCACATGGCATCGGGCTCAATTGAGCCCGATATCTCACCTAAACGATCTAGAATCCTAGTACGGGTAGAGGTGAGTTGAAACGAATACTTAGGGCGGCTTGACGGCGAGTTTGGCGGCGGTGAGCCATGGCCGAGCTTGCTCCGTCACTCCTCCCCGTTTCCCCGATTCTCCAGCAATTCCCTTTATCCAGGACTCATTCTCCAGTTGTTTTCCCTCTCTGAAGCAGATGGTGTGGCTAGATTGTGCTGAGAGTGGGTGTATGGGGAGATAGGTCCAAGGGGGGAGCTCGGGTTGAGCTTTGGTTGCTCCACCCATGGTGCCAAGTGGCCACCATGCTCCAAAATCCTCTGGAATTGCCTGAGCAGGCCGACCAGCAAGCTAAGACAGCAGAATAAGTGGCCATGTGGTCATCCTTCCTCATCATTCCTCTTCTCTCTCTCCTCATTTCTCCAAATTCCTTTTCTACCCCTTTGCATGTAATATCTCTCCTGATTTTGGGGGTTAGGGGCTGACTTTGACCACTTGAGCTGGTCATGGGCCAAGGTTGGTGGGCTTAACCCAAGGGAAATGGGCTTAGCGCTTATTTTCCTCTTTAGGCCAAATGATTGACCAAGTTGACTTTTTAGAGTTGACTTAGTCAACTTGATGAGTGGGCTGACCCCACCTGAAGGTCATGAACCCTATGACACCACCCAACTTGGGTTGGGCCATGGTGGTCTCCCATTTGGACTATTTGGGCCTTTAGGTGTGGGTTTGACCAAATTAAGATTAAGGTTGACTTGGGTCAACTCTAGTCAATTGGTGACCTTGTGATATGTCCTATGGTTTCTTTAGGTTGGAGTTAGGGCTAGGGATGCAGTGGTGAAATATATGTGGCTAGGACCCCAATTTGGGCTAATTTGACATAGTCTAAACCCATGTCCCCACCATATGTCCTAACTCAACCTAAGTAGAGGGGTCTAATTGCAAGTGGGATGTTACACGCCCGTGTCCCGACCCGTGTACATATGACATGGCCATATTCTCTGGCCGTGTCCTTCTCTGGACAATCCTCGATGAACTCAACTCGACACACATGGGTAGGGACACGCCCGTGTCTCTACCCGTGCCCTTCTCGGGGTACACTTCATCGATCTCAACTCGACGCACCCGGGTAGGGACATGCCCATGTCTCTACCCGTGTCTACATCATATGGGTAGTGACACGCCCGTGTCACTACCCGAGTCCTTCTCTGGGACAACTCGAGTCATCGACTCGAGAGTTGGTTGGATAGACACGGGTAGGGACTCGCCCGTGTATCGACCCGTGTCCTTATGCACAGGGGTAGTGACACGCCCGTGTCACTACCAGTGTCCTTCTCTGGACATACTCGAGTCATCGACTTGAGAACTGGAATCCCCCATACGGGTAGGGACACACCAGTATCTCTACCCGTGTCCTATTCTGTACTGATTTCTCCTCCCATTTGCAAGTGCAGCCCCGCTGCCAGCACTTCTCTGAGCCCAAGTCAGCTCTCCTGACTCAAAAACACGCACGAGGGGCCTAGTGCGAATCAGGACATTACAAAAGGAATGTCTTCTCGCTTTGGGGTTAGGTCCCGAGAAGCTCCCGCTGTCAGGCTTGCAACTTGTTGGTAGGGCCGGGATCCCCATTGGACGTCGTTATGACCTTGGGGCTGAGTTCGGTTGATGCTCAACACCCGCCGTCAGGCTATCACCTAGCTGCTTAGGCCGGTGGTAGAGTTAGGAGGTTGGACAAAGTAATATCTTCTCGCTCTGGGGTTAGGTACCTAGTGTAAGACCCCTCCTCCCGGATCCCAAAACTCGGCACGAAGAGGGAGTCTTATGCCCGGAACAGCCGCCTTGCGGTAGCATTAGCACACGGGCTAACCTGTACCACAAGACGCCTATTCCGCCGGCTACAACAATACCAATATATCATGCCAACCCAACCAAATAAATAAGCAAGAGAAGTCAAATCCACACTAAGTAATATATAATGTCCAAAACATCAATAATGAGAAGCTAAAACATGCTTCTACAATATATCAGAGTACAGCTAATCATTGCCCAAACGGGCTACATCAGAGTAAGCAAAACACTAACATCTGTAACAGACGGTATCGACGGTACCGTCACATCAGGCCCTGTCGTCCTGGCCTGGCTGTCCTGCAGCGTAGTCTGCGGCTGCTCTACCTGCGGCGTGACCTCCTAAAAAGGAAGACGTAGCAACCGTTAGTCGAAACGACTAAGTGGTTTCACATCCGCTCCCCCAGCGACTCCTCGGCACCGGGCGGAGAAAAGGAACAGTAGTATAGTATATAACAAGTAAGCAAGTAAAGGAAGTACAAGCAAGTGGCAGTAGTGTAAGAGTAACAGCATCATAGTCAGCATATATGAAAGAGCTACACTAAACTAGCAAGTATAAGTATCAGTAGGAAAGTAACTTAACTTATAAGGATGCCCATACAAACTTATAAGTTAAGGATCGGGTTACATAAAAGTAACTCATCGTATAGGAGTGCCC
Source organism: Platanthera guangdongensis (assembly GCA_039583875.1). NCBI lineage: Eukaryota > Viridiplantae > Streptophyta > Magnoliopsida > Asparagales > Orchidaceae > Platanthera > Platanthera guangdongensis. The sequence goes on along the minus strand of CM077159.1, from coordinate 11,803,837 downwards.
ATACAAACTTATACGATGAGGATCTTGTTGTGCAATGTATGAAATGCTATGAATGCTATGCAATGACTCACCCATGCAATTGCTATGTCGACACAGACTGTAGTTCCCACTTTTCGAGCAGGTAGCTAACCTCTCAGGCATCAGCCGCCGTGGCCGGGCGGTGACAGTAGAACGGGCACTTCTACTACTAGTCGGGTATCACACTACTTCACCTAGGCCTCCGTACGCCTCAACGCTAAGAACACAACAGCGGAGCCCATGCGTACTATGGCCCAGCGGGGTCTTGGGTAGATGTGCACCAAGAACACAGCCCGAACTGGCCTTGCGTGACCCGGAAGGGGCCTCGGAAGAAAGCACGAGGACACAGCCCAACCGTTCACATTGCCGGAGGGGCCTCGGGACGTAAACACCGAGGACACAGCCCAAACCGACCAAGTCTAACTGCCAACTCCCGTCGGTGTGACGACTGGCGAGCCCGTAGACCTGCCACACTATCCTTAACCCAGGATTACGACACCGCGTGTCGACTCACACCACATGCAAATTCCACATCAACATATCATGGAAGGGGCCTCGGAGTGAGCACGAGGACACAGCCCAACCATCCATCCACACTTTATCTCAACACAACCAACACAAGTGACGGTCAACACCGCACTTACATCCCTTCACAATACTACCCGTAGGGAGACGACTCTCTAAGTATTGGACTCCTAAATTCAATCCGATATAAAACATATGCATGGCCATGGGTTACCCATCTATATATCATCCCAAGTGATTTCAACATGATCTAAACAAGATTTGCTCTTACGACAACTTACCGAAGTATTATCAAATCAATCCAATTAAACATAAGGAAATCAACAGGCCTCAAGCTATTTTGTAATAATAAATTGATTTCTAAAACAGTAAATATTATCATCCATAACACCTGGTGGTTAACATAAAATTATTTCTCCAAAATCTAGAATTAATTGCGACATTAGGTCCACCAATTTCAAATCCACAACGTATGTAGAGACCCAGAATTTCAGCGCAGGATTAGCACTGGACAGCAACTTTGATCGGAGTTCCCTGAAGTTACAAGAATCCGGTGGAGGCGTGTAACCCCTCGTTGGAAAGATCTTTTCATGATCTACAACTTTCATATTCAGGTCATAACCCAGATCTGATAATAACTTACTCGAAATCGGCTTCGAAGTTCGCTGCGCACAGAACACAATTTCTGTGTACAGGAATTGCCGGACAGCAAACTCGATTAGGATTTCCCGTGGCCACAGACATCACCTGAAGTCGTGCAACCACTCGTTGGAAAGGTATTTCCAAGGGCTACAACTTTCGTGTTTAGCCAAGAGCCCAGATCTGCCCATATCCTACAAGAAAATGGCCTAGAAGATCGCTGCGTGCAGATTACAGATTCTGCGCGCATCTTAAAGGAAAATGAACGGCATCGGTTCGTCTTCCTCCTCAAGGCGATCGTTCCTAGATTTTCCAGAAATATTCTCCTCCCTTATTCAATCTCAAAGGCCATAAACTCCTCACGAGACCATCCACCCATCGTCATATTGAAGAAAAGGGGAAGGGTTGAAGAGATCTAAAGTCTAGAACACAAGTTCTTAACATGGCCTAACCTAGAGATCTTCTCCTCTCCATCAAGACTCTCTTGAGTCGATGTCTCTCCTAAGGCATAACTATAGATCTAGCACCAAGGGAGAGGGTAGGAAACTCACGTTGACTCCAGCGGTACCACCATTTCCGGCCATGGATCGCGTAGTTCTCCTTGGCGGCATCTTCTCTTTCGCGGCGATGGCGGAACTCCTCCGGTAGAACTTGCTCCAGCGGTTTTCCTCTCACCAGGAGTTCTCACAGGAGTTAGGGGAAGGAAATGAGAATGAAAAACGGCTAGGGTTTCTCTGCCCCTTTTATGCAAAATGTGACACGGGTAGGGACACGGCCGTGTCCTTACCCGTGTCCTGCCTGGCGAAACGGCAACGACAGTTTCCATGTCGGTTCAGTGTCTGACACGGGTAGGGACACGCCCGTGTCCCGACCCGTGTCCACATGACACGGCCGTGTGCCTGGTCGTGTCATTGGCCGTGTACACGCACACGGGTAGGGACACGCCCGTGTCACTACCCGTGTCACTTAGTGTCGACCCCGCTCGACGATCTCGACACGCCTCGTCGAGATCATCTCGACGCACACGGGTAGGGACACGGCCGTGTCACTACCCGTGTCACGATCTCGACGACTCTCGACGATCTCGACACGGCTCGTCGAGATCATCTCGCCACACACGGGTAGGGACACGGCCGTGTCTCTACCCGTGTCACTTCTCTCTGCACTGATTTCTCCCCTTCTCCACAAGTGCAGCCCAATTCCCTGCACTTCTCAGGACTCGAGTCAACCCTCCTGACTCAAAACACACACACTAGGGGCCTAGAGCGATTCGTGACGTTACAAATCCTATAAACAAAATAAAAGATTTCGTCCCCGAAATCAGGCTTAGGCTGTGTGGAGAAAAACCTAACAGAAAGTTTATCATATGTTTTTAAATAAGATTACCTTGGGTAAACAACTCCGGGTAGCGTTGCTGCATCAAATCCATTGGCTCCCAGGTGTACTCCTCCTTCCCATGATTCATCCATAGCACCTTCACTAAGGGGACACTTTTGCGGCGTAATGTTCTTGTCTCGCTGTCAACGATTCGTACCGGCTCTAGTCGCACAGACCTATCTGACGCCACCGCACCATCAGTAGTGGGAATAAATTGGTCGGGCCGCAATAGTGCTTTTCGAAGCGACGATACGTGGAACACGTCGTGAAGATTTTCTAGTTCCGGTGGTAACTCCAACCGATAGGCCAACAGGCCAATTCTTTCCAATATAGTATAAGACCCAACATACCTTGGGCTGAGCTTTTTCACTCCACGCACCCGCGAAACTCCATGCATCGGCCGAATCTTAAGGAACACTTTTTCGCCCACTTGGAATTCCACCATCCGGTGCTTTTTATTGTAATATTTTGCCTGTCGACTTTGAGCCTCCAACATGCGGTCTCTTATCAATCTGACAGCCACATCAGTGTCATCTATAAATTCATTTCCCAATGCCTTCGGATCTTCATCTTGCACCCAAGACAAGGGAGTCCTACACCTTCTTCCGTAAAGGGCTTCATGGGGCGCCATACCGATGCTCGCTTGATGACTATTATTGTAGGAGAATTCCACTAGTGGCAAGAGCCTTCCCATGGCTCTCCTCTGTCCAGCACACATAACCTCAATAAATCTTCCAGCGTTCTGATGGTCCGCTCTGACTGTCCGTCAGTCTGAGGATGAAATGCGGTACTAAAGGTTAGGCGTGAGCCCAAATACGCCTGTACCGCCTTCCACTCATTGGATGTAAACCGACCATCCCGATCCGAAACAATTGTCTTGGGCACGCCATGATACCATACAAATTGTTCCACAAAAAGGCGTACCAAAACATCCACGTGTGCTTCCTTCTTCATTGGAATGAACCGGGCCACCTTTGTCAGTCGATCCACAATAACCCATACCGAATCATTCCCGGAGCGTGAGCGAGGTAGCCCATGGACAAAGTCCATGGAGATGTCCTCGAACTTCCATTCGGGGATGGGCAACGACTGCAACAAACCACCGGGACTCCTGCATTCAGCCTTCACTCTTTGGCAAGCTTCGCAATGTGTAACATAGTAGCGAACATCCTTCTTCATTCCCGACCAATACATGGTCTTCCGCAGTCCGGCGTACATCTTAGCAATACCCGGGTGCACTGAATATTGAGAGGAATGCGCCTCTCTCAATATATCCTCCCGAATTTTGCCGCCCTTGGGAATATAAAGTCGGCCACGAAAATAAACGAGACCGTCTTTTAGTGTGTACTCATCGGTGGTCCCATCTTCAATTGCCTTGATTGCCGGGTCCAAGGCCGCATCCATACCTTGCTCCACCCGAATCCGATCTCGGATATCACAAACTATGCTCATGTTGGCCAAATACTCCGCATACTCTGCCGAAGGAGCCTTGAATACTAGAGTAATTTCCATCTCTTCGACCATCCGAGCCAACTCCATACTCATCAACCGAGACTCTGGGCTAGAGCCTGGCGTTTTCCTACTCAAGGCATCGGCTACAGAGTTTGCTTTCCCGGGGTGGTAGTTCATGGTGAACTCATAGTCGCATAGAAATTCCAACCACCGCCGTTGTCTCAGGTTCAACTCCTTCTGAGTGTGAACATACTTCAAGTTTTTGTGATCGGAAAAGATCTCGCAGTGGACGCCATATAAATAATGCCTCCAGACCTTCAAAGCGAACACCACTGCTCCCAACTCCAAATCATGAACCGGGTAATTGATTTCATGTTTCTTTAACTGCCTTGAAGCATAAGCGATCACATGCCCGTGCTGCATCAGCACCGCTCCCATCCCTTGATATGATGCGTCCGTGTAAACTTGGAATCCTTCCTTCCCCGACGGAAGTGCAAGGATGGGGGCGGAGGTAAGCCTATCCTTCAACTCTTGAAATGCTGCTTCACATTTAGGTGTCCACTCAAATGGCACACCCTTCTTCGTCAAGGAGGTAAGAGGAAGGGCAATCTTGGAAAATCCTTTCACGAACTTGCGGTAGTAGCCAGCAAGTCCAAGAAAGCTTCGTACATCGGCCGCCGACTTCAAGGGCGACCACTCCTTCACGGCCCGCACCTTGGCTGGATCCACAGCTAATCCTACTCCACTAATCACATGCCCCAAGAAGGCTACCTCCTTAAGACAGAATTCACACTTGCTAAACTTGGCATACAAGGCATGCTCCTTCAATTTCTTCAAAACCAAGGTCAGGTGTTCGACATGCTCCTCCTCCGTCTTTGAGTAGACCAAGATGTCGTCGATGAAAACAATGATGAAGATGTCCAAGTATGGTTCAAACACCTTGTTCATCAGGCTCATGAAGGCCGAAGGCGCATTCGTGAGCCCAAACGGCATTACTGTGAACTCATACAAACCATATCTCGAACTGAAGGCTGTTTTCTGAATATCCCCCTCTTGTATCCTCAACTGATAGTATCCAGAGCGCAGGTCTAGTTTAGAGAACCAATGTGCTCCCACTAATTGATCGAACAACTCGTCGATCCGAGGTAGCGGATAAGTGTTCCGCACCGTTAGTCGATTGAGTTCCCGATAATCTATGCACAATCGCAGGGTTCCATCCTTCTTCTTTACGAACAGCACAGGGGCACCCCATGGTGATGAACTGGGGCGAACGAACCCTGAATCTACTAGTTCCTGCAATTGAACTCTAAATTCTGCTAGTTCTTTCGGGGCCATTCTGTACGGGGCCTTGGATACAGGCTTGGCACCTGGTACTAGATTGATCTGGAAGTCAACCTCTCTATGCGGAGGTAATTCTGGTAGCTTCTCAGGAAAGACCTCAGGAAAATCCCGCACTACCCGTACATCCTTTAACTCCAACGCTTCCTCCTTCAACTCGAACCAGATCATGAAGACCTCGTCCCCCTTCATATGAGCTTTTACAGCCTGAATAGAATATAATAACATACGTGGCGCGAAGCCAATACCTTGGAAGATGACGTCAGAGTCTCCATGCCTCAAATAGATCCGCTTCTCCGCGCAGTCGATCCTCGCGAAGTGCCAGTCCAGCCATGCCATGCCCAAAATGATGTCAAACTCCGGCATTCTCAGAACCGTGGCCGGCGTATCAAAGGCCTTCCCATCAATAAATAACTCCAACTCGCACTTGGCAGTTGCGATCATCTCCGAGCCATCCGGAAGGCGTACACGTCGGGCTATTCCCGTGAAGTACTGAACATCCCCCACGTCTTTTATGAAATCCTCGGACACAAAAGAGTGTGAGGCACCGGTATCGAACAGCGCATAGGTCGTCTTCCCGCCAATAATCACGGTGCCTAAGTGCCAACGACCAAAACTTATTGCTAGTGTCTAATAAGTTCTAAGCAATTCATGTTAAACCATGCAAGTATGTAAACTAATTAAATCATACCTGCAATCACATCTTGTGGGTTCCGTTCCTGTGCCATGTCAAGCGCGTACACCTGATCCCTAGTAGGGCCGGGGTTACCTCTTGGCGGTCCTCGTCCTCGACCACGCATGTATCCCCGCCCTCGTGGAGCTGCTGGAGGGAGAGCAGGAGGGAGAGCAAGAGGGGCGTTCCCATATAGCTGCGGGCAGAAACGCCGGATGTGGCCCGGCTGGTTGCATTCGAAGCACACCAGACCACGACGCCCTTCAGGTTGTTGAAATCGCTGAGGCTGTGGGGGTGGAGGCAACGCAGGCGGCTGCGGAACTGGATGCTCCACCCTATAGTTTTGGTGGACACGCCCTCCACCTCTTTGATAACCTCTTCCTCCTCTGAAGTCCCGTCTCCTTCTATTACTTGGGCCGGCTTCCATTACGTCCTCCGCAGGCCTCTTACTACATCCCAGGTGGTCCGCCTCCAATCTTTTCGCCATATCAATGATCTCCGCCAAGCTACCATCTGCTATAAACAAAAGGGACTGCCTTAGGGGATCTCACAGCCCTTTATAGAAGCGCTTGGCATAACCTCTGTCATCCAACTCATAAGAGTCCGCAAACCTTGCGAGATGCTGGAATTCCCGCTGGTATTCCGTAACCGACTTTGATCCCTGCTTTAGTAGAAGGAACCTCTGCTCAAGCTCATCTCGGGCCGATGTAGGGATAAAGTGCTCCAAGAAAACCTCCGAGAATTCACTCCAACTTATCTCAGTGTAGATCCGGCCTTGGAAGGTAGAGCCCATGAGGGACTTCCACCACCTCTTCGCATGTAAGTCCAAGACGGACACTGCCAATGTTACTGCCATGTTGGCCGGGCAACGGATACCAGCCAACAACTCTTGTATCGTGTCTAGCCATTCCTCTGTACGTACGGCTGACTCCGTCCCAAGGTAGACGGGAGGGGAGAGAGCTCGGAAGGTGCTCAGCCAGTTGGAGCTCGGGGCCTGTTGTTGCACCGGAGCCTGCTGTGCCTTAAAAGCATCAAGAATGGCGGTGAGTGTTTGCCCCAACTCAGACTGTTGGAACTGAGTGGGTATGGGAGGGGTAGGAGTACCCCTCATCGGCTCAACATGCAGTGGAACCTACACGTACATGACAAATTTGTGGTCAGGTTGGCTAAACTTAAGGTCAAAGTTGGACAAACTTAATGTGAATTACATATGGGCACACCACTGCTTCCGCTAAGTCAGTTTGTCCCCAAACTGACTAATCAAACGGGGGTGGCACCATTGTTGAATGACTTCGTAGTTGAGGATCGTGGCAAACTGATACCATTTGTAAGACCCCTCCTCCTGGATCCCAAAACTCGGCACGAAGAGGGAGTCTTATGACCGGAACAGCCGTCTTGCGGTAGCATTAGCACACGGGCTAACCTGTACCACAAGACGCCTATTCCGCCGGCTACAACAATACCAATATATCATGCCAACCCAACTAAATAAATAAACAAGAGAAGTCAAATCCACACTAAGTAATATATAATGTCCAAAACATCAATAATGAGAAGCTAAAACATGCTTCTACAATATATCAGAGTACAGCTAATCATTGCCCAAACGGGCTACATCAGAGTAAGCAAAACACTAACATCTGTAACAGACGGTATCGACGGTACCGTCACATCAGGCCCTGTCGTCCTGTCCTGGCTGTCCTGCGGCGTAGTCTGCGGCTGCTCTACCTGCAGCGTGACCTCCTAAAAAGGAAGACGTAGCAACCGTTAGTCGAAACGACTAAGTGGTTTCACATCCGCTCCCCCGGCGACTCCTCGGCACCGGGCGGAGAAAAGGAACAGTAGTATAGTATATAACAAGTAAGCAAGTAAAGAAAGTACAAGCAAGTGGCAGTAGTGTAAGAGTAACAGCATCATAGTCAGCATATATGAAAGAGCTACACTAAACTAGCAAGTATAAGTATCAGCAGGAAAGTAACTTAACTTATAAGGATGCTCATACAAACTTATAAGTTAAGGATCGGGTTACATAAAAGTAACTCATCGTATAGGAGTGCCCACACAAACTTATACGATGAGGATCTTGTTGTGCAATGTATGAAATGCTATGAATGCTATGCAATGACTCACCCATGCAATTGCTATGTCGACACAGACTGTAGTTCCCACTTTTCGAGCAGGTAGCTAACCTCTCAGGCATCAGCCGCCGTGGCCGGGCGGTGACAGTAGAACGGGCACTTCTACTACTAGGCGGGTATCACACTACTTCACCTAGGCCTCCGTACGCCTCAACGCTAAGAACACAACAGCGGAGCCCATGCGTACTATGGCCCAGCGGGGTCTTGGGTAGATGTGCACCAAGAACACAGCCCGAACTGGCCTTGCGTGACCCGGAAGGGGCCTCGGAAGAAAGCACGAGGACACAGCCCAACCGTTCACATGGCCGGAGGGGCCTCGGGACGTAAACACCGAGGACACAGCCCAAACCGACCAAGTCTAACTGCCAACTCCCGTCGGTGTGACGACTGGCGAGCCCGTAGACCTGCCACACTATCCTTAACCCAGGATTACGACACCGCGTGTCGACTCACACCACATGCAAATTCCACATCAACATATCATGGAAGGGGTCCTCGGAGTGAGCACGAGGACACAGCCCAACCATCCATCCACACTTTATCTCAACACAACGAACACAAGTGACGGTCAACACCGCACTTACATCCCTTCACAATACTACCCGTAGGGAGACGACTCTCTAAGTATTGGACTCCTAAATTCAATCCTATATAAAACATATGCATGGCCATGGGTTACCCATCTATATATCATCCCAAGTGATTTCAACATGATCTAAACAAGATTTGCTCTTACGACAACTTACCGAAGTATTATCAAATCAATCCAATTAAACATAAGGAAATCAACAGGCCTCAAGCTATTTTGCAATAATAAATTGATTTCTAAAACAGTAAATATTATCATCCATAACACCTGGTGGTTAACATAAAATTATTTCTCCAAAATCTAGAATTAATTGCGACATTAGGTCCACCAATTTCAAATCCACAACGTATGTAGAGACCCAGAATTTCAGCGCAGGATTAGCACTGGACAGCAACTTCGATCGGAGTTCCCTGAAGTTACAGGAATCCGGTGGAGGCGTGTAACCCCTCGTTGGAAAGATCTTTTCATGATCTACAACTTTCATATTCAGGTCATAACCCAGATCTGACAATAACTTACTCGAAATCGGCTTCGAAGTTCGCTGCGCACAGAACACAATTTCTGTGTACAGGAATTGCCGGACAGCAAACTCGATTAGGATTTCCCGTGGCCACAGACATCACCTGAAGTCGTGCAACCACTCGTTGGAAAGGTATTTCCAAGGGCTACAACTTTCGTGTTTAGCCAAGAGCCCAGATCTGCACATATCCTACAAGAAAATGGCCTAGAAGATCGCTGCGCGCAGATTACAGATTCTGCGCGCATCTTAAAGGAAAATGAACGGCATCGGTTCGTCTTCCTCCTCAAGGCGATCGTTCCTAGATTTTCCAGAAATATTCTCCTCCCTTATTCAACCTCAAAGGCCATAAACTCCTCACGAGACCATCCACTCATCGTCATATTGAAGAAAAGGGGAAGGGTTGAAGAGATCTAAAGTCTAGAACACAAGTTCTTAACATGGCCTAACCTAGAGATCTTCTCCTCTCCATCAAGACTCTCTTGAGTCGATGTCTCTCCTAAGGCATAACTATAGATCTAGCACCAAGGGAGAGGGTAGGAAACTCACGTTGACTCCAGCGGTACCACCATTTCCGGCCATGGATCGCGTAGTTCTCCTTGGCGGCTTCTTCTCTTTCGCGGCGATGGCGGAACTCCTCCGGTAGAACTTGCTCCAGCGGTTTTCCTCTCACCAGGAGTTCTCACAGGAGTTAGGGGAAGGAAATGAGAATGAAAAACGGCTAGGGTTTCTCTGCCCCTTTTATGCAAAATGTGACACGGGTAGGGACACGGCCGTGTCCTTACCCGTGTCCTGCCTGGCGAAACGGCAACGACAGTTTCCATGTCGGTTCAGTGTCTGACACGGGTAGGGACACGCCCGTGTCCCGACCCGTGTCCACATGACACGGCCGTGTGCCTGGCCGTGTCATTGGCCGTGTACACGCACACGGGTAGGGACACGCCCGTGTCACTACCCGTGTCACTTAGTGTCGACCCCGCTCGACGATCTCGACACGCCTCGTCGAGATCATCTCGACGCACACGGGTAGGGACACGGCCGTGTCACTACCCGTGTCACGATCTCGACGACTCTCGACGATCTCGACACGGCTCGTCGAGATCATCTCGCCACACACGGGTAGGGACACGGCCGTGTCTCTACCCGTGTCACTTCTCTCTGCACTGATTTCTCCCCTTCTCCACAAGTGCAGCCCAATTCCCTGCACTTCTCAGGACTCGAGTCAACCCTCCTGACTCAAAACACACACACTAGGGGCCTAGAGCGATTCGGGACGTTACACCTAGACGCTCCTGCTATCAGGCTTCCACCCAGCTGGCAGGGCCGGGATCCCCGTTGGACGTAGTTATGACCCTGGGTCTGAGTCTGATTGAAGCTCAACATCCACAGTCAGACTTCCACCCACCTGCTTGGGCCGGTGGCAGTGCCCGACGGTTGGTCGAGGAAAATGGGACCTTGTTCCAGGGCTATCCAAAGTTGCTTTGGCTGTCAGGCTTTCACCCAATTGGCAGGGCAGGGGGCCCGTGGTGAACAAAGTTTTCAAGATACTGTTAAAATTCAACAAACCGCAGACGCCCCCTTGGATACCCTGCTGAAAACTCAACAAACCGAAGGAGAATACGCCCACTTATATGTTGAAAGTTTTCCCGGATCGTGGAGTTAACAGTGGTTATCTCAACAAAGCAGTAACAACCAGCAACACATGCAGCACAAGCTTCTTTATTGATCAAGAGCAAACTTCTTTACAAGGCGAGACATACATGGCGAGACATGCTTCACCAAAACCCAACATCGGGAGAGCAGAGACAGTTACAAAGACAAGAACAAAAAACAAGCCGCGCGGACTCAATCAACAAGCCGCCGACCTACTGCTGTGGAGTCCGCTCAGTCCGCCAGGTCGCCAGACCGCAACCCAAGCTGCGCGGACTCACCCTTACTCCAATGCTTAGCTCTTCACCGCCGGTCTGCACGCCGCCAGACCGCACAAGCTGCGCCACCGAATGGAACAGTCCGCCAGAAACCGGCGACTTCCTGAACCCCGAACCAAGTCGCCAAAGAGAAGACCGCCTGACCGCTATCCGCGACCTGCTGTTTACCGCCTGTTGCTTAACCGCAGAGTCCGCACTGTCCCTGACCGCAATCGGAGCCAAGTCCTGGCTTTCCAGCGCTATCCGCACAACCTGCACAGCACAACCGGGTCAACTCTATCCGCGCGGACACAAAGTCCAGGCCGCAGCAACTTACACGAGCTCAAACACTGTTCACTTACTTCGGTCTAGGTTCCGGTTGGTTCTGATGTGACATGGGTCCTATTTATAGGCACGACGATGAGTATGGTCACCGCCCTTCCCGATAGGATCACCGCCACAACCCGCAGCAAGAACTTATGTGTCCGCCAGCCCGCGGACACACATGCCAGTTCGCCGCCCTGTGCAGATAGCCAGTCCGCCCCAGCTTCTCCAAGGCCGGACTCCAATATCCAGTCCGCCTTGCCGCCAGAGACCAAGCCAGGACCACCACAGCCGGGCTCCACAAAAGCCGTATCCGCCATTCTGCGGACAAGGCATCAGCCCGCAAAACCCGAGCCCGCAACCGCGCCATCAAGGCACCTGCCGGACTCAGCGGATACCCGGCTATCGTCCGCATATCCCAAGCCCATTACCTCATTGCCAAGGCACCTCCGGACTTAGCGGACACGCCAATCCAGTTCGCTAACAGCAGACTCCAGTCCGCAACTCCTGAGTCCATTGCCTCATCACAAGGCATCTCCGGACTCAGCGGATTCCAGCTCCTGTCCGCACGCTCCTGCACGGGCAATCCTCCAGTCCGCATATCCCCAAGCTAGCAAACAAGGCAAAGCACTTCTACTACGCTTGGCGGACTGAGAAACCAGCCCGCGCTCCACTGCGCGATCTCCCCGGACTGAGCCATCCTGGACTTGGTTCAATTCCCACCAAGTCCAGCCCACTGGCCGCAAGGGCCAGTCCGCACTTACTGGCGGACACTGGATCTAGCCCGCCTTACCGGGCGACCTCCAGTTCCTGTCCGCGCTGACCGGCGGTCTCCGCGGCTTCCACTTGCCGCTTCACTAGAGCAAGACCAAGGCAACTGCCAAACCGGTCTGCCGAGCTCCAGTTCTTCAGTCCGCTTCAAGCCGGACTCCGCGGATAACATTCCTATCCACCCGGTTACTTCCTGGGAGTAAACCGCCTGCTGAGCATACACTAGCCTGTCAGACCGCCGCTGCTGTCCGCGCAGTCCGCGCGAACAGACCGCCCAGGCCGCCACAGAGAAAACCGCCTGCAACATCCCTGCCGACCTAGCAGTCCGCCAACCCAGTCCGCGTAGTCCGCGCGGATAGGTTTCCCAAGCCTTCCATTCATCCACTTTCACTTCACAGAATTCAACACTCCCCTTGAAGTGAGAAGTGGTGAATAACTCCAGCAGCTCCCGTAACCTTGCACCTGGTCCTTCCGATAGCATCTACGAAGAAATGTCCAAGACATAGTCCTCGCCCCGCATATCATGGACCATGAGGGAGCCCTCCAGCATCTCCCAAAAGGAGCCATGCTTCCCTCTGCCTTCTTCAGCTTCAACCTCCACTCATGCATCAAAGGAGTATCACCAACTTCCTTGGACCCAGAAGCCCAAGCCTCGTTGCCTCTGAGAGAAGTCACCTCATCAGACTTGGTGTCAACCACCTCCTTGATTCTAGTGGGGTCATCACAGCCAGAAGTCCCTTGCTCGACCTGAGGGCTTACAAGGAAACACGGGACCAAGTCCGCCGTGTTCCCTTCGCTATATCGAGCTGGTGGCTTACTGATCCTCTTCGATCTCCGAAGAACCTGATCATGGCTAACCACCTCCGCTGCTTTTGAACCAGCTCCGTTCCCGGGCAAACCCAGAACAATGCTCCCTTTGTTCCCTGAACAAGACGCCTCCTTACTGGAACCAAGAGCACCTGGAGCAACGCTCCCCCTGCTACCTGAACCAGAAGACTTCCCTCTTGAACATGAACTGCCTGGAACATCGCTCCCCTTGCTTCCTGAACAGGAAGCCTCCGCCTTTGAGCCAGAAGGTCCTGGAGCATCGCTCCCCCTTCTTCCTGACTCTGACGCCTTTGCCCCGGAGCTAGAACAACCTGGAGCACCTGGTGACTCAGACAACTCCACTTCCTTAGCAGCAGCCTCCTTCAGCCCATCATCTGACCTGCTTATCTCTAGCTCCACATAAGAGCTACCCCAATACGGCGTCAACTCATCGAAAACAATGTCTCTCGACACTATGAGTTTCTTCGTCGCAGGATCCATACACCTCCATCTTCTTCTCTGCTCATCATACCCTACAAAGACTAGCTTTGTTTTGAGAGCACCCGGAGAGTGTATATAGCAGGTAGATCCAAACACCCGAAGGTGCTTCACTGAGGGCTTCACTCCGAACATTAGCTCATAAGGAGTCTTCACTATAATCGGGCTAAGAGGCATCCGGTTGATGACGTGAGTAGCACAGGCTATTCCCTCCGCCCAAAGAGCCTTCGGAACGCCTTTACTCCGAAGCCAACACTTGCAGGTCTCCGTTAACCAACGGATCATCCGAGCTGCAACACTACCCTGTTGTGAAGTATGTCCACAAGAAAGCTCCATCCGGATCCCTTGCTTCCTGCAAAAGCGTGAGAACTCGGTTGAGTCAAACTCACCACCGAAACCTGTCCTCAACACCTTGATCCTCCGGCCAAGCTGGCCTTCGACAAGCTTCTTGAACTCCACAAACAAGCGTACCATGCTGGACTTCGTCTTCATAAAGTATACCCAAGTATACCCAGAATAGTCATCAACCAATATCAGCATGAACCTGCTGCCTCCAAGACTGGCCGTGACGGTCGGTCCCACCAGAGCACAATGGACAACCGCCAATGGTGCATTACTCCTGGCTTGTGCTTTGTCGACCATGAAGCGATAGGCTCCACTTTCCTGACATCCCGCACACCCCCGACCATCGCCATAGGATGACAATCTAGGCAAGCCTCTTACGAGTCTTCTTTCCGCCATTGCTTTCAGCTTGTCCATCCCTACATGCCCCAGTCTTTCATGCCAGATAGCTGCACTATCATTGGCATCCAGCCGATCAGATCCAGAACTAGTTGAAGTCCCAACTACGTTCTTCTCCTTCCTCCCTACCTGAGCAACGTTCGCCGAGAGCAAGGTAACCTTGCACTCCTTCCGAAGATGACCTTGCTGCTTGCATTTATAGCACCGTGGTCCTTCCTTCCTCTTCCTATCACGCCTAGGAGAAACACTCCTTTCTTCCTGATATGAAGTAGAGGGACCATCATCAGCAGCAACCTCCTTCACCTTCTTCCTGAACAACCCATCAAGGGAAGTCCAAACCTCCGCAGCTGACCGACATCCACTGATGTGGTCCAAGAGCTCCGATGAGATCACCTGCTTGAGAATAGACTCCGCTTTCGCATTTGCCTCCTTCCAAGCTCTCATCGCCTCAGCATTGCCAGCAGTATCCTCTTGTCTTCCTGCTCCGCATACAACCTCCCAAAGGTCCTCGCCAAGAAGAAAGCTCTTCATACAGGACTTCCACCGTTCACAGTTCGCCTCTGTAAGAAGATCAATACCAAGACAGCTTGCATCCTCCACTGCCATGGTCCTACCACTAGTTTCCTCGACAGACGAGCAACTACTTCCATTGAGAACTGCTTGACCACTCCAACAACCTCGCTCTGATACCATGTTAAAATTCAACAAACCGCAGACGCCCCCTTGGATACCCTGCTGAAAACTCAACAAACCGAAGGAGAATACGCCCACTTATATGTTGAAAGTTTTCCCGGATCGTGGAGTTAACAGTGGTTATCTCAACAAAGCAGTAACAACCAGCAACACATGCAGCACAAGCTTCTTTATTGATCAAGAGCAAACTTCTTTACAAGGCGAGACATACATGGCGAGACATGCTTCACCAAAACCCAACATCGGGAGAGCAGAGACAGTTACAAAGACAAGAACAAAAAACAAGCCGCGCGGACTCAATCAACAAGCCGCCGACCTACTGCTGTGGAGTCCGCTCAGTCCGCCAGGTCGCCAGACCGCAACCCAAGCTGCGCGGACTCACCCTTACTCCAATGCTTAGCTCTTCACCACCGGTCTGCACGCCGCCAGACCGCACAAGCTGCGCCACCGAATGGAACAGTCCGCCAGAAACCGGCGACTTCCTGAACCCCGAACCAAGTCGCCAAAGAGAAGACCGCCTGGCCGCTATCCGCGACCTGATGTTTACCGCCTGTTGCTTAACCGCAGAGTCCGCACTGTCCCTGACCGCAATCGGAGCCAAGTCCTGGCTTTCCAGCGCTATCAGCACAACCTGCACAGCACAACCGGGTCAACTCTATCCGCGCGGACACAAAGTCCAGGCCGCAGCAACTTACGCGAGCTCAAACACTGTTCACTTACTTCGGTCTAGGTTCCGGTTGGTTCTGATGTGACATGGGTCCTATTTATAGGCACGACGATGAGTATGGTCACCGCCCTTCCCGATAGGATCACCGCCACAACCCGCAGCAAGAACTTATGTGTCCGCCAGCCCGCGGACACACATGCCAGTTCGCCGCCCTGTGCAGATAGCCAGTCCGCCCCAGCTTCTCCAAGGCCGGACTCCAATATCCAGTCCGCCTTGCCGCCAGAGACCAAGCCAGGACCACCACAGCCGGACTCCACAAAAGCCGTATCCGCCATTCTGCGGACAAGGCATCAGCCCGCAAAACCCGAGCCCGCAACCGCGCCATCAAGGCACCTGCCGGACTCAGCGGATACCCGGCTATCGTCCGCATATCCCAAGCCCATTACCTCATTGCCAAGGCACCTCCGGACTTAGCGGACACGCCAATCCAGTCCGCTAACAGCAGACTCCAGTCCGCAACTCCTGAGTCCATTGCCTCATCACAAGGCATCTCCGGACTCAGCGGATTCCAGCTCCTGTCCGCACGCTCCTGCACGGGCAATCCTCCAGTCCGCATATCCCCAAGCTAGCAAACAAGGCAAAGCACTTCTACTACGCTTGGCGGACTGAGAAACCAGCCCGCGCTCCACTGCGCGATCTCCCCGGACTGAGCCATCCTGGACTTGGTTCAATTCCCACCAAGTCCAGCCCACTGGCCGCAAGGGCCAGTCCGCACTTACTGGCGGACACTGGATCTAGCCCGCCATACCGGGCGACCTCCAGTTCCTGTCCGCGCTGACCGGCGGTCTCCGCGGCTTCCACTTGCCGCTTCACTAGAGCAAGACCAAGGCAACTGCCAAACCGGTCTGCCGAGCTCCAGTTCTTCAGTCCGCTTCAAGCCGGACTCCGCGGATAACATTCCTATCCGCCCGGTTACTTCCTGGGAGTAAACCGCCTGCTGAGCATACACTAGCCTGTCAGACCGCCGCTGCTGTCCGCGCAGTCCGCGCGAACAGACCGCCCAGGCCGCCACAGAGAAAACCGCCTGCAACATCCCTGCCGACCTAGCAGTCCGCCAACCCAGTCCGCGTAGTCCGCGCGGATAGGTTTCCCAAGCCTTCCATTCATCCACTTTCACTTCACAGAATTCAACAGATACGTCCTCAACTAACCTCTTCGATAAAACAGATCCGAAGGCTATGATTTTCTTTGAAAAAGGGATAAGATCTTGGCAAGATCTCTCCAAGTTAGGGGATCTCGCCAATCAGAAGGTAAGCGAACGCGAATACCTAGAGCACTCTCTCGCAAAACCAAGAACTCGCACGTGCATGGGCTAAGAGGGCGAGAACGGCGCGAAGTCTATTCCTAAGAAAAAGTCGGCCTAAGGGGCCGCGAGATGTTCCGGCCCTGGGTTTAAGCGGGAGCGTAAGTAAAATTCATTTCAAAGTACCGCGTTACTCGGCATCACAAAGAATAAAAAGAAGAGGTGAGAATTTTTATAACAATGTATTCATTTATCTAAAATTTTTACATTGAGAAAAAGGGGCAAGGCCCGAAAGAAAGAGTACAAGAAAAAGAAAAATAGAAAGGGGGGGGGGTTAAGGGGCGAGAGTCTCAGGATGACGAGGCTGAAGGCTCGCTCTCACTAGAATCCTCATCCCTGTTCAGCATGGGCTCAGGAACAGGCTGAAAGAGCTCCGACATCAAGATCTCCACTGTCACCTTCTTGCCGTCGTTGTTAAGGAAGTCGTCCTGTTGCATCATCTGGAGGTCATACCTAGTCGCATGATGGCATGCTCCTACATCATCATGTCATTCTCATGCTGAGTATGCAGTAGGGCCTCCTTCTTCATGGTCGGGGGGGGGGGGGGGGGGAGGAATCAGCCAATCAATCCACTGCTGATTTTGGGCCCTTATTAGCCTGTTCTCGTCCTCTAGATGGGCGATACGTGCGTCCTTCACAGAAACGGTCGCGACATCCTACAAAATGACAAAGGATCAGGAGAAGAGTAAAACGTTTGACGAATATACCAGCAAGGGAGTAAGAATTTACCACTCCCGCCTCTCGCAGGTTGAGATCCTTCTTGGATGTCGCGAGCTCCTCCTTAAGCTTTTTCACTTCCGAGCTGAGAGAGGATCGTGTGGCGCTAACATCCAACGGTTGACAGGCAAGGAGATTGTTGTTGCTCGCTGACATATGTGTGAGCTTGAGGGTGCGAAATTGGGCCCGCGAGCTCTCACAAGCAAGTGACTTTATTAATGCCCTGTCATAGAAGGCGGCGCTGTCCCGCCCATTCAAGCCGAAGGCCAATGCATAGGCCTTGCCCGAGACGTTGTCACCTTCCTGCCAAGAAGGGAGCACAGTAGAGATAGAGGCCCTGTTGGCATTTCGGTCCCATACCAACAAGGGCTCTTCCCTATCGTTTAACACATCTTCTCCCAGGCCCAAGTTCATATGGCCCCTGGGTTCTGGCTTCTCCTGTGCCGAGATCCCTCCAGTCTCTCCCGCCCTCTTCACCACACTGCCGATGCCTCTTTTAGGTGATTCAATGATAATCTCCTTGCCCTTATCACGATCAATGGTGGTTGGATTCTCGGTGGCCATTGGTTTCTTGGCGACCTTTGGCTTCTCGACAGCCTTCGGCTTCTCGACGCCTTTTGTCCTCTTGGAATCTTTGGACTTCTCGGTGGCTGCTTGTTTCTCGGATGTTGATAATTTCTTGGAAGGAAGCGGAGATGGCGGTGTGCCAGGCCTCCACTTTTTATCTCTTGATCCCGGCAGCGTCTTCAGCGAGCTCCTGCAAGCCTCCATGGTGGCTTTGGCGTGGGCCATCTCGGCAGAAGATGTCGTGCTACCGGGAGATGGGAGGTTGAGGGGGAAAACTCACACCGCAGCACAAATATCACAAGTTAGTATTTTCCACACCATATAATCCTTAGAATAACGAAGGTGGGAATTACCTTCCCTGGCGAGAACTGGCAGGAGCGTGTCGATGTTCCTCCTCAGGAAGATGACATCGAAATCCTTCCCAAGGAGTAATTGGTGGAGATTGAACTTGTGGTTGCCGAGACTAGGAGGGCGGTAGGGAGGATCCTTTTGCTAGATCGGCAAAAGCGGGAGGTTGCCGAAGTCGTCGGATACAAAAATGAACTGCCTGACCCAGTTATGGTTCTTATTGGTGAGACCCTTCACCTTGAGGTGGTTGCTGGAGAAGAACACGATCTTGTCCCTTTTAGCGGGGAAATTGTATATCTTGCCGAAGACTGGGAGGCTGAACTTCATTCGCTCTGACCGCAAATAGAAGGGGAATGCGAACAGCAAGGCTATGGAATTTGGGTTAAGTTGGGCGGGAACTACGCCAAAGTAACGTAAGGCTTCACCGACCTCAGGCCATATGGGGAGGCGTAGCCCAACTTCGAAGTGCTCAGCAGCGATGACGAGTTAATATGGCGAGAAGTGGTTGATCGACTCTTCATCAGATGGATGTCGCGCCTTGAAGACTGGGGTGATGTAAAGATTCACAAACTAGTGGTATTCTCCCTCTGACAGTTTGCAGTTCATGAATGGGTAGTCAGCAAAAGCAGCAGCGCAGTTATTCCGGCCATCACCCTCTCCCGACATCTTGCCTGGCACAAAAAGGCAAGAGAAGGCGCGAGTGCAAGAGAAAGAAGAATAGCAGGGAAATCGAGGAAACTACTGAATGCGATGAATAATGTCGTAGGTAAGCAACCTAGTTATAGGGAATTTCTCGTTGGAAATCATCGAGGCACAAAAAAGTGCGGATAGCACATTTTTATATCTCGCCCCGGGTCCGGCCTTGGCCCTGGGCAAGATCTCGCACCACCTCACTCGCACTGTGGTTTCATGCAGGGGAAGCAGCATAAGTAAAAGCATCCACAAGAACGAAAATATATGTATGCAACGAAAGACAGAACGGAAAGAGAAATCAAACAATATACAACCATAGACACATTGTCAGCATTCAACATAGAAGCTGACAGTCATTATTACAGGGCATGTAGAATAAAATAGGTGCGGGAGGCGAGTGACAGTAGGACCACCAGGGGGCCATCTTCACCATACCCAACCTCCCCTTCCTGCTCCGGGCGTGGTGCGTGCATAGTGGATAGAGCGAATGGAATGGAGTTCTTAGTGTGCGAGATGAAGTTGATCTTCGACCAGTGCTATGTGAAGGCCAGGATATTCTGTCCTGCCACCGACCTCTCCCGATAGATTGGCGACTAGCTGGGTGTAGCTGTTTTCCAGGCTGAGAAGCCGCTACTCGACGGATTCCTGATTCGCTCGCACCTGATCCGCGATCCCGCACAACATTAGTGATTATTTACGGAGTATCTCGACCAACTTCCTCTACATTCTCTCAACATCCCAGGGATCTCCTAGATATTCGAAGATCAACTCCGGCGAAGGGAGGGGGGAGATCTCTTCTTCCTCGATATCAACATCTTTGAAACCTCACAGTAGCCTACATTAATACAATGTCATCAGCTTGATTCTCACATTTCCCGAAAAAGATTGGCAAAATCTACTACCTGGTCCGGTACTCGCTTCCTTGTCAGAGGGATGGCAAGAAGTGCCTGGTCGCCCCTCAAAGGGGGTGTTGAAGGTTATGCTTCCCTTCCCAAGCCCTGGGGTGGGGGAGACTAGCGGCTCAGCGAAACGATTGGGGGTATCATCCGCCGGGTGTGGAGCAGAGGCAAGGTCTGCAGGCATCCCATGGACGGGGGATCTCGATGACAAATTTCACGTCCCCAAAGTTCTAAAACAGGACCTGTAAAGAAAAGGCAAGTGAGCTAGTGGATGAGAGGCTAACAGTCAGAAGAAGGCATACATTTCTCCTAAGTAGGAACATCGACCCGGGGGGGGGGGGGGGTGATCTCGCGGGCCATCTGGCCGTTCCCATTCCACAACAAGTCCAGCTTATCATTCACCTCCTTAAAATCCTTCTCCACCGGCGGGATCTGTAAATAGATACAACGAATCAACATTTTATCTCGGCAATGAAAATAGATGAGTAGTGTTAAGCGAATGTAATTACCAAGGATTTCTTGGGTGGGGAAGGATTTTGAGAGGTCGACTCATCATTGGCAGAGTTGCGTCGGACCATTTAGCTTTCTTCATCTCCGGGGAGGACCCGGGCGCTCTTCAAGAAAGCCACGGTGCGAGTGAGTCCATCATGGCATTGTTTTTATCTTGGACAGCTTGGATGTGGTCTAGAGCTTCCTTGAAAATCAACAACGTAATTTGAGGCGAGAGCGGCAAAAAAGGATTAAGGCAAGGATCATTTGCCACTACATGGATATTTATATGGCCATGGAGGGGCCCACAGAAGATTCTCTTCCAATTCAGCATCCACTCATCCAATATGAGGGGTTGGATGATTTTTTCCGAGCTTTATTGAAGCTCACAAAGAGCGGGGATTGTTTACAACCCAATATTCGATGAGTGGACCACATCAGATACCCGAGTAAGGCAGTTTGGCCCCGCACTCGCACAAGGCCAAAAGAGGGGCATTCACATAGCCCAAGGCCTACACTCGCCCAAGGCCTAAAGAGGGGCACTCGACAGTTCTCGCCAAGCTGGGCTAATGGGCGCCCAACCAAGCACTCGCTCCTCAAAAGAGCTTCAAGGTGGCGAATGCATTGTGCTCCCGGCATTCACTTCTTCTGATGAGTGGTGCTCTCACAGATCATTCGTCCTGTAAGGTCCAGAGGAAAAATTACCTGGACGCCATTGTATGGGGTGCAAAGAGCCATTCATGTTGAAACCAGTAACCCGGTTCCACCTAGAGTTCGGACCTGAAGCTGCAGCACACACTTACTCTTCTCGAACCACCCTCTCGACATGAGTCACAGGACCAGAAACATACCGAATGTTTCAGCTCAGAGGTCCCACCTCTTACCCGGAAGAATCTGAAGTTCTCCCCCTCCCTAGCCAATGCTGAGATAGGTGCCTCTGAGGAAGAATATGGAAAGGTTAAACAACCTCTTCAAAGTACCTTATTGGTCTATTTATAGGCCTCTGAGTTTGATCTGCATATAACCATACCGAACTAACCTGAAATTACCAAGATACCCTGAGTTGGGTCTGCTAATAGCGAAACTCCGCTGTTCTGAAGGGCCATACGCAGACCACCAAGGTCAAAAGGGTAAGATTACCTAGGGTATAAGAGTAAAATCCCCCTTGGGGGGTAAGAAGGTGAAAACACCTTTCTATCATATGGCGAGTGGGGAAAAGTCTCGCGAGCGGGACGAGCTCATCCGATCATCTCGCCGGCCACCTACCTTATGAGAGCCGTCTCGCCCTAAAGGGCCAGCCCGCGCCCTAAAGGACATCTCGCCTACTGCGCCGAGCCCCTTCTCGCCTCGTGTGAGTGGACCACATGGTCCCACTCGCCCCTTCAATTCCTCTCGCCCACTTCTACACTCTGCTGCTTGAGCCCCCTCCCGCGAGCCCAAAGTTGTATATAATCCCCGCTCTTTTTGAGGTTGCCCCAAGCTCAAAAATAAAGTCCAACTGAGGCTCGCGACATTAGGATTCATTTATGAGATTTTTTGGTAGGCCCTCCCCCTGGAGCCTATAAATATGAGACCCCAACTCATCATGGAGTGCCCCCCTCTTTTGTTCCCTCTCTTCCACCTCCAACATGTCCCATAGCCAGACTTTTCGTGAGCATCTCGCGATGGTCCGGAAGCAAAACAAAGCCAATGTGGCTGCCCTGGTCCCATATTTTGTCCGCACCCCCGCTTCAGCACCTTCATCATCTCGCCTGAAGAAGGCAAAAACTGCCGGCCCTCCATTCTCGGCCGGTGCGACCACTTCGGCACCCTCGAAAGCCGATACACTTCCTCCCGCGTCCTCTGGGGAGAGACATGTGATTCTTGACTCCTCCTCTCGCCTCTCTTTTATTTTATCATCTCACTTATTGACCATGCCATTTCAGGGAAACCTAGCTGATTCCCCCATGCCTGCGAATACTCGTGACGTTACTGACCAATATTATCAACGCTCTGACTCACCTCAGGAATCCTCCCCCCTATCACGAGGAAAGAAGACCTCTCGTGGTTTGTGGGGAACTCTCTCATCCCAAGTAAGTAAACTCATCCTATCCTTTTGCTTCATATAGATTCTTATTCCCTTACCCGGTACATTTGAGACCACAGGGCTAGTCTTTGTATCCACGTAGCTCATGACCACTAGCCTTCTTACGAGACCACCCTTCATTATGATCTTCCACTTTTTTTGGGTAGGTATCCAGCTTGACTTGGGTACTGAGGAGTTCCCCGCATCGTCTCCCCTCTCGCCTCTTCCTCGCTCAGATGAGATCGAAGACTACCTGGGTAATCCTATGGACCCTCTGGAGATGAAGCGCCAAACAGCTAGGATGTTTCAAAAATATACACACGTCATCCCCGAGATAAAACGAGAGAAGCAAGCTACCGATCGAAGCATTGACTGGCTGGAAACTGAGTGCAATCGCCTCTCTACCGAGGTCGATGCCGACGATGAAATAGATGGGACAGACCCCCAGGCCATCATAAGTGAAACTAACCAGCATCTTCATCTCGCGCGTCGTGGTATAGACATCATCCATGCCTTTCATCTACCTGGTCATCCTCCATGCGCGGGATCTCGCTGTGGCCATTGGAAGTGGCATAATAATTAAGGGACCTTGGCTCTGTCTCGCCTGCTTAAGAGTCTCGCCATTTTAATTATTCCTTGTAACCTTGTGTTTATTAATTGGTCATCTCCCTGTTTAATTATTAATTTTTTATTTTGATCCCTCCTGGATGAGATGCACGCCTCGTGCGAAATGAAATAATGTGTGATGATATTATATTAATCTCTCATGCTGGAGTTAATAGCTGTATTAATTGCTATCTTTTTATTTTTATTTTTGGCTCATTGGAAAAGTTGTCGTAGAGTTCCGTGCCTCGGGGTCAGGAGAGAGAGAGAGAGGAGGTGAACCGTCAGGTTGACCCTTCTACTTCCTCATTTTCACTTTCCCACCCATTTTTCTCCTCTCTCCATCTGTCATAAATAGCCCCTGGATCCAAATGTTTTACGCTTGTACTGTCGCTTCCTGCTGCTTCTAAGATCTCGAGTTCTCTCCTGCTCCTCCTCGCCTACTTCTTCTTGCATCCCGCTTCCACCTCACTCATTTCTACCCCCTTCTGTTTCTGTCATCTCGCTTGCCATGTGATAGAAGAAAGCCAAAGAAGGCGAGGTGCCGCAGCCGTTGTGGTAAACGATTCGCAGACCACGACTTTCCACCTGGCAAAATCTCAGAGGAGCATTATAGTCGCTTCACCCGCGAGTTCCTTGCAGAAGGGTTTGAATCCAGGCCGTCGAAGGTCGGCGAGTCCATCAATACCTTCTATCCTGACGAACTCGCCTTCCCCGTCTCGCACTTCGAGCCTGCTGAGACTCCCCCTCTCGCCAGAGGTAAAACAGGTCTTAAAATACTTCAGAGCCATCCCCGCGCAACTCAACCCGAATGCCATCTCGTTGTTGGTTGCATTCGCCAGCTACATGAGCCGAGAGCACATCGAGTTTAGTCTCGCCATCTTTCGCAAGCTATTCGTCTACCACGCCAAAGATGATGGCTTCTCGTACTTCACCGGTCAGGGCCGGAAGGTACGCGAGACGCCCAATAAAAATCACCATTGGCTCACTCGCTTCATCTTCGTTCGCGGGAACCTGGGAGGCATTCCACTAGCCCCAGTGTCGCCTGCCAAGGTATACTACGAGACACCCAAGGTAGAAGCGTGGGAAAAGGCCTCTGCGACTTCTTCGCAGGGAAGATTTTTGAAGTTAACTTCCTGAGGCGGGGTCTCAACTCGCTCCTTCCCGTCTTTCCTGGTGAAGGTACACTCATACCCTCTTAGTATTATGCTTACCGTCCTCCTGCTTCATTCTGACTATTTTCTTGCTCAGTAGAGAGGACTATCCCCGTCCATCCCCCTTACTTGAGCAACAAGGGTCTCGCCCTTAACAAAATGGCGGCAGAGGCGGCAAAGGAATCGCTGCCTCTCGCCACAAAGAAAAGAGCTGGGGACGATGTTGCCGCTCCTCGACACAGTCCCAAAAAGAAGATGAAGAAGGTGGTGCCGCAGCCAAAAGGGAAAAAAGGAGCTGCTCCCAAGGAGAGGAAGGAGATGTCGGGGTCCTAGACCCCCATTTCTTTGGAAGGATCCCCATCACCTCGCCATCAAGCCACCTCGCCTGCCCGCGAGACGGCCCCACTCCACGCTCACCACACCACAAATGTTGATACCAGTCACCCGGTTACACATAGAGTTCGGACCTGAAGCTGCATCACACACTTACTCTTCTCGAACCACACTCTTGACGTGAGTCACATGACCAGAAACAGACCAAAGGTCTGAGCTCGGAGGTCCAACCTCTTACCCGGAAGAATCTAAAGTTCTCCCCCTCCCTAGCCAATACTGAGCTAGGTGCCTCTGAGGAAGAATATGGAAAGGTTCAACAACCTCTTCAAGGCACCTTATCGGTCTATTTATAGGCCTCTGAGTTTGATCTGCAAATAACCATACTGAACTGACCTAAAATTACCAAGATACCGTAGGTTGGGACTGCCAACAGCCAAACTCCGCTGTTCTGAAGGGCTATACGTAGACCACCAAGGGCAAAAGGGTAAGATTACCTGGGGTAGAAGAGTAAAATCCCCTTTGGGGGTAAGAAGGTGAAAACACATTTCTATTATATGGCGAATGGGGAAAAGTCCCGCGAGCGGGACGAGCTCATCCGATCGTCTCGCCAGCCTCCTACCTTACGAGAGCCGTCTCTCTCTCAAGGGCCCGCCTGCTCCCCAAAGGATGTCTCGCCTACTGCGCCGAGAATAATCTCGCCTCCTGCGAGTGGACTACATGGTCCCACTCGCCCCTTCAATTCCTCTTGCCCGCTTCTCCGCTCTGCTGCTTGAGCCACCTCCCGCAATCCCAAGGTTGTACAATTTAGAACAACGGAGTTACGCTGTTGGCAGGCCAATTTGGACTGCGTATATCCATTCAGTACAACAGAGATTGGATGTTGGCAGACAATTTTTACAAATCTATAAATAGACCCAAGGGGGTACCTCAGAGGACATGCTTACTGGTGCCCTGGTCTTCTTGCGCTTTCTGAGGTATCCTTAGCTCGACATTTGGCTAGGGAGTGGAAGCGCTCTAGGATCTTTCGAGTATGTGGTGGGACCTCCAAACCGAGCCCTTGGGTCAGTTCCTTATTCTCTTCACTTAGTCGTTTGGCTCGCGGGAGAGAAGTAGGTGTGCGAGTGAGCATTTGATCTTACGATCGAAATCAAAATTCTCAGACTCTGAAGGTTGTACACGGGTCATACATGATGCGTCGACAAGTGCACCAGTCGCTGTCAAGTAATAATTTTGGGAATAGCTTCCCCGAATGTCGATCTCTAGGGAATGCGGGTTGGGTATCATTATAGCATCGCAGAAAGATCGTTACTAAGAGTTAAACAAAACAATAAAGGAGGTTGGTTTTTGATTCCTAATGTTAACAAAACAAAAATAGAACTAATACGAGTCGTAAGCACCGCTTCGCTTGGTGGATGGAACTAGTGCAGGCCGATATGTCGTGCTTCGTGAGGCGAATGGACAGAGAGAAAGCAGATGGAATGAACACACATGCAAAGAGTGAGGGTCGCAATCACCTCTTCAACTACCAACACTAGCCTTTTCTTGAGTGGTTATAGTACGCGAGTGGAGTGGATGTGAATGGAGGCGAGTGCATCATAACTAACAAAGAATATGTAACTATCCCAAGAAAACTTCGTTCATAGACAAATAAAAGGAAGTTCAGGTTCATTACAAGCTTAAGAATACATTTCACAATGAGAGGAGGTAGAATAAACCGATAGGGGGAAAGCCTAGACGTGGTTCTTGGCCGGAATGGTAGGTTGTTTGTCCACTTCTCGGCTCAGACCGTCGGTTGTATCCGGATGTAAATGGGTTATCAATCCACTTGTCTTCCTCCGTATTCTTCCCTTTCCTTCAATCTTTTCTCCATTTTGCCCAAATGAGTAGTACCGAAAGATCTCTGTTGCACACTGCTGGTGGCCGAAAACTCTCCGAAGGGTTGAAGATCGCTTCAGATCACTGGTGAAAGCTTCCCGGGGGGTCGAGATGAGTGGAGGACCTATGCGGGTGAAAAAAGGCACCGCGCGCTAAGCAGCGTGGCGGAAAATGAAAAGTGTTCCCCTAATTCGCAGAGCACGGATTTAAATACGTCAGCAGAAAATCAGAGCGCATGATCAGTAGCGCACGACCAGAGGTCGTGCGCACTTGATCCCATGATCGTGCGATTAGCAATGACAGAACTCCAAAAAATGGAATAAACGCGCACGAGCAGTGGCGCACGACCAGAGGTCGTGCGCTCTATGTCCTATGATTGTGCAATTGCCCCAGACAAAACTTAGAAAAATGGAGAATAGTGCGCACGATCAGTGGCTCACTACCAGTGGTCAGGCGCTATAGATGCAATGATCGTGCGCAGTATTCCTGTACCGTTTGGGGTTCGATGAACTGACCACGCACCACTAGCGGTCATGTGCTAAGGATTCCACTGACCGTGCGCGTGTAAAAATGCACGATTAGTGGCCCTTAGGCGAAAAATATTCCCAAACAATCACGAAACACACACACGACCTTTGTACCTACAGCAAAAATAGAAGAGCCACCGAAATGGGCATTCCACATTCTCCAGACACAGAAAAACACCAAGCAGTGCAAAAGTATAATAACTACAAAATCACACTGAAAACGGGCCAAAAGTCCACTTAACATGTAATGGACATATTAACAAATATGAATAATTATGGCTCTAAAGTGTAGTACATAACCGAGAAAACTTGCCCAGATGAGTCCAAAAATATGTATATAACTTTGACTCATCACACCCCTAGACTTAAACATTTGCTCGTCCCGAGCAAATCATCACTTCGTGGACTAGAAAATAGTTAGCTGGCTAAGTAATTCCAAATACAGTATTGAGAGAAATCAAATATATCATGGTCATAGAAAATAGAATAGATAAACTTTTTAATTATACTACATAATTTATACTTTTCGATAGGCGTAAATAAATATTATTTCTACTCAAAATTGGAATTATGGAGAATCGTTCAGTCATATGTAGGAAGAAAGTAGGCAGGCCACTCAGGTGAGCATTGCCAAAGACTGGGGCTTATGATCATCTCCAAAGAAATCCATCAATGTCGGGGACCTAACGCTTTCCTGTTCACACTCTCTCCACGATACTAGCTCGTCTCAAGCATGAATCCGTAGGGCTTTAGGATAATCATGGGGCTTAGGCTAAGGTTTGGGAGTCAAAGATAAACATGTAGGCTACATGCAACCCAAGCGGGCAAACAACAAGCTAAACCAATAGATCCCCTCAGAATTGCACGTGTGACACACCCCCAAACTTAGCTTGAAAGCCCGGTGTGTACACAGCCTAACCCGACCGATATCATGATAAACAAGATGGGGATTTCATTTCTCATTGTAATTCTTTGTAGATTTTATCTTTCAATTCTCTCCTTTTTCCTTTTTTTCTTTTGAAATCCCCAAATTTTTTAGCAAGTAAACTTTCTTGTATTCATCTACCACATCACTAGAATTCCACACATCACACCTCGTCAGAATATTAAATTAACTGGAGCTCATGGATTTGGTTGCAATAGGAGGATTGTCTTTAGGCTTTGGTTAATGAAGGTGGAGCTGAATCAAAGGAGGGGTAGGCACAAACTTGGCTTGCAACGATTAACAGCTAGGACAAGGTAAACAAGGCTCAAACTAGCCAAATTGATGGCCTACGTCACGCTCAAGCTTGACTAACCATGCAATAATGCTTCGAGTGTAGCTTGTGGCAAGTTCTTAGCCACTGATAAAGATGATCCTTCCTCCCGACTCGAGCAAAACGAGTCTAGTGATGGCGACACACATCACTACACTGCCGTTCGATTTCACCAGATTCAACATTTTTGAGTAGTACAAATAATATTTACATATGTAGAAAAAGTATAAATCTACGAGCATAAAAAAAATTAAATCTATACTATTTCTATACAGACCATGAGTACTGGATTAGGATCACTGCACGGGTTTTGCACCACTCTATCTTAAAATCCTAAGCCAGCACAACTATTTTAGAGTTTACACACAAGCAGTTCATTTGACTCAAGCCGCGTGCGTGGATAAGATCACACTCAAGTGGGTGATTCAGTGTGTGCTACTGTGATTTTGAAATAAATAAATAACAATTGGTATGCTATAAAATGTGAGCTCGTGTAGTTACCACATGCATGCTCTCCCCCCAGAATTGAATGTGACAACTCATAAAACTAAACATTCCAAATAATATAAAGAGTTAGGGGTAAGAAGTACCTATGCTCAAGACTGAGCATACTAGTCGTGCTGCGAGGTTGTCCGATAGCGCCTGGTCTACCGTGCTTCAAAAATTTCCAGCACCTGCGAATTAGAGATCACACGCAAAACAAGAAAATAGAAATACACATATAAAAAGAAACACATCACACAAAATATGACCAAGTGATCCATTTTAAAAAAAAGAATACTAATCTATATAACTGATGGGTTTATTGTCTCCCAACAGGACTTATTCAAGGACCATACACTCTTTTAACTGTTGGGCGTATGAAATTTGAAGTGCTCGGGCAGTTGTTCAAGTTCACATTTCGGTAGCGGGTACTGAAATTGCGACAGAACGAATACCCACATACCTGTGTAGTTATACCTGTCTTGAACATCAGGCATTTGTAGAATAAATGTTGTGAAGCTCGACGAATCTGACTCCACCTACACCTGATCTCCATCAATGCTAGGCTGCATTATAATCCCCTGTACTAAGTTGAACGGTTCCACGATGTGGTGCTGCAGAGAAGTAGGCACAAGAGCGGGTTAGGAAATAAATTAGAAGAATGACAAAAAGTAACCTCAATCTTGGGGATGATCCCGGTGTCATCTCCCATCAGTGGAATTGTGGGTGGATGTACACGGCTATCTAGTCTGGTGTATGTATGTGCTAGAGCTACATCTGCCTCAACCGTGAATTAGACTTCCTTACATGGGACTGACGCAGCAACATCATCCATGCAGATGTCCTCCTCGACTGGATCTGGCATAATGCTACAAACACCAGCTTCTCCCTGTGAATCAACCTCCACAACGGTGTCAGATACAGAAAGAATGCTTTGCAAAGTAGAGGATAGAGGAGCAGTGCTCGTAAAAAAAAAATCAAGCACATGCTCCTCACAACTAACAAACTCCATACAAGATGATATATGTACTTCAGGAGTAAAAATATCCGTGTCAGGGTTTAGATCAACACTTGTATTTGTGCAAATACTAGAATTTCTACCTTCAAACTCTGAAGGCGGCACTAGTATGTACCCAGATACAGAAGTGGTGCTGCAAGTTATCGCAGTGGAGACAATCCAAACATCCGGTTCATCATCCTCCTCCAACTGTGCCAAGTAAGGAGCACACTCCTTCAAAGAGTGATCCCAACTTCGACAAAATAAACACTGCTTAGCCGGATTTGTCTGTACAACGGGTAATGATGTCGAATGAAAGTAGTGCTACAATGGAAGTGCGAATGAGTAGCTAACAGGCATATGTTTAGCATATTGAGTGCCAAATGAGGTTGGTGCTCCTTATGTAGATCCTTGAGTGTATTGGCTACCATACTCCTTAGGACATCTATCACTTGCATGAGATATATCTCCACACCAACGACAACGGATATTAAAACTTGCCCACATTGCAAAGATCACAAATTTCCAGGATTAAACTACCTTGCATAGATTCTCAATAAAAATCTAACAATTTCAACCGACATAAAAATAAAAAATTGACTGAGATAAAACAAATTCGAAACAAGCAACTCTGTCATAACTCACATAACACAACACAAGTCAACAATATGCTTGCATTCCCCGAAAGCGTCGCCAAAATCTTTATCCGTCGGTAAGTGCACCCGTCACTATCAAGTAATAATTTTCAGAATAGCTTCCCCGAATGTCGATCTCGAGAGAATGCAGGTTAGGTATCGTGATAGCATCACAAAACGATCATTACTAAGAGTTAAACGAAACAACAAAGGAGGTTGGTTTCCGATTCCTAATGCTGACAAAACAAAAGGAGAACTAATGCGGGTCGTAAGCATAGCTTCACTTGGTGGATGGAACTAGTGCAGGATGCTATGGCATGTTTCGTGAGGCGAATGGACTGAGAGCAAGCAGGTGGAATGAATACACGTGCAGAGAGTGAGGGTCGCAATCACCTCTTTAACTACCAACACTAGCCTTTGCTATAGTGGTTCTAGTGCGCGAGTGGAGTGGATGTGAATGGAGTCGAGTGCATCACAACTAACAAAGAATATGTAACTATCACAAGCAAACTTCATTCATAGACAGATAAAAGTAAGTTCAGGTTCATTACAAGCTTAAGAATACATTTCACTATGAGAAGAGGTAGAATAAACCGATATGGGGAGAGCCTAGCTGTGGTTCTTTGCCGGAATGGTGGGTGGTCAGTCCACTTCTTGGCTCAGACCGTTGGTTGCGTCCGGATGTAAATGGGTTGTCAGTCCACTTGTCTTCCTCCGTCTTTGTAAAAGTAGCAAACACGCAGGTAACAAGCAGCTAACAAACAGGCAGAAATTTGAATAATTGAAAGTTTTATTATCCAAAAAGATATCATGTACAAAGGTATAACCTCCCTTTTATACAATGGAGGAGATAGGAGAGAGTATAAACAAACAATGTGGGACTAAAAATGTGCAGGGATGAGCGGCTAGAAATTAAAGAGACCGCACAGGCCGTGCGGTTAGATAAATGGGCTAACCACTCGGTAACTCCAGCATGAAGAGAACACACCGCAATAGGAGATCGATAGACCGCCCGGTCTCCAGGCTTCTGAGAGAGACCGCCAGATCGCTCGGACTACAAAAAACAACAGTCTGAATATTAACCTATTAGAAAGGCACCGCTAGACCGCATGGTCAACAACCCGCCAGACAAGACCGCAAGGCTGCCCGGTCTAATACTGCAACACTCCCTCTCAAGCTGGAGCATAGATATCAATCATGCCCAGCTTGTCACAAATGTGGAAGAAGGAAGTAGAGACCGGTTTTGTGAAGATATCCGCCAATTCTTTGTCGGAGGTGACAAACAGAGTATAAATCTGTTTCTTCAAAACCTCTTCCCGAATGAAGTGGCAGTTGACAATATGCTTTGTTCTCTCATGGAAGACCGGATTTTTGGATATGTATATAGCGATCTTGTTGTCACAGAACATAGGAAGAGGATAGTCATAGACCTCTCCTAGGTCAAGCATAAGAGCCCGCAACCACTTTAACTCACATGTGGTTGAGGCCATACTCCGGTATTCGGCTTCTACACTGAATGTGGGGACAACACACTGTTTCTTGCTCTTCCAACTCACAAGATTTCCTCCAACAAAAGTACAAAAACCTGATGTGGATTTACGATCGCCTTTATCATCCGCATAACTTGAATCTGAGTAGGCTTCAACCCTCAGTTGACCATTCCTCTGAAAGATTAGCCCTTTGCCCGGTGCTGCTTTGACATACTCTAAAATCTTCAAGGCAGACTGAAGATGGCACTTCCTGGGAGCTTGCATAAACTGACTAACCTTGCCTACAACATAGGAGATGTCGTGTCTGGTCACCGTGAGATAGATGAGTTTTCCCACCAAATGTCTGTACCTCGTGACATCAGATAGAAGAGGCGAGTCATCCGTTCATGTTTTATCTTCTCCAATAGCCATGGGAAACCTGGCCGGTTTAGCACCTGTCAATCCTGCCTCTTGTAGAAGATCAATGACATACTTCCGTTTGGAGAGAACCAAAGAGTCAAGCTTCCGAGCGAGTTCTATCCCCAAAAAGTATTTTGGGGAGCCCATATCCTTCGTGACCAGGTGTTGCCGGAGGTGTTTCTTCGTCAAGTCCACCCCAGCTTGGTCATCGCCAGTAAGAAGAATATCATCCACATATACTGCCAAAACCACCAGTCCCGAGGCGGTTTTGTGAATAAATAAGGAGTGATCGACCGAACTCCTTGCAAAGCCGATGGTAGCCATAATGCCATTGAACTTGTCGAACCACGCCCGAGGGCTCTGCTTTAGGCCATAAATGGCCTTCTTCAAATGGCATACTCTTGTCTCCCCCTGAGCAACATACCTAGGAGGTTGCTCCATGTAGACATCCTCCTGAAGATCCCCATAGAGAAAGGCATTCTTGATATCAAGCTGGGAAATAGCCCAATCCCTGTTGACAGCTACAGAGAGAAGAACCTGGATGGTGCTGAGGCGAGCAACTAGAGAGAAAGTGTCAAAGTAATCAATGCCATAAGTCTGAGTGAAGCCTTTGGCCACCAGCCGGGCCTTGTAGTGATACACAGTGCCATCGGGGCGAAATTTCACAACAAACACCCAGCGACAGCCAACCACATTAGTATCCACTGGTGGAGGAACAAGGGTCCAGGTACCCCTTTCAGTAAGAGTAGCCATCTCTTCATCCATGGCAGATTTCCAATGAGGAATAGCAAGAGCCTCCTGGTAGGTGCGGGGAGTGGTAGTAGCGGAGATAGCCAAGGCAAAACACCTGCGAGAAGGAGAAAGTCGATCATAGGAAACAACTGCCGCAAGCGGGTGTTGAGTACATGCTCGCACCACTTTGCGAAGAGCAATGGGAAGATCCAGGTCGACGCGTGCCTCAGTGACCAGAGCGTCCGTGGCGGAGAAGGCTGGCCCGGGACTAGAGAGAGGCGGTTGCAGAGAAGAGAGAGAAGGTGTAGGGGGTGAGATGGATAGAGGAGGAGACGGAGGAGGAGATGAGGTAAGATGGGAGGCGTCGATAGGCGTGGAAGGAACTGAGAGAGGTGGTGGAGAAGCAGAGACATCAGGAGGAAGAGGGGATTCAAGAGAGAAGTAGGATGCATTCTCGAAGAAGGTCACGTCTGCGGACACAAATTGTTTGTGCAGAACTGGGTCAAAACAACAATAGCCTTTTTGAGTGGTAGAGTACCCCAAAAAGACACACTTGGTGTAACGGGGGGAAAGCTTGTCGCGGGTAGCGGACGGAGTGTGTACCAAAGCTGTACACCCAAAGACATGGAGAGGGAGAGGAAAAGGTTCCTTGCTGGGGTATAGAATGGAGAAGGGGGTCTGGCCGTGGAGAACCGTGGAGGGAAGGCGATTAATGAGATAGCAGGCGAGGATCACAGCGTAGCCCCAGTAGGAGCGGGGCACTTGCATCTGCATCATGAGAGTGCGAGCGATATCAAGGAGGTGATAGTTTTTACGCTCCGCCACCCCATTTTGCTGGGAGGTGTAAACACAGGTGGTCTGATGAACAAGACCATGTTGCAGAAAGAAGGAGGATAACTCATGACTAAGATATTCCTTAGCATTATCAGAGCGAAAGACTTTAATAGAAATGACAAATTGAGTTTTAATCATAGAATAAAAAGATTGTCAGATAGAAAGGAGTTCAGAGCGATCTTTTAACAGATACAACCAGGTACATCTAGAAAAATCATTAATAAAAGTTACAATGTAGGAACTACCCCGACCAATTATGAGGGTAGGAGCAGGACCCCAGACATCAAAATGAATGAGATCAAACGGGCAAGAGGAGCCACGGCCTTACTTCGGTGGGAAGGAGGAGCGATGATGTTTACCAAGCTGACACGCATCACAGTTGAGCCGAGAACTGGTCGGAGGTAATTAGGGAAGAAGCTGTCGAAGAATCCGAGGAGGAGGATGACCAAGGCGAAGATGCCATTGAAGCAGATCTGTAGAGGAGGAGTATGCGGACAGAGCAGAAACATTATCAACGAAGTAGAGTCTGCCGCTCTCAGTCCCAGTAGTAATTATCCGCTGGGCCCTCGGGTCCTGGAAAGAACAAGACATGGGAGTGAATAAGACGGAGCACTGAAGTTGCCGGCATAAAGTAGTAATAGATAATAAATTGCACGGGAACTTTGGGACATAGAGAGTGTCCTCCAAGCAAAGCGACAGGGTGACTTGAACCATGCTCGTCCCATGAACCGGGGACGGTGAACCATCCGACACACGTACCGGGGACAATCGTTCATGCATGTCAAGGAGAGAGAAGCAATGGGGGTTGCTAGTCATGTGATTTGTAGCACCCGAGTCAATCCGCCATTTACCTTGGGTAATGACGTGGGCACTACCTGAAGTCGTGGACACAGAGGCAGACTGTTGAGAGGAGGCAGAGGTCGAGGAAGGTGCATCACCGGAAGGGCGAAGATGAGGATGTTTCTGCCAGTAACGGTCAACAGAATGGCTGGTACGACCACAGTGAGAGCAGAGGAACCTGGACGAACTGCGCCCTCCTGAGTGGCTGCGGCCACTAGCCCCCCCCCCCCCCCCCCCCGCTGAGCCTGGTGAGCATAGGAGTCCTGAGAAGGAGGGGAGGACAACAGAGGATGCTGGAGCAACGAGGTAACAACGGCAATGCGAGACGTGATGGAATTCAAAGTGGGAGACACCGCCTCACCCAAGATCTGCTCGCGGATCATATTATAGGAATCAGGAAGGCAGAGAAGATAATAAACAACCAGGAGTTCCTGGAAGTGTTTGTGTTGTTCAGCCAAGTTCGCGGAGAAGGGGCAATTCTGGAGGATCTCTGCGCCAAAAGCCTGAACCTGCTGATAAGCCGCAGCAGGAGACATGAAAGGGCGGACGAAGAGGTCCGCATAAAGAGTATAAATATGGGACGTCTGGCCCCCTTCGAATATAGAGCAGCTAGGTGAAGCCAAGCAGCCTTGACCGTCTCATCATGGCAAATGACAGGAAGGCACTCATCAAAAAGGCTATTGACCAGCCAAGTGCGGACAAGCGCATCACTCGCATCCCAGTCATCAAATTGAGCAGAGTTAAGAGGTGGAGGGTCATCGGTGAGGTGATGACGCTTGCGCTGAGAGTGTAGAAGAAAGGTGAAAGAAACACTCCAATCCGGATAGTTGGAGCCAACAAGTTTAGAAAGCGTGCCAAGGTTGACAGAAGGAGTAGGAGGAGGAGGAGCCGCATGGGTGGTGGAGGTAGAGATAACGGGGGTGGAGAGACCGGAATTGTCCATAGAGAATGCAGGAAACCACGCAAGAAGAAGAGAAGCTACGAGGAGAGAAAAAGGAGAGAAAGCCGCATGACCTATGGAGGAGGCCGGGACACGAGAAAGAAACCGCAACGAACAAGGATGAAACCACAGTGGGCTAAAGAGAAGAAGCTGCAGTGGCACGGTGGCAGAACACCAGCGGCTAGGAAGCAGACCAAGGCACATGGAAAGAGGTCGCGCGAACTGAAAGAGGCCGAGCGAACATAAGAGAAGTGGAAGCAAGGGACCCAAGAGAACAGGTCGAGAACAGACCGAAGGAAGTCGCTCGAACAGGGAAGCGACAAGGAAAAGAAGCCGCTTGGACAAGCCGCTCGGACAACAACCCGCCAGACAAGACCACAAGGCCGCCCGGTCTAATACTTCAATAGTCTTCTTCCCTTTCCTTCAATCTTTTCTCCCTTTTGCCAAAATGAGTAGTACCAAAAGATCTCTGTTGCACACTATTGGTGGCCGGAAACTCTCCGAAGGGTTGAAGATGACTTCAG
This sequence comes from Platanthera guangdongensis, assembly GCA_039583875.1. Lineage (NCBI taxonomy): Eukaryota > Viridiplantae > Streptophyta > Magnoliopsida > Asparagales > Orchidaceae > Platanthera > Platanthera guangdongensis. The sequence continues at coordinate 11,767,400 of CM077159.1, read as the reverse complement.
ATCGTCGGAGAAAGCTTTCCGGAGGGTGGAGATGAGTGTAGGACCTATGAGGATGAGAAACGGCGCTTCACGCACAGCAGCAGGGTGAAAAATGAAAAGTGTCCCCCTAATTTGTGGAGCTCGGGTTTAAATACAGCAGTAGAAAATCAGAGCGCACGATTAGTGGCGCAGGACTAGAGGTCGTGCGCACTGGATCCTATGATCGTGAGATTAGCAATGGAAGAACTCCAGAAAAATAGAATAAACATGCACGAGCAGTGGCGCACGACCAGAGGTCGTGCGCACTATGTCTAATGATCGTGCGATTGCCCCAGATAGAACTTGGAAAAATGGAGAATAGTGCGCACGATCAGTGGCTCACAACCAGTGGTCGTGCGCTATAGATCCAATGATCGTGCACAATATTCCTGTATCGTTTGGGGTGCGATGAACTGACCGCGTATGACCAGCGGTCGTGTGCTAAGGAGTCCACTGACCGTGCGCGTGTAAAAACGAGCGATCAGAGGCCCTTAGGCAAAAAACATTCCCAAACAATCCCAGAACACACACACGACCTTTGTACATACAGCAAAAATAGAAGAGCCACCGAAATGGGCATTCCACATTCTACAGACATAGAAAAACACCAGGTAGGGCAAAAGTATAATATCTACGGAATCACACTCAAAACGGGCCAAAAGTGCACTTAACATGGAATTGACAAAATAGCAAATATGAACAATTATGGATCTAAAGTGTAGTGCATCGACGAGAAAACTAACACAGATGAGTCCAAAAATATGTATATAACTTGGACTCATCAATACATCCTAAAATATATACTAAATAATTAACTCTTTTTTTGATTTTAAGTAGAGTCTTTAAGTTTTTTTTGAGTTTTTGGAAGGATAGGTAAAAGTAATAGAATCCGAAATTCAAAATAACAACACGAAAGTTGCCCTGACAATGGGCCAAAAACTGGATGCGCGCGAAGCCCGGCTCTGATTTATCTAGTGAGCATGCTGGGTTCAGATTTCGCGCGATGATGGGTGGATGCAAGTGCACCTATGATAAGTAATACATGATATTTAGGGGGAATATTGAGGTCATATATTTCCCAGGGCGGGTTGATTATCTCTACTCCTCCCGAATGACTATTATCTTACCAAAAAAATAATGTTGTCGGATTATCTAACTAAGGCAATTTATAAGAAAAAAGCTGAAAAATAAATTGAAAAAGTATTGATGAAGAAATAACGCTCGGTATCGAATTACAATGAGACTAAAATAAATTTTTATAACAAGAGATCTAAAATTTCAAATTAATTAAAGGCAACTTGGACGTGGAGGTTCCAAAAAGAATGATATCACCTATCTCTAAAACTATCGCTCACTTGAACATTAAGAATATTCGACTGATCTCTCATTCGGCGAAGGATTCCTCTTAATGACCGCATTATGCAAAGAACCCCGATATTGGGGGGGGGGACCCAATCTGGAAGAATTCCGCTCCTCCTCTCTGGAGGGTTAGTGCGAGAACTCTTTTTACCCTAGGGTGATCAGTCCATACACATAGCCTCTCGACTAGCTAGCGTATGGATAACGAAAATAGAGCCCACACATCGATATGTGGTTCTACGAGTCGTTTATCTTGGGTAAACCTTAAGTTCTTAATTAAAGAGAAAAAGAAGACCTTTAATTATTTAAAAAAGATTTTAATGTCCCATTGCTCTTTGATACCAAGGGCTAAGAGCAATTATCCACTCATCGGGATGGGGACGACTTATGTGTTTGGTGAGGCGTGAGTTCTAAACTAAGCGCTGAATGGTTACAAAAAAAGAAGAAATAAAATAACCTAACATTAGAAAGAGAAGTGCTTACTAAAAAAAGGAAAACACACACACTCAACCAAAGCCATAATAAAGGAAAAAAGCTAAGTTACAAAAAAAGAAAATTACATGATTGAAATTACAAGTCCTACTCAAACGAGTAGGCGAGAAATGACAAGTCCTACTCAAACGTGTAGGCAGGAAATGAAAGCAGTATAATGACAAGTCCTACTAAAACGAGTAGGCGGGAAATTAAAGCTGTAAATTGCAAGTCCTACTCAAACGAGTAGTCGGGAAATGACAAGTCCTACTCATACGAGTAGGTAGTAAATGAAAGCATTAAAATGACAAGTCTTTCTCAAACGAGTAGGCGGGAAATGACAAGTCCTACTGAAACAAGTAGGTGGGAAATGAAGGCAATAAAATGACAAGTCCTACTCAAACGAGTAGGCGGGAAATGAGAGTTCCTACTCAAACGAGTAGGCGGGAAATGAAAAGTCCTACTCAAACGAGTAGGAGGGTAATGAAAGCAGAATAATGACTAGTCCTACTCAAACGAGTAGGCGAAAAATGACAAGTCCTACTTAAATGAGTAGGTGTGAAAAGACAAGTCGTACTCAAACGAGTAGGCGGGAAGTTACAAGTCTTACTCAAATGATTAGGCGGGAAATGAAAGCTGTAAATTGCAAGTACTACTCAAACGAGTAGGTGGGAAATGACAAGTCCTACATAAATGAGCAGGCAGGAAATGAAATCAGTAAATGCTATCTCATATATGCACACACTACATGAAAAAGGAAAACAATGAAAACCTAACTCATACACTCACACACACAAATGAAAAGGAGAAAGTAAAGTGATCAAAAAATTAAAATGATTACATTTCTACCGTTAGAACTTGCTAAAAATGCATAAAAAGGAGAAATAAAAATTGAAGAAGGAAAAGTTTTTCAAAATAAAAGCAAAAAATCAAAGTGTTTAAAAAATTAAAACAACAATTTTTTCATTCTTATAAATACAAAAAATGATTAAATAGTGGAAATAAGGTAAAAAGGAACAAAATGTTATACTCCTTAAAAGAGAAAATCTAAGTTAAAGAAAAATGAAAAACACTTTAAAAACCATTTTTATAAACCCATAAGAATGAATACAAAGTTATTTAGAAAGCATCTAAGCTAAGGAAAACGATGAGAAAAGCTATCATAAGACTAACTAACTTATAAGAAAACCTAAAACAAAAAAAAACTAAGTAAAATAAAACTATGAAAACATAAAACTTAAAATCATCCTCATATACACACACCCATTTTAAATATAAAAACAAAGATAAAAAGGCTATTATAACAATAGTAAATTAGATGGAAAATAAACTAGAACAAAGTTAAGTAAAAAAATAAGAAACATAAAAAGAACATTACTCTCATACACACACACACACATTTTAAAAAGAAAAAAAATAAAGATACAAAAGAACACTGAAAGACGGGCACTCAGAGGCATTCTAATAAAACATAAGGAGAGAAAAACTAACATATTTTATTAATGATAAAAGAAGAGTTGCAAAAAAGCTAAAACCAACACAAAATGGGAGAAAGTCTCCTTACATTGCTCAAAAAGGCACCCAAGCAGCACTCCAATAGCAAAATGACTCAAAAAGTTGAACCCTTGGTCATTACATAAAACTTCTATTTATAAGCAAAAAATTTCAGATTACACGCCCTGGTCACGGGCGTGTAGGGGGGCGTGTCGGGTCTGGTGGATGGATAAGCTGAATAGTATTGGCGGTTGATTTCAGAGGTTCTTTTCGAGGTTCCATATGGCGGTCACGGGCATGTTTGGTGGTGACGGGCGTGTATGATGGGAGTGACTGGCAAAAGCGTCAAATCCTTGCCTCGCTGGCGGCGTCTTGTCAGGAAAAGTTCAGACGGTCACGGGCGTGTGCCGAATGATAGGGGCGTGACTGGCAAAAGCGTCAAATAAAACTAGAGTCGCTGAGTGTCGAGTCAGGATTGACACGGGCGTGTAAATCTAGACACGGGTGTGTTCACTCTTTCTTTTCATGAATTCTCGGCAGACAACAGTTTTCCAAAGGCATCAAAGTGACAAGCCCAGGTCACGGGTGTGACCAAATCGACATGGGCATGTACTTTGAAAATTTCAACTTCTTCTGAAATTTTTGGAAAACAAAAAAAGCTAAGTTAGAAGGTAATATATATAAAAGGAACATTTTATTAAAGAAAACGTAACTAAAAATAACAGAAATAAACTAAAAATGACCTAAATAAAGTACTGAAAAATACAAATATTTATAACTCATCATCTACATACAATATCAGGAAGACAACAATGCTCCCACTAATGCTCTTGTAAACAAACGGTTCATCCTCTTTATTGATAAAACTAAACTCTTTGATCTTTTCATCAAAATGAAGATTCCAACTTTGAGAAGCCTGTTTTAATCCATAAATGGATCTTCAGAACTTGCATATTTTAGTGGCTTCACCTGGAGATATAAAAACCTCAAGTTGTGTCATATACACTTCCTCAAGGAGATTTCCATTTAGGAAAGCCGTTTTGACATCCATCTGCCAGATCTCGTATTCATAATATGCAGCAATAACAAGCAAAATTCTGATGGACTTAACCATAGCAACCGGGGAAAATGTGTTATCATAGTTAACACCATGAATTTGCTTGAAACCTTTAGCCACCAGCCGCCCTTTGAATGTCTATACATTCACATCCATGCCGGTCTTCTTCTTGAAGACCCATTTGCACCCTATGGGTCGTACCCCTTCAGGTGGTTCCACCAAGGTAACTAATTTTTCATACATGGAGTCCATTTTAGATTTCATGGCCTCAAGACACATCTCGAAGTCCGATCCACTCATAGGCTCTTGGGAGGTTGTATTCTCATCATTATGATCCATAAGGAACACATTACCTATCTGAGACACGAGAAATTCATATATCTCGCACTCAAACCTTGGTATACCAGATCTACATGGAACTTGTATTTCTTGAGCAGTCTCTCTGGCTTCAACAACTTGGATTCCTTGCTTAAGATCCAATTTCGGTTTATTCACTATTTGTGGTTCTTGAACTTCTTCATGTTCTACCCTAACTGTCTTTCTACTTAAGAACTCTTTCTCAAGAAAGACACCAGTCCTTGCGACAAATACTTTGTGCTCAAATGGTAAGTAGAAATAGTACCCTTTAGTTTCCCTAGGATACCCCAAAAGATAACACTTATCTGACTTGGGTTCCATCTTATCAATCATTTGACGTCTCACATATGCCTCATAACCACAATTCTTAATGAATGACATACTAGGATGCTTCCCAATCCATATCTCATATGTTTTCTTTAGAACATCTTTCATTGGAGCACGATTTAGTGTAAAAGCAACAGTTTCTAGAGAAAACACCAAAAGGAAATATGCAGATCTGCATGACTCATCATCGACCATACCATGTCTAATAGAGTACGATTCCTCTGCTCAGACACACCATTATGTTGCGGTGTTCTAAGTGGAGTGAGCTGTGATATAATACCATACTCTTTCAGATGATCACAAAACTCATGACTCAGGTACTTGCTATCTCGATTAGATCAGAGTGCTTTAACCTTCTTACCCAGTTAGTTTTCTACTTCATTCTTAAATTATTTAAACTTTCCAAAGTTTTCGGATGTGCACTTCATAAAATACACTTATCTGTATCTACTAAAATCATCAGTAAATGTAACAAAGTAGAAGTATCCACCTTTATCGAGCTTGGATATGCGTATCATCAGCACTACAAAGTATAAGATGACAATGCCTTGGTGTTGTCAAACCTCTCTTGACAAGCTTACCCTTGAAATGTTTTCTTGAGATGCTCATCAATTTCCTTGCAACCCATGTTCTCATATTGCTTTTGAAGTTCAGAGTTCATGGTTGCCAGCTTGAGGCATTTGACATCCAAGGAGTTTTCCTGATACTTCTTGTAAGCATCTTTATCAGATCGGGATGCAATTGTGGTAGGTTAATTAGGGGATTCCTCTTCCAAAACATAGAGAGCTTACACTCTTGCCTGTGAACAATTCTCAAGTTTCAGTACCAGTGCAAATAATTCGTCATACTAAGTTTATCCTTCTAAAGGATGGCTCTGAGGGACAGGGTGAAATGAGATCGACTTGCCATGGAAATTTTATAAGGATTAATGGAGAGAAAAATTAGTCCTACATTTCAAAATACATTTTATCATTTTAATTAGGACTTTAATCAAAATAACTCCCACTATTTTTATCAATTTGATAACCCTCGATATCAATTCAGAGAGTATATGCTAGTTACTCTTTTAGTGGACAAGATCTATATTTCACCAGCACTATGAGTCAACTTTGTCTTTTCTCTCACAATGTAGTTATTTAGGTAGGCAATACTTGTCGATTGCATCACTATGCAACTCTTGTATGGCTGGTTAATAACTCTTTATTCGTATCCATCATATGGTGCATGCCAACCCCATTCCCCTGGGCAATCAACCTTTGAGATTACCCAGTTAAGTTTGACCCGATGTCGACCATGGGATATCATAATTATCCACTCGTACCCTTACCAAGATAGATTAATACAACTTGCTTTGGCAAGCACACACTTCATCGATCGAGGCAGGAAGAGTGTCATCCATCAGAAGACATCTGAATACTTAATATTGCATAAGGGATTTAAGATACTTGGTTAACACTTAATCATGGTTAACAATTAACTAATGTGCACATTCACAAAATAAAACTTGCAGCAATCATAATCCACAACATCCCAGAAGTGCACAATAAAATCATCAACACTTGATGAATTGGGCTAAATATGAACATCTAGAACATTTCTAGATCTTCAGATTTATATGCACTGGACATAAGCAACACCAACTCCACTTACACAGTAGACAAGCTCGTCTCTCTATGTGAGATTCAAAATCTAACACACTTGGTTTCACAAACCAACAAGAGGGACGGTTACTGTTAAGGAGTAAAAAAAAAATCACAACAAAATCACATATGCTCCTTCAATATTTGATGTTCCAGGAATAGATCTATGCATCTTAGAACACTTATAAATTTCTAGATCTACATGCATTGGATTTAACAACTTCTGAAGTAATGATCATCACATCGAACCTCCCTCTGATACCACTGTTTGGCTTTGTTGTATCTCACAACACTTGTGCGCAGTGGAAATGGAACAAGAAAACCCAATATAGTTCGGATATAGCTATGAATATTAATCAAGAAGTAAAGTGCGGTAAATAAAATTTTACCTTTGAGGGATTTAGTCAATACTCAACTGAGGTACTCCGATTGATTCTAACAAATGACAACGACTTGAGTTCTGAGCGTAAAACAATGTCCATGCCTCTGCAGGTTATCCACATGAACGAGAGAACCCTTTGACTCTTATCACATAAGATCTAGGTCGGAAGGGGATTTGCCCTCAACGTCTCTACGGACTGCTAGATCTATTCAAGTAGAGTTAGCAGAGACGAGTATGATGCTTAGGAAATGATTTCCGGTGACGTACAGGAACAACGAACGGTTGGTGGTGAGATCGACATAGTCGGCCTTGGCGAAAAAGTTCCGTCGGGAGGGGAGAAGACCCGACTCGGGATTAGGAATTTGCGTAACTTTCTTGCTTGGTTTACTATATGTAATGTTTATATACTAAGTACCTGTTGGAGTTACCATTATGATCTAGAAGTGGTCAAACATGTAACCTCACTGCCAACGCGATATGAGCCTGCAGGGTCGCACATAAGAGATGTGGAGAAGTTGGATGATTGACTGTGTTGGTAAAGGTTACCAATCACCGACCTGAATGGGGTTTTGGGCAAAGTGTTGCCTTAAAGAAGAGTCGGGTTGGGCCAGGTATCGCCTTGGAGGATTGGTGTTCGGATTCTCACCGATCGACGAGAATCGTCGAGAAGTGTTCTCTGATTCTCGCCGATCGACGAGAATCGTCGACTCTATTCGACGTGTAGCGTCGGTGATTCTCGACGATCGACGAGAATCGTCAGCCTACGATTAGACGTGAATCGTCGGGCATTCTCGCCGATTGATTCTCGCCGAATCTGCTGGTGATTCCCGCCGACCGATTCTCACCTTCTTGTTCTCACCGATCCTAGCCGATACTCGTCGATTCTTAGTAATTCTCGACGGTCGATTCTCACCGATCGGCTGGTGATTCTCGCCGATTCTGGAACCCTTATTCTTGGGTGGTCTGCGGATAGCGATGTTTCTAAGTCTTTTATGCCTTTGGTATAAAAGGGGCACTTAGGGTTTTTCAGGATTACATCTTCTGATCGAATAGGAACCCGACGGAAGAGTTCCGTTCTTCGTTCCGCCGATCCCAAATCCCGCCGCCGACGGAAGGGTTTCGCCTCCGCCGTGTTCGCTTCGTCGACCTCCTCCTCTCCAGCGATCGTCGCTGGTGTTGCTCTTCCTGGCGCGGACCTAGCAGTCCGTGGAATAGCAAGGTGCGGTCATCGTTCTTCCCGATCTTCCGTGCAACGGATAGCTCAGTGTTCTCCCGCTCGTGTGGATTTCTGTAGAAACGAGGACATTATTCCACGTATAACTCGCCACTAGCAAGAAGAGAAAGTTTGGAGCATCTCCGTTGAGTTGTGACTCAACGCCACCGAGGTAATTTTGCCTAGTTGTTTGTTAACTTCTTGATTCAACTATCATGGCCCGATCCCATTTCTTTTGGGTTTTCTTGATGTTTTTACTTTCCGCTGCGTGCACAAGCGTTGTGCCATCCTCATAGAGAAACCCAACAGTGGTATCAGAGCGAGGTTTCGGCCATGATTGTTGTATTGGAAGTTTTGTTATTCCAGTGTGTGTAAACCTAGGGATTTAGAAGTGTTCTAAATGTCTAGATTTAGTCTTGGTTCCCCGCCAAGAACGTCTGGAATTTCGTGGTAATTTCTAATTGTTAGAAATTGTTGTCTCCTTAGCAGTAACCATCCCTCGAGTATGTTTTGGATTTTGAATCCAACATAGAGAGATGAGCTTGTCTACTGCTGTAAGTTGAGTTGTCTTTGCCTTTGTCCAATGCATGTAAATCTGAGGATTTGGAAGTTTCCGGATGTTCAGATTTAGCCCTTCCTTCTATCAAATGTTGATGGTGTCAGGATGTGCACATAAGGGATGCATGTGGTTTTAGAATTATTGTTTTTCTTTGGATGTGCACATTGATCAAATGTTGATCATGGTTAACTGTTAACCTATAATTGAAATCCCTTCATCAAATATTAAGTGTTCGAATGCCTTCTGATGGATGACACTCTTCCTGCCTCGATCGATGAAGTGTGGGCTTGCCAAAGCAAGGTGCATTAATCTATCTTGGTAAGGGTGCGAGCGGATAATTATGATATCCCACTGTCGACATCGGGTCCATCTTAACTAGGTGACGTCAAAGGTTTGTTGAAATTTGTGAAGTGGAAGTGAGTGACGGGACAGGCCGCGCGGCCTGTGGCGGACAGCTTTGGCGGACTGGGCGGACTGGGCGGACTGAGGGTTGCGGCCTGGTGAAAAGTCTGGTGGAAGTCGGCTGTGTTCTGAGCGGGTTGTTGCATGGAGTCCGCTGTTTGGTGCGGCCTGGTATCTGCGGATAGAGAGGCTTGCGGACTGATGTTTTGCTCAGTGGTCGCGGGTGCAAGCTTGCGCTGTTGGCGGGTTGGTTCGAGTTCGCGGGAAGCCTTGCGGACTGGTGTGTCCGCGGTTTGGGCTGTTGCGGACTGGGCCTTGAGCTTGGCTGAGGCCTTGTCGAGCTCAGGTGTTACAGCAGGTCTTGCTGTGGAGACCGGTTGGCGGACTGGTGTTTGGAGTCCGGGAGGTAGCTGCTGTGTTGGACAAGTGCGAGGAGCTTGCGGACTGGTTGCGGTCTGCGCTAGGGTGTTTGGCGGACGGGATTTTGTGTCTGCCATGCTCGCACTGGCCCTTGATGGTTTTGGACTTGGTCACACTTGGTGTCAAGTTCATGGTGTCTGCCGTATCCGCCAAGTCCGCTGTGACCGGGCGGACTGTTGCTGTTTGCCTTTGGTCGTGGACTTGTGGCGGATTGAGGTGTGAGTCTTGCGGACTGCCTCGGGTTGGTGCGGACAGCCATTGAAGAGGGTTTGCTGTCCTGAAGCAGTTGGAGCTTTGCGGGCTGGTGCCTTGTCCGCTTAGCTTGGGCGGACTGGAGAGGGTTCGTCAAAGGTTGCCTTGCTCCTGGCGGCTTTCCTTGGTGACCGGCTAAGTCCTCGCGGACTGAGCGGACGGTGGTTTGTATTCACGCGGACTGGGGCGGTGTCGCTATCTCCTGGGCGGTGACCACACTCCTCACCTGGCCTATAAATAGGACCCCCCTTGCACATCTACAGTAACCTAAGTAACGTGAGTGAGCAGTAAATTGGGTTGGGCGACTGCTGCGGTCTGTGTTTTCCAGTCCGCGCGGATTGTTTCAGGCTAACGGTTTGCTGTGTGCAGGTCGCGCGGATAACTTCAAGGAGCCAGGAGTTTGGCTGTGACTTCGGTCAGTGCTTGGAAGTATGCGGTCTCTGCGGACTCAGCAGGAGGTCGCTCTGCGGCTTGTCAGTTCTGTTTCAACTTTCCCAGCTTCAATAACCTGTCCGCCGGCTTCAGGCGGATAGGGGAGTTCCTCAGTTCGGCTTCAGCAGGAGGCGAATAACGGTCTGTCCGCGCGGCCTCGCGGCTTCGGCGGACTCCGTGGTATTCGGCGGATTGCAGCATAGCTTGGGCGAGCTCAGCGGTCTCGGCAGTCTCGGCGGTCTCGGCGGACTGGAGTGCTGTCCGCCCGGCTTATTTTTTGGTTCTTTCTGTTTACAGCTGTAATACTAGCGAAATCATGTCTCGCTATGTATGCCTCGGATTGTAAAGAAGTGAATGCATAATAAGACCGTCTTGTGCTTCCATTGTTTTGTTGGGTGCAACCTCTAGTCCTTGGGTTTTCCGCAGGTTCAGCGTGCGAACTGGGTAGTTCCGAAGATATTAATTTGGTGTTTGGGCTATCTTGCTGACCACGTTGAGAAAATTTAACATGGTATCAGAGCCAGGTTTCTGAGGTTGCGGTGGTTCAGTTGCGTGAGCGGAGGTCAACCAGCGTTGTTACTCAGTGATTGAGTGGTGATCAACCTGTGTTGTTGCTCGGAGCTGCTGAAGGGTACCAACAAGTGGTTGCAATGGAAGGAAGCTTAGCAAGAGGTCTTGGCATTGAACTCTTAACGCCGACTAACTATAAAAAGTGGAAGTCGTGCATGAAGAGTTATCTTCTAGGCGAGGAGCTGTGGGAAGTTGTCGGTGGAGACGACAGACAGGAAGTAACTGCTGCTTTCGGTACTGCTGAGCAGGTGAGGCTATGGAGAAGAACTAATGCTAAGGCAGAGTTCGTTCTGAAGAGAGCTGTCTCTCCGGAACTGTTTGATCACATCATTGGATGTGAGTCGGCTGCTGATATTTGGACAACCATTGATGAGTTATTCAATAGGAAGAATGTGGCGCGGCTGCAGTTCCTGGAGAATGAGTTGGCCAGGGCAACTCAGGGAGACCTTTCCATCTCCAAGTACTTCTTAAAGATGAAGAGCTTGTGTGCTGAGCTGTCGGCACTGGATCCTGATGAGCCGATCTCTGAGGCAAAGATGAAGAGGCACATTATCCGCAGCTTGCGGAAGGAGTATGTGGCCTTTGTTACGTCTTTTCAAGTGTGGGCTACTCAGCCGTCGTTGCTGGAGCTGGAGAATCTGCTTGCCTCGCAGGAGAGCTTAGCAAGGCAGATGGCTGGAGTGAATCTGAATCAGGAAGGCAGCTAGGCTCTCTTCTGAGGCAAGAAGAAGGGATGGGAAGGGAAGAAGAAGAAGAAGGTGCAGGCCGCTGGTGAGAAGGAGACTTCAACTTCGTATCCGCCGGAGAGGAGCAATGCTCCTAAGGACTGGAAGAAGAATCTGAAGTGCTACCGGTGTCATCAGCGTGGGCACTTCAAGCGGGACTGCAAGGTCAAACTGCAGCCTGGGCATGCTGCGGGAAAGGAGGAAGCTTGCTCGCGAAGTGAAGAAGCAGAATGGGGAGGAGCTTTCATGACGGGCACTTGTGTCCGGGCCTTATCTGCTGAGGACTTCAACAGCGAGTGGATCGTCGACTCCGGGTGTGGTCATCACCTCACTGGAGACAAGTCGAAGTTCACCTCCATGCAGGCTTACTCAGGTAATGAAGCTATTATCACTGCTGATAATACTGTTTATGCAGTAGAGAAGGAGGGGGTCGTGTCTTTGGGTAGTGATCAGGGGCCACTCACGTTAAGGAGTGTGTATCACGTGCCGGGCATGAAGAAGAACCTCTTCTCGGTGACCAACGCGGTGGACGCTGGGTATCACATTCTGTTTGGGCCAACAGACGTGAGGTTCCTTCGCAACGTATCAGCGGTAAAGGCTGATGTTGCTCATGTTGGGAGGAGGGTGAAGAACTTGTTTGTTCTTTCCACCAGTGCCTATGTTGATAGGATGAGAGCCAATGATAGTGCGGCTATCTGGCATGAGAGGCTGGGGCATGTTGGCATGGACAAGCTAAAGGCGATGGCTAGTAGAAGTCTGGTGAAGGGGTTGCCGATGTTGTCCTCCTTTGGTGATGGGCATGTTTGTGCGGGCTGTCAATACGGTAAGGCACATCGCCTTCCGTTTGATAAATCTCAAACAAGGAGCAAGAAACCATTGGAGTGTATTCATGGCGACCTGATGGGAACGACTGTTACTGCCAGCCTTGGTGGAAGCAAATACATGCTTGTCTTGGTTGATGACTACTCAAGGTATACTTGGGTGTACTTCTTAAAGGAGAAGTCGGAAGCCTTCCGGTTGTTTGTGGAGTTCAAGGAGTTGGTAGAAGGCCAGCTTGGCTTGCGGATTAAGAAGTTTTGAACTGATAACGGGGGGGAGTTTGTCTCTTCCGAGTTTTCTAACTTCTGCAGGAAGCACGAGATCCAACGGGAGCTTACTTGTGCTCACACTCCACAACAAAATGGGGTAGCGGAGCGGAAGATCCGTCATTTGACGGAAACCTGCAAATGCTGGCTGCATGTGAAAGATATCCCAAGGTCCTTTTGGGCGGAGGGAATGTCTTGTGCTGCTTATGTTATCAACCGGATGCCACTCAGCCCTATAAACATGAACACTCCCATTGAGCTGTTGCTGAAGGAGAAGCCGAGTGTTGGACACCTTCGGGTGTTCGGTTCAACTTGCTACGTGCATGTCCCGGATGCTTCACGGACAAAGCTGGATGCGAAGGCAAGGAAACTTGTCTTTGTTGGCTATGATGAGCGGAAGAAGGGATGGAAGTGCATGGACCCTGTGACGAAGAAGTTCGTGGTGTCAAGAGACGTTGTCTTTGACGAGCTGACGTCATATGGAGGTGGCTCGGTGGAGCTAACCGGAAGTAGCAAGGTTGATGAAGCACCGGTGGAGGCTACTGATGGCTTGGAAGAGGAGCTTGCTGTTTCACCAGCAGCTCCTATTGCTTCGAACTCTGAGGCTGAGCCTTCTGTCTCAGGAAGCAGGGGGAGCACTGCTCAATGCTTGACCCAGGTAGGAGTGGAGCCTGAAGAAGAAACGGAAGCCGTGAGCAAGGAGCCGTGTCTTCGGAGATCGAAGAGGGTGGTTAAGCCACCGGCTCGGTACTGTGATGGGAATGCAGTGAGCTTTGTCTCCTGCTTCTTTGCGGGTCCTCTGGATGAGAGAGAGCCTGCAAACTTCTACGAGGCCACTGGAGTGAAGGAGTGGGATGATGCCATGAAGGAAGAGATTGATGCTCTGAAGAAGAATGAAACCTGGGATCTTGTGCCCAAGGTTGATGGCATTACTCCGGTTACTTGCAAGTGGGTGTATAAGTTGAAGAAGAAGGCTGATGAGAGCATTGATCGGTTCAAGGCTCGCCTGGTCGCAAGAGGATTCTCACAACAGTATGGAGAAGACTATGAGGAGACATTCAGTCTAGTTGCGAAGATGACATCTGTAAGAGTGGTGATCGCCTTGGCTGCTAGCAAGGGATGGAGGTTGTGGCAACTCGATGTGAAGAATGCCTTTCTTTACGGAGAGATTGACAAGGACATCTTCATGGATCAGCCGCTTGGTTTTGTCTCTGAGAAGCATCCGGACTATGTCTGCAAACTCAGGAAGGCTCTCTATGGGTTGAAGCAAGCTCCTCGAGCGTGGTATGAGAAGATTGCAGAGTACTTGCAATTCTGTGGATACCTGGCTTCTAACTCGGACTCAAGCTTGTTCGTCAAGAAAAAGGGAGAGCTAAGAGTCTTGGTCCTACTGTATGTGGATGACATGATCATCACAGGGAATTCGGAGGAGGAAGTAGCAAGGCTCAGGGCTGAGCTTGCTATACGCTTCGAGATGAAAGACCTAGGAGAGTTGCATCACTTTCTTGGTCTTGAAGTGGAGAGGAAGGAGTGCGGGATTCTCATTAGCCGGAAAGGGTATGCTGATCGTATTGTGAAGCGGTTTGGCATGGGCGAAGGGAAGAAGTGCTCTACTCCATTGGAACCTGGGCTAAAGCTTCGACGGGATGAGGGAAGGGTTCTTCATGATCCCTTGGTGTTCAGGGCTCTTGTTGGGAGCTTGATTTACCTGACGATTACAAGGCCGGATATAACTTATGCTGTTGGTCGAGTAAGTCGGTATATGGCTGAACCAAGGAAATCTCATCTAGTGGCGGCAAAGGGGATACTGAAGTATGTCAAGGTGACTTCTGAGATGGGACTTCTCTATGGAAGGGATGCGGAGTTTGCGTTGCTCGGGTACACGGATGCTGACTATGGCGGTGATTCGGATGATCGAAGGTCTACTTCTGGTTATGTGTTCACTTGCGGTTCAGCTAGCATCTCGTGGTGTAGCAAGAAGCAGGACTCGGTGTCGGTTTCAACCACGGAGGCGGAGTATAAGGCTTCGGCCTTGGCTGCTCGGGAAGTCGTTTGGTTGAGGAGGCTCATAGAGGATGTTCATGAAGAAGTGCAAGGGCCTACTTTACTCCGGGGTGACAATGAGAGTGCTCTCAAACTGGTAAACAATCCAGTGTGTCACGCCAGGACCAAGCATATAGAGATTGATCACCACTTCATCAGGGAGAAGGTGTTGGAGGGGTCTCAGCTGGTCGGGCATGTTCGGAGTGAAGATAATCTTGCTGACATCTTCACGAAGCCGCTGTCGAAGGGGCCCTTTGAACGCTTGCGCAGCTTGCTGGGCTTGGTCACCACTTCTCACTTCAAGGGGGAGTGTTGAAATTTGTGAAGTGGAAGTGAGTGACGGGACAGGCCGCGCGGCCTGTGGCGGACAGCTTTGGCGGACTGAGGGTTGCGACCTGGTGAAAAGTCTGGTGGAAGCCGGCTGTGTTCTGAGCGGGTTGTTGCATGGAGTCCGCGGTTTGGTGCGGCCTGGTATCTGCGGATAGAGAGGCTTGCGGACTGATGTTTTGCTCAGTGGTCGCGGGTGCAAGCTTGCGCTGTTGGCGGGTTGGTTCGAGTTCGCGGGAAGCCTTGCGGACTGGTGTGTCCGCGGTTTGGGCTGTTGCGGACTGGGCCTTGAGCTTGGCTGAGGCCTTGTCGAGCTCAGGTGTTACAGCAGGTCTTGCTGTGGAGACCGATTGGCGGACTGGTGTTTGGAGTCCGGGAGGTAGCTGCTGTGTTGGACAAGTGCGAGGAGCTCGCGGACTGGTTGCGGTCTGCGCTAGGGTGTTTGGCGGACGGGATTTTGTGTCCGCCATGCTCGCACTGGCCCTTGATGGTTTTGGACTTGGTCACACTTGGTGTCAAGTTCATGGTGTCCGCCGTATCCGCCAAGTCCGCTGTGACCGGGCGGACTGTTGCTGTTTGCCTTTGGTCGTGGACTTGTGGCGGATTGAGGTGTGAGTCTTGCGGACTGCCTCGGGTTGGTGCGGACAGCCATTGAAGAGGGTTTGCTGTCCTGAAGCAGTTGGAGCTTTGCGGGCTGGTGCCTTGTCCGCTTAGCTTGGGCGGACTGGAGAGGGTTCGTCAAAGGTTGCCTTGCTCCTGGCGGCTTTCCTTGGTGACCGGCTAAGTCCTCGCGGACTGAGCGGACGGTGGTTTGTATTCGCGCGGACTGGGGCGGTGTCGCTATCTCCTGGGCGGTGACCACACTCCTCACCTGGCCTATAAATAGGACCCCCCTTGCACATCTACAGTAACCTAAGTAACGTGAGTGAACAGTAATTTGGGTTGGGCGAGTGCTGCAGTCTGTGTTTTCCAGTCCGCGCGGATTGTTTCAGGCTGACGGTTTGCTGTGTGCAGGTCGCGCGGATAACTTCAAGGAGCCAGGAGTTTGGCTGTGACTTCGGTCAGTGCTTGGAAGTGTGCGGTCTCTGCGGACTCAGCAGGAGGTCGCTCTGCGGCTTGTCAGTTCTGTTTCAACTTTCCCAGCTTCAATAACCTGTCCGCCGGCTTCAGGCGGATAGGGGAGTTCCTCAGTTCGGGTTCAGCAGGAGGCGAATAACGGTCTGTCCGCACGGCCTCGCGGCTTCGGCGGACTCCGTGGTATTCGGCGGATTGCAGCATAGCTTGGGCGAGCTCAGCGGTCTCGGCGGTCTCGGCGGACTGGAGTGCTGTCCGCCCAGCTTGTTTTTTGGTTCTTTCTGTTTACAACTGTAATACTAGCGAAATCATGTCTCGCTATGTATGCCTCGGATTGTAAAGAAGTGAATGCATAATAAGACCGTCTTGTGCTTCCATTGTTTTGTTGGGTGCAACCTCTAGTCCTTGGGTTTTCCGCAGGTTCAGCGTGCGAACTGGGTAGTTCCGAAGATATTAATTTGGTGTTTGGGCTATATTGCTGACCACGTTGAGAAAATTTAACAAGGTTGAGTGACTAGAGGCATAGGGTTGGCAAGCACCATATGATGGATGCGAGTAAGGAGTTATTCACCAACCATACAAGAATTGCATGAGGATGCAATTGGCAAGCATTGCCTACCTAAATAACCGCATCGTGAGAGGAAAGCCAAAGCTGACTCATTGTGTTGGTGAAATATGGATCTTGTCCACTAAGAGAGTAACTCGCATGAACTCTCCGAATTGTTAGTGAGGGCTATCATTTCGAATAAAATAGTGGGAGTGTTTTAATTGAAGTCCAAATTAAAATAAATTGTATTTGAAATTTTGGTACTGATTTTATTCTGCATAAATTCTTGTAGAATTCCATGGCAAGTGTTTCACACTCCACATTGTCTCTGAGAGCCATCCTTGAGAAGGATAAGCTCAGTGGGACTAATTACATGGACTGGTACAGGAACCTGAGAATTGTTCTCAGGCAAGAGCGAAAGCTCTATGTCTTGGAAGAAGAAGCCCCCGAGGTGCCGACCGGGAATTCTTCCCGTGCTGAGAAGGATACTTATAAGAAGTATTCTGACGATGCTTTAGATGTCGAATGCCTTATGCTTGCCACTATGAACTCTGAGCTTCAGAAGCAACATGAGAACATGGGGTGCAAGGAGATTGACGAGCATCTCAAGAAAATGTTTCAAGGGCAGGCTCATCAAGAGAGGTTCGACATCACAAAAACGTTATTTCAGTGCAAGATGGGAGTTCGAGACTCAGTAGGGACTCACGTACTCAAGATGATTGGGTATATAGAGAACCTTGAAAGGCTGGGTTTTCCTCTTGGTCAAGAGTTAGCCACAGATCTGATCCTACAATCGTTGCCGGACAGTTATGAGCAGTTCGTCTTGAACTACAACATGAATGAAATAGACAAGACACTGCCCGAACTCCTAGGCATGTTGAGAACTGCCGAGATCAATATGAAGAAGGCCAAGCCTGGCAGCCCCATACTGATGGTGCATAAGGGCAAGGGCAAGGCCAAGGGCTCTAAGAAGACGAAGGTGAGACCTAAGTCATATCTTGAGCCCAAGTCTTCTGCACTGATGAAAAAGAAAAGCACGGTGAAGGAAGGGAAATGCCACCACTGTGGCAAGGCTGGTCATTGGCGGAGGAACTGTCCTTCGTACATTGAAGGTCTGCAGAAACTGAAGGGAGGTATGACTTCCGCTTCTAATGTTTACGTTATAGAGATAAACTTTTCTGCTCCTTCATCTTGGGTATTGGATACCGGATGTGGTTCTTACATTTGTACAAATGTGCAGGAACTGGGAATGAGAAGATTGCTGAGTAAAGGGGAGGTGGACCTCCGCGTCGGCAATGGAGCAAGAGTTGCTGCTGTAGCCTTAGGAGTTTACCGTCTTTCTTTGCCCAGTGGGCTTGTAATAGAACTTGATAATTGTTATTTTGTTCTGGCCATAGCTAGAAACATTATATCTATTTCATGTTTGGACATGATTGGATTTTCTTTTATAATTAAGAACAATTGTTGTTCTATATTTAAGAATGATGTTTGTTATGTTGTAGCCCAATTGTTTAATGGTCTTTATGTTTTGAACTTGGACCATCTGATCTGTAATGTAGAAAATAATAAAAGACTAAGAACAAATGACTCGAACCCTACGTTTCTCTGGTATTGTCGTTTGGGGCATATCAACGAGAAGCGCATATCCAAGCTCCATAGAGATGGACTTTTGGACTCATTTGATTATGAATCATTTGAGCGATGCGAATCTTGTTTGTTAGGCAAGATGACTAAAGCTCCTTTCACTGGTTATATTGAGAGTGCTGAGGATCTCTTGGGAGTTGTACATAGTGATGTATGCGGACCCATGAGTTCCATGGCTAGAGGTGGGTATTTCTACTTTGTTACATTTACTGATGTTTTCAGTAGATACGGATATGTGTATCTTATGAAGTGCAAATCCGAGACCTTTGAAAAGTTCAAAGAGTTCAAGAATGAAGTAGAAAACTAGTTGGGTAAAAGGGTTAAAGAACTCCGATCTGATCGAGGTGGCGAATACCTGAGTCATGAGTTCCGTGATCATCTGAAAGAGTGTGGTATTATATCACAGCTCACTCCACCTAGAACACCACAACATAATGGTGTGTCTGAGAGGAGAAATCGTACACTGTTAGACATGGTACGTTCGATGATGAGTCATGCAGACTTGCCTGTTTCCTTTTGGGGTTTTGCTTTAGAGACTGCTGCAATGACATTGAATCGCGCTCCAACGAAAACGGTTCTGAAGACACCATATGAGATATGGACTGGGAAGCGTCCTAGTATGTCGTTCATTAAAATTTGGGGCTGTGAGGCATACGTTAGACGTCAAATGCCTGACAAGCTGGAACCCAAATCGGATAAATGTTATCTGGTGGGATATCCTAAGGAAACAAAAGGGTATTACTTCTACCTACCGTCTGAGGGCAAAGTGTTTGTCGCAAGGACTGGTGTCTTCTTGGAGAAAGAGTTCTTATCAAGAAAGACTGAAAAGGTAGAGCTTGAAGAAGTTCAAGAACCACATGTAGTGAGTGAACCAGAATTGGATTCTGAGACAGGACTACAAGATGTTGTAGCTAGAGAACCTGCTCAGGGAACACAAGTCCTACGTAGATCTGGTAGACTGAGGTTTGAGCCGGAGAGATATGGATTTCTCGTGTCTCAAATAGCTAATGTGTTTCTTATGGATCATGATGATGAGCCAGCAACCTACCAAGAGGCTATGAATGGACCGGACTCCGACAAATGGCTTGAGGCTATGAAATTCGAAATGGACTCCATGTATGCAAACCAAGTTTGGAACTTGGTGGAACCACCTGAAGGGGTACGACCCATAGGGTGCAAGTGGGTCTTCAAGAAGAAGACCGACATAGATGGGAATGTACAGACATTCAAAGGGCGACTGGTGGCTAAGGGTTTCAAGCAAATTCATGGTATTGACTATGATGAGACCTTTTCCCCTGTTGCTATGGTAAAGTCCATAAGGATATTGCTTGCTGTTGCTGCGTATTATGACTACGAGATCTGGTAGATGGATGTCAAAACGGCTTTCCTTAATGGAAACCTCCTTGAGGAAGTGTATATGACACAACCCGAGAGTTTTGTATCCCCAGATGAAGCCACTAAAATATGCAAGCTGAATAAGTCCATTTATGGACTGAAACAGGCCTCTCGAAGTTGGAATCTTCGTTTTGATGAGAAAATCAAAGAGTTTGGTTTCATCAAGAATGAAGATGAGCCTTGTGTTTACAAGCGAATCAGTGGGAGCATTGTTGTCTTCCTGATATTGTATGTAGATGACATACTGTTGATTGGGAATGACATTTCTACCCTGAAAGTTGTTAAGAACAACCTAGGGAACTGCTTTTCAATGAAGGATTTGGGTGAAGCGACTTATATACTTGGTATTAAGATCTATAGAGATAGATCGAAGAAGTTGCTGGGTTTGACCCAGAGTACGTACATCGAAAAGGTGTTGAAGCGGTTCAACATGCTTGAGTCCAAGAAAGGATTTTTGCCCATGTCTCATGGTGTGAATCTCTCTAAGGACCAGTGTCCAAAGTCTTGTGAAGATAAGGAACGCATGAAGTTGATTCCATATGCTTCGGCAATTGGATCAATCATGTACGCGATGTTATGTACTCGACCCGATGTCTCCTTTGCTTTGAGCATGACTAGCAGGTATCAGTCAGACCCCGGTGAGTGTCACTGGATTGCAGTCAAGAATGTCATGAAGTACTTAAGAAGGACTAAGGACGTGTCCTTGGTGTATGGTGGAGAGGAAGAGCTCGTTGTAAGTGGTTACACGAATGCTAGCTTCCAAACTGATAGAGACGACTCCAAGTCTCAGTCAGGTTTTGTGTTTTGCCTGAATGGAGGAGCTGTGAGCTGGAAGAGTTCCAAGCAAGAGACAGTTGATGATTCTACAACAGAGGCCGAGTATATCGCAGTAGCTAATGCAGCGAAGGAGGCTGTATGGATTAGGAAATTCATCGGCGAGCTTGATGTAGTTCCTACATTGTTAGTCCCGTAGTTCTCTACTGTGATAACAATGGTGCAATTGCACAATCTAAGGAACCTAGATCCCATCAGTGCTCCAAGCATATACTTCGGCGGTTTCATCTTATTCGTGAGATTGTCGAATGAGGAGATGTGAACATTTGCAGAGTGCCGACTGAGGAAAATATTGCGGATCCGCTGACAAAGCCTCTCGCGCAGAGAAAGCATGATGGTCATACTAGATCGATGGGTATACGATACCTAAATGATCAATTCTAGCAAGAATCTTGTGGATTGCATGTAAACATGTATTTTTTTGGCTATTTGTTCATATGATGAACATTGTACGTAGCTTTTCTTTTATAATTAATGGCAAATTCTTTTATTATGTCTTTTTCTATATGATAGTTAAATGTTAACATAATAGATACCCTTAGAATGTTCGCTTCCATAGGACATCAAGTATGTGACTTGAATGTGAGAGCTTATGATTTATTTGAAGCTTCATTCTTAAAGGTCCCTGGTCGAGTATCATCATAGGAGCTAAGGGTGATGATGGTACATGAAGACTAGCACGTGCGTTGACTGATGACTGGTTCTCACATGTCATGATATTGTGATATCAAGTCATCACGTGGGTACTTGTTGGTGAACAAGTTGTACTGGACAGACCCAACCTGAGACTACTCTATGGATTGTCATCCAATCGTGTCACGAGTAGGTCTCAATTGACAATGGTGTTGTGGTCCTTTGACCTGAAGTCACAGCATTCATCAAGTGAGGAAGAGCATGCTTTGATGCCATCTAAAGTCTTCCTTGCGAAAGGTTGATGATAAGGGTGGTTGTTGGGCATGTTACGAATCATTTGGGTGTTTGTGTGTGAGCAGATATGGAATTTGTCCTCCTGTATGACATGAGTTGCATCCATGGGGCCCCTTGATGGAACTGGACTGAGAAATGCATGGCCATGCTTGGTTGAGTCAATATGTAATATTGGACTCACCATTCTCTAGAAGTCCGTCCTGGATCAAGAAAACTTGGATTGAGCTATTACGAGGGTGACACGGTCCATGCCTCTAGTTCTTTCCGGATGTAAGGGACAAAGACAACGCTGATACATTGGTCATAAAGGCTTATGAGTTATAAACTCTTATTTCTTGGGGAGCAATGATGCATTGCTAGATGCCGCTCAGTGTTTGTGAGGTTTTTGGTTTGATACTTTCAAGATCAAGTGGAAGTCTGTTGGAGTTACCATTATGATCTAGAAGTGGTCAAACATGTAACCTCACTGCCAACGCGATATGAGCATGCAGGGTCGCACATAAGAGATGTGGAGAAGTTGGATGATTGACTGTGTTGGTAAAGGTTACCAATCACCGACCTGAATGGGATTTTGGGCAAAGTGTTGCCTTAAAGAAGAGTCGGGTTGGGCCAGGTATCGCCTTGGAGGATTGGTGTTCGGATTCTCACCGATCGACGAGAATCATCGAGAAGTGTTCTCTGATTCTCGCCGATCGACGAGAATCGTCGACTCTGTTCGACGTGTATCGTCGGTGATTCTCGACGATCGACGAGAATCGTCAGCCTACGATTCGACGTGAATCGTCGGGCATTCTCGCTGATTGATTCTCGTCGAATCTGCTGGTGATTCTCGCCGACCGATTCTCACCTTCTTGTTCTCACCGATCCTAGCCGATACTCGTCGATTCTTAGTGATTCTCGACGGTCGATTCTCACCGATCGACTGGTGATTCTCGCCGATTCTGGAACCCTTATTCTTGGGTGGTCTGCGGATAGCGATGTTTCTAAGTCTTTTATGCCTTTGGTATAAAAGGGGCACTTAGGGTTTTTCGGGATTACATCTTCTGATCGAATAGGAACCCGACGGAAGAGTTCCGTTCTTCGTTCCGCCGATCCCGAATCCCGCCGCCGACGGAAGGGTTCCGCCGCCACCGTGTTCGCTCCGTCGACCTCCTCCTCTCCGACGATCGTCGCTGGTGTTGCTCTTCCTGGCGCGGACCTAGCAGTCCGTGGAATAGCAAGGTGCGGTCATCGTTCTTCCCGATCTTCCGTGCGACGGATAGCTCGGTGTTTTCCCGCTCGTGTGGATTTCTGCAGAAACGTGGACATTATTCCACGTAGAACTTGCCACTAGCAAGAAGAGAAAGTTTGGAGCATCTCCGTTGAGTTGTGACTCAACGCCACCGAGGTAATTTTGCCTAGTTGTTTGTTAACTTCTTGATTCAACTATCATGGCCCGATCCCATTTCTTTTGGGTTTTCTTGATGTTTTTACTTTCCGCTGCGTGCACAAGCGTTGTGTCATCCTCATAGAGAAACCCAACAGTACCAAGCCAATCCATACCAGCAGACCGCACCGAACTTTCTTTGACGAAATAAACCAAACAAAACTTAATTCGTCAAGTATCACGTCGATATTCGACGAATCAACACTTGACTCGATGAATCGTTGAGTTTACACATTGATATTTAATGAATCAACACTTGACTCGACAAATCGTTGAGTATACACGTTGATATTCCAAGAATCAACACTTGACTCGACGAATCGTTGAGTGTATTCAATGCCTCAATGCAAGACTCGTCGAATCAACATTTGACTCGACGAATCGTTGAATGAACTCAATGCAGTCAACACACTCAACGCCATCATTCGACGAGTCAACATTTAACTTTACGAATGCGTCGAATGATCTCGACGCTCTCAGCGCCTAATTTGACAAGTCAAAATTTGAATCTTTGAAGTCATCGAGTGGTCTCAATGCTCTCAAAGCATAATCGACAAGTCAACATTTGACTCGAAGAAAGAATTGAGTGGTCTCGATGCACTCAATGCCTGGCTGAGTAGACTTGATACACTCAACGCCATCATTCGACAAATCAATGATTAACTCGACGAATAGTTGAGTGGTCTCAACACTCTCAACGCTAACTCGACGAATCAACACTTGACTCGACGAAATCTTTGAGTCGACCCTGATAGGCTCATTCTACGTTGGCAGTGAGACTATATGCTTAATCACTTCCAGATCACCATGGTAGCACCAACAATATAGAGCTATGTTCTTTTTCAATCCTGCTCTCTAGAACAACTTTTTCATATCTTTGAACATCTTTGTGCTCCCTAGGTTGATTGAGTCTTATGTGAAATGTGCCCCATACATCAATTACTCCCATAAATAGCCCACATTTGGGACGCACAATCGAATGTCCTTCCACAAAAGGGTATCATTAACAGAAAACTAGGCATTTAACTCATCCAAAGTCTGCTAAGTAGCGTTTCATGCTAACATCCAGATCCAATTCCTGCCGAATCCGGTGTACGAGGTCATATTGCCCCTCTGTCCAGTTCAAACATGCATTTGCACTAGATCTCCCATCAACAAACGAGATCTCCTATGCCTCCAAATCTTGAATAAGATGCTCATCATGCATCTGTATCCAGTTCGACTACTCAGGTGTCCTTCAGTGCTTCTGTAATAAAATTTCCCTTTACGTTAATGTAATATATCTTGAAGGTGTACCCCAAGGAACTCCATCCAACTTTGCAGACACATGTTTGATGCTATAGATCACGGTAGTGAACCGGTCGCACAAGTAATATAAAATGGGGGTTTTCCCCAGTATCGATCTCACAAGGAACACAGTAAGGTGGAGTTAATTTCGAGGAGGACTTGAGATTGAAGTCCTTAGGTCGGAGGTAACGATGGGGGCTTTGATATTTGCCGATAAAGAAAATAAAATACTAACAACTACTCCTATGCAACGCCGCTATGCGATGCTTCGCCAGGCGGGATGGAAGACTAGTCGGGCCGCTATGCACCGAATCACTAGGCGGATGGACGAGAAGGCTAGCGGATGAGGTGGTTAGAACGGCGGAATGAGGGTCGTAAGCATCTCTTTGCTACGCACGCCACTAGCAGTTGCTAGTGCGGCAAGGGTGGGTGGATGGTGGATGGAATATGGCGCAACTCAAGTAAATATAACGAAAACATACAATCACATAGACATAATTGTACACAACGTTTACAAACTAAGCATACTTCATCAATATAAATAAAGTTAAACACCAATATTCAACAAGAAAGCAAGAACAAGTCAAGAGATCGACCGAATCCGAAGTCTTGCTGAGGATTCACGGTTAGAATCGTCGGGTTGTCATTCCGCGTCCAAGCTCGGTCCTCAACTACGTCCGGGATAGAGAAGGGCTGTCACCACCTTCCAATGACCCGTCTTATTCGTCTCACGATAGCGGACGAAGTTTGCTAGCTTTCCTTTGCTTGATGGCTATGACGTCAAACCCTACTTGAAGCTCATGGATGAAGGAGAAGGCCGAGAGGAAGCTCCGACTCGGATTTAGCGGTGAAAGCTTGCCCGGAGCACCTCCCTAGGGTGGAAGATGAAGGAGGATGGCAGAATCCCTCCTCGGAGATGAAAACGGCGGAGGAAATGAGCGATCTCTGGATTAGGGCGGAACATGCACTATTTATACAAAAGTAGAAATGAACAATGCGCACGATCACAGGCGCACGACCAGTGGTCGTGCGCACTATGTCCTGTGCTCGTGCGCACTGGCATGGAATATCAGGAAGAAGAACTGGGATAATGCGCACGAGTAGTGGAGCACGACCAGTGGTCGTGCGCACTAAGTCCAATGATCGTGCGATTACCCAGACAGGACTCCAGAAAAGTGGAATCAATGCACACGATCAGTGGCGCACGACTGGTGGGCGTGCGTAATATGTCCAGTGGTCGTGCGCTTAGCCCTGGCTGATTCTGGAAAACGAAGAGTAGTGCGCACGATCAGGGGCGCACGACCAGTGGTCGTGCGCATTAGATCCCATGATCGTGCGCAGTATTCCTGTTTCACAACCGTCCCGGAACACGCACACGACCCCTGTACCGAAAGGAAAAAACCAATCACTAATCTGTGTAGACATTACAGATAATCACAAAAGGGAGTATAAACATTAAAAGTAACAAAATACACAACCACGGGCATAAATGTGCACTTCCTATGGAAATAACGATCAGAAGAAATATGAACAATAAAGAACTAAAAGTGAAGTGCAACCGCGTGAAAACTAGCCCAGATGAGTCTGAAAATAGGTATATAAAGTGGACTCATCACACCCCCAGACTTAACTATTTGCGCGTCCCGAGCAAACAAAATCTAAGCAGATATGGAAAAATACTAGTTAACAATGAAATTGCGAAACGAAGTACCATGCGAAGTCGCATGCTCGCGCGCGTAAAAATATAATAGAAGAAATTTCTAAGTATACAAAATAGTTTATACTTTTCACAATGCGTATCAAAATTTTATTATTACTCAAATATGGAATCACGGTGAATCATCCGGTCATGCGTAGGGAGAAAGTAGACTAATCGCTAGGCGAGCATTGCCAAAGATCAGGGCTCGGGATAACCTCCAAAGGAATCCACCAATGTTGGTGACCATATGCTTGCCCTTTCGCATTCTCTCCATGGCACTGGTTTGGTTCACACACGAATTAGTAGGACTTTAGGTGAAGAAATGGGGCTTGGGTTTAGGCGAGGTAAACAAAGATAAACAGGAAGGCTATGCACCTAACCCAAATGAGCTATCAAAGAAATAATCCATCAGCTAACCAAAATAAATGCGGGTACACCACACCCCCAAACTTAACTTTTCAAATATGGGTGTGTGTACCGCCTACTCCAAATGTAATCACATTTCCCAAAAAGATTTTCAATTTAAACTTTTTCTTTTCACTTTTTTTTTCTTTTTCTTTACAAATATTTTTCTTTTTCTCTTTTTTTTTCTTTTTCTTCATTTTATTTTCACAATTCAACAAATATAACATTGGAGCACATCCACATAATCACAAGTAAAATCACCACATCACACCCCAACATTAAAATGTAAACACTAAAGCTCAACTTGAGTGTGCGACTAGGATCGACTATAAGGCTTTGGTGAAATCATGGTGGAGCTGAATCAAAAGGAGGGGTAGGCACAACAGGGCTAGCGAGGACAAGACGTTAGGAATGGTACAAAGCTCAACCGGGCCAAAATGATGGACTACATCACGCTCATGCATGACTAACCTATACCCATGCTTCAAGAATAGCTTGGGGCAAGTTCTTAGCCAACGAGAAAGACTATCCATCCTCCCGACTCGAGCAATACGAACCTAACGACAGTCTACACACATCCCTAAGCTACCGTCGGATTCACACCAGATTCACCAACTTTTGAGTAGAATAAAAAGGATTTACGCAATTAGAAAAATATAAAAATAAAAGCATATAGAAAAATTAAATCTACTCCAATTTCTACACGAGACGAGAGCAGTTGACTAGAAACACAGCAAGACCAACATTTTACTCCGTCTCACAATCCTATGTCAGCACCATAATTTTCCCAAATCTAACAAAGAAATGAGTTTAACTCGCAGCACGCAAAAAGCTAAGCACACGCTCATGTGGGTGCAGTGGTGTGTGATGCAATGAACTAATCAAAATATAACAATAAAAGCTTCTAGTATGCACATGAGATATAGAAATTAAAATCAGATAGAAACAAGGGGAGAGGTTACCCAATGCTCAACTAGTGAGCATACCAGAAGACGCGTGGAAACCTGAAGCAGGCCCGCCATACGAAGAATCACAACCCCGCCAATGCGATTTGCTATGAATACCTGCAGGGGTGAGCTCCGCAAAAACACAAGAAAAATATACAAAAAGAAATGCTAAAACTAAAATAGACATGAAAATAAAAATGCAGGAAATAAAAGATAAGTAATGAGGTTATTGTCATCCCAGCACGACTTATTAAATTCTAAACAGTTCTAGCTAATGGGCCTATGAAATAAAAAGTGCACAGGTAACTGGCCTAATATCCATTTCGGTAACGGGTACCGATACGGTGATAGAGCAGTTACCCCTCTACCTAAATAATCATACCTGCTCCTCGCAGGCAGAGGAAATAGGAAGTAGGATGAGGAGGAGGCCTGGTCGTCAACCATCTCACCACAAAACAAATCCTTGCCTAGCAAGGTATTGTCAACCACAGGTGTGCAGGGTGCGATGGCAACGGCATGAGCACAAAGCTCATCGTCATCCCAACGTACCTATGGAGACTCATCCTGTACAGGCTCAGATAAGGAAGGGGGATCAAGTAATAAAGGCGATGAATAACTAAAAGAATCAGAAATAGGGGGAGTGGTCCCGGTCTCACTCCCAGCGGGATCCCGACATAGATCATCGACGGTGTCATATGAGTCATGGCGAGGGGAATCCACGAGCTCGAGGTCCTCGGTGGTGGTTTGGACCTCCTCATCCATCAAGGAAGTGGAAACTTCCTCAACAAAGAGGATCTCCTCATCAACACACCTCGGTGCGTCCACATGTTCCAAGACGTAATACTGTCCATTAATGAAAATAATATCCTCGTCAAACATGGGCACATCCTCAGGCTCAGAATCACAATCCGGCTGAACATCATCAATCGACTCACTAAAAATAGGGATAGATAATTCTTGCAAAGAAGGCAGAGGAACAACAGCATCAGAGAAAATATGTGCAGGTTCCTCCGGGGGTGAATCAACAAGAGGGGAAGAGGGTATGGGGAGAGACGGTAGCACAATGTCGTCACACCGATCAGCAGAAAGTCTGATGGGTATATCCGCAGCAGTCCCCCATAGACAAGGTGGTGCTGCGAACATATCATCAGAATCAGAAGGGGCAGCCGATTGAGAGGTGGATGGAATGAATCGGATACCCGGTTCAACATCCTCCTCCAACTGGCGCTGAAATTCTGCGCAATCTTTCAACACGTGGTCGGTGCTATGACAACACAAACATCGTTTTCCATTACTCCTCGGTACAGGTGGGACCGGAGAGGAATAAGAAAAATATTAATGCGTAGAAGACGAGTGACCATAAGACCTGGGTTGGGTGTATGAAGTACCATAACAAGACGGTGCTCCATACACAGAACCACGAGAATTATGCTCCCATTCTTCAGTGGGGCACTCATCACTACCATGCCTATAATCCCCGCACCATCGGCAACGGATATTCATATAAGAATACATGGTGCAACAAGAATAATTCACCAACAAAAAGTTTCTAAGCAACAATTAACTACACACCACAAATAAAAGAATAGGAAAACCTGCTACAGAAAAATTAAAACTAGAATAGGAACAAATAAAAAAAAACACAAATGCTAAAAACTAAAACAAAGAATAAAGTGATATGAACAAATGAAAAAGGGCTTCTATCTCTTATCTTCCTCTACAAAAACTCACACGACTGTGTTCCGCGGCAACAGCGCCAAAAACTTGATGCTATAGATCACGGTAGTGAACCTGTCGCACAAGTAATATAAAATGGGGGTTTTCCCAAGTATCGATCTCACAAGGAACACGGTAAGGTGGAGTTAATTTCGAGGAGGACTTGAGATTGAAGTCCTTAGGTCGGAGGTAACGATGGGGGCTTTGATATTTGCGGATAAAGAAAATAAAATACTAACAACTACTCGTATGCAACGCCGCTATGCGATGCTTCGCCAGGCGGGATGAAAGACTAGTCGGGCCACTATGCACCGAATCACTAGGCGGATGGACGAGAAGGCTAGCGGATGAGGTGGTTAGAATGGCGGAATGAGGGTCGTAAGCACCTCTTCGCTACGCATGCCACTAGCAGTTGCTAGTGCGGCAAGGGTGGGTGGATGGTGGATGGAATATGGCGCAACTCAAGTAAATATAACGAAAACATACAATCACATAGACATAATTGTACACAACGTTTACAAACTAAGCATACTTCATCAATATAAATAAAGTTAAACACCAATATTCAACAAGAAAGCAAGAACAAGTTAAGAGATCGACCGAATCCGAAGTCTTGCTGAGGATTCACGGTTGGAATCGTCAGGTTGTCATTCCGCGTCCAAGCTCGGTCCTCAACTGCGTCCGGGATAGAGAAGGGCTGTCACCATCTTCCAATAGCCCGTCTTCTTTGTCTCACGATAGCGGACGAAGTTTGCTAGCTTTCCTTTGCTTGATGGCTATGGCGTCAAACCCTACTTGAAGCTCATGGATGAAGGAGAAGGCCGAGAGGAAGCTCCGGCTCGGATTTGGCGGTGAAATCTTGCCCGGAGCACCTCCCTAGGGTGGAAGATGACGGAGGACGGCGGAATCCCTCCTCGGAGATGAAAACGGCGGAGGAAATGAGCGATCTCTGCATTAGGGCGAAACCTGCACTATTTATACAAAAGCAGAAATGAACAATGTGCACGATCACAGGCGCACGACCAGTGGTCGTGCGCACTATGTCCTGTGCTCGTGCGCACTGGCATGGAATATCAGGAAGAAGAACTGGGATAATGCGCACGAGTAGTGGAGCACGACCAGTGGTCGTGCGCACTAAGTCCAATGATCGTGCGATTACCCAGACAGGACTCCAAAAAAGTGGAATCAATGCACACGATCAGTGGCGCACGACCGGTGGGCGTGCGCAATATGTCCAGTGGTCGTGCGCTTACCCCAGGCTGATTATGGAAAACGAAGAGTAGTGCGCACGATCAGGGGAGCATGACCAGTGGTCGTGCGCATTAGATCCCATGATCGTGCGCAGTATTCCTGTTTCACAACCGTCCCGGAACACGCACACGACCCCTGTACCGAAAGGAAAAACCAATCACTAATCTTTGCAGACCTTCCAGACAATCACAAAAGGGAGTATAAACATTAAAAGTAACAAAATACACAACCACGGGCATAAATGTGCACTTCCTATGGAAATAACGATCAAAAGAAATAGGAACGATAAAGAACTAAAAGTGAAGTGCAACCGCGTGAAAACTAGCCCAGATGAGTCCGAAAATAGGTATATAAAGTGGACTCATCAATGTTCAAGTCTTTCTGATCTACCAGATATTTTAGGTTATTATGGTCCGTATAAATATTGACTTTTACTCCATATAGGTAGTGCCTCCAAAGCTTCAGAGTGAATACTAGGCCCAGCAAGTCCAAGTCATGGACCGTATAATTCCCCTAGTGCACTTTCAACTAGCGAGAGTCATACACTATCACCTTCCCATGCTGAAGTAGAACACAACCTAAGCTACTTCCAAAGGCATCACTGTAAATTTCATAGCGCTCTGAACACATGGAAGGAACAAAAAAGGCACCGTGGTTAGACGAATTTTCAGCTCTTTAGAAGATTGTGTGCACGTCAGTGACCAAACAAACTTCTGATCCTTCTTTGTCAAGGTAGTGAGGGGTAAAGCTATCTGCGAGAAGTTCTCTATGAAGCCCGTGTAGTAGCTGACAAATCCCAGGAAACTCCGGACTTCCGCCACAATAGACAACACAGGCTACTCCCATATCGCCACTACCTTCATCGGATTCACCCCAAAACCCTCTCCGGTAACCACATGACCGAGGAACGCCACTGAACACAGCCAAAATTCACAGTTCGATAACTTGACGTATAAATGACTCTTCCTCATGGTCTCCAAAATAGTGAGTAAATGATCCGCATGTTCCTCCTCGGACTGAGAGTACACCAGGATATCGTCAATAAATACTATCACAAACAGGTCCAAGTTCTCTCTAAACGTTCTGTTCATCAGGTCCATGAATACGAATGAAATATTCGTCAGCCCAAATGACATGACTGTGAACTCATAATGCCCATAACATATATTGAATGCCGTCTTGGGAATGTCACTTTCCCTAATTTTCAACTGATACTACCCAAATTTCAGATTCAGCTTCGAGTTCATAGTGTTGGGTTTTTGGGGATGGCACAACACTTGTGCACTCAACGAAAAAAGAATAAGAAAACCAAAACGAGTTCGGATCTAGCAATGTTCATGAATCAAGAAGTTACGTCGGGATTGAGTCAGAACTGAACCTAGATGCTCCAAAAAAATTAGGCCGGCCACACAACGGCTAGAGTCTTGAGCGGAGAAAGTATATCCACGCCTCTACAGTAATCCACACGATCGGTAGGACGCACAACTTGTCACACAAGTGTTACGTCGGGAGAGGACACTCAACATCTCCACAGACTGCTAGATCTATTGTAGGAGAGGCGGCGACGACACTCACCGGGACCGGGATCCGAATCAGTGACAGGACTGCCGAAACACTTTTTTCGGGTTTCTAGGTTTTCTACTTATCGCACAGTATTGTCTCTTGTGCTGAATGAAAAGAACCGACCAAGGAAAACCCTAAAACATCCTATCTATATCCCAGGAGATAGATCTAGGGAGTCAACATTTGACTCAACATGGGCATTCATCGAACTCAGCTCGATAAACAATTCGTCAAACTCAGCTCGACGATATCTGCGGCAAAGGCCAGAACGTCAAACGCATAAATTTAAATCTGCTCGATGAAATCTTCGCGTAAATCCAGAACGTCGAACTGGGTTCGTCGAACGCAGCTCCACAAAATCTGCGCCAAAGGCCAGAACGTCGAACTGAATTCGCCAAACTCAGCTCGATGAAATCTGCGCTACAGTCCAGAACGTCGAACTTTATTCGTCGAACAACATTGAGTGAATAAAATACACTAAATGCCTAAGAGCCAGATTTACCATGTAAACCCTTTACTCGACGAAGGCGTTGAGTGGACTCGACACACTCAATGCTTAAGTGCGACAGTCAACACACTCAATGCACTCAACACCAATATTCGCAGAGTTAACACTTAACCCGCGAAGGCGTTGACTGGACTCAACGCTCTCAACGCTTTCATCCCGATGGAGTTGAGTGAGCTAAACACACTCAATGCCTAATTCCTTAGAATGTCACAACCTCCATGGCATTGAGTGAACAAAGCACACTCAATGCCTTCAGCCCCATGGCATTGAGTGAGCTAAGCAAACTCAATGCCAACAGCCCCATGACATTGAGTGAGCTAAACACACTCAATGCAAAATACCTTGGAATATTTTTATCCCCTTTTCAATATCATTCAACTCATCATATGAGCTAGATAATATAGATACAATCTCCAAATTTCTCCATAATCTTATGTGGGACCCTGATAGGCTCATACTGAGTTGGAAGTGAGGATACAAGCTTGATCACTTCCAGATCACTATGGTTGCACCAATAGTCTCCCACTTGATCTAGAAAGTATCAAACAAAAGTTTCACAAACAATGAGCGGCATCTAGCAATACATCATTGCTCCCTAAACAATAAGAGTTTATAAAACACAAAAGCCATTGTGATCAATGTTACAGTGTTGTCATGTCCCTTCGTCCCTTATATCTGGATAGAACTATATGTATAGACTGTGTCACCCTCATAAATGTTCAATCCCAGTTTCTTGATCTAGAATGGACTTGCAAAAAATTTGTGAGTCCAATATCATATATTGACTCAGCCAAGCATGCCTATGTACTTATTAGTACCATTCCATCAAGGGGCACCATGGATGCAACTCCTGTCATATACGAGGACAAATCTCATCTCTGTTCACACACAAATAACCAAGTAATTCGTAACATACCCAATAACCACCTTTATCATCCAACTTTCTCAAGACTGGACTTTTGATGGAATCAAAGCATGCTCTTTCTCACTCAATGAAAGCTGTGACTTCAGGTCAAAGGACCACAAACACCATTACCACTTGAGCCATACTTGTGACACGTTCATATCACAATCCACAAAGTATTCTCACAGTGGGTCTGTCCAGTACAACTTGTTCATAACAAGTACCCATGTGATGACATGATATCACAATATCATGACCTGTGAGGACGGGTCATCAGTCAACGCACATGCTAGTCTTAAAGGTGTCATCATCGCCCTTAGATTCTAAGATGATACAACGACAAGGAACCTTTATGAATGAAGCTTCTGAAATCATAGGTTCTCACATCAAGTCACTACTTGACCTATAGAAGCAAACACTCTAAGGGCATTTATTAAATTGAACTACTCTATCACAATAAAAATAACTTCATAATAAAAGAACTTGCCAAAATATATAAAATGAAATGCATATAGTACTTTTATTCATCAAATGAAATATTATACAGCCAACAAACATACAATCCACAAGACTCAAAGTAGAGTTGATCATTTAGGTATCGTATACCCATATAACTAACATGACCATCATGCTTTCTCTGTGCAAGAGGCTTTGTCAGTGGATCTGCAATGTTTTTCTCAGTCGGCACTGTACAAATGCTCACATCTCCTCGATCGACAATCTCTCGAAATAGATGGAACCGCCAGAGTATGTGTTTGGAGCGCTGATGAGATCTAGGTTCCGAAGCAAGTGTAATTGCACCATTGTTATCACAGCAGAGATCTACTGGACGAACAATGTTATGAACTACATCTAACTCGCCGATGAATTTCCTAATCCATACAACCTCCTTGTAACACCCACATCCGTTGCATGGCATATAACAGAAGGTCCAGCTGGAACCCGACGCCATATACCACAGACAGTCGGAAGGGTTACATAAGAATATACAAACTATCCAATTAAGACTACTCGTCCTACACAGAGCATTCTAGCGGAAGCTTTTAAAGTTGAAAGAACCCAAAACTTAAATCCCATAAACATGAATGTCCACAACACACTACAGGAATGAAACACAAAATACACTGAAAGGGGGTACATGGCCTTATGGCCTTACAAATGTTCACTTAATAAAAATATGTCTTACATACATCGGCTCGCAGGCCGGCCACACATGATAAAAATAAAAACAACTATTCGCTCTGTCCTTCTAGGGCCAGCACAGCAACATGGGCTCCAGCCCGCTATTTGGTACTCGGCTTCGTAGCACCTGCAAGCACATTCCACCGCACGGTGTTTAACAAAGCAACGGCCAGCCAAAAGCCGACCAAATTATAACAACCCCGCCCCTAACTCAGGATGGCGGTGCTCTTTCCCTGCATAACATTAGCCCATAAAATAATAAAGCGCAACTATACTACGCCACAAGTGTAGGCTCGTACGACCAAACACCCCGTGCACTCAGGGCACATTAACGGTGAATCCTGACCAATCAGCGTCTTCACCACCACCCCAAAGATGGAAACCAAGTGAGCATTTAGCCTTTCTGACCACCGTCTAAGGCTCCCGAATATGCCAATGGCTAGTCCCCGTCTTCGGGTCTCTCGCACCGAACCCCATAGCCTAGGTACAATTCCACTTGCCCGTTGCTCACGCCGCATATACAATTTAAGTCCTACGCGCGGGCCAAGGTTCTCTCGGATCCCAAAATTTTCCAAACAATCTCATAACCCAGTTATGATCATGGCCGGTTCTCAGACCGCCAAGTTAGCAGAACACGTTTCCGCTCAGTTTTTCGGGTGTGCCTTGAAGCTAACCTCCAAGGATCCCTGCTGCAATCTACCACGTAGAAACCTGAAAAACCCAAAGCACGAAGTCTTCTCCGGCAAAACATATCAAATGCAACATCACCGATCCAAACAATACACGTCCGGGTAGGCTTCACACAAAATGCCTATGCATGTACTTACGATTCCGGACTCTATATGCAACACAAGGGGGACTATTCACATCAACCCCAAGGAATACCACGCACTCACCACACACTCGCGGGAGCGGGATTCCCTATGCAGAAAGAAAGAGTTTCACATGCTCAAGTAGAGAATCGTTACCCTTGTAGTCTGCTTTGGCGCCATGGAAAAACTACATGGATGGAAATCTTCGCAACGAACTTTCCTCCACAGATCCGCTCTCAGATTTCGAAACGGTGCTCCGATGCTCCGCCGGCGGCCGGAATTCCTTCCTTCTTCCTCCTCTTTCCAACTCCTTGAGAGAGAGAATGGTTGGAGAGAAATGAAGGATTAACTCCCCTATTCTCGGCCATAACAGAGCATGAAACCATCTGGGCCGTTGGATCTTAATTAAAAAAAACGAACGGCTCAGATCCGTTCAAAAATCTCCAAACCTAGTCCGAACACGGCTTGGCACACTGCCGTGTACCAGGCCATGCGCCTTGCTCCAGGCACGATCATCGAACGGCGGAAAGACACACGGGCAGAGACACACCTGTGTCCCCCCTGACACGCCCGTGTCGGGTTCCTCGACACACCCGTGTTCGGGGGCGTGTCACGCATAACCTCCACGACAACGGACACGACCCAAAAGAACACGGGTTGGGACACGGGCAGGCACACGCCTGTGTCAAATGACACACCCGTGTCACTTAGCCATGTTTCTAGCTGTGTCCTTCTCGGGATGAAAACGGCCAAAAACACCAGCCAGACACGGCCTTGGACACGCCCGTGTCCTAGGCTGTGTGCCCTTATACAGCCACTAAAAATCCCATTTTCCGCGACCGACTCAAATACAATTTTAGGGGAGTTACAAATCTCCCCTACTTAAGGAATTTCGTCCCGAAATTAAGTAAAGGTACACAAATCTAAATAATACCCGAGTGGAATAATTCGGGGTATTCCTCCAACATAGCTTGCTCTCGCTCAAAAGAAAGCTCCTCACGTGCGCAATTATCCCATCAGACTTTAACCATACAGATATCCTTGTTGCGGAGTCGCTTGACTGCAACATCTTCAATACGTACTGGCTTGACCCTTATGGTCAACTCATAATCAACTGGTACTTGATTGTCTGCAATGATCTGCGAAGGCTCTTGCACCTCCTTACGCAACACCGACACGTGGAACACGTCATGCAGCCCACTCAATTCTGCCGACAACTTCAATCTATATGCCGCCTCGCCAACACGCTCCAGGATTTCAAATGGTCCAAGGTATCTCAGACTCAACTTCTTCAAGCGTCGAACCCGCGATACACCCTAGAACGGCTTGATTTTTAGATACACTATGTCGCCAACATTGAACTCCACGTTCCTATGCTTGGCATTATAGTACTTTGACCGTCTATCCTGAGCGATCTTCAACCTTTCCTGTATTGTACGCACCATTAAAGTGGCGTCTTCCACCGCTTGATGTTTATACAACTTCGATTGGCCTGCCTCCAACGAAGACAACGGCGTACGACACTTCCTCCCGTACAAGGCCTCGAAAGGCGCCATTCCAATGCTTGCCTGAAAGTTGTTGTTGTACGCAAACTCCACCATATACAGGTGATCCTCCCAATGCTTTCTGAAATCTAGGATGCACATGCGAAGCATGTCCTCCATAGTCCTGTTGACCCTCTCGGTCTGACCGTCCGTCTGTGGATGAAAGGCTGTGCTGAAACGCAGCTTAGTTCCCAACATATTATGCACCAACCTCCAATCCTTCGACGTAAAACATCCATCTCATTCACTAACAATACTGCGGGGCACACCATGCAAACGTACAATATTTTCCACGTAGAGTTTGGCTAACTTTTCCACCGGATCTTCCTTCCTGTTTGGAATAAAGTGTGACACATTTGTCAACCTATCTACGACCACCCAAATGGCGTCGTTTCCCTTCTGTGACTTCGGCAAACCATGCACAAAATCCATAGATATGTCATCGAATTTCCATTCTGGGATAGGTAGGGACTTCAAGAAACCTCCGGGTTTCTGGCATTCCACCTTCGCCAATGCACAAGTACGACACTTGGCCACATAAAGTGCTACATCCTTCTTCAATCCTGGCCACCAGAATAATTTCTTCATGTCTCTATACATCTTCGTGCTCCCCGGGTGGATTGAGTACTTGGTATGATGAGCCTCATACATCAACTCCTCCTGAAGATTATCCGCACTAGGAATGCATAGGCGACTGTCCTTCCTTAACAACCCATCCTCAACAGCAAACTTGGAATTTGACCCATCCAATGATTCATCCAAGATCTGCTTCATGTTGTTATACTAAACCAAAGCCCGCCGAACTCTATCAGCTAGGTTACACTGCACCTCTGTCCAAAATAGTTTCTCCTCAACACTAGATTGCTTGTCGACGCAAGCTATCTCCAAAGCCTCCAACTCATGGACCAATCTCTCATCATGTACCGATAACCAGTTGGCCTGCGTCGGAGTCCTGTGACTCAACGCATCCGCCACTGCATTTCCCTTCCCAGGCACATAATGTATCTTGAAGGTGTAGTCCCCTAAGAACTCCATCCACCTCCGCTGCCTCATGTTCAGATCCTTTTGGTCCAACAGGTACTACAAGCTCTTATGATCGGTGTAAATATCGACCTTTACACCGTACAGGTAGTGCCTCCAAAGCTTTAGAGCAAAAATCAAGGCCGCAAACTCTAAGTCATGGACCGGATAATTCCTCTCATGAACCTTCAGTTGTCGTAAACCATAGGCTATCACTCTCCCTTGCTGTAACAGAAGACAGCCCAAACCACTACCTGAAGCATCACTATAGATCTCGAACCCTTCGGTTCCACTTAGCGAACATAAAATAGGCGTCATGGTCAACCGCCTCTTCAACTCTTCAAAAGCCTGTTCGCACTCCAGAGACCATACAAACTTCTGATCCTTCCTAGTCAACATCGTAAGTGGTAGCGCTATCCGCGAGAAGTTCTCTACGAAGCGCCTGTAGTATCCAGCAAGCCCTAGAAAACTCTGGACCTCTGCCACTGTAGTCAAAGCAGGCCACTCCCGTATCGCCATTATCTTCGCCGGATCCACAACTATCCATTCTCCACTAACAACATGACCAAGGAACGCTATCGAGGATAACCAGAATTCACACTTGGAGAACTTAGCATACAACTGATTCCTTCTCAACGTCTCCAACACCATGTGTAGATGATTGTAGTGATCATCCTCACACTGTGAATACACCCGGATATCATCGATAAATACTATCACGAAACTATCCAGGTACTCTCTGAACGTCCTGTTCATCAGATCCATAAACACGGATGGCGCATTAGTCAAACTAAACGGCATGACCGTGAACTCGTAATGCAAAAACCGCGTACTGAATGTTGTCTTTGGGATGTCGCTCTCCCTTATCCTCAACTGGTTGTATCCGGACTTCAGATCTAACTTCGAATACACCGTTGACCTAACCAACTGATCAAATAGATCGTCAATCCTGGGAATCAGATACTTATTCTTTTCCGTAAGCTTGTTCAATTCCCGGTAGTCGATACAAAGCCGCAAGCTCCCATCATTCTTCTTAACAAAGAGAACTGGTGCGCTCCAAGGCGACGAACTTGGACGCACATATCCTTGCTCTAGCAACTCTTGCAGTTGCACCTTCAACTCCGCCATCTCTCGCGGCGCTATACGATATGGAGAGAGTGACACCGGTTTGGCACCCGGTACCAGCTCAATGGTAAAATCAATCTCCCACTAAGGAGGGGCTACTGGGTGATCATTTGGGAACACATCAGGATACTCGGACACAACTGGAATACTGTCAAGACTTGGCTTAGGCGTCGAAGTCTGCACTTGAGTGAAAAACAGCTCTGCCCCAGACCGAACTGCCTTGAACACCTAAAGGGCTGACATCAAAATCTTACCCGACCCCTTCATGCCCGCAAAAGTAGTTTCCCGATCAGTGTTTAGACCCAACTTAACTTCCTTATGGTTGCAATCAATGCATGCACCTTGCTCCGAGAGCCAATCCATACCGAAGATTACGTCGTGCTCCGCTAACGGCGAAAGTGACGCTCGCAAATCAAACTCCTGGTCTCCAATCTGAATCTTCACTACGCAGATCCTATCTGCGCGCATTGAGCACCCATTGGGCAACAACACATCCAATTTGTCCTTTGACATCGAGGACGGAACCCGGATGCGCGATATGAATTTTTCGGACAAGAAGGAATGCGATGCTCTCGTATCAAATAGGGCTCTCGCCGGAAACTCAAAGATCAACACAAATCCTAGTATTAACAATAGTAAGCTAACAAATACGAAGGTAACAACTATAAAAGTTAAACCACTGCAATTTAACTCATACCTGTCACCACGTCCGCCTGCTTTATGGCCTCTTGCAGACCAAGGTTGTAGATTCTAGGCTGGGCTGGAGCATGATGGGACGCGGTCGACTCCACCGCCTTCTCTTTCTCCTCATAAGTCGCTCCAGACTTCCTCTCGGACTTTGAACGTCCGGTCCAACACTCACAATAAAAATGCCCCGTCTTCCCACAGTTGTAGCAAGATCCTAGGACTCGACTTGTAGTTGCCCCCAACGTATCAGCCGAAGGGGCTGAGTTCGAAGTCCTCCGCTTCTTGTTCCATCTGCGGAAACTTGACTTGGAATTTGACACCTTGAACTCGAACTTCTTTTCTCCTGGGTCCGTCTTCTCTTGAACTTTCTTAATGACCTTGTCCAACGAACGAGCCGAATTAACCAAGGCTAGGAAGCCTTGCGCCTTAGGCCCAGCAAGTAGTAGCTGTAGGTCGCCACGTAGACCCTCATAAAATCGGTTGGTCTTCCGTTCTTCTTCCATAAACGTAGCACCAGCATAACGACCCAACCGTGTGAACTCATGCAGATACTCGTCCACACTTCTGGCTCCCTGAGTCAGCCCAAGATACTGATTCTCCATCTCCAACTTCTGAGCAGAGGGTACAAATCTGGCTAGGAACAACCTCGAAAATTCCTCCATAGGCACATCAGCAAGCTGCCTACCCACTAAGAGATGAAATTTCAACTCATCCCACCACAGCCTGGCTTCACCCAGCAAAAGAAAAGTCACTATGGTGGTCTTCTGCGACTCCTTAGTTAATGTGGCTGTCAAGACCATCTTTATCAAAGAGAGCCAGTCCTCAGCTTGAACTGGCGTTCCAACCCCATCGAACTTCGGAGGATTAAAGCCCATTATATGCTTAAGTTGCCTCTCCGTAGCTCTCCTCGGCTCTACCAGATCAACTGCCGCGCGCTCCACCACTCTCGGCTCTGCCGCACTAACCAGTTCTTGCTCATTCGCAGGAGGTGCGCGATGTATTTGCCCTGCAGGTTGGGCATTTATCATTGCAAATACGGCTTCAGCCACCATCCTGATGGTTTCCGCTGAAGGAGGTGTTGTAGGCACGTCCCTTGGTGCACTACTTTCCGCTGATTGCGGACACTCTGACTGACCAGCACCGCTAATAGCTGCCTATAGTAGTAAAGACACACGATTAGACGACAACCAAATTGCTAAAAGCAATCATTGGAACACTCTGATTCCACAAAACAAGTGTATTATTCTTTCCTAAGTGGACATTCATGGGTTCTTTTTGATGTTATAACGATGACGCATATATGTGCTCACCACCCCTTAAAAGAATTCGCCCACGAATTAATTTAAGCCTAACCGTAACTAGAAGTCTGATACCAAATTGTAACACCCCCATCCGTTGCATGGCATATGACAGAAGGTCCAACTGGAACCCGACGCCATATACCACAGACAGTCGGAAGGGTTACATAAGAATATACAAACTATCCAATTAAGACTACTCGTCCTACACAAAGCATTCTAGCGGAAGCTTTTAAAGTTGAAAGACCCAAAACTTAAATCCCATAAACATGAATGTCCACAACACACTACAGGAATGAAACACAAAATACACTGAAAGGGGGTACATGGCCTTATGGCCTTACAAATGTTCACTTAATAAAAATATGTCTTACATACATCGGCTCGTAGGCCGGCCACACATGATAAAAATAAAAACAACTATTCGCTTTGGACTTCTAGGGCCAGCATAGCAACATGGGCTCCAGCCCGCTATTTGGTACTCGTCTCCATAGCACCTGCAAGCACATTCCACCGCACGGTGGCAAACAAAGCAACAGTCAGCCAAAAGCCGACCAAATTATAACGACCCCGCCCCTAACTTGGGATGACAGTGCTCTTTCCCTGCATAACATTAGCCCAATAAAATAATAAAGCACAACTATACTACGCCACAGGTGTAGGCTCGCACGGCCAAACACCCCGTGCACTCAGGGCACATTAACGGTGAATCCTGACCAATCAGCGTCTTCACCACCACCCCAAAGATGGCAACCAAGTGAGCATTTAGCATTTTTGACCACCGTCTAAGGCTCCAGACTATGCTAACGGCCAGTCCCCGTGTTCGGGTCTCTCGGACCAAACCACACAGCCTAGGTCCAATTCTACTTGCACGTTGCTCACGCCGCATATATAATTTAAGTCCTACGCGCGGGCCAAGCTTCTCTCGAATCCCAAAATTTTCCAAAGAATCTCATAACCCAGTTATGATCAAGGTCGGTTCCCAGACCGGCAAGTTAGCAGAACACGTTTCCGCTCAGTTTTTCGGGTGCGCCTTGAAGCTAACCTCCAAGGATCCCTGCTGCAATCTACCGCGTAGAAACCCGAAAAACCCAAAGCACGGAGTCTTCTCCGACAAAACATATCAAATGCAACATCACCGATCTAGACAATACACGTCCGGGTAGGCTTCACACAAAATGCCTATGCCTGTACTTACGATTCCGGACTCTATATGCAACACAAGGGGGACTATTCACATCAACCCCAAGGAATACCACGCACTCACCGCACACTCGCGGGAGCGGGATTCCCTATGCAGAAAGAAAGAGCTTCACATGCTCAAGTAGAGAATCGTTACCCTTGTAGTCCGCTTTGGCGCCATGGAAAAAACTACACGGATGGAAATTTTCGCAACGAACTTTCCTCCACAGATCCGCTCTCAGATTTCGAAACGATGCTCCGATGCTCTGCCGGCGACCGGAATCCCTTCCATCTTCCTCCTTTTTCCAACTCCTTGAGAGAGAGAATGGTTGGAGAGAAATTAAGGATTAACTCCCCTATTCCCGACCTTAACAGAGCAGGAAACCATCTCGGTCGTTGGATCTTAATTAAAGAAAATGAACAGCTTAGATCCGTTCAAAAATCTCCAGACCTGGGCCGAACACGGCTTGGCACACGGCCGTGTCCCAGGCCGTGTGCCTCGCTCCAGGCATGATCGTCAAATGGAGGAAAGACACATGGGCAGAGACACGCCCGTGTCTCAACTGACACACCCGTATCAGGTTCCCCGACACGCCCGTGTTCGGGGGAGTGTCACGCATAACCGCCACGAAAATGGACACGACCCAAAAGAACACGAGTAGGGACACGGGTAGGCACACGCCCGTGTCGAATGACACTCCCGTGTCACTTAGCCGTGTTTCTAGCTGTGTCCTTCTCGGAAT
Organism: Platanthera guangdongensis; assembly: GCA_039583875.1. Lineage (NCBI taxonomy): Eukaryota > Viridiplantae > Streptophyta > Magnoliopsida > Asparagales > Orchidaceae > Platanthera > Platanthera guangdongensis. The sequence goes on along the minus strand of CM077159.1, from coordinate 11,724,547 downwards.
GAAAAAGACCAAAAACACCATCCAGACACGGCCTTGGACACGCCCGTGTCCTAGGCCGTGTACCCCTATACAGGCACCAAAAATCCCATTTTTCGCGACCGACTCAAATAAAATTTTCGGGGCGTTACATGTTGGAGTTACCATTATGATCTAGAAGTGGTCAAACATGTAACCTCACTGCCAATGCAATATGAGACTGCAGGGTCGCACATAAGAGATGTGGAGAAGTTGGATGATTGACTGTGTTGGTAAAGGTTACCAATCACCCACCTGAATGGGGTTGTGGGCAAAGTGTTGCCTTAAAGAAGAGTCGGGTTGGGCAAGGTGTCGCCTTGGAGGATTAGTGCACGGATTCTCACCGATCGACGAGAATCGTCGAGAAGTGTTCTCTGATTCTCGCCGATCGACGAGAATCGTCGACTGTGTTCGACGTGTATCGTCGGTGATTCTCGACGATCGACGAGAATCATCAACCTACGGTTCGATGTGAATCGTCGGGCATTCTCACCGATTGATTCTCGCCGAATCTGCTGGTGATTCTCGCCGACCGATTCTCGCCGACTGGTTCTCACCGATCCTAGCCGATACTCGCCGATTCTTAGTGATTCTCGACGATCGATTCTCACAGATCGGCTGGTGATTCTCGCCGATTCTGGAACCCTTATTCTTGGGTGGTCTGCGGATAGCGATACTCCTATTATACCTTTGGTATAAATAGAATACTTAGGGTTTTCGGGATTGATATGATGTCACAGGCGCTATCTCTCATCGGCTGATAGAAACCTGCGACGGAAGAGTTCCGTTCCGCGATCGTTCCGCCGATCCCGAATCCCGCCGCCGACGGAAGTGTTCCGCCGCCGCCGTGCTCGCTCCGACGACCACCTCTTCTCCGGCTATAGTCGCTGGTGTTGCTCTTCCTGGCGCGGACCTAGCAGTCCGTGGAATAGCAAGGTACGGTCATCGTTCTTCCCGATCTTCCGTGCGACGGAAAGCTCGGTGTTCTCCCGCTCGTGTGGATTTCTGCAGAGATGTGGACATTATTCCACGTGCAACTCGCCACCAGCAGGAATACAAAGTTTGGAGCATCTCCGTTGAGTTGTGACTCAACGCCACCGAGGTAATTTTTGCCTAGATGTATGTTAACTTCTTGATTCAACTATTATGGCCCGATCCCATTTCTTTTGGGTTTTCTTGATGTTTTTACTTTCCGCTGCGTGCACAAGCATTGTGTCATCCTCATAGAGAAACCCAATAGTAGTATCAGAGGGAGGTTTCGGCCATGATTGTTGTATTGGAAGTTATGTTATTCCAGTGCGTGTAAACCTAGGGATTTAGAAGTGTTCTAAATGTCTAGATTTAGTCTTGGTTCCCCGCCAAGAACGTCTGGAATTTCATGGTAATTTCTAATAGTTAGAAATTGTTGTCTCCTTAGCAGTAACCATCCCTCGAGTATGTTTTGGATTTTGAATCCAACATAGAGAGATGAACTTGTCTACTGCTTTAAGTTGAGTTGTCTTTGCTTTTGTCCAATGCATGTAAATCTGAGGATTTGGAAATTTCCGGATGTTCAGATTTAGCACTTCCTTCTATCAAATGTTGATGGTGTCAGGATGTGCACATAAGGGATGCATGTGGTTTTAGAAGAATTGTTTTTCTTTGGATGTGCACATTGATCAAATGTTGATCATGGTTAATTGTTAACCTATAATTAAAATCCCTTCATCAAATATTAAGTGTTCGGATGCCTTCCGATGGATGACACTCTTCCTGCCTCGATCGATGAAGTGTGGGCTTGCCAAAGCAAGGTGCATTAATCTATCTTGGTAAGGGTACGAGCGGATAATTGTAATATCCCACTGTCGACATCGGGTCCTACTTAACTAGGTGACCTCAAAGGTTGAGTTCCTAGAGGCATAGGGTTGGCATGCACCATATGATGGATGTGAGTAAGGAGTTATTCACCAACCATACAAGAATTGCATGAGGATGCAATTGGCAAGCGTTGCCTACCTAAATAACCGCATCGTGAGAGGAAAGCCAAAGCTGACTCTCATTGTGTTGGTGAAATACGGATCTTGTCCACTAAGAGAGTAGCTCGCATGAACTCTCCGAATTGTTAGTGAGGGCTATCATTTCGAATAAAATAGTGGGAGTATTTTAATTGAAGTCCAAATTAAAATAAATTGTATTTGAAATTTTGGTACTGATTTTATTCTGCATAAATTCTTGTAGAATTCCATGACAAGTGTTTCACACTCCACATTATCTCTGAGAGCCATCCTTGAGAAGGATAAGCTCAGTGGGACTAATTACATGGACTGGTACAGGAACCTGAGAATTGTTCTCAGGCAAGAGCAAAAGCTCTATGTCTTGGAAGAAGAAGCCCCCGAGGTGCCAACCGGGAATTCTTCTCGTACTGAGAAGGATACTTATAAGAAGTATTCTGACGATGCTTTAGATGTCGAATGCCTTATGCTTGCCACTATGAACTCTGAGCTTCAGAAGCAACATGAGAACATGGGGTGCAAGGAGATTGACGAGCATCTCACGAAAATGTTTCAAGGGCAGGCTCGTCAAGAGAGGTTCGACATCACAAAAACGTTGTTTCAGTGCAAGATGGGAGTTCGAGACTCAGTAGGGACTCACGTACTCAAGATGATTGGGTATATAGAGAACCTTGAAAGGCTGGGTTTTCCTCTTGGTCAAGAGTTGGCCACAAATCTGATCTTGCAATCGTTGACGGACAGTTATGAGCAGTTCGTCTTGAACTACAACATGAATGAAATAGACAAGACACTGCCCAAACTCCTAGGCATGTTGAGAACTGCCGAGATCAATATGAAGAAGGCCAAGCCTGCCAGCCCCATACTGATGGTGCATAAGGGCAAGGGCAAGGCCAAAGGCTCTAAGAAGACGAAGGTGGGACCTAAGTCATATCTTGAGCCCAAGTCTTCTGCACTGATGAAAAATAAAAGCACGTTGAAGGAAGGGAAATGCCACCACTGTGGCAAGGCTGGTCATTTGCGGAGGAACTGTCCTTCGTACATTGAGGGTCTGCAGAAATTGAAGGGAGGTATGACTTCCGCTTCTAATGTTTACGTTATAGAGATAAACCTTTCTGCTCCTTCATCTTGGGTATTGGATACCGGATGTGGTTCTCACATTTGTACAAATGTGCAGGAACTGGGAAGGAGAAGATTGTTGAGTAAAGGGGAGGTGGACCTCCGCGTCGACAATGGAGCAAGAGTTGCTGCTGTAGCCGTAGGAGTTTACTGTCTTTCTTTGCCCAGTGGGCTTATAATAGAACTTGATAATTGTTATTTTGTTCCGGCCATAACTAGAAACATTATATCTATTTCATGTTTGGACATGATTGGATTTTCTTTTACAATTAAGAACAATTGTTGTTCTATATTTAAGAATGATGTTTGTTATGCTGTAGCCCAATTGTTTAATGGTCTTTATGTTTTGAACTTGGACCATCTGATCTATAATGTAGAAAATAATAAAAGACTAAGAACAAATGACTCGAACCCTACTTTTCTCTGGCATTGTCGTTTGGGCCATATCAACGAGAAGCGCATATCCAAGCTCCATAGAGATGGACTTTTGGACTCATTTGATTATGAATCATTTGAGCGATGCGAATCCTGTTTGTTAGGCAAGATGACTAAAGCTCCTTTCACTGGTTATACTGAGAGGGCTGAGGATCTCTTGGGTGTTGTACATAGTGATGTATGTGGACCCATGAGTTCCATGGCTAGAGGTGGGTATTTCTACTTTGTTACATTTACTGATGATTTCAGTAGATACGGATATGTGTATCTTATGAAGTGCAAATCCGAGACTTTTGAAAAGTTCAAATAGTTCAAGAATGAAGTAGAAAACCAGTTGGGTAAAAGGGTTAAAGCACTCCGATCTGATCGAGGTGGCGAATACCTGAGTCATGAGTTCCGTGATCATCTGAAAGAGTGTGGTATTATATCAAAGCTCACTCCACCTAAAAAAACACAACATAATGGTGTGTCTGAGAGGAGAAATCGTACACTGTTAGACATGGTACGTTCGATGATGAGTCATGCATACTTGCCTGTTTCCTTTTGAGGTTTTGCTTTAGAGAGTGTTGCAATGACATTGAATCGCGCTCCAACGAAAACGGTTCTGAAGACACCATATGAGATATGGACTGGGAAGTGTCCTAGTATGTCGTTCATTAAAATTTGGGGTTGTGAGGCATACGTGAGACATCAAATGCCTGACAAGCTGGAACCCAAATCGGATAAATGTTATCTGGTGGGATATCCTAAGGAAACAAAAGGGTATTACTTCTACCTACCGTCTGAGTGCAAAGTGTTTGTCGCAAGGACTGGTGTCTTCTTGGAGAAAGAGTTCTTATCAAGAAAGACTGAAAAGGTAGAGCTTGAAGAAGTTCAAGAACCACATGTAGTTAATGAACCGGAATTGGATTCTGAGTCAGGACTACAAGATGTTGTAGCTAGAGAACCTGCTCAGGGAACACAAGTCTGCCTTCGTAGATCTGGTGACATAAAGGAGGTTTGTATGCCGGAGAGATATGGATTTCTAACGTGTCCCGAAATAGGTATTTATTTATGGATACATAATGCAGCAACCTACCAAGAGGCTATGATGGTTTGAAACAAGCTCCTCGAGCTTGGTATGAGAATCGAAATGGACTCCATGTAGCAAACCAAGTTTATTCTTGAGAACCTCCTGAAGGGGTTCACAAGGGGAAGTGGGTCTTCAAGATAGATAAGACATTAATTTTTTAGGGATATTCAAAAGGCAAGATTTTTCTTGTGCAAAGGGTCAATATCGACAACATTATTTTTGGCTCTACTGAAGACAATCTCTCCAAGAAGTTTTCTATTGCTACGTATGCAAGGGAAGTTTGAAATGATCTGCAGTATGGGCGAGCTGAAGTATTTCTTAATGGAAACCTCTTCAGGTGAATGACAATCTGAAGATGGAATTTTCATCTCGCAGACTAAGTTCACCAAAATATGAGCTAATTAAGTCCAAATTCGGAATGGAGAACGCAACCTCTATGAGGACTCTAATGTGTTCAACTGTGAGAAAATGTCTGGTTTCACAAGGATGAGAAAGGGAAACCTTTTGATGAAACCAAGTACAGAAGCATAATTGGATCATTGCTCTACCTTACTGCTAGTAGAGCAGACATAATATTCTCAACATGTGTCTGTGCTAGATTTCAAGTGAACTCTAAGGAATCTCACTATGGTGCTGCAAAGTGGATTTTTAGATACCTTAAAGGTACACCAAATCTTGGCTTATGGTACCAAAGAAGTAATGATAGCGAGCTAATTGGTTTTTCAGATGCAGATTTTGTAGATAGCAAAGACGACCAGAAGAGCACTTACGAGACTTTCTAATTCCTTGGAAGAAGGCTCATTTCCTGGAGTAGTAAGAAGCATAATTGTGTTGTAATTTCAACAGCTGAGTCAGAGTATATCTTTGCAGGTAGTTGTTGTGCACAGTTGCTCTGGATAAAGACCAGTGTCAAGTTTGTGAAGACTATAGGACCGCATGAAGTTTCAGAACATTCCATTATTTTGCGACTCTTCCAGCATAATTGCAATAACCAACAACCCAGTCTCTCATAGCCGGACAAAGCACATAGAGCTGCGGTACCACTTCATTCGGGACCATGTGGAGCATGGGGACATAGATCTATAGTATGTCCCAACAGACAAGCAGATTGTAGCCATTTTCACGATGCTGCTAGACGAGGCAAAGTTCTTTTTCTTCAAAACAGAACTTGAAATGCTCAACAAAGAAGATTAGAGAAGGTGGACTCACAAAAAGATTCAGAGATCAATAAATCAGTCAGAAGCTGAAATTTTTCAAAGTTCCTAGATTGTTGGTCCTTATGACTCGACTGTAAGATAAAGATGGTGCACTTGAGTAATCTAAGAACCTTAAGTCCCACAGCGCTCGAGCATATACTTCGGCGGTTTCTTTATTCGTGAACTACTGTCGAACGAGGAGATGTGACTTCCTCAAGTGCCACTCGAGGAAACCTACTTGCGAGTCCGCTTCTTCAAAGCCTACTCGCGCAGTACTAAGCATGATGGTCCACTAGATCGAGGGTATCGATACCTAAGGACTTCACTCTAGCGAGTACTTCCTTATTATCACTCGAAATATGTACTTTTGTTGGCTATTTTCTCACTATGATGAACGATTGTACTATCTTCATTTCACTCCAGTACTGCCGATCCACTAGAGTTCTTTTATCAGGAAGCCAATTTTTCTATACTTCAATTCAAATTTAACTTTATAATAGCAACCTGAGGCTTAGAATGCCGCTTCCATGGGACATCAAGTACGTGACTTGATGTTAAGCTTATGATTTATTTGAAGCTTCATTCTTAAAAGGTCCCTGGTCGATATCATAAAAGCTTAGGGTGATATGGTACATAAAGGCTAGACGTGCGTTGAATGAGTCCCACAGGTCATTTATTTGATTCAAGTATACGTGGGTACTTGTTAGTGAACAAAACCCTTTCACTCGACAGACCTAAGCCGAGGCTACTCTTGGATTGCCTTCCAATCTGACTGTCACAGAGGTCTTGCAACATTTTCTGGTCCTTTGACCTGAAGTCATCAGATTCATCCCCCAAATATCTGGAAGAGCGTCTTTGATGGCACCATCTAAAGTCTTCCTTGAAAAGATTGATGAAAGGGTGGTTGTTGGCTTAGAACTCATTTGGGTCCCTGTGTGTGAGCAGATATGGGATTGCCGACCTATCAGATGATTTCCGCAATCTCCTGATCCCCCTCGACACTGCCGGCCTCAGAAATGCATTCATTCTTGGTTGACATCAACCGTGTAAGATTTGGACTACCATTTCCAGTGGTCAAAGAATCCATCCTCAAGGACATCAAGGTAAACTTGATTGACATTACGGGGTGACAGTCCATCTTAAGTCTTTCCGGATGTAAGGGAAAAGGGTATCAAGATTAAGCTGATACTTGGTCCAAAAGGCCTCTGAGTTTCAACTCTTATTGCTTGGGGATCAATGATGCTGCTAGTGCCACTCATAGTTGATTTTTGGTTTGAACTTTCAAGATGACCTAGGTCCTGAGGATTCTGATTGGAGTTAACATGTATGTGATCTAGAAGTGGTCAAACATGTAACCTCACTCCAACGCGATATGTTCTCACCATCAGGGTCGCCATAAGAGATCGGGAGAAGTTGGATGATTGACTGTGTTGGTAAAGGTTACAATCCACCTGAAGGGGTTGTGGGCAAACTCTTGGTCAACATTAAAGAAGAGTCGGGTGGGAAGATGTTGCCTTGGAGGACTGTGCAAGACCAGTTCAATCAGAGACATTTATCTCAGCATGTTTCTGACATCGCCGATGACAGAATCTATTGTTCGATGTATCTCGGTGATTCTCGAGATCGAAGAGATATCAATTTGGTATGTTAATTCTGGACAAAATCAGGGAAAGCTGGTGATCAAGACACCAAATTCTCGCCGATGGTTCACCGATCCTAGGATTATCTCTGATTCTACTGATTCTACATGAGATCACCGATCCTGAGGTGTTCTCGCCGAACTTCTCAAAAGGTACAATACTTCATCATATGAAGAAAGTCTCCATATCCTCCATTCAGATACTTAGGGTTTTCGGGAGTTGAAATTGCAGAGGCGCGATCCTGCTCAGGCTGCCATAGAAACCCGCGACGGAAGATCAGTTCCGATCTTCCGCCGATCCCGAATCCCGCCGCCGAGGACAGGTTCCACCCCGCCGTCTCCCTCCGACGACCACCTCTTCTCCGGCGATGTCGCTGGTGTTGCCTTCCTGGCGCGGACATCTAGCAGTGTGGAATAGCAATTCATCGTTCTTCCCGATCTTCCGGCGGAGCCTGCCCCTTCTATTCCAGATGACAGAGTCCCCACCCCTCCATCTGCAAATACAAAGTTTGGAGCTCTCCGTTGAGTTGTGACTCCGCCACCGAGTTCACTTTTTGCCTGAAGATGTAGTTCCAACTTCTTGATGCTCAACTCCAAGGCCCGAAACCATTCTTTTGGGTTTTCTTGATGTTTTTACCACTGCGTGCAAATAGCCATCAATGAGACAATTAACTCCTTCAGATTTGCACGGCAATATACTCGACTTCTGAAGAACCTATATCTTTGGAACTTGGGACCTATGTCCACATTAACCCAGATTTGATGAAGTCGCCCTGGAACTAAGATGAATTAGTTTGTATTTGATGCTTCGTTTGAGTTATGTGTTTGTAGGACTCCAACGGGAAGTGTAGACCAATGTCAGTCTACAATGGGTCACCAAGCACAGGACCATGCAATATAATCCCTCATTGTGTGTTCCAAAGTGTTGACTCATGTATAGCCTCTCTATTGGGATACACTTCATATTGAAGCTATAGGACTATGTGAAAAGACTTGATGCTGACTCCCCTTTAGTAGAAGAAAAATTTCTGTCAGAAATTTTTCCAAGTGTTTCTCTCGAGTAGGTCTTTAACTACTCGAGTAGATTGCTTGAGATATACTCGAGTAAAACTTCTGCATACTCGAGTAAGAAAATTCTTCCTCTCGTGAAGTTAAGTAAAACACTCGAGTAGTTCACTAACATACTCGAGTAGCTTACTTAACTACTCGAGTAGATCATTCTTCCGACTCGAGTTGCCCAGAATTCAGTTTCCAAGTTTTTCCAAGTCATTTACTCGAGTAGGTACTTTGTATACTCGAGTAGTTCTCGACACTGTGTCGAGTAACTCTTCTCTGTGTCGAGTAGTTAAGATATACTCGAGTAAGTCTTTCATATACTCGAGAAGATTTCTTTCCTCTCGAGTAGTTCAATCTGACTACTCGAGTAACTGTTTTTCCCGTGTGCAGAATTTTTCCAAGTGTTTGTCTCGAGTAGTTCTTCTAACCACTTGAGTAGTTCAATTCTGCATACTCGAGTAGTATAACTTGTACTCGAGTAATTCAACTCCTTCCCGTGAAACTTTTTTGTATACTCGAGTAGATCTTCTAAGTACTCGAGTAAGTTGATCATATGAACTCGAGTAGTTGTCTTCAACCTACTCGAGTAGTCATGAATTATATACCCGAGTAACATTTCTTTACTTACTCGAGTAGTCCTTGACCTACTCGAGTAGTTATATACCTACTCGTGTATATGACCTCCTTTTCTTAGAAATTTCTCTAAGTCCAGATTTGACAGATTTTCAAATTCCGTGACATGATTGGTCCACGTGTACGTTATTAAAACCAATTATGACTGTTATTAGTATTCTTATATAAAGGCATGTCTAATAGACAAACCCTAACAAGAATACAAGCTTTCAAGATAAAATATTATTAGAAAAATTTCTGCAGCCGTCTCTCTCTCTCTAAGTCGCTATTTACTCTCTCTCTCTTCACGAAACGAAAGTCGCCGCCGCTGCTGTTCTTCTCCGGTAAGGGCTTCGATTTTTAGAGGAAATAGACTCAAGAACTTTTACAGATAGAGATCGTCTCTCAACTACTGATCCTTTTCCCGATCGTGTAAGACAAAGAAGATTTCAGATCTATTGCCGAGATTTTCTTCATTTTTCTAAAAGTGCCGCAAAGCTTATAAGAAGAAGATCCTGGTTACTGTTTGCAGATCTGACAGAAAAATCATTGTTTGTATTTTCTTAAACAATTTTTCATTCTTGTAGGAGAAGTTTTCTCCGAGTGTAGGAGTTTTCAACTCCGAGTTTGTAGGAAGTTTTGCCTTCCGAGTTGTAGATCCAGTTGGTTGGATTGAGATTGTAGGAACTTTGTTCCGAGAGTAGGATTGATTTTCAATCCGAGATATTGGAGTAGCCGAGTCTAGTATATTTCTAGATCAGTGAGGGAAAGTGGATGTACCCAAGATCAGGGAACCACTATAAATCTTGTCTCATCTGTGATAATTTGGTAGATAGATCTGTGTTTTGTTCTGAGTTTTTTTTCCGCAAAAGACGCACAACTCACCTATTCACCCCCTCTAGGTGATTTAGGTTGACAACTACTATCTTTCAATTGGTATCAGAGCCAGGTTGATCGTTAAAAGGTTAACACCTTGATCAGTTCCTGCAATAGTTGTCATTTTAGATCTACCTATCATGGACAAGGCAAAGGATTTTTCCAAGCTTCCCCTATGCAACAAGAACAACTTTCCCATGTGGAAAGAAAGGATCAAATTCTTTATGGAAGCTGTGGATCCGAGGATCTTCATGATAGTTGAAGAAGGTCCTTATATCCCTATGACTGTCTCCACTATTGATCCTACCAAGAAGGTTCCAAAGAAGCTGATGGATTTAGACAAAGACGAGATTGCACTTATCTCACTAGACAAGAAAGCTAAAACAAATATACCAAGTGCAGTTGATGACTCAATGCTGCATAACTTAATCCACTACCAATCTGCAAAGGAGATGTGGCAGTCATTGGTTACCTTGATGGAAGGTACAAAAGAAGTGAGGAATGATCGGAGATCCCACCTCAATAAGAAGTGTGAAGCCTTCCGATAGGGAAGCAAAGAGACCATTGCTGATACATTTGAGAACTTTTTCAAGATAGTGAATGACATAAGAGTCTATGGCAGAGTATTCACTAATGGAGAACTGAATGACAAGTTCCTGAGATCCCTGACCAAAGAATGGGACAACACGGTCTGTGCCATCAGGGAGTTTGGGAAGCTGGCTGAGTGATGAGTACGATTATGATAGGATTTTTACTATCATAATTGTAATCATGTCTACTATTTTCAACCCCTTTTTGTGTTGATTTCATGATAATAGTAAAGAAATTGTCGTATCATAGATAGAAGAGCGTATTTAGAAGTCTTTGGCAGTTCTTGTAATAAACTATTTACTGAGTCTATCATTTTTTCTATTGCAGGTAATGCCAACCAATGGACCTAAAAGTCTCGGAGCAAACAGAGGAGTTCACGGAGTCAACATGGCTGATGACAGGACGAAAATTTGGTGCACACGGCCAGACACACGGTCGTGTGCCTACCCGTGTCCTATGCACCTGGAGCTGAAGAATTTGGGCGCAGACGATGGAACCTCACACGGGTATGGCACACGCCCGTGTACATACCCATGTCATCTTTGCACACGACTGCCGACCAACCCGTGTCTGAGGAACACGGCCGAACACACGGCCGTGTCCATACCCGTGTCATCTGACATGGCCCACGACCAGACACGCCTGCTCATGGGGAACTGCCTAGGAACCGCCTAGGAACCATCCACACGGCCTGCCACACTGCCGTGTGCGACCCCGTGTCCGACCTGTTTGCAAGGGGACTATAAATTTCCTGTAGAAAAATTTGTTTAGAACTTTTGGATCATTTCTGGATTGGAGAACTGCTGGAGGCCGAAGGGGAGCATCCAAGACAAGGAGGATTGAAGGGTATTTCATATGTATTTTTATTTAATCATTAACCCCTTTGAATCCTTTCTTTCTCTTGATGATCCATCTTCAAATTTCATTTTAATTTGCATGAACTTCTATTTGAACATTCTAGTAATCATGTATCACTTTGTTTATGTTACATTTGTAGTATTTTATTTGTGTTTATGCTTGCAAACAAAGAGTTTAATCCTCCTTATGAATTACTTGATTGTTTTACACAATTTGCAATTGGCTAGATTGAGAAATTGGTTCTTTGCAATGATTTTGGTATGTTCATATTGTGATGATAATTCCCTTTGTAATTCAAACTTTATGATCGAGAGATATTTTGTTTGGAAAATTAGAACACAAATAAAAGGATTCATGTTAATTTAGAGATAAAATTCATGAATTTATGTAGTAATAAAGGTACATTGCTTAATGAGAACTTGAGTGTTGTGAATTGTTCGAGAGAAAATTTACTATCTTAGGTTTAGATTTGGAATTGATCGAGAGAGAATTTTGATGAAAAATTAACCTTTACATTGCACAAATTTAACAGTCTTTTCATGTCATGATCGCTTAGAATTGAACTAATAAATGAATTTGTTCATGTAATTGGTTAAAAGCTTCATGTTTTTATCGTTTTTACTTCTCCAATACTGAATCATCCAAATGGTCATAGTTAGGTTAATGTAGTTTAAATATCACTTTTGTTTAGAGGTATGATAATAAAGGGAGGGTGAGTACGAATAGTTGAAACGACCCTGTGGAATACGACACGAGATGTAGATTTCTCATATATTACGATTGATGGGTGTGCTTGCCTCAATGCTAATTCAATCTATTTTAAGTCCATCAACATAATTGTATTAGAATGTAGAATGAAATCACATTGAGTTATTACTTGTTAGCAAGAAAAATCACCAAGTTTTTGGCGTCGTTGCCGGGGATCGTTTTCAATATTTTGAAATCCTAATCTTTATTGATCTACCAATTTTCATTTATACAGTTGTAAATTAGTATTTGAATAATTATATTGCATAATATTTTTTTTGTAGTCTGTTAGTCTATGACCAGGGGCAGAAATTCTGGGCTAGTACCATTTCATCCTGACCCAGAACGAATTTTCTATAACACTAACTTAAGGGACGTGGGAATTAATACCACAGATATTTCAAACGGACTATCAGAAGAGGAGACAGTAAACCAAGGAGAGAATCATCTTGAAAACTTAGATACCATGGCCAACCAAAATGAGCAAACCATGTCTGACTTTGCTAGACCTAATCTCCAAGGAACCAGATCGAGCATCGTTAGACCACTGATAGCTACCAATAACTTTGAATTGAAGCCTACTGTGATACAAATGGTTCAACAGTATGTCCAGTATGATGGCTTGCAAGATGAAGATCTTAACACCCACTTGGCCGGATTCTTAGAGATATGTGACACATTTAAGATCAATGGTGTTTCCAACGACGCCATTCGATTGAGATTGTTTCCATTTTCTTTAAGCCATAAGGCGAAGCAGTGGTTGAATTCCTTACCTAGAGGGTCGATCACTACTTGGGACATGATGGTTGAGAAGTTTCTGATGAAGTATTTTCCACCTGCGAAGACTGCGAAGTTAAGGAATGACATCTCTACGTACATTCAATTGGAGTCTGAATCGTTGTACGACACATGGGAACGATTCAAGGAGTTGTTAAGGAGATGTCCCCACCATGCTCTACCTTCATGGCTTCAGATTCAGACCTTCTATAATGGTCTAAATCCAGCCACCAAACAAATGATTGATGCGGCTAGTGGAGGAACTTTGAACAACAAGACACCTGAAGCGGCTCAGCAGTTGATAGAGGACATGGCAATGAACAATTACCAATGGACTACAGTAAGACAAAAGCCTAGCAAGCCCGCAGGAATTTATGAAGTAGATGTCGTCACCGCCTTAGCTATTCAAGTGGACAAACTTCACCAAAAGATGGACAACCTTGCCTTAGCATCACCTTCCATGGCACCTCAACAATGGGACCCTCCATGCACTGGAATGCCTGGTTGTGAACCGCAAGTTCAAGATCATGTTGATTATATGGGTAATAATATTAGACCACCTTTCAATCAATCCAACAACCCATATAGCTCGACATATAATCCTGGATGGAGAAACCACCCCAATTTCTCTTGGGGAGGACAAGGAAATCAAGGGAAGCAACCCATGTTTGGACAACAACCACAGTTGGAACTAAGGAAACCTACATTGGAAGATGTGCTTACCAAGTTCATGCAAACTACCGATGTAGCCTTCCGGAATCAAGAGGGTTCAATTCGGAACTTGGAAAATCAGATTGGTCAGCTTGCAAGGATGGTTTCTGAAAGGCAACAAGGAACACTTCCAGGGAATACATAGATAAATCCAAGGGAGCATGCAAAAGCCGTTCAATTGAGGAGCGGAAAGGAGTTACAAGACCCAAGGCCTGCAAAAGAAGCACCCCAAATGGAGTCTAGCGGCGAAGGACCAAGCGAGATGAACGTACAACCGATGGAGTACCAACCAGCATTACCATACCCAGCAAAGCTTAACAAGGAGCGCATGGATGCACAGTATGGTAAATTTTTATCTATGTTTAAGCAATTACATGTTAATTTACCTTTTTCTGATATTATTCAAATGCCTAAATATGCAAAATTTCTTAAGGATTTGATTTCTAATAAAAAGAAAATAGAAGAATTATCATTAGTAACATTAAGTGAAGAATGTTTTGCTATTTTGCAAAATAAATTGCCACAAAAACTTAAGGATCCCGGTTCATTTTCAATTCCATGCTTAATCGGTGATTTACAAGTAAATAAGGCTTTAGCAAATCTAGGAGCAAGTATAAATTTAATGCCTTATAAACTATATCTGAAACTAGGACTAGGAGAACTTAGCCCAACAAGAATGAGTATTCAATTAGCAGATCGATCGGTTAAGTATCCTAAAGGAATAGTAGAAGATGTATTAGTTAAGGTAGATAAATTTATATTTCCTGCTGATTTTGTTATATTAGATATGGATGAAAATATCGAAGTACCACTCATACTAGGTCGTCCATTTCTAGCTACATCTAGAGCACTTATTGATGTTTTTGATGGTAAATTAGTATTGCGAGTAGGAGAAGATGAAGTCACTTTTCAAATTGGCAATACGATGAAACAATCCTTAGATAACGATGATTATTGCTATTTTTCTCATGGTATTGATGACTTTATATCTTTTATAAATTCTAATTTTTATTATAAAGATCCTTTAGAAATTTGCATAACTAACAACTATCTAGAAGATGATAAAAATGATGACATTGTTGAACATTTATTTTTTCTAGAAAATGGTGTTGCTATGAATAGAACAACGGAATATAGTTTAATTACTGAAGGAGATCATGAAATTCTTAAGAATAATACTAAGAATCCACCAATAGTAGAATTAAAAAATTTACCGGATCATCTTGAGTATGTATTCTTATGAACAAATTCTTCGTACCCAGTTATCATATCTTCAAATCTTTCCAATATTGAAAAAGATAAATTAATAACTGTATTGAAGAAATGTAAAGGTGTAATAGCGTGGCAAATATCTGATATAAAGAGTATTAATCTTAGTTTTTGCACTCATAAAATCCTTTTGGAAGAAAACTATAAATCGTCTATTCAACCGCAACGTAGGCTAAATCCTAATATGAAAGAGGTAGTTAAGGCTGAGATTGTGAAGTTATTAGATGCTGGTATTATATATCCTATTTCGGATAGTTCATGGGTTAGTCCTGTCCAAGTAGTTCCTAAGAAGGGTGGCCTGACTGTGGTAGCAAATAATAGAAATGAATTAATTCTAACGCGAACAGTAACAGGTTGGCGTGTCTGTATAGACTATAGGAAATTAAACGATGCAACTAGGAAAGACCATTTCCCTCTTCCTTTCATTGACCAGATATTAGAACGCTTATCAGGACATTCTTATTATTATTTTGTAGATGGAGTTTCTGGATACTTTCAAATTCCTATAACACCAGAAGAGCAAGAGAAAACAACATTTACTTGCCCATTTGGTACCTTTGCCTATAGATGTATGCCTTTCGGGTTATGTAATGCACCCGCCACATTTCAAAGGTGCATGCTAGCCATCTTTAACGAGTATGTTGAAGATATTATAGAAGTGTTCATGGATGATTTTTCGGTTTTTGGTGACTCTTTTGAGTTGTGTTTGAATAATTTAGAGAAAGTTCTTAGGAGGTGTGAGGAGACAAACCTGGCGCTTAGTTGGGAGAAGTGTCATTTCATGGTACAAGAAGGGTTAGTACTTGGCCATAAAATTTCAAGCCAAGGAATTCAAGTAGATAGAGCAAAAATAGAGACCATAGAAAAATTACCACCACCAACCTCCGTAAAGGCAGTGAGAAGTTTCTTAGGACACGCGGGTTTTTACCGCCGTTTTATTAAAGACTTCTCTAAAATAGCTAAACCACTTACAAGGCTTTTAGAAAAAGACACACTTTTATTTTTGAACAAGAGTGTCTACATGCCTTTGAGTTCTTAAAAGAAAAATTAATTAATTCTCCTATTATGATCGCACCTGATTTTAGTCAACCATTTGAGATCATGTGTGATGCTAGTAGTTTTGCGGTAGGGGCTGTTTTAGGACAACGCCGAAACAAACATTTTCACCCAATATATTATGCTAGTAAAACACTTAATAATGCACAGGAGAATTATACAACTACTGAAAAAGAACTCCTAGCAGTGGTATTCGCCTTTGATAAATTTAGACCATATTTAACATTGTCCAAAGTGGTAGTTTATACGGATCACTCTACACTTAGATATTTGCTAGCCAAAGCGGAAGCAAAGCCTCGTTTAATCCGATGGGTTCTTCTTCTACAAGAATTTGATCTAGAAATTAGGGATAAACGAGGAGCAGAAAACTTAGCGGCAGATCATCTTTCACGTTTAGAAAACCCACTACGATCAATGTTAGATGAATCTGAAATTTCTGATACATTTCCTGAGGAATCATTATTTGCCATATCTACAAATATACATCTAGATTATCCATGGTTTGCAGATTATGCAAACTATCTTGTGGCTAAGGTCCTTCCAAAAGACTTTTCATATCAGCAGAAAAAGAAATTTTTCTCTGACTTGAAATATTACTTTTGGGAGGACCCTTTTCTTTTTCGGATATGTGCAGATTCTGTTATAAGAAGGTGTGTATCAGCGGAGGAAGGTTGGAAGATTTTGGAGCAGTGTCATTCAGGTCCTGCTGGTGGTCACTATGGAGCGAATCGCTCCGCTAAAAAGGTTCTTGATTCCGGTTTTTATTGGCCCCTTCTATTCAGGGATGCCCAAAGGTATGTGCTTTCATGTGATTCTTGCCAAAAAAGCAGGTAATATTTCTAAATTACATGAAATGCCTCAAAAATTTATCCTTGAATGTGAAGTATTCCATGTGTGGGGTATAGATTTTATGGGACCATTCCCAGTTTCTTTTGGGAATAAATATATTTTGGTAGCTGTAGATTATGTATCAAGGTGGGTTGAAGCGCAAGCTTTGCCTACTAATGATAGTAGGGTTGTAATTAGATTTTTGAAATCCTTATTCGCACGATTTGGCACACCACGTGCACTTATTAGCGATAGGGGTTCACACTTTTGTAATCTACAACTATGCAAAGTATTAGAAAAATATGGAGTTACACATAGGATAGCCACTCCGTATCATCCTCAAACTAGTGGGCAAGTTGAAGTTTCCAATAGAGAGCTTAAGAGAATCTTAGAAAAATCTATAGAAGGGAATAGGAAGTAGTGGTCTAGGAAACTTAACGACTGTTTATGGGCTTATAGGACCGCCTACAAAACACCTATAGGGACCACCCCCTTTAGATTAGTCTACGGTAAATCTTGCCACTTACCTATAGAATTAGAACACAAGTCGTATTGGGCAATACGCTCCTTAAATTTTGACACTAGTTCTATAGGAGAGAAGCGTAAACTTCAACTTAACAAATTAGATGAGTGGAGAACTATGGCCTATGAGAACTCCCGGATTTATAAGGAGAAAACCAAACTATTTCATGACCGTCACCTTCGCAAACTCAAGGTATGCCAAAAAGGTGACCAAGTCCTCCTTTATAACTCCAGATTACGTTTATTCCCAGGGAAGTTAAGGTCTAAGTGGTCCGGACCCTTTAAGGTTAAATAAGTCTTTCCCTACGGTACCATCGAGTTAACTCACCATGAGAAGGGAGATTTTAAGGTTAATGGTCACCGACTTAAGCCTTATTATGGTGAAATCCCTATGGACTTCGCTCGTCTAGAGACTTGCCTCTGTCTAGATTAATTTCATATTAATTATAGTAGGAGTTTCTAAGTATTCTTGTTTTAGTATAAATCTAATTAGTTGCAATGAAAAATTAATGAAAAAAAAAATTTATGAAAAGAAATTTCCATCAAAATTTTTTATGAGAGAAAAAAAACTTTTCTGTAAAAAAAAAAAATTTTTTTTTTGGAGAAATTCAGAATGGGAGTGGCACACGGCTCACCACACGACCGTGTGGATGGCCGTGTACGTGACACAGGCTCAGGCCCAGCCGTGTGGATTAATTCCGCAAAAAAACCAATTTCTTCCCGAGCACAACACGGGTTCACACCCACCCGTGTGGCGAGCCGTGTCGCTCGCTCGACGATCGTCGAGACCGCTGTGTCGAGACATCAGACACGGGCGTGTCAGATAACACACGGCCGTGTCACCTACCTACCCGTGTTTGTGTACCGTGCCAGCTGCGACACGGGGCAACACACGGCCGTGTTGTCACCCGTGTCCACCTGACGCGCTGTCCCCAGCCAGTTTGACCACACGGACCGAGGCAGCCCCGTGTTCCACGAGGCCTAGGATCCCCTAACACGGGTGCACACACGGCCGTGTGCGCACCCGTGTTCCAATTTTTTACACGGATCGATGCACCCCGTGTTCCACGAGGCTGCTGATTCCCTAACACTGGTTCACACATGCCCGTGTGCGAACCCGTGTGCACCCCCTTTAATAGGGCCGTGTGGATTTTTTTTTTGCTCATTCCAACCTTCTCCCATCACAAATCTCCCTGTAGCCTGATCCTCAAGGCGCCTTCTTTTCCAATTCTTGTCCCCCTTCACTCATATTTTCCCCTTCTACATTATGTCTTCCGGAAGAAGTCATGGAGGTCGCCGTCGCCGACCGGAACTACAAGTCTCAACGGAGAGGCGGGATGTCGCTGCCCCCCTAATTTTCACCGATGCATCACACACCGCCCGCTTCAACCGCTTGCAATCAAAAAAATTTCAAGATATACGTATAACTGATTGGAGCGTGCTTGAAGAGATAAACTTAGCTGGAGATGTCAGGGGATTAATTTCTGTAACGGGGTGGGATCAATTTTTTGCCATAGAGGAGTTAGGCTTTAGGGAACTCACTTTAGAGTTCCTATCTTTGTTTTATTCCAGCTTTCGGCCTAACTTCATAGATGCGCCGCACGCGCCCGAGGGGATAGTTTCATTTCGAGTGGGTGGCACATTTTATACACTCACCATGCTCCAGTTCACCCAGTATTTAGGGGTGTATGAGGAATCATTCCTTTTTAGTGCTGCCTACCCCGAACTCCACTTCGAACTCCCCAATCGCGATATGGCCGGCGGTATCTGGAGCCAGATTTCTTTTGACACTGGCGCCTACGAGGCCAAGCGATCTAAGACATCTAAATTGATTTCTCCCGCCCTCCATTACATCCACCATCTCCTCAGCCACACGTTGAGCAGCCGGGGCGAAAGCTCCAGAGTTGTTAGTAGGCAGGACCTGTTATACCTCTACAGCATGACTTCACGATATCCGCTACATCTCGGTTATCTTTTAGCCCAGTTCATTCTCCATCAGGCCGACACCCTCCGTATAGGGTCTATTTGCATAGCACCCTACATTACTCGCCTCGTGAAGAATATGGGCATCTTTTTAGCCCTCCCCCAGATGACAGTGGTCGCAAAGACCGTGCCTATCACGATGGCTAGTCTTCGCGCCCTCCGCCTCGTCACCGCCCGTCAGGGCCGGGGAGGGGTTATATATTCTATTGCTCGACGTGCACCGCATGTACAGGATGACAGTGATGATGAGATAGATCCCGACCTCGATGTGCCGTTGGTCCCTCCACCCCATTCCACCTACGCTCATGGCGAGTCGTCTACTGCACCTCCTCCACCTCATTTATGGTACTCGCGCGAGTTTCGACAGTTTTTCGAGACCGAGCTCTTGCCGCACCTACAGGACATTAAGGAGTCGCAGAAGCGGACCGAGGACCTCCTCATACAGATCAGAGACCACCTTGGGCTCGCCCCTCGCCAGCCGCCAGCTCCAGCCCCGCCTTCCTTCCCAGACGATACGACAGACCACCATGATTACTTCTGATATGTATAGATGTAGTGTTATCTTTATGTATCATATCTTGTATTTTTTTTATATATCAGTGTATTCAGTTCTGTCAGCTATTATATATCAGTGCATTCCATTACAACTCCTGTTTCTTTACTGTGCTCTTCTACTTATTATGATAGCAGGTTTTTTCTCTTATATCATCATGAAATCACTCTATGTTCGCTTTTTACATTGCACTGAGGACATTGCAAATCTTAAGTCTGGGGGTAGAATGGTTATTCATGTGGTTACAATTGATTCTAATCTGCTTATCATAACACTCAATTTTGTTATACCCCCCTTACAAACTTTTGTTTTATCATTTAAGCTCTCATTATTCTTTCATTTGGGATTATAAATATTTAATTTAACTTCGCACACTGATTAAAATGAATTGATGTAGACTCATAGAGTATTCAACTTTGTTGATTTCGTAATTAAGCATAGAAATTTGTTTTAGCTTAATTTTCTCTATATAATTTAATTTTAAGATTACTCCTCTATATTAGTAACTATCCAACACTCTATTTTAGAAAATATACTTATCTATAATAAAGTGAGTCGATGAGTGTAACATTTTTATAATTTGGTATTAGGGCTTTAAAATCAAAAATTACTCCCTATTGATGTCTAGGACTCACCCTCTAGCATTCCTCAAAACATTACATAGGTTAATTAGTAAGGGCGGAACTGACTTAGGCCTCCTATTGGATAGCTTGAGCCTTGTTATCCCAACACCTTTAACATGATACCCTTGCACACCCAATTTGAACCTAATCCCCATCCTTTTGATGCTCTACTATTAAAATTCACCAAGGCCAAATCCTTACCTATTAGCACACCTATCATTGATGCCTTCTTGGAATGATTTGTTCATTGTGATATGTGGCCTGAGTGCGTGTATCCTTGCACCCACTTGGAATGATCCCTACTTTGAACCCAAAAAAAAGACATAGTGATATGTGGCCTGAGTGCGTGTATACTAGCACCCACTTGGAATGATCCCTACTATGGTCCCTTGGTTAAAAAAATATATATATATATATATATATATATATATATATATATATATATATATATATATAAATAGAGTGCCCTTCAAAATGTGGGAAATATACAAATTGCAAAGCCTGGGGGTGTTTACATAAAATTGAAATATGTTAAGGTATCTTCCAACATAAGGCTCAATCAAGATTTAGGTGTGAAAAATTCATCGAACTTATCCTTGATTACCTCACCTTTAATCTTCTATCCTAAGCCAAAAAGGCTACACCAAAATTCAAGTCCTAAGGATCCAACCTTACTAATTCTAAATTGTGCTGTGATGAGGGTGTAAAAAGGGTAAGCTCATGATTATCAGTAAGAGTACTTATAAGTTTTGAAACACTAATACGTATCTTATAGAGATTGTTATTTTCTCCTCATATTTGTTAAAGATGACTATACTTTTATTTCTAAAAGCGAGTGAGAGATAGTTAAAATGATATATTAGAGGAATTTTAAGATAAATCTATATTTAGAAAAGTCTGCTAAATTATTTCCTATGCGATTACATCATCAAAGTTCTCTTAAATTCATAGCAACCAGTGTGCGGAGGCAAAATTATTTAATGGTAACCTAGGTGTTTGAATTAGTTTGCTTAGGGACAATCAAACATCTAAGTCTGGGGGTATTTGATGAGTACGATTATGATAGGCTTTTTACTATCATAATTGTAATCATGTCTACTATTTTCTACCCCTTTTTGTGTTGATTTCATGATAATATTAAAGAAATTTTCGTATCATAGATAGAAGAGCATATTTAGAAGTATTTGGCAGTTCTTGTAATAAACTATTTACTGAGTCTATCATTTTTTCTATTGTAGGTAATGCCAACCAATGGACCTAAAAGTCTCGGAGCAAACAGAGGAGTTCACGGAGTCAACATGGCTGATGATAGGACGAAAATTTGGTGCACACGGCCAGACACACGACCGTGTGTCTACCCGTGTCCTATGCGCCTGAAGCTGAAGAATTTGGGCGCAGACGATGGAACCTCACACGGGTATGGCACACGCCCGTGTGCATACCCGTGTCATGTTTGCACTTGACTGCCGACCAACCCGTGTCTGAGGAACACGGCCGAACACACGGCCGTGTCCATACCCGTGTCATCTGACACGGCCCACGACCAGACACGCCTGATCGTGGGGAACCGCCCAGGAACCGCCTAGGAACCGTCCACACGGCCTGCCACACGACCGTGTGCGACCCCGTGTCCGACCTGTTTGCAAGGGGACTATAAATTTCCTGTAGAAAAATTTGTTTAGAACTTTTGGATCATTTCTGGATTGGAGAACTGCTGGAGGCTGAAGGGGAGCATCCAAGATAAGGAGGATTGAAGGGTATTTCATATGTATTTTTATTTAATCATTAACCCCTTTGAATCCTTTCTTTCTCTTGATGATCCATCTTCAAATTTCGTTTTAATTTGCATGAACTTCTATTTGAACATTCTAGTAATCATGTATCACTTTGTTTATGTTACATTTGTAGTATTTTATTTGTGTTTATGCTTGCAAACAAAGAGTTTAATCCTCCTTATGAATTACTTGATTGTTTTACACAATTTGCAATTGGCTAGATTGAGAAATTGGTTCTTTGCAATGATTTTGGTATGTTCATATTGTAATGATAATTCCCTTTGTAATTCAAACTTTATGATCGAGAGATATTTTGTTTGGAAAATTAGAACACAAATAAAAGGATTCATGTTAATTTAGAGATAAAATTCATGAATTTATGTAGTAATAAAGGTACCTTACTTAATGCGAACTTGAGTTTTGTGAATTGTTCGAGAGAAAATTTACTATCTTAGGTTTAGATTTGGAATTGCTCGAGAGAGAATTTTGATGAAAAATTAACCTTTACATTGCACAAATTTAACAGTCTTTTCATGTCATGATCGCTTAGAATTGAACTAATAAATGAATTTGTTCATGTAATTGGTTAAAAGCTTCATGTTTTTATCGTTTTTACTTCTCCAATACTGAATCATCCAAATGGTCATAGTTAGGTTAATGTAGTTTAAATATCACTTTTGTTTAGAGGTATGATAATAAAGGGAGGGTGAGTACGAATAGTTGAAACGATCCTGTGGAATACGACACGAGATGTAGATTTCTCATATATTACGATTGATAGGTGCGCTTGCCTGAATGCTAATTCAATCTAGTTTAAGTCCATCTTCATAATTGTATTAGAATGTAGAATGAAATCACATTGAGTTATTACTTGTTAGCAAGAAAAATCATCACTGAGACAGACCCACAAAATCTCTTCGTGAAGCTTATGTCATATGAGCTTCAACTCAACACCAGGAAAGCTGAAGAAGAGAAGAGCAGGTCTTCTCTCAAAGAAAAGTTTGTTGCTCTCAAGGCAGACACCTCTAGAAAGACAAAGGCTGCTTCCCCTACTCCAGCTCTAGAAATTAGTGAAGAAGAAGAAACTTCTGAGCCAAGTACCTCAGGCTCTGAGCTATCAGAAGGAGAGTTCTCACTGCTCTCACGTCATTTCAAGAAATTCTTGAACAAAAAGAAGCAATGGAAAGGCAAGGATGCCTCCTATAGAAGATCACAACACGATGGTGATCGGCAAAGAAAAGGCTCAAGTAGCCACGACAGGTATTCCTCTAAAAAGAACAAATATGTTTTGACTGACATTATTTGCTATTATTGTAATAAGCCAGGTCACGTCATCACCGACTGCCCTCATAAGGAGGAGGGTGGTAGAAGAGAGGATAAGAAATTCTCATACAACAAAAATAGGAAAGAGAAGATCCTGATAGCCAAAAAGAGCAAGACTCTTAGTGACTCCGACTCATCTGAGTCAAGTGAAGAAGAAGAAGCTTATTTTGGGCTTATGGCTCAAACAGATGATGATCAAGAGCCCCAGTTTAATAGGAAGGTAAACTCTCGTACACCTCTTTCAGATTCTGAAGTCTCTGAACATGATTGTGACGATAGCTCCTCTGACGATGAGTCAGA
This sequence comes from Platanthera guangdongensis, assembly GCA_039583875.1. Classification (NCBI taxonomy): domain Eukaryota; kingdom Viridiplantae; phylum Streptophyta; class Magnoliopsida; order Asparagales; family Orchidaceae; genus Platanthera; species Platanthera guangdongensis. The sequence continues at coordinate 11,700,623 of CM077159.1, read as the reverse complement.
ACTAATGGCCCAGTACAAGGAGTTAATCGTGGCTTACGACAAATGTCGTCGAGTCGTGAAGACTCAGGCTAAAGAGATCAAATATCTAAAAGCCGAAGAGAGCATCTTGAGAGAGAAAGTCGCAAAGACTGACTCCCTCGAAGAAAACTTCAATAATGCAATTGAAGAATATAACAAGCCTCTTGAGCACCTTGATCTCAAAGAGAAAATCATCAAGGAATTGGAGGGACAACTTGTCGCTGAAAAGAAACTTGTTGAAAGTTTCTCGAAGCCCAAGACAGATCTTCCATTTGTTGTTGAATTCTCAGCAAAGGCCAAGGGAGCTGGGCTAGGCCATGAAGAAGCTCCTAGTAAATCCTCTAGGAGAAATAAGTCTCAACGGAAGAATAAGTCCGCCAAAAAGGCCTTAGCCAAAGAGAAGGGGAAAGCCCCTCAAGATCAGACTACATTCAAGAAAGTCATCTTTCCATCAAATGAGTTTGATCTTGACTCATCCTACGGGCACTTTGCTAGGCCTACTTATGTATAGCCAAAGTCCCGCTATCAAGGATGGGCTCGACCCAGAAACATTGGCGAAAGTGTCTTTAAGGCACCTTATGAAGAAGTTATTCTTCAGAGCTATGGCCCTTTCAATCATGGGCATAACTTCAAGAAGGCAGCAAAGACAAAGCCTGTTGTAGAAAAGCCCATAAAGGAGAAGAAGCCATGTGACTGCCATCATCATGAGGCATCTTCCTCCAAGAATGCTGCCCCTGCTAGACCACAATTCCAAAAGGTCAAGCAGGAGATCATGAGGCAAAGGTACAATAGATTTGACTGTTGGTGATGTGGTAAGGTTGGTCACTTCGCCATTGATTGCTGGTTCAATCCCAGAAACACTGCAACTCCTCATGTCAGCAATATGAGAAAGACCTCTCATAATGCTAACACTCGTAGGGGGAGCACTCTAACCCGAGACCAAGGACCCAAACGTGTTTGGGTTCCTAAGACAAATTGATTATAATTGCAGGTATGTCCAAAGGCCAACAAAATGCCAATCTGGTATTTGGATAGCGGTTGCTCTCGGCATATGACCGGGACTAGAAGCCTTATTCAGAACTTTACTCTAGTTGTGAACGGACCAAAGGTCATCTTTAGAGGTTCAGACCGTGAAATTACAAGAGACTATGGTATGATTACTAACAACAATGTATCCTTCTCGGATGTGGCTTATGTCGAAGGATTGGAACACAATCTCATAAGCATAAGCCAACTCTGCGATAAAGGATACATAGTTGAATTCCATGCTGATAAGTGCTTGATAAAATCCGTTGACAATATGGAAACGATTCTATCCGGCACACGAAGCAGGAATATTTTCTGTTTAAATTTCATTTGTATAGATTCCTCTACACTAGTGTGTCTTTTAGCAAAAGATAGTGCGTCTCTTGGTGACAATTGTCACAAGAGACTAGCACATATTAATTTCAAAACTATTAATAAATTATTTTCAATGAACTTAGTATGTGATGCTCCAAATGTCAAGTGCGTCAAAGATAGACCTTGTCATGCGTACGTAAAAGGCAAGCAAACAAGGGCTACCTTTAAAAGCGTTATTGGCAAAGATTCTAATAGATGTCTTCATCTACTGCACATGGACTTGTTTGGTCCACTACAAATTAGAAGTTTGGGAGGTAAGGATTATACGTTGGTAATTGTTGATGATTAATCGCGCTTTGCGTGAGTGTTCTTTCTGAAACACAAGTCAGATACCTTTGACATCTTTAATAATTTTGTCAGGCAAGTCCAGAATGAGTACAACTGCTCCGTAGTCAAAATCAGAAGTGACAATGGAACAGATTTCAAATCTTGGGCCATGACAGAATTCTGTGAAAGCTTAGGTATCTTTCATGAGTTTTCCTCTCCTCATACTCCACAACAGAACAGAGTGGCTGAGAGAAGGAACAGAACATTCATAGAGGCCTGCAGAATAATGTTGAGTGATGCTTCACTTCCGGAGTACTTCTGGGCTGAAGTCATCAACACTGCATGCCATGTGCAAAATCGAGCAGTCATAAACAAAAACCATGATAAGACACCTTACGAACTTCTAAAGGGCAGGAAGCCAACCATCTCATACTTTAGAATCTTTGGATGTAAATGCTTCGTACTTAACAATGGTATCATACCACCAAGTTCAGCGAAAAGAGCTTTGAAGGTATTTTTGTATGTTATAGTAGGCATAGTAAGGCATATAGAATATTTAATAGAAAAACCCTGGTGGTAGAAGAATCGATACATGTTGTATTTGATGAGACGAGCTTGCTGCAAAGCAATCCGTCTAGTGTGCTCATTGAAGATGCAGGTACAAAGCTGAAAGAAACTATCTTGGATGAACCGTCCGAAGACAAAGGGGAAAAGTTCATTAAGATCACCACTCCAACCCCTATTGGAGAGGCTGATGATCAAGATGAAGGAGCCATATAAGATGAAGAAATCACTCCAGTGATTGAAGACAATCCAGATGCAAGAACGTTAGAGCTCAAACATCTGAAGGATCACCCCATGGACCAAATCATAGGAGATCCCCGGGACAGTGTTAGAACTCGAAGAGGTACAACTAATGAGAATCTTTATTTAAGTTTTCTCTCGCAGGTTGAACCAAAGAAGTTTGAGGAAGCAAACTCAGATGCATCGTGGATATTAGCAATGGAAGAAGAGCTAAATCAGTTCAAGTGATGTAATGTATGGAAGCTTGTTCCAAGACCCAAAGAAAAGAACGTCATTGGAACAAAATGGGTCTACAGGAACAAGATGGACGAAGACGGGACGATCATAAAGAACAAGGCCAGACTTATCGCTAAAGGCTATCGTCAAGAAGAAGGAATCGACTTCGACCAGACATATGCTCCAGTGGCAAGGCTGGAGGCAATAAGGTTATTCCTAGCATATGCTTCATTCAAAGGCTTCACCGTCTATCAGATGGACGTGAAGTGCCTTCCTAAATGGTAACATAAAGGAGGAAGTGTATGTGGAACAACCTCCAGGTTTCATTGATCCTAACTTTTCTTATTATGTCTATTTCCTGCACAAGGCCCTATATGGTCTGAAACAAGCTCCTCGAGTTTGGTATGAGACGCTGTCTAGCTTTCTACTTGAGAACAAGTTCACAAGGGGAAAGATAGACAAGACATTATTTCTTAGGGAAATTAAAGGCAGGATTTTGCTAGTGCAAATCTATGTCGATGACATTATTTTTGGCTCTACAGACGACAACCTCTGCAAAAAGTTTTCAAAACTTATGCAATGGAAGTTTGAAATGAGCAGTATGGGCGAGCTAAAGTATTTCTTAGGGCTTCAGGTGAAACAATCTGAAGATGGAATTTTCATCTCGCAGACCAAGTTCACCAAAGAGCTAATTAAGAAATTTGGATTGGAGAACGCAACATCTATGAGGAATCCAATGGGCTCAACTGTGTCTCTGGACAAGGATGAAAAAGGGAAACCTTTTGATGAAACCAAGTCCAAAAGCATAATTGGATCCTTGCTCTACCTTACTGCCAGTAGACCCGACATAATGTTTTCAACATGTGTCTGTTCCTAGATTTCAGGTGAACTATAAGGAATCTCACTACGCTGCTATAAAGCAGATTTTGAGATACCTTAAAGGTACACAAAATCTTGGCTTATGGTACCCAAGAAGTAATGACTGCGAACTAATTGATTTTTCAGATGCAGATTTTGCAGGAAGCAAAGATGACCGGAAAAGCACCTCCGGGACGTGCCAATTCTTTAGAAGAAGGCTAATCTCATGGAGTAGCAAGAAGCAGAACTGTGTAGCAATCTCAACGGCCGAGTCAGAGTACATCTCTGCAGGAAGTTGTTGTGCACAGTTACTCTGGATAAAGAATCAATTTGAGAATTGCAACATGCAGTTCAAGAATATCTCATTGTTTTACGACTCTTCCAGCGCAATTGCAATAGCCAACAATCCAGTCTCGCACAGCCGGACAAAGCATATCGAGCTAAGGTATCATTTCATTCGGGAGCATGTATAGCATGGGGACATAGATCTCCAATATGTCTCCACAGACAGGCAAGTTGCAGATATTTTCACGAAGCCGCTAGACGAGACCAAGTTCTCATTCTTCAAAACTGAACTTGGGATGCTCAACAAGGAAGATTAGAGAAGTTTGGATTTCAACAAAGCAAAGAAATTAAATGGTTAGTCAAAATCTGGCACTTCAAAAGTTTTCCTTTTTTTCTGACTCAAGTTAGACCTGACCTACTCGAGTACTCAAAGGACCTACTCGAGCAGTCCATTTAACTTACTTGAGTAAGGCAATTCATGTACTCATGTAGTACACTTCATCTACTCGAGTCAGTCAATTCTCCTACTCGAGTAGTTCAAGACATACTCGAGTAACTTCTATAGACCTACTCAAGTAACTCCTGATCTACTCGAGTACATTTTCCCTCTCTCGTGTATGTACCTTTTTCTTTTAAATTTTCTTATTCGCACTCCAAGGTTCGTGTCGCCTCTTCTATGGCTTTATATTTTTTTTGGATACTTAGACATAAACCTAGGGTTTATAAATTCGAAATTCCAAATTCATTCTACACGAAATCACTTCCAATCTCTCGAGTACCTGTCAACCGCTTCGTCTTCCTTCGAGAAGTTGCAGAGACACGACCCTTACTCTTCCCCCCCGACAGAGTTTTTCCAAGTTTCTGGATCATGGCCGCCGTCTCCAAGATTGGTGTAGGTTCGGAACTTGTTACCGCAGGGATTGCAGAGCTGTCAGACGATTTCCACAATTTGTTGGTTATTCTAGATACCGCCGGACTTTCCTTCATTCTCCAAGAACCCTGCCGGATCCTCTTCCCCGAGGTAGCAGAATTCTTCACAAATCTGAAGGTCAAAAGGTATGGCAAAGTTCTGAAATCCAAGGTGCAAGGTCTGAAAATTAAACTTACTGCGACAATTATCTCTAAACTCCTCCGTCTTTCGGTAGCCACTACAGCAGATGACCTCGTTGAAGAAGATTCCTACAGAACCTACTTATTCTGTGGGATTTCACCTGAAGTTCAGTCTATCAAACGATCAGACATGAATGTAGAAGGAAAATTTCTGGTTGATGTTATTGGAAAGATTTTGCTGTGCAAGACCAACTCCATAAGGGTCATTCCACTGTATTTCTTCGACATAATGCAAGCCATTGTCTGCCGCAAGAAATTCCAGTTTGGCTTACTGATTCTGGACAAAATCAAGGACAGCTTAAAATCCCCCAACTTTGCCAGAATAATCTCTCTGCTCCTCCATAAAACAAATCCTCGGGTATTTAACTTCTCCAAAGGGACCCCTCTTCACCACATGAAGAAGGTCTCCATTTCTTCTATTCAGAGATGGGAGCTCAAACTAAAAAATTATGCCCAAGCTGCTAAGAATTCAGAAGTTCCAGCCTTCGAGGACAGGACTCCATCTCCCTCTCCTCATCATGTGGCCAGCTCCTCTGGTGCACCAAGTGAGGGGGAGCCTGCTCCTTCTATCACATTCAGGATGCCCTCTCCACCAAAAACTACCTCATCTCCTCAGCCAACAACTTCTACCCTACCTCATACACCACAAACTCCAGCAACTCCTTTAGATTAGATACCTCAAGAATCTCTTCTCTCAACAGCTGCTGCTATAGATGCAATGATTGCAGAACTCACTAAAGAAGTGCTGCCTATTCCTCCTCCTCCTCTATCTCCTCCAGCTCCATCCTCTGAAATTCCCAAGGACTCAACTCCTGAACAATCTCCAACAAGTTCTCCAGCCAAGACTTCAGCAAAATCTCCTGCTTCCCTCCAATACCAGCAAGACACAATTCTTATCTCTGATGAGACCTCTCCAGAGCTAGCAGAGGTTCCTCTCAGAAACCTAGATTTATCTCTCCCTCATGTTACAGAAGAAGGGGTTGCTATCATTAATACCACCAGAGCTCGCAGCTCTATGATCATTGAAGAAATAGCTCCATGGGTAGCTCCTCCTCTCTCATCTGCTGCTCCTTCAACTGCTGCTGCTGCTTCTACCTCACTAGATTTGCTATCTCAGATCTCTCTCCTGCTGCAAGACCAGAGAAAATACTTTGATGCATCTCTAGCTGTCATTACAGCCAAGGTAACTGCTCTTGAGACTGAGATGAGCAGAGGGTTTGCTGAAATCCAGCACAACACTGACAAGCTCAAGAACTTATTTCAACTTGGTGGAAAAGCCCTAGACCACACTATCACTAGTGTTGGAGAAGTTATGGAACAGGGTGTTACCCTTACAAATAATCAAATAGAGCTGGACAAGAAAAATGAAGCCAACAAAGTGAAAATCTGTGAAGAAGTTGGCCTTTTTAAAGAAGATGCTATAGAAAGGTTATGTGTTGAAATCAGAAAGGGGGAGAGCTTGGTCAAAGAACACTTAGAAAAATTAGCTGCTCTGAAGTCAGATTTTTGGGAAACTCATGTGAAGACAATTGATGATGATGTGCTAGCCCAGATACAGAGTGTCAAATTTCATACCTATGACACTGCTGTCTGGATGCACAACCAGATTCTACCAGACCTTGTTGCTGACCCCAACATCATTCCTCATCATTTAAATCCTCTAGCTACAGATGCCTCTGCCCCAGCTGCTCCTCTGCAACCTACCTTCTCTCCCAGGCTTGGATACTCAGTTGCTCCTCCAGACACCTATGTTCAAGGCTGGGAAGAAGATCCTGCTGACATTTTCCTTCATGCTCCTCCGGAGATCAAAACTTACAAGAAGAAAAGAAAATATGGTGAAGGTCCTTCTGCTAGCAAGACTGTTCCTGCTAAAGCTCCTGAACATGCTGAAGTTTGGTCTCCAACCTCCAAATCCCTGATTCTGGAAACTCTCAGATTAGTTATGGAATTCCATAAGAGCAGGAATATTCATTACAGCTCATATGAATGGGAACTTTATGAAAAATCCATGACCAAGAGGAGAATCTATGACAGAGAATATGGGAGGAACAACCCTGCAGCCCCTCCTAGACCTCCCAAGTATTATCCAAAACTTTTTTGTTACTAGAGGAGACAACAAGAGAAATTGGATAGACAACAACATCAAGGCTGATTTTCAAGGATATTTGAGAGTGTGAAATGATTGACTGTAGAACTCATAATTTTGGATATTCTTATTTATATAATTCTAAGTTTTTTCTCTTATTATCTTTTCTCATAGTTTATTGCTTGCTTGCACTAATTTTTCTAGTTAGATTCTTTTTATGTCTTTAATTCACCTTAGTGTAAAGGGTTCTGACTTCAACAAATAGGGGGAGATTGTTGTGACCTATGTCCACATTAATCCAGATTTGATGAGGTCACCCTGGAACTAAGATGAATTAGTTTGTATTTGATGCTTCGTTTGAGTTATGTGTATGCAGGACTCCAATGGGAAGTGTATACCAATGTCAGACTACAATGGGTCACCAAACACAGGACCATGCAATGTAATCCCTCATTATATGTTCCAAAGTGTTGACTCATGTGTAGCCTCTCTATTGGGATACACTTCATATTCAAGCTATAGGACTATGTGAAAAGACTTGATGCTGACTCCCCTCTAGTAGAAGAAAAATTTCTGTCAGAAATTTTTCCAAGTGTTTCTCTCGAGTAGGTCTTTAACTACTCGAGTTAATTGCTTGAGATATACTCGAGTAAAACTTCTGCATACTCGAGTAAGAAAATTCTTACTCTCGTGAAGTTAAGTACAAAACTCGAGTAGTTCACTGACATACTCGAGTAACTTACTTAACTACTCGAGTAGATCATTATTCCTACTCGAGTTGCCCAGAATTCAGTTTCCAAGTTTTTCCAAGTCATTTACTCGAGTAGGTACTTTGTATACTCGAGTAGTTCTCGACACTGTGTCGAGTAACTCTTCTCTATGTCGAGTATTTAAGATATACTCGAGTAAGTCTTTCATATACTCGAGAAGATTTCTTTCCTCTCGAGTAGTTCAATCTGACTACTCGAGTAGCTGTTTTTCCCGTGTGCAGAATTTTTCCAAGTGTTTGTCTCGAGTAGTTCTTCTAACCACTCGAGTAGTTCAATTCTGCATACTCGAGTAGTACAAGTTGTACTCGAGTAGTTCAACTTCTTCCCGTGAAACTTTTCTGTATACTCGAGTAGATCTTCTAAGTACTCGAGTAAGTTGATCATATGAACTCGAGTAGTTGTCTTCAACCTACTCGAGTAGTCATGAATTATATACCCGAGTAACATTTCTTTACTTACTCGAGTAGTCCTTGACCTACTCGAGTAGTTATATACCTACTCGTGTATATGACCTCCTTTTCTCAGAAATTTCTCTAAGTCCAGATTTGACAGATTTTCAAATTCCGTGACATGATTGGTCCACGTGTACGTCATTAAAACCAATTATGACCGTTATTAGTATTCTTATATAAAGGCCTGTCTAATCGACAAACCGTAACAAGAATACAAGCTTTCAAGATAAAATATTATTGGAAAAATTTCTGCAGCCATCTCTCTCTATCTAAGTCGCTATTTCCTCTCTCTCTCTCTCTTCACGGAACCAAAGCCGCCGCCGCCGCTGCTCTTCTCCGGCAAGGGCTTTGTTGGAACACCCTATTACTAATTTGGGTCAGGATCACTATTTCTCTAGGAAACCAATGTTTGACCTCCTGTATAGCTCAGAAGGTCAATTAGAATTGAGTTTAAGGGTTAGAAGTCTAAGTTTGGAAGCTGCCCTCAAGACCAAGACTTTTTCAGTTTGAGACCAAGTCATATCGTCGAGCTCAGCACGACGATTCGTCGAACTCCGATCGACGATCGTCTAGCTCAACTTCGACAGATCGTCGAACTCCATTCGACGATCGCTGATCTCAACTTCATCATATCTTCGAACTCCATTCGACGATCGGTGAGCTCAGTTCGACGATCTTGACTCAATATTGGAATTCTATCTCTGAGCTCAGTACGATGATCTTTGAGCTCAGATCGACAATGTTCTACTGCTGTATTTATCCATATCGCTGAGCTCAGTCCGACGATAGCAGAGCTCAGTTCGACATTTTCAGATAACTTCAAGGATGTTTCTAGATTCAAATTCAAATCAGTTAAGGAGTTATTCTGCAATTAATTCAGAGGATTTTCTAGCCGTAAACATTTATTTCTGGACCAAGTTTCAAGGGATTTTCAAGGAATAATTCAATGGACTTTCCTCCAGAAGAGATTTTGCAATTAAGGATGCAATTAATGCAGACCAACGGCTATTCTTCACAGAGGATGTTTTTCCATTCAGTATCAGAGAATAAAAGTCAAGAATTCTTTTTGAATCATACATAGATTACAGAGATACACAGACACACATAGACAGACATCAGTAATCATCAGAACAAGAACAAAATATTCTGTCTCAAAGAATTCTCAAGAACACACATCCAAGGAGATCAAATTTCTGAAATCCTCAGATCTCTCCAGTTTTCAAGTGTTCAAGGCCAACATCTTTCAAGACTCCAGACATCCAACATTTCAGCTGTTGCTGAAATCATCTTTTGCTGGAGCTCAACATGTGAAGGTCTATCACCCTACAATAAAGCTTCTTTTCCTGAAGATCTCAAGGACTCAGGGGGAGCTTTGACACCATCAATCCACATAGTCTTCTCAGCTGATCTGAGAAAGAGAAGACTTCCATCACTCTCTCACCCCCATCTCTATAAAGGGTTTCTCAAACTCCCTTCAAAAGTTTGAACTTGGTTTTTGAGCACCTTATCAAAAGCTCATTGGTGGCAAGACACCTGATCAAAAAATCTGATTTGGTTTTTGAGCACCTTATCAAATGCTCATTGGTGCCCATGACACCTTATCAACTCATCCTGCAGTGGATTCCTACGTAGGGTGGTAGAAGAGTGGATGACCCAAGTTTAGGGGAACCACTATTTTTCCTTGTGTCATCTGGTTTTGCTTGTCTTTATTTTTGTTTCTGGCTGTGATTATTCTGTGATTAGTTTAGTTCTGTAATTAGATTTATAATTACTTCCCTGCTCACTCACATTACAATCATTGTTGTAAAAAGTTTTCAAGCACCATATACTCTATTCACCCCCCTCTAGAGTATATCAGATCTAGCTGCACTTTCAATTGGTATCAGAGCAAGGTTGGTTAAACATACCACACCTTGGTGGTTGCACAGGCTAACACCTGAACCCAAAGATCCCTGTTAGATCTGTTTTCTTTTGAAGTTTATTATTAGATTTTGTTTTCACAAATCATGGCCCAAAACAAAGATTATGCTAGCACCAGACCTCCAGTGTGCAATCTATCCAAGTTTGCACTTTGGAAAGCAAGGATAAAACTATACATGAATTCTATTGACGAAGATATCTTTAACTCTGTTTTGACAGTGTGTCCAAGACCTCCAGAGAACTCCAGTACAAATGCTGTTCCACCTCCATCAGGAACAGATGCTGACATCAAGAGATGGAAGGTAGCTGATGCCAAGGCTATGAACATCTTAGCCCAGACAATGTCTGATGACATATTTCAAAAAGTGGCTGAATGCAATTCAGCAAAGGAAATATGGGACAAACTCTCTGAAATAGTCTCAGGCTCAGCTGATGAGAGAAAAGATAGGAGATCCCACCTCATATCTCAATATGAGAATTTCAAGAAGGGAGAAACTGAGTCAGTGGGAGATATGTACAATAGGCTCAGTCTAATTGTCAGTGAACTCAGGACATTGGATAAAGAGATCTCACTAACTGAACTAAATGACAAAATTCTAATGTGCTTCCCTAGCACTTGGGATTCAAGAATCTAGCCAATCAAGGATGCCAGAAGTCTGAATGAGATCACCACTGAAGCTCTATTGGGTAAGCTCAAATCTTATGAGCTACTCATCAAGAATAGAGAAGAAGAACAGAAGGCTGCCTCACCAGCCACAAGAAAAGAGAAGACCATAGCCTTCAAGGCAACTGAAGATCAGCCTGAAGACAAAGTCACAGGCAATGACGAGCTGCTTAGTCTGTTGGCCAAAAGATTTTACAAGATGGCCAGAAAGGACTTCAGAAGGAGATCATACAAGGAGCATGATAAGCCAAGGTATGATAAGTCAATTAATAATAAAGAGATTGTTTGCTTTGGTTGCAGGAAACCAGGGCACATAGTTCCTGACTGTCCAGAAAACAAAAACAAGGACAGAAGGGACAAGAAAGAAAGAAGAAAGGAGAAAGACTCCAAGAGGAATGGCAATGGCAAACCCTCATCAAGCAAAAACAAACATACAAGAAAGGGGTTTGTTGCTGAATCCTGGAGTGAGACTGAAGAGGAGTCAGAAGCCTCATCCAGCTCCAGTGATGATGAAGATGATGTAGAAGAAAAAGAGTTCTGCATGATGGCAATCAATGCCTCACAACATAACTCAGATGAAGAGGAGTCAGAGTCAGACTCAGAAACTCAACCTGAAGAAGATCAGGTAATCAGTTATTTTGATTTTAATTTAGAGGACTTTAAATCTGAATTTAAAGCATTGTGTTTAGATCTGCTAAAATCTGAGAAAGAAATTATCTCTCTCAGAAATCATTTATCTGAATATAATAATTTAAAGTCAGAAAACCTCAAACTCTCTCAGGAGTTGGAGAGCTGTAGGAAGCAGATAGCTTCACTGAAGAGTGAGCTATATGAGGCCAAGAAGCTTGAAGAATCCCTCAATGGGAGAAGCATCAAGCTGATGGACATCACAAGTACAGTGAACTCCAGATTTAATAGTACACTGGGCTTGGGTGCTTCATCCAGCCAACCCATAGTTCTAACCACTCCAATCAAATTCATTTCTGATAAAGGAAAGGGAGTTGTAGAGGTAGCTAGGAAAAATTCTGATCTGCCCCAGAAAACTAAGTCCCAGCAGAAATCGTCGAACGGAGGTCGACGATCGCCAAACGGAGATCGACGATCGTCGAACGCAGATTGACGATCTCAGGCAAAATCATCGAACGCAGGTCGACGGTCTCAAGTTCCTGAACTCTGCTATAGTCGACCGTCGAACGGAGCTCGACGATCTGACCCAAGATCGTCGAACGCAGCTCCAAGATCGTCGAACAGATGTCAGAGCTCTGGAAATTTTTTCAAGGGCAAATCAAAATTCAATCCTAAGGGTCCTTCATCCCAAATCTTTAACCCTTATACTGAGTGGATTATACCTCCAAGGAGATATCATCCTGAAGGATATAAGAGTCAACCTGGGATGTCTTTTATTTCAGAATTTAAAGGTTATCAACCTAGGCCCAAGGTAAACTGGGTCAAAAACAAATGAATTGTCTTATATGCAGGTGAAGACCTATCCAACTTCTAACCAGCAATGGTACTTGGATAGTGGGTGCTCTAAGCACATGATAGGGAACAAGGACAACCTCACATCCTTTAGAGCCAAGCTTGGACCCAAAGTTATCTTTGGTGATTCAAACTTTGGACAGACTAAAGGATATGGTGCAGTCCAGATTGGATCAGTGACATTCAAGAAGATAGCTTATGTGGAAGGACTGAAGCACAACTTAATAAGCATCAGTCAGCTGTGTGATGAAGGCTACCAGGTGACCTTCAGCAAAGCTTTATGCAAAATCAAGTCAGAGGACAACACAACTGTGTTGACAGGTAAAAGGAAAGGTAACATCTATCTAGTAGATTTTCTTTCAACTGATGTAGATATTTGACTGTTTAATTCTGTCTGTAGACCAAATATTTTATGGCATAAGAGACAAGGACACCTAAACCTTAGAACTATTGCTAGGTTATCCAAGGACAACCTTGTTAGAGGACTACCTTCTGGCCCCTACAAGAAGGAAGGACTCTGCAGGGCTTATCAATTAGGCAAGCAAACTAAAAACAGCTTTAAGTCACTTAATAAGAGTGATTCACCTAGGATATTGTATCTGTTACACATGGATCTTTTTGGACCCATCACAGTACAAAGCCTAGGAGGGAAATCTTACACTTTAGTAGTTGTAGATGACTTCTCTAGATTCACTTGGGTGTTCTTTCTAAGGAAGAAGTCTGATAACTTTAAGTGTCTGGCAGAGTTTCTCAAATGTATACAGATTGAGTTCAATACTCACATTGCCCTGATCAGAAGTGATGATGGGACAGAGTTTGATTCTCTTCTTATGCAAGAGTTCTATCAAAGTGAAGGGATCAGGCACACTTTCTCAGCTCCTAGAACTCCTTAACAAAATGGGGTAGCTGAAAGGAAAAATAGAACCCTTATTGAATCTGCCACTACATTGTTGTCAGATGCTCACCTTCCTCTATACTTTTGGGCAAAGTCAGTGAACACCTCCAACTATGTGCTGAATAGAAGTTTGATACATAAACTAAAGGGAAAGACTCCCTATGAATTACTCAAAGGGAAGAAACCTAAAGTTGATTATTTTAGAGTTTTTGGTTGTATTTGCTACATACATAATAATAACAAGAAATATTTAGCAAAATTTCAAGCCAAAGCTGATGAAGGAGTGTTTCTGGGATACTCTATGATCAGCAAGTCTTATATGGTTTATAATAAATCATCTCAAAAAATTGAGGAATCTGTTCACATAACGTTTGATGAATCTAACATGTCTTTCAAGGAGAAGATCTCTTCTACCATAGAACCTTTGCAGGAACATTCTCTTGTTGAAGACTTGAACAAGTTACAGGTTACTCAAAGGGATGAAAGCAGTGAAGATGAAGAAAGTGCTCAACATATTGAAGAACAACTTGAAGAGCCAGTTATTGTACCACAAGAGGAAACAACAACACAGGTTGGTGAACAATCAACACCCCCTGTTGATTTAGTAACATCAAGAGACCATCCAATTACCCAAATAATTGGAGACATCTCAGCTGGTGTGCAAACCAGAAATCAGATCAACCAAAACCTGTTGCACACCTGCTTCCTATCTCAAATTGAACCTCAGTCCATTCAAGACGCAGAGCAAGATCCACACTGGATCATTGCAATGCAAGAAGAGTTGCATCAATTTGAGAGGAACAAATTATGGGAACTAGTGCCAAAGCCTAAGGATCACTCCATTGTTGGAACAAAGTGGGTATTCAGAAACAAACTGGATGATCAAGGAGTAATTGTAAGGAACAAGGCAAGGCTAGTTGCTCAGGGATATTCTCAAGAAGAAGGAATAGACTACGACCAGACCTTTGCACCAGTTGCAAGATTGGAAGCCATAAGAATATTTTTAGCTTATGCAGCACATAAAGGCTTCAAGGTATATCAGATGGATGTCAAAAGTGCATTCCTAAATGGAGACATCAAAGAGTAAGTATATGTCAGACAACCTCCAGGTTTTATCTCTCCAACTTATCCTGATTATGTTTTTAGGTTGAATAAAGCATTATATGGTCTCAAGCAAGCTCCTAGAGCATGGTATGAGACCCTAGCATGCTTTCTTTTGGAAAATGGATTTTTGAGGGGTAGAGTAGACCAAACTCTTTTCATTAGAACCCATAAGTCCCATACCCTACTAGTGCCGATTTATGTAGACGATATTATTTTTGGTTCTACTGACTCCAAATTGTGCAGAAGGTTTTCCAACCTAATGCATTCTGAATTTGAAATGAGTAGCATGGGTGAGCTATCCTTCTTCTTAGGATTGCAAGTCAAACAGCATGCTGAAGGCATCTTCATTTCTCAAACCAAGTATGCAAATGAATTGGTTAAGAAATTTGGCATGTCTGAAGCATCTTGTATGAAAACACCCATGCCTACTAATGATGTATTGGATGCTGATGAATATGGGAAACCTGTTGATCAGACAACATATAGAGTAATGATTGGCTCTTTACTGTACCTTACAGCTAGTAGACCAGATATAATGTTTGCTACATGTATCTGTGCTAGGTTCCAAGTAAGCCCTAGAGAGTCACACCTAACAATAGTAAAGAGGATTCTCAGGTATGTTAAAAGTTGTCCAAATCTAGGTCTCTGGTATCCAAAAGATTCAGCATTTGACTTAACTGGATTTTCTGATGCTGATTATGTTGGATGCAGAATTGACAGGAAAAGCACCAGTGGAACTTGTCAGTTCCTTGGTGACAGACTTGTCTCCTGGTTTTGTAAGAAACAAACTTCTGTGTCAACTTCAACTGCTGAAGCTGAATATATGGCTACAGGCAGTTGTTGTTCACAAATCTTGTGGATTCAAAACCAACTCCTAGACTATGGCTACAACTTAGAGAAGTCTAAAATCTTTTGTGATAACACCAGTGCTATTTCTATAGCTCAAAATCCAGTCCTCCATAGTAGGACAAAACACATAGAGATTAGACATCATTTCTTAAGGGATAATGTTGAAAAGAATAAAATTGAACTACAATATATCCCAACTGATTTACAAAGGGGAGATATTTTCACCAAGCCCTTGGATGAAAATAAACACACCTTCTTCTTAAATCAGTTAGGAATGTTAGATGGAGGAAGTCTTAAATAATATCCAAGATTTTGAAAGCTTAAAAATTGACCAAGACTAGACAAACATCTTGATTCTTCTTAGTGTCTAGAGTTTTTCTGATCTCTGAACTGCGCTCGACGATTTTCCCCCAGATCGTCGAACGGAGATCGACGATTTCTGAGATCGTCGACCTGAGTTCAGCGTTTCTCAGATAGTATGAACTATCTCTTCCGGTCAACGATCGTCGAACGGCGCTCTACGATCTTGTTCTCTGAATGATCATCGAACAGAGCTCGACGCTCTCCAATATCGTCGAACGGAGATCGATGATGTTGAAGACTCTTCAGATTCCTTTAGAAACCTCGATCGTCGAACTGAGTTCAACGATCTTTCCAATTCTGCGTCGAGCCCTAATATAAAATTCATTTTTCGCTGTTGTTCTCCTTTGCGCTTTCGATTTCTCTGCAAGAATTTTCTTTCCCTCCAAACACTTCTGCACTTGGTCGTTTTGTTTGTTGAATCTTTGCAGGTACTTATGGCTGTGTCTGTTGCTGTTCTCGCCGCCATGAAGTTTGATGCTGGCTTCGACATCGACATGGAATCCTTCAGCACAACCGACCAGGTTTTTCAGGATATCTTGGGGTTATTCAAAGAGCAGAACCTGACAGCAATCATGACCACAAGGATTAAGCTTGCATCTGATGAGATTAAGGAATGAGTCTACACTGCCCACAATCAGGACAACTCCACCATTGTTGGATCAATATCTGGCACACAGGTACCTCTAACCCGAGCACTTCTAACAGAAGTTTTTGAGTTGAGAACTGGTGGAGATTCTGCTGACTTGTCTGGAGAAGAGTATACTGAATTGCTTGCCAGAATGGGTCATTCTGAGGCTAACCCTAGCAAGCTCTTGAAAAAGAACCTTTCTGTGGAATACAGATTCATGGCAGATGTAGTTGGGAAAGTGCTACTGGATATGCACTCTGCTCATGATACAATCTCAAGGTATCAGCTCTGCCTCATGGGAGCCCTAGTAGACAGGAAGAATTTGAATTGGGGAGAAGTATTCTTTGACCTTATCAAGAAGAAGATAAACAAAAGTTTTGTCAACTTTGGAAGAATTATAGGGGTGTTTCTGCAGCATAGGTGCCCTGCCTTGCTGGTCTCCTCTGGAATCCACATAAATGCATTCAAGAGACTGTCTTGTGCCCTCTTTGGAAAATGGGACACACAAATCAGCAGGCCCAGCAGGCCCTCCTCCAGCACTCCTTCAGGCACCAAGACTCTCAGAGTCACTTCCCCACAGGTCTCTGCCCCTACAGATGACCTGCCTGCTGATGTTGCTCCTCCTCCTCCTCCAATTCCATCTCTCCCAATTCCATCTACCATTCACCCTCCATCCACCATCATCATCTCCATCCCCTCTCCAACATCTACACCATCTCCAGTCCCTACTCTTCCACTCCCAGAAGACCACTTCCATCCACTATTCTCCTACCCTCAACCAGATGCCACCTCATCACTCTCCAATCCTTCCTTCACCCTCATTGATGATTCCTTCATGGATGATTCTCCATCCTCTCCTCCTGAGCTACCCTCTTCCTCAACATCCTATCAAGATCTTCTACAAGAGATCATTGACCAACCGACCTTCACCCTATCCATCTCCATCCCACTATCCTCTATATCCACCTTACCCACACCTTATCCATCTCTTCCCCCATTCACCATCTCTCCACTACCCTCACCAACAGCTACTCCTCCATCCTCTACCTCTGCTCCAGTCCCTATTGAGCAAGTAGACATTCCAGCCCTTGCTGACAGGCTGTATGAATTGCTAGCCCCCAGGCTATCTCTTCTTTTGGAGACCTCCTTGGCTCCTTTACTCCTGTCAGTGCCAGCCCTCTCTACCAGGCTTTCCTCCCTCTTCCCTCAGGCAGCCCCTTCAGCAGTGTGCCTTGATCCAGCCATGTCTGAATCTAGGCAGGGGGAGATGCCCTATGAAGTGAGTCTGCCTGCTGCTGCTGTTGCTGCTGTTTCTGTGAGCTTGTCTGCTGCTGCTGCTACTGCTGCTGTTTCTTCAGCTCTTGATTCTACTCCTGCTACTGTGTCTCAAGATCCTGCTGCAGTCTTTGCAATAGACCTCAGGTCTTTGCTTTCAAATTTTGATTCTCTATATTTCAGATGTCTGCTAGAGACAGTTGCTGTCCAGCCCCCAGAGGATCTGTCCAAGGCCCTTGTGCCATTCTCTTGCTGTGACCCCAGCATCATCACCTCTTTTGTCAACTCAGTGTATGCTGCTGCTTCTTCTGATGAATGCATTGTTGTTGTTTCTGCTGTTGCTGCCCCTACTGCTGCTGAGAGTTTTGATACTGCTGCTGCTACTTCTGTTACTGCTGTTGAGCCAATCTCTAAGGAGATTCTTATGACAGAGGCACCTGAGTTTGAGCCTTCTGCATTGTTTGATGATATTTCTACTGTTGATGTTGCTGTTAGTGAACCTGTTGCTGCTGCTGTTGTTACTGCTTCTACTTCAATTGCAACAACTTCTGTATCTGTTGCTGTCACTACTGCTACTGCTTCAACCTCTGCTGCTACACCCTCTGTTGCCTCATCTGTTTCCATACAACTCAAGAAAGATCTGATGAAGAAAATTGATGCCCTGTATGATGATCAGAGTTCTGAAAGTGATGAATACAGAATAGACTCTGATGATTCTTCTGCTACCATTCCCAGGAAAAGAAAGGCAAGGAGCAAAACCATGAAAAGAGTACCTCCTGCCAAGGTCAAGGATAACAATGACATACCCTACTATATTCTTCATGATTGCCCTATCACTGAGCACTGGATGCAGTACTCTAAGAATCAGCTGAAAGTAATGAAAAAGAAGAGGAAATATGAAAAGGGTTCTTCACAATTCCAACACTCTCATCCTCCTCCACCACCTCCTCCTGATGCAGGTGCAGGTGGAAGTTTTGCTGCTCAACCCCCTGCTAGAAGGCAGGCCCCCTATCAGCCTCATGCTAGATCCTACCATAGGGGAAGCCAATCTAGGGGTTCTCAATCCAGGAGAGGAGGATACAGAGGCAATCAAAGAGATCTCCAGGTCTACTCCAAAGGATACTCAAGGCAACATCCATACTCCAGGGGAGGACAAATTTCTTCTGACACCACATCTGGTCCTTATCCCTATAAGTTAAAGGAAACTGTGTCATCCAGGCCTGCTCAAGACAATCCTTCTAACAGATATGAGCCACCAGTACCTTTTGAAGACCCTAAGAACAATCCAGCTGCCTGGACTGCAAGAATGAAGGAACTTGCTGCACTGGATCAAATCAAAAAGGCTAAAGAGCAAGGAAGAGATTCTTCCAACATTTCTACAATGTCTGAACAGAGAAAGAAAGAGCTAGAAAGATATGCATCAAGCAAATTTTTTGATTCTGACAGGTATATGGAACTGCATCCTGAAGCTGTAGTTCCCAGGCCTAAACAGCAAACATCTTTAGGTGCAGCAGATGACACTAGATCAAAGAAAGAAGCCCTCAATCCCAACAGAAAAATCAAACTTGTTAAGGGCAAGGAAAAGAAATGACAATGTAAGGTGATAATCTCTGTGATTTCTGATTATTATCTGGGATGATATATATTTATATATCTCTGTGGTTCTGCTTTTCTTTTTGTATTGCTGCTTGTATGTTATTTAATTTTCCAAACTCTGTAAATAGTAATCCTAACCCAAATAGGGGGAGATTGTTGGAACACCCTATTACTAATTTGGGTCAGGATCACTATTTCTCTAGGAAACCAATGTTTGACCTCCTGTATAGCTCAGAAGGTCAATTAGAATTGAGTTTAAGGGTTAGAAGTCTAAGTTTGGAAGCTGCCCTCAAGACCAAGACTTTTTCAGTTTGAGACCAAGTCATATCGTCGAGCTCAGCACGACGATTCGTCGAACTCCGATCCACGATCGTCTAGCTCAACTTCGACAGATCGTCGAACTCCATTCGACGATCGCTGATCTCAACTTCATCATATCGTCGAACTCCATTCGACGATCGGTGAGCTCAGTTCGACGATCTTGACTCAATATTGGAATTCTATCTCTGAGCTCAGTACGATGATCTTTGAGCTCAGATCGACGATGTTCTACTGCTGTATTTATCCATATCGCTGAGCTCAGTCCGACGATAGCAAAGCTCAGTTTGACATTTTCAGATAACTTCAAGGATGTTTCTAGATTCAAATTCAAATCAGTTAAGGAGTTATTCTGCAATTAATTCAGAGGATTTTCTAGCCGTTTTCATTTATTTCTGGACCAAGTTTCAAGGGATTTTCAAGGAATAATTCAATGGACTTTCCTCCAGAAGAGATTTTGCAATTAAGGATGCAATTAATGCAGACCAACGGCTATTCTTCACAGAGGATGTTTTTCCATTCAGTATCAGAGAATAAAAGTCAAGAATTCTTTTTGAATCATACATAGATTACAGAGATACACAGACACACATAGACAGACATCAGTAATCATCAGAACAAGAACAAAATATTCTGTCTCAAAGAATTCTCAAGAACACACATCCAAGGAGATCAAATTTCTGAAATCCTCAGATCTCTCCAGTTTTCAAGTGTTCAAGGCCAACATCTTTCAAGACTCCAGACATCCAACATTTCAGCTGTTGCTGAAATCATCTTTTGCTGGAGCTCAACTTGTGAAGGCCTATCACCCTACAGTAAAGCTTCTTTTCCTGAAGATCTCAAGGACTCAGGGGGAGCTTTGACACCATCAATCCACATAGTCTTCTCAGCTGATCTGAGAAAGAGAAGACTTCCATCACTCTCTCACCCCCATCTCTATAAAGGGTTTCTCAAACTCCCTTCAAAAGTTTGAACTTGGTTTTTGAGCACCTTATCAAAAGCTCATTGGTGGCAAGACACCTGATCAAAAAATCTGATTTGGTTTTTGAGCACCTTATCAAAAGCTCATTGGTGCCCAAGACACCTTATCAACTCATCCTGCAGTGGATTCCTACCTAGGGTGGTAGAAGAGTGGATGACCCAAGTTTAGGGGAACCACTATTTTTCCTTGTGTCATCTGGTTTTGCTTGTCTTTATTTTTGTTTCTGGCTGTGATTATTCTGTGATTAGTTTAGTTCTGTAATTAGATTTCTAATTGCTTCCCTGTTCACTCACATTACAATCATTGTTGTAAAAAGTTTTCAAGCACCATATACTCTATTCACCCCCCCCCCCCCTCTAGAGTATATCAGATCTAGCTGCACTTTCAGGCTTCGATTTTTAGAGGAAATAGACTCAAGAACTTTTACAGATCGAGATCGTCTCTCAACTGCTGATCCTTTTCCCGATCGTGTAAGAAAAAGAAGATTTCAGATCTGTTGCCGAGATTTTCTTCATTTTTCTGAAAGTGCCGCAAAGCTTACAAGTAGAAGATCCTGGTTGCTGTTTGCAGATCTGACAGAAAAATCATTGTTTGTATTTTCTTAAACAATTTTTCATTCTTTTAGGAGAAGTTTTCTCCGAGTGTAGGAGTTTTCAACTTCGAGTTTGTAGGAAGTTTTGCCTTCCAAATTGTAGATCCAGTTGGTTGGATTAAGATTGTAGGAACTTTGTACCGAGGGTAGGATTGATTTTCAATCCGAGATAGTGCAGTAGCCGAGTCTAGTATATTGCTAGATCAGTGAGGGAAAGTGGATGTACCCAAGATCGGGGAACCACTATAAATCTTGTCTCGTCTGTGATAATTTGGTAGATAGATCTGTGCTGTGTTCGGAGTTTTTTTTTCCGCAAAAGACGCACAACTCACCTATTCACCCCCCCTCTAGGTGATTTAGGTTGACAACTATTATCTTTCACTCTTCCCCCACTTCTAAAAGAACAAACTACTGAAGCATCTAAGTAGCCAACACCAATACCATCTCCCACTCATATTCCATCTCCAGTATCCCCCATTCCACAGTCTCCTGCTGCTGACCAACAACAGGATGACACCATTTTGATTCTTGATGACAAAGAAACTTCTCCAGAACCAGTTGAAGCTCCTTTGAACAGCTTAGATTTCTCTATCCCCACCTTCATCACTGAAGAATGGGATAACCTTATTCATACCACCAGAGCTAAGAGCTCAGTCTATGTTGAAGAAATTATTCCATGGTCTGCTCCTCTTCCTCCAATTACTTCTACTGCTGCTCCTCCTGCTGCTGCTGCAAATGATATTATTGGTAAGATTGAACACATGCTTCTTAAACAAAAAAATGTTTTTGATGAATCTCTCAAGGTCGTTCAAGACAAAGTTACTGCACTTGAGAAAGAGATGAGCAGAGGATTTGCTTAGATTCAGCACAATACTAATCAATTAAGACAACTATTCCAGATAGGTGGCAAAGCTCTAGACCACACAATCACCAATGTTGGTCATGTCATGGATCAAGCTGTTACTGTTGCCAATAATCAGATTTACCTGGAAAAGAATGCTCAAGCTCACACCTTCAAGATCTGTGAAGAAGTAGGCACATTCAAAGTAGTTATCAATACTCTGACTGTAGAAGTCAGAAAGGGGGGGAATTTAGTCAAGGAGTACTTAGTGAAATCAGATGCAAACAAAAAAGCACTTTGGGAAGCAAAGATGAAAGAAATTCATGATGATGTGTTGGGTCAGATTCAAAGTGTAAAGTTTCATACTTATGATACAACAATGTGGATGCATAATCAGATACTCCCTGACTTTCCAGCTGATCCAATTGGCATTCCTCATAATTTGAATCCCCTAGCTCTAGCTCCTATTCCTCAACCTTTCTTCTCTCCAAGACCTGAAGGTTTTGAAGGCCCTATTCCAGATTCTTACGCTCAAGTTTGGGAGGCTGATCCAGTAGACATTTTTCTTCAAGCTCCTCCTGAGATTCAGATTCCAAGGAAGAGAAGATATTATGATGGAGCCTCTGCCAGTAGGTCTATTCCAGTTCCATATACAGAGAAAAGTAAAGCTCCAGAGTTTGCAGAAACTTGGTCTCCTACTTCAAACTCACTCATTCTTGATACTCTCAAGCTAGTCATGGATTTCAATGAAAATAGACATGATCATTACAGCACCCAAGAATGGGATTTGTATGAGAAGTCTATGACTAAAAGAATACTATATGATAGAGAACATGGAAGAAAAAAACCTGAAGCTCCTCCAAAGACTCCAAAGTACTATCCAAAGACTTATAGTTATCAGAGAAGAAAATGGGAGAAGAAGGACAAACAGTAACAACCTCAAGTTTAAGCATGAAAAAGTTACATGATTGTGGTTAAGAATTGTGTAGAAAAGACTTTTGGACAATCTTATTTATGTAATTCTTAATTTTGTTCATCTACTCTGTAATTTTGATCCTTATGCTTGTTACACTGGTTTCTCTCTTTCTTATCTAGTTATTTATTTGTCTATATAATTCACCTTAGTATAAAAGGTTCTGACTTCTACAAATAGGGGGAGATTGTTGAGTATTGTATCCACAATAACCCAGATTTGATGAAGTCACCCTTGAACTAAGATGAATGAAGTTGTATTTGATCGCTTGTTTGAGTTATGTGTTTGCAGGACTAAATTTCCAAGTGTAGACCAATGTCAGTCTACAGTGGGTCACCAAACACAGGACCATACAATGTAATCCATCATTGTGTGATCCATGGTGTTGACTCATGTGTAGCCTCTCTATTGTGATACACTTCATCTTTCAAGCACTAGGATTGATTGGAGAAAGAAGTGTTGCTGATTTTATTGAAGAAAAGAAAATTCTCTTGAAGGAAAAATTTTCTAAGTATTTCACTCGAGTAGAAGCTTATGTACTCGAGTTGAATACTTAATAATTATTCGAGTAAGTCTGTCTGTACTCGAGTAAGGCAAGTGGGTCTTGAGTAGTTAATCTACTGCTTGAGTAGTCTATCTACTTCTCAAGTAGTCCAGTTCCAGTACTCGAGTAACCAGAATTCTTCTCCCAGAAAATCCGCCAAGTCTTTTTCTCGAGTAATATTTCTAGTAATTGAGTAGTTCATCTCCACGTCTCGAGTAATCATATTAGCACTCGAGTAAGTTTTGTTTTACTCGAGTGATTACTCATCCTATTCTGAATTTTCTCTAGGACTTCTACTCGAGTAGTCTGTTTCTATCCTCTCGAGTGATCATACTAGTACTCGAGTTGCTTATATTTCACTCGAGTATTTCAGCAAACTTATCCAGAATTTCGCTAAGTACATAACCGACACAATTTTCAAATATCGTGACGTGATTGGTCCACGTGTACGTCATTAATGATAATTATGACCGTTAGGGAGATCTTATATAAGGTCTTGTCAAATCGACCAGCCCTAACAAGCTGTCAAGAATTATTCTAAGTTTTCTGAATCCTATTTCCTCTTTCTAAAAACGGAAGTCGCCGCCCTCTTCATTGTGCAAATCGGCTAGGGTTTTCGACTCAAGAAGATTCAGATCAAGGTTGACTTATAGATCGAGATTGTTCTTCAACTCTTCATCATCTCTCGGATCATGTGAGTCAAAGATATTCTAGATCCAATTCTTGCCGAACCACTTTTTCAACTATTTCTGAAAAAGCTGCATAGATCAAAGAAGAAGACTTTGGCCGACAGTTTCCAGATCTAAGAAAAATATTCTGTTTGTATTTCAAATTTTCTTCATTTATTTTTGAAGGAGATTCTTCTCCTAGTGTAGGAGCTTTTGCCTCCGAGTTGTAGGAAGTTTTTATCTTCTGAGTGTAGATCCGTGTTATTGATCGAGATTGTAGGAACTTTGTTCCGAGGCATAGGCTTGGTTTCCAATCTGAGATAGTGGAGTAGCCGAGTCTAGTGCTTTGCTAGATCGGTGAGGGAAAGTGGATGTACCCAATGTTGTGAAACCACAATAAATCTCTTGTCATCTGTGAATGCTTGGTAGCTTATGGTGTGCATAGATTGATAATTTTTTATTCCGCAAAAAGATGCACAACTCACCTATTCTCGCCCCTCTAAGTGATTTAGGTAGACAACTGAATTACTTTCAGGAACTCTTCAAACTAACAACACCTCCATTCAAGCAAAACAAAAGCCCTGACTGAGAATTTAGAATCATCCCTATCTGTTTGGAAGCTAGCATCCGTGTAACCACTTACAACGAGCTCTTCCTCTCCGCCAAATACCAAGAACATATCCTTAGTTATTCGTAAGTACTTGAGTATATTCTTGATGGCTATCTAGTCACCTTCATCGGGATCAGACTGATACATGCTTATCAAGTTCATGGCATAAGAGAAATTGGGTCTAATACATAACATTGCATACATGATTGATCCAATTATCGAAGCATATGGAACCAATTTCATGCGGTCCTTATCTTAATAAGACTTAGGACACTGGTCCTTAGGGAGACTCACACCATGAGACATGGGAAAGAATCCTTTCTTGGACTCAAGCATGCTAAATCATTTCAACACCTCGTCAATGTACGTATTTTGGATCAAACCCAGCAACTTCTTCAATCTATCTCTATAGATCTTAATACCGAGTATATAAGACACTTCCCCTAAGTCCTTCATTAAAAAGCATCCCAGAGGTTGTTCTTAACAACTTGCAGGGTCGGTTTATTATTCCCGATCAACAGTATGCCATCTATATACAATATCAGGAAGACTACAATGCTCCACTAATCTGTTTGTAAACACAAGGTTCATCCTCATTTTTGATAAAACCAAAATCTTTGATCATTTCATCAAAACAAATATTCCAACTTCGAGATGCCTGTTTCAATCCATAAATGGATCTCTGTAGCTTGCATATTTTAGTGGCTTCACCTGGATATACAAAACCCTCAGGTTGTATCATGTACACTTCCTCGAGGAGGTTCCCATTAAGGAAAGCCATTTTGGCATCCATCTGCCAGATCTCGTAGTCATAATACGTAGCAATGGCAAGCAAACTTCTGATGCCCTTAACCATGGCAATAGGGGAAAAAGTCTCATCATAGTCAACACTATGAATTTGTTAAAACCCTTTGCAACCAGTCAGCCTTTGAATGTCTCTACATTCCCATCCATGTCAGTCTTCTTCTTGAAGATCCACTTGCACCCTATGGGTCTTACCCCTTCAGGTGGTTCCACGAAAGTCCATACTTGGTTTTCATACATGGAGTCCATTTCAAATTTAATGGCCTAAAGCCACTTCTCTGAGTCCGGTCCACACATAGCCTCATGGTAGGTTGCGGGAACATCACTATGATCCTTAAGCAACACATTACCTATTTGAGAAACGAGAAAACCATATCTCTCAGGCTCAAATCTTGGTCTACCAGATCTACATGGAACTTGTGTTCCCTGAGCAGGTTCTCCAGCTACAACTACTTGTAGTCCGGACTCAGGTTCCAATTCCGGTTCATTCACTATTTATGGTTCCTGAACATCTTCAAGTTCTACCCTGGCTGTCTTTCTGCTTAAGAAATCTTTTTCAAGCAAGACACCAGTCCATGCAATAAACACTTTGCCCTCGGATGGTAGGTAGAAATACTACCCTTTGATTTCCCTAGGATACCCCCATAAGATAACACTTATCTGATTTGGGTTCCATCTTATCGGGCATTTGACCTTTCACGTATGCCTCGCAGCCCCAAACCATAATTAACGACATACTGGGATGCTTCTCATTCCATATCTCATATGGTGTCTTTAGAACCGCTTTCGTTGCAGCATGATTTAATGTTAAAGCAGCAGTTTCTAAAGCAAAGCCTCATAAGGAAATAGTTTGATCTGCATGACTCAACATCGACCGTACAATGTCTAACAAAGTACGATTCCTCCTCTCAGACACACCATTATGTTACGGTGTTCTAGGTGGAGTGAGCTGTGATACAATACCACACTCTATCAGATGATCACAAAACTCATGATGACTAATATTTCAGTTATTATTTTGAATAATATTTTATATTATATTTTGATATTTACGTGTTCTCTTTCTTTATTTTTACATAAAATTATCTTTAAAATTTCTAATTATGGTTCTAACATTATATTTTATAGGAATTTGACAGGCCTCGGGTGATTTTATTACAATCTGCAAAAGTCTGCGCCATCGCCGCCACCTTTGCATGTTGTCATCGCCATCACCGCCATGCTCACCGCCATCTTTGCAAGAGGTCATCACGTTCGCCGTCGTGTGCCCATTCATGTCGCCATCGTCGCGCCGTCAATAATCATGCCGCAACGCCATCGCCACACCAGCCCTCACATGCAGCCCTTTGAAGATTATAATTGAAGCAGCCCCGCCTCTCCTTGTTGATGCCAAACCGTGAGCCTCTTTTGTTGCAGCCCATTTTCAGCCCACCTCGACTTCATTAATCCTTGCTGCCCACTTACTCCTCCTCATTCAATCACAAGCAGTCGGCCATCCTCATTGATTGCAATCCGTCCACTTCAAAACCAACCATGCATGCACTCTATTTAAATCAAATAAACTGCCATCATGCATGCATGTAACTCTTTCTCTTTCCATCTCATTAAACCCCATTCATGCATTTAGCCTTCTCTCTCTCCTCCCATTTATCATCATTCATTCATCTCCACCCCCTTTGGTTCTCTTCATTTTCTCCATCTAGAACATTCTCCCTCTCCTATAAAAGGACCCCATCCCTCAAGCTTTAGGGGGGATGTAGAAAGTAGAGTTCTAATGTAGAGAGTTAGAATATTTTAGAGAGCAAGCTTCCATTTCAAGTATTTGTATTTCCTTGTTGTTTTTCCATTTCTCCAAGCAATAGTTTAGAATTTTTTCATTTTGTTATGTACTCTTATTCCTAGTTTAATGAAAAGGTAATTTTCTTTTCTTTTGTTTACTCTCTCTCTAATGCTTAGCTAATTTTCTTGTTTGTGCCCGATCATGATGATCTTTGCGAAAAAATAATATCTTTCATTTTAAGTTGCATTGGTATTTTTATTTTTGATCCTACCTTGATCAATATCGTATCGACTCTGTATTTCTAGTATACGGTAGTAGATTCCGATCTCATATTCGAGTAGTCGAGAGGCTCGTGAATGTGAAAGATCACTCAAGGAAGGAAGGAGTTGCACACAATCCTAGAGATAGGATAACGTAAATCCTCTGAATTGGAGTCAAATCAATAGTGCGGGTCACCTCGATAATGCGACTTTAGCCATTTTGATTTGCAAAGAGATTTCAGTCGAAACGTCTAGAAGTTAGGAGATTTTAGTCGAAACGTCTAGAAGTTAGCCCTTTAGATTCGGGCGAGGGTTGCGTCGAAATGTCGCCAGGCGGGTCTTGTCGGGCTAGGTGGAGAAGTCACGCCCTTGGTCATGGGTGTGGCGCTGGGCGTGTCGGGTTGAGTCGATGAGTTTCGAGAGCGTTTCGTCGAGCGGAAATTGTCGAGCGCAAGTGACACGGGCATGTCTGTTTGGTTGACACGGGCGTGTCAGGTTGGTCGACGAATGTCGAGAGAGTTTCGTCGAGCTGGAAGCCTTGAGCGTCGATCGGGAATGACACGGGTGTGTCGGGTTAGCTGACACGGGCGTGTCAGGTCAATTTTTGACCATTTTTTTGAAAAATTTCAGAAATCAAAATTACGTTAAGTTAGGTAAATATTTACAAAAAGAAACATATTTATAAACAAAAATAACTAAAAACTATGAATAAGAGCGAAAATGACATAAATAAAATACTAAAATATGCGTATATTTACAACTCATCAAATACCCCCATACTTAAGCTTTTGCTATTCCAGAGCAAAGTTTGAGGTGAACTTATAAGGAATAGAAAAAATTCTAAGTTTAGCTACCTCTTAATTAATTATAAGAGAGATCTAAATAAATATACGGGGTGTAAGAGTTAAGTCCTAAAATTATATGGATGATTTAAATAGCGCAAAAGTTTTGGCAAAAGACTTTTTGATGTAGTCAGATAGAAAGCAATAATTGTAATGGTTAGACTAACAGAAATAGTTTGGAATTATATTAACTTTAGCTTATAGAAGTTTTACTGGAAATAATGCAATTTATAAATTATGCTCTCAAAAAGATTTTTGAATTAATTCTAGAATCGTGACATTTGCTAAGGGGGTTGATGTTGGTTTATGAAGAGGGTTTGGATATTGAGGTGAGGTGATTTTTTCTCGAACCTCCATTTTTTTCTTTTTGGATTATTAGGAAAATGAAATCTTATTTTCCTAGTATCATTTTTCTTTTTTTTTTCAACTTCATAATAATAAAATTAACCCAATGTATATGTGTGGGAGTAATTAATTTTATCCTCTTACTCCGTAACATATAATCTTTTTAATTTATTGGGTGCCTATGTTTACGGAACGAAATCTTATTCTCATTGACATATGATCTTTTAGGGATAAAAAAAATTATCATGCCAAGTAAGGCATGATAAGGGGAGAAAGGAAAACTAGATTTTTAATTAAAAAATTTTCGAGAGCAACCTTAATAAATTGTACGTTCCAATTTTTCGGAAAGCTAAACGTAAACATAATTTAATCCTATAGTCGTTATTTCTAACATAATACACGTGCTCCTATCAATGAAAAATTAGAAGTAGTGCCTAAAATCGGTTCGCTATTTTTAAGAAAGCATAATGAATTCTTTAAAACTTAACCCCGACAATTTAAATTTTTCAATCAATAATTAACAAATAAATATTAAACAAAGAATTAATAAAATTCACATATAAATAAACTCAAAACAAAATTTTTGGATAGTATGAAAATTAAGAATGATATATTTGATTTATTTGTTTCAAAATAATTGTTTTTTGAATTTTTATAGTTTTTATCATCATTTTTTTGTGTTTTTAACTTATTATCTTCTTTTTTTTGAATTTATGTTTTTTAGTTTCATTTTTTTTGAATTTTTTACATATTATCTTTTTTTTGTAATTTTTTTGAATTTTTACATATTATCTTTTTTTTGTAATTTTGTGTTTATGTCTCTAATATATACATACTAAAGAAAGGAAAATGCGAAAATAATTTTTTTTTTTTGAATTTTTAAGTTTTGCGATTTTTTTTTGTAATTTTTTTAAAAAATTTCATTCTATTTACAAATATTGGGAGAAAAAGAGAAGTTATGTACAAGAATGAGAGAGAAAAGGAAGGGGGAGAGTGAGAAGAGTATTTACAAAAAGAATATATACAAAAAAATCTACAAAGAAAAAAATATTTACAAAGTAAAATCTAAATATATTTTTTTGTTGAAATTTTGTTTTGTAATTTTTTTGAATTTTGTGTTTTATAATTTTTTGAATTTTTGTTTAAAAGAAAGGAAATTTTTTTTTGGATTTTTCATTTTAAATTTTTTTGTTTTGTTTTGTTGTTATATATATATTTTTTTGGGGTTTTGAAATGCATAAAATAGAAGTGCAGAAAATAAAGCACGAAAATACCCCCATACTTAAGTCAAACATTGTCCCCAATGTTGCAACGTAAGTATGCGGAACAAAAAAGAAAAGACAATATTTACAAAGAAAATAAAGAGAGAGGGGGGGTAGAAGCTTCCCTGAAACGCGTTTGGGGAGGGCCATCAGAAACCCTGCGGATCGATCCATTTTGGATTGATCACCTCCTTTCTGCTACAGAGGGTTATAGCATTGGCGTTCTGCCGAGGGTTGGGCTCCGTGTTTCCCGGCAGTGCCTCGAGCGCGCGCTCGGACATCATCCTCGCCAGCTATCCAACTTGTTGTTCAAGTGTTTTTAGCTATCCGGTGATGTTCCAGATATTTGATTCGTTGGACGCTATATATTTAGAAAAATTATCCTCCGTCGGGGAGGGTTTTGGAAGAGGGGGAGGCGACAGAAATCCGGGCACATAAGCAATAGGGGGGCGCTGTCCATTGTTCGGGTTGCTCCAAGAAAAATTGTGGTGATTTCTCCAACTCGGATTATAGTTATTACTATACCGGTTGTTGTTGTGGTTGAAGGAAGGATGACGCGAATTTCCTACGAAATCCACGAACTCTTCAGCCACGCAGACGTTAGGGGGAATAAAACAAGGCGGAGTGTAGGATGCAGCAGACATCTCTGCCACCTGCTTTGTTAACCTTTCAACTTGAAGGGTTAAAAGAGTGGTGGCATCCACTTCAAAAAGGTCGGTTGCCGGCTTTGGGCGTCCCCGCGGGACATTCCATTGATAGGCGTTCATAGCCATCTCTTGAATAAAGCCTGGGAGGCCTCGGGGGTTTTGTTATTCAAGGTACCCCCGGCAGCCGCGTCAATCATTTGACGTGTCTGAAAATTCCTGCCATTATAAAAATATGTACCTGCAACCATGTTGGCAGCTCGTGGTGCGGGATCTGGCAGAGGAACTCCTTCAACCGTTCCCAAGTCTCATATAGAGACTCGGGTTCATTTTGCACAAACAAAGAAATGTTCGCCCGCAACTTTGCAGTTTTTGCGGGCGGAAAGTACTTCGTCAGGAACCGCTCCGTCAACTCAGCCTATGTGGTGATACATCCTTGCGGGAGGGAATTCAACCACGCCTTACCTTTGGACTTAAGGGAAAAAAGGAATAGGCACAAGCGAATGGCGTCATCAGTGACGCCATTAATCTTGAAGGTGTCGCATATTTCCAAAAAGTTGGACAAGTGGACATTCGGGTCCTCATACGGTGAACTACTTGGCGTTTTGGACCATTTGAATGACACTTGATTTTATTTCTAAATTATTATTCGCCGCCGTAGGGCGAACAATACTAGACCCAGTATCATCCAAATTCGGCCGGGCGTAATAAGACATTGTTCGCTCGGCGGCCGCGTTCGGATTAGGGTCTGCCATTACTACGATAGGGGGTTCTCTGATAGATTCTTCGGGGTCTAAAGAAGGAATTCGGAATTCAGAAGTTCCCAGGCAATGACGCCAAAAACTTGTTGTCCCGCGAACAGACTCTTATGTGGGTGGTTGGTTCGATGAGTCATATGTCGTGGGCTTGCTAAAGGAGGCAAATGCACCTATCGCAAGTAGTACTCGATATTCGGGGGAATACCGAGGTCGTATTGTTCTCGGGGTCGGGTTGATTATTCTTACTCCTCCAGGAGGACTATTATTTTACTGAAAGTAATGCGGAGATTTTAATTAACTAAAGACAGAAATAAAAGAAAGTGTGAAAATGATTTTAGAAAATTTGATGAAGGGTTAATGCTCGGCACCGAATAAGATTAAGACGAAAATAACTTTTAATAATTATTGAACTTAGTTTTCAAATTAATAAAAGGCAACTTGGCCATGGAGGTTCCACAGATATGAGTTCATCTAACTATAGGGATATCGCTCACCTGAATGCTAAGACTGTTCGACCGAACGTTAGTCCGACGAAGGATTCCTCTTAACGCCCGCTTTACGCTAAGAACCCCGCTATTGGGTGGGGAACCCAATCCGGTAGAATTAAGTTTGTCCTCTCTCGAGGGTATGCACGAAACTCTATTTACCCAGTGGTGATCTGTCCATACACACGGCCTCTCGGCTAGCTAGCGTATGGATAACGAAAATAGGGCCCATACATCGATTTGTGGTCCTACGCATCGTTAACCCGGGGTAAACCTTAAGTCCTTAAATTAAAGTGAAAATAAAGAACTTTAATTATTTCAAAATTATTTTGATTGTCCCAATGATCTTCGATGCCGAGGCTAATAACGATTAGCCACACATCGGTATGAGGACAGCTTTACAATTTAATGAGGAGCGAGTTCATAATTAAACGCTAAAGGATTATAAGAAGAAGACATGAAAATAACAAACATTTAGAAAGCTTAAAAAGTTAGCTAAAACGAGAACTCACACACACTTCAAATTATAAATAAATAAAAAAAAAACTAAGTTACAAAAAAAGAAAATTACAAATCCTACTCAAACGAGTAGGGGGAAAATAAGGGTGCGCCATTTAACTCTTAACGAGTAGGCGGAAAAGAAAAAAAAGAAAATTACAAGTCCTACTCAAACGAGTAGGCGGGAAATAAAAGCACGCCATTTAACTCTTAACGAGTGGGCGAAAATAAATGCGCATACACACACACTCTACATGAATTAAAAGAAAGCAACAAAACTATCTCCTACACACAACGCACTCTACATAATTGAAGAAAGCAATAAAATAAAGCATCAAAATTTATCTCCTACACACACACACTCTACATAATTGAAGAAAGCATAAAAGAAAGCATGAAAAATTATGCTCATACACTCACACATATACTAATAAAGAGAAAAATCAAAGTTGCTTACAAATTAAAATCCCAAGATTTATATTCCTAAAGCTAACCAAAAACACATAAAAAGAACAAATAAAAAGAGAATGAGCAAAACGTTTTCCAAAATAAAGCCAAAATCAAAGGTGCTCAAAAATTAAAACTATAACTTTTTCATTTTTAAGAGTTCATAAAAGTGATAAAAAGTGAAAAGAAAATGAAAAAAACAAAAAAGGTTTTACAATCCTAAAACAAAGCTAAGTAAAAAAAACAAAATCACTTTCAAACCTCTTTTATAAATTCATAAGAATGAAATTTAAAAACTCTAAAAAGGGACATGGTGAGAAAGAGAAAAACTAAACATAGTACATTTCATTTGGAGATAAAATCTATGATAAAACCTAACATGAAGACAAGTTACAAACACAGAAAATAAACATGTTACACTCATACACACACACACACACACACACACACACACACACACACACACACACACACACAAATACACACACACTTTTCATAAAGAGAAGAACAAAGAAATACAAAGGGATAAAATGAGAAAGAAATAAGCCACCGATATGAATTTTCATGCCATGTAGAGAGAGAAAATCTAACATTTTTATTATCATAATCAAACTATTACAAAGCTAAAGCTAAAGCAAAAAACAAACATGAAAGGAAGGGGGGAGAAATCTCCTTACATAGCACTTGAATCCACAAGGGCAGCCCACAAAACACACAAAATTGGCTCAAAAAGGTGAACCCTTGGTTCTTAGAGAAATGACCTATTTATAAAGAATATTTTTGAAGAACACGCCCCCCCTGACACGGGTGTGTAGGGGGGGGGGGGCATGTCAACACTATTGGCGATGTGATCCGGCAATTTTACTGGAAAGTTGACTTGCGGCTGAACACGAGGATGTCACGCCCTCGGTCACGGGCGTGTCTCTGGGCGTGTCGGGGAGGTAGATCCCGGCGCGGGTTGCATCGAAAAGTCGTCGCGCGGGTCTTGTCGGTCCAGGTGGAGAAGTCACACCCTTGGTCATGGGCGTGGCGCTGGGCGTGTCGGGTTGTGTCGACGAGTGTCGAGAGCGTTTCGTCGAGCAAAAATTCTCGAGCACAAGTGATACGGGCATGTCGGTTTGGTTGACACGGGCGTGTCAGGTTGGTCGACGAACATCGAGACCATTTCGTCGAGCTGGAAGCCTTGATCATTGACCGGGAATGACACGGGCGTTTCGGGTCAGCTGACACGGGCGTGTCAGGTCAATTTTTGACCATTTTTAGAAAAATTTCAGAAATCAAAATTAAGTTAAGTTAGGTAAATATTTACAAAAAGAAACATATTTATAAACAAAAATAACTAAAAATTATGAATAAGAGCGAAAATGAAATAAATAAAATGCTAAAATATGCGTATATTTACAACTCATCAGATGGCCAGGTTCCAGGAATTGGTTGACCTATCCATGATCAACAAGACAAAAGCTGAAGGAAAGGATCCCTCTCAATACTCAACTATGTCCAAATACAGGAAGGAGGAACTCGACAGGTTTGCCAAAGCTAACAAATTCTTTAATGTTGATGATTATTTTGTTGAAGTATTAGACCGGGCGGCCTTGCGGTCTTGTCTGGCGGTTTGTAGACCGGGCGGTCTATCGGTCTCATATTGCGGCTTGTTCTTATTATGCCGGAGTTACCGAGCAGTTAACCCATCTGTCTAACCGCACGGCCTGTGCGATCTCTGTAAATTCTAGCCGCTCATCCTTGTACATGTTTAGTCCCACATTGTTTGTTTGTACTCTCTCATATCTCCTTCATTCTATAAAAGGGAGGTCATACCTTTGTAAATGATATCTTTTTTGAATAATACAAATTTTAATTATTCAAATTTCTGTCCATATCTTAGCTACTTATTTGCTACTTTCACATATTATCAAAGCACTAGGTCCTTTTCACCTGAGTACGCTCTCTCTGATCTCGCGGCCTCTTCTTTCTTCTCTGCAGCCTATTTTCGCGGCTTGATTTCTCTTCTGCCCGCTGCTCTTGTTCGCGCGACTTGTCCCTTCCCGCGACCTGTTCTCGGGGCCTGTCTCTTTCCGCGGCCTGTCTTCGTGGCTTGGTTCCTTTGCTTTCTCTTCTCTTATGTTCGCTTGGACTCTTTCAGTTCGCGCGACCTCTTCCCTGCCTTTCGTCAGCTTCCTGGCCGCTGGTATTCTGCCACCGTGCCGCTGCAGCTTCTTCTCGTCAGCCCGCTGCAGTTTCATCCTTGTTTGCTGCGGTTTCTTCCTCATGTCCCGGCCTCCTCCTTAGGTCCTGCAGCTTGCTCTCCGTTTTTTCTCTCCCGCGGTCTATCTTCTTCTCGCGCGGTTTCCTGCCTTCGCTATGGCTACTTCCGGTCTCTCCACTCCCATTATCTCTACATCCACCGCTCTTGCAGCTCCTACTCCTACTCCTTCGGGCAACCTTGGCACGCTTTCTAAGCTTGTAGGCTCCAACTATCCCGATTGGAGTGTTTCTTTCACCTTTCTTTTTCGCTCACAGC
This sequence comes from Platanthera guangdongensis, assembly GCA_039583875.1. Lineage (NCBI taxonomy): Eukaryota > Viridiplantae > Streptophyta > Magnoliopsida > Asparagales > Orchidaceae > Platanthera > Platanthera guangdongensis. Next base: position 11,665,409 of record CM077159.1, on the reverse strand, counting down.
GCAAGCGTCATCACCTCACCGATGACCCTCCTCCTCGTAACTCTCCTGAATTTGATGACTGGGATGCGAGTGATGCCCTTGTCCGCACTTGGCTGGCCAACAGCCTCTCTGATGAGTGCCTTCTCGTCATTCGCCATGATGAGACGGTCAAGACCGCCTTGCTTCACCTAGCTACTCTCTATTCGAAGGGGGGCCAGACGTCCCGCATTTATACTCTCTATGCGGACCTCTTCGCCCACCCTTCCATGTCTCCTACTGCGGCTTATCAGCAGGTTCATGCTCTTGGCGCAGAGATCCTCCAGAATCACCCCTTCTCTGCGGACTTGGCCCAACAGCACAAACACTTCCAGGAACTCCTGGTTGTTTGTTATCTTCTCCGTCTTCCCGATTCCTATGATATGATCCGCCAGCAGATCCTGGGTGAGGCGGAATCTCCTACTTTGGATGCCACTTCGGCACGCATTGCCGCTATTACTTCGCTGCTCCAGTAGCCTCTGTTGGCCTCCCCCCTTCCCAGGACTCCTTTGCTCACCAAGCTCAGAAGGGGGGACCTAGTGGCCACGGACATTCCGGCGGACGGGGTTCGTCCAGGTTCCTCTGCTCTCACTGTGGTCATACCGGCCATTCTGTTGACCGCTGCTGGCAGAAACATCCTCATCTTCGCCCTTCCGGTGATGCTCCTTCTTCGGCCTCCGCCTCCTCTCAGCTGTCTACCTCTGTGGCCACGACTTCAGGTAGTGCCCACGTCGTTACCCAAGGTAAATGGCTGATTGACTCCGGTGCTACAAGTCATATGACTGGCAACCCTCATTGCTTCTCCCATCTAGAGACGGATGACCGCTTGCCCCCGGTTCGTATGGCGGATGGTTCACCGTCCCCAGTTCATGGGACGGGCATGGTTCAACTCACCCCATCGTTTTGCTTGGAGGACACTCTCTATGTCCCGAAGTTCCCGTGCAATTTATTATTTGTTACTACTTTATGTCGGCAACTTCAGTGCTCCATCTTATTCACTCCACCTACTTGTTCTTTTCAGGACCCAAGGACCCAGCGGACGATTGCTACTAGGACTGAGAGCGACAGACTATATTTCCTCGACAACATTTCCGCTCTGTCTGCCTACTCCTCCTCTACAGATCTGCTTCAATGGCATCTTCGCCTTGGACATCCTCCTCCTCGGATTCTTCGATAGCTTCTGCCCCACTTACCTCCTACCAGTTCTCCGCTCAACTGTGATGCGTGTCAGCTTGGCAAACATCATCGCTCCTCCTTCCCCCCGAAGCAAGGCCGTGGCTCCTCTCACCCGTTTGATCTCATTCATTCTGATGTCTGTGGTCCTGCTCCTACCCTCACCGTTGGTCGGGGTAGTTCCTACTTTGTAACTATTATAGATGATTTTTCTCGATGTATCTGGGTGTATCTATTAAAAGATCGCTCTGAACTCTTTTCTTTATGGCAATCCTTTTATTTTATGACTAAGACTCAATTTGACATTTCTATTAAAGTTTTACGCTCTGATAACGCTAAGGAATATCTTAGCCATGAATTCTCCTCTTTCTTTCGGCAACATGGTCTTCTTCATCAAACCACCTGTGTTTACACCTTCCAGCAGAATGGGGTGGCGGAGCGTAAAAACCGTCACCTCCTTGATGTCGCTCGCACTCTCATGACGCAAATGCACGTACCCCGCTCCTACTGGGGCTACGCTGTGCTACTCGCATGCTATCTCATCAATCATCTTCCCTCCACGGTTATCCACGGCCAGACCCCCTTCTCCATTCTCTACCACCGCAAGGAACCTTTTCCTCTCCCTCTTCGTGTCTTTGGGTGTACGGCTTTTGTTCGCGCGCCATCCGCTACCCGCGACAAGCTGTCCCCCCGTTCCACCAAGTGTCTTTTTGGGGCACTCTACCACTGAAAAAGGCTATTGCTGTTTTGACCCCATTTTGCGGAGACAATTTGTCTCTGCAGACGTGACATTCTTCTAGAATGCTTCCTACTTCTCTCCTGACTCCTCTCTTCCTCCTGATGTCTCTGCTTCTCCACCGCCTTGCTCCGTTCCTTCCACGCCTCTCGACGTCTCCACCTTTCCCCCATCTCCTCCTCCGTCTCTTTCCCTATCCGTCTCACCCCCTACCCCTCCTCCCTCTTCTCCGCGGCCATCTCTCTAGTCCCGGGCCAGCCTTCTCCGCCACGGACGGTCCGGTCGCTGAGGCTCCCGTCGACCTGGATCTTCCTATTGCTCTTCGCAAAGGGGTGCGAGCGTGTACTCAACACCCGCTTGCGGCAGTTGTTTCCTATGGTCGGCTTTCCCCTTCTCGCAGGTGTTTTGCCTTGGATATCTCCGCTGCTTCGACTCCCCGCACCTACCAGGAGGCTCTTGATATCCCTCATTGGAAGTCTGCCATGGATGAGGAGATGGCTACTCTTAATGAACGGGGTACCTGGACCCTTGTTCCTCCTCCAATGGGTATTGATGTGGTTGGCTGTCGCTGGTTCTTTGTTGTGAAATTTCGCCCCGACGGCACTGTGGATCACTACAAGGCCCGGCTGGTGGCCAAAGGCTTCACTCAGACTTATGACATTGATTACTTTGACACCTTCTCTCCGGTTGCTTGCCTCAGCACAATCCAGGTTCTTCTCTCTGTGGCTGTTAACCGGGATTGGGCTATTTCCCAGCTTGCTGTCAAGAATGTCTTTCTCTATGGCGATCTTCGGGAGGACATCTACATGGAGCAACCTCCTGGGTATGTTGCTCAGGGGGAGACACACGTATGCCGTTTGAAGAAGGCCATTTATGGCCTAAAGCAGAGCCCTCGGGCGTGGTTCAACAAGTTCAGTGGTATTGTGGCTGTCATCGGCTTTACAAGGAGTTCGGCCGATCACTATTTATTTATTCGCAAAACGGCCTCGGGACTGGTAGTTTTCATAGTGTATGTGGATGATATTATTCTTACCGGCGATGACTAAGCTGGGGTGGACTTGACGAAGAAACACCTCTGTCAACACCTATTCACGAAGGATATGGGCTCCCCGAAATACGTTTTGGGCATAGAAATCTCTCGGAAGTGTGACTCGTTGGTTCTCGCCCAACGGAAGTATGCCCTTGATCTTCTAAAAGAGGCAGGATTGACATGTGCCAAACTAGCCCGGTTTCCCATGGCTATTGGAGAAGACAAAACGTGGACGGATGACTCGCCTCTTCTATCTGATGTCACAAGGTACAGACGGTTGGTGGGCAAACTCATCTATCTCACAATGACTAGACCCGACATCTCCTATGCTGTAGGCAAGGTCAGTCAGTTTATGCAAGCTCCCAGAGAGTGTCATCTTCAGTCTGCTTTGAAGATTTTAGAGTATGTTAAAGCAGCACCGGGTAAAGGGCTAATCTTTCAGAAGAATAGTCATCTGAGGGTTGAAGCCTACTCAGATTCAAGCTATGCGGATGATAAAGGCGACCGTAAGTCCACATCAGGTTTTTGTACATTTGTTGGAGGAAACCTTGTGAGTTGGAAGAGCAAGAAACAGTCTATTGTCTTCAGATCCAGTGCAGAAGCCGAATATCTGAGTATGGCGTCAACCACATGTGAGTTAAAGTGGTTGCAGTCTCTCATGCTTGACCTAGGAGAGGTCTATGGCTATCTTCTTCTTATGTTCTGTGACAACAAGGCTACTATATACATATCCAAAAAACCGGTCTTCCATGAGAGAACAAAGCATATAGAGGTTGACTGCCACTTCATTCGGGAGGAGATTTTGAAGAAACAGATTTGTACTCCGTTTGTCACCTCTAACAAAGAATTGGCGGATATCTTCACAAAACCGGTCTCTACTTCCTTCATCCACATTTGTGACAATCTGGGCATGATTGATATTTATGCTCCAGCTTGAGGGGGAGTGTTGAAGTATTAGATCGGGTGGCCTTGCGGTCTTGTCTGGCGGTTTGTAGACCGGGCGGTCTATCGGTCTCATATTGCGGCCTGTTCTTATTCTGCTGGAGTTACCGAGCGGTTAACCCATCTGTCTAACCGCGCGGCCTGTGCGGTCTTTGTAAATTCTAGCCGCTCAGCCCTGTACATGTTTAGTCCCATATTGTTTGTTTGTACTCTCTCATATCTCCTCCATTCTATAAAAGGGAGGTCATACCTTTGTAAATGATATCTTTTTTGAATAATAAAAATTTCAATTATTCAAATTTCTGTCCATTTCTTAGCTACTTATGCGCTACTTTCACATATTTGAAATTGCATCCAGAAGCTGTGGTGCCAAGGTCTGCTTCCCTTAATATTTTTGGAGCAGCTGATATGACAATGACAAAGACTCAAGCAGCAAATCCAAACAGTAAAATCAAGTTTACACAGCCTGGTGAAAAAGCTAAAGAGGAGAAGCACAAGGAGCAAAAGAAGAAGAAAGGAATTTTGAATTGTTTTAGCTTTTCTGTTGCCCTAAAACTGCTCATCTATTTCTTGATACAAATCTCTTTGTACATATATATCTCCTACATATTTTAAATATTTCCTGCCAGATATATTTTTTTCTTGGTTTGTAAATATTATGTGTTTGTATTTAGTGTCATCACCCAAATAGGGGGAGATTGTTAGATCCCTAGTTAGATTTGGGCCAGGTTCACTAAACTAGGATGTTTGACCCAACATATATAGCCAGGGTCATGTTTGTGTCCTAGAGTATAGTACAAGTACTTAGAGTCAACACTGCATGGATCAGCCAACAACAGACTACAGAAGACTCAAGACTTAGATAAATTTCAAAGACTCAAGAAATTGAGTTTGACGTTTGTCGAACTCAGCTCGACGAAAGTTGTGCTCAGCTCGATGAACTCAGAGACAATTCTCTGAGTTGAGCTCGATGAACTTAGTTCTCAGGTCGACGATTTCTGGATACTCTACTTCAACATTCTAGTCCAGAAACATCTCAATATTCTAAGTCCAGAAACATTTCACTGAATTCCAATCGACGAAGTTAGATTCTCAGCTCAACGATCTTGATGCACAGAATTGGCAAGGTTCTAGAGAAAGCAGTTAGCTGTTCTTAGTTCGACAATCTTGGATCTCAGGTCGACGAACAACAATTATCTGGTGGATGAATATAACTTCTTAGCTTGACGAACTCTGGACCCAGGTCGGCGAATTCTGTTGTTTGCTCGATGATTTATGTGCAGATCCAGACTTGGACTTTTCCCTCCTTCTGTCCTTATTTTATTGCAGTGACTCCTGAGTAATCAATGCTCAATATTCTTTGAATATTACCGTTAGAAGCATCATTGATTATGACATTCATCAAGATTATTACTTGCCTCTTTTCAATGAGATAGTTGGGGAAATCAATTAATGCAGACATTCTCATGGCCGTCAGTAATCAATGCAGGAAGGAATTCAAAAATTCAAAGGAACATTTCATAGAAAATATAAAAGGGATTTCTTCCTCTGTTGGATCCCTAGTTGATTTGGGTGAGGTTCACTAAGTTAAGATCTTGTGACCCATCATGTATAGCCCAGGTCATAGTTGTGTCCTAGAGTCTAGGCCAATTCCTTAGTATCAACACTGAATGGACCAGCCATCATCAGACTGTTAGAGACTCAAGACTTAGAGATTTTCCAAAGACTCAGTAAAATGAGTTCGACGTTCGTCAAACTCAGGTCGACGATAGTCGTGCTCAGCTCGACGATCTCAAAGAAAATTCTCTGAGCTGAGCTCGACGAACTTGATTCTCAAGTCAACGATCTTTGGTCTCTACCTTCAGCATTCTAAGTCCAGACTTTATTCTCTAGACTCCAGTCGACGAACTTAGTTCTCTGGTCGACGATTTCTAGGTTCTCTACTTCAACTTATTAATCCAGAATCCTCTCAGTTTTCTAAGTCCAACATCATCTTCAGTCGACGAATTCAAGATTCTCAGCTCGACGAAATTTGACCACTTTGGCTAGAGTTATTCAGCAGCAATTTGTGGTCCTCAACTCGATGAAACCAATTCTCAGGTCGATGATTTCTGGATACTTCACTTCAACAGTTTCATTCTAGAAGCATCTAAAAATATTCTAAGTCCAGAAATACTTTGCTGAACTTCATTCGACTAAACCAGTTATCAGCTCGATGAACTCCATACACAAAAAAGGCAAAGCTTCTATAGAATGCAATTCTGTTTTAGCTCGACAATCTTGGAACTCAGCTCGATGAACAGAAGTCATCTGGTCGACGAACACAGCAACTCGGCTCGACAAACTGTGAACTCAGCTCGACGATTTTTGTTATCTGTTTGACGAATCTAGACTTGGTTATTTCCTTCCTTCTGTCCCCTTCTTACTGCAATAATTCTTGTGTAATTAATGCTCAAATATTCTCTGAATATAACCGTTAAAAGCAGCAATGATTATGGTCTTCTCCAGGATTATTGCTTTCCGTTTTTCCATGGGACAGTTGGGGAAATAATTCAGTGTAGTTTATTCTCAAGGCCGTCAGCATTGATTGTAGAGGTTTTCAAATTTTGAAAGATAATTTTTCACAGGAAATATAAAAGGGATTTTCTCGCTTTTCCTATAAAAAAAAAAGATAGAGCACCCAGACACACAGATAGTTAGTAACTCAGTCAGTCTGAATCAAGAAATTTTCTGGTCTTTCTTTCACAAATCTCTGGTACAGAGAAGAAGCCCTAGACAAGAAGAACATCTGCTATCTGAATAAGAAGAACAATCAATCAAAAATCAAGAGTCTTCATTCTTCAACTCTCCAGGATACTTCAAAGGACAACATCAATTCCATATGTCAAGAAGTTCCTGAAGATCTTTTCTGGTCAAGGCTTAAAGATTGAAGGCCTATCACCCTGAAGCAAAGCTCCAGTTTTTCCTGAACCATTCTACATCTCAGGGGGATCTATTTGCTGACATCATATCCACTAAGTCTTCTCAATTGTATATTAAGAATGATAACTCACAATCATCTCTCATCCCCCCACTATATAAAGGGTTATAACGCCCTTCAAAAGTTATTCTTGGTTGCAAGTCACCTGACCAAAAGACTTGAGATTTGGTTTTTGAGCACCTGATTAAAAGCTCATTGGTGTCAGGCACCTGATCAAAAATCTGAGTGGATTCCTATCAGGGTGGTAGAAGAGTGGATGTACCCAGGTTGGGGAACCACTATAATTTATTGTGTTGTCTGGTTGCCCTTTCTTTTGTTCTTGCTGTGTTTGTGCTAACTAGGTCTGCTGTGTGTTTGTGATTATTTATTTGTTATTCTGCAGTTTTTATTTACAACAAAAGCTGTAAAGTTTTCTAAAGGATTTTAGGATACTCTATTCACCCCCCCCCCACCTCTAGAGTATTTCAGATCTAACACATCACTTTCAATTGGTATCAGAGCAGGATTCCCTTGGTTGTACAAGCTAACCATTGAACCAAAGATCTTGAGTTAGATGTGTCTTTACATTTCTATTAGATTTATTCTCACACAGCATGACACAGAACAAAGATTATGCAAGCACCAGACCTTCAGTATGCAATCTGAATAAGTTTGCCATATGGAAGGCAAGAATCAAATTGTACATGAATTCTATTGATGAGGATATTTTTAATTCTATCATGTCAGGTCCTCCTCAAGTCACTGCCTCCACATCTACAACAGCTTTAAGCACAAATGCAGTCCCACCACCTGAGTGGACTGAAGCACAGAAGAAGGCTAAAATTGTTGATGCCAATGTAATGAATATACTAGCACAAACAATGTCAAATGATATCTTTCAAAAAGTGGCTGAATGCACCTCAGCCAAAGCCATTTGGGACTCCCTAAATCAAATGGTGGCTGGATCAGCAGATGAAAGAAAGGATAAGAGATCCAATCTCATATCCCTGTATGATAATTTCAAGAAAAAGGAAGCTGAGACAGTAGTTGATATGTACAATAGGTTAAGCTCAATCATCAATAAGCTAAAAAAATTGGACAAGGACATCACCCTCACAGAGATGAATGATAAGATACTTATGTGCTTCCCAAGCAAATGGAATTCAAGGATCTGGCCCATCAAGGAGGCTAGAATCCTAAATGAGATTTCCACTGAATCTCTTTTAGGAAAGCTTAAGTCCTATGAACAGCTGATCAAATCCAGAGAGGCAGCTGAGCAAAGAACACCTCCTCTAGCAAGAAAAGAACAAAGCATTGCATTCAAGGCTGCTGAGGAGACAGAGACTCCAACCATGAATGAAGAACTGATGTCTCTATTTGCCAAGAGATTTTACAAGATGGCAAGGAAAGACTTCAGGAGAAAGTCATCAAGGCAGGATGACAAACCAAGGTATGCCAAAACGCTAACTAAAGAAGTTGTGTGTTTTGGTTGCAGAAAACCTGGACACTTCATCTCTGAGTGTCCAGAGAATCAGAAGAAAGAGAAGAGAAGAGAGAAAGATACCAGAAGACAACACAACAGCAGGCCTTCCTCCTGCAAATATGAGAAGAAGGAGAATGACTTTGTGGCTGAATCTTGGAGTGAAACTTAGGATGAATCATTATCTTCCAGCTCCAGTGAAGATGAAGAAGAGGAAAGGGCCAAAGAGGTCTGCCTCATGGCCATTGATGCCTCCAAGAGCCATTCAGAAGAAGAAGATTCCGACAATGAAGCAGTTTCAGATTCTGAAGCTGACAAGGTATTATCTTCCTTTGATTACAGTTCTGATTCATTTAAATCTGAATTTAAAATAATGTGCATAGACATAATTAACTCAGAAAAAGAAATTAAGACTCTTAGGGAAAAATTAGGAAACCTAGAGAATGTTAATTCAGAAAATAATAGGTTAAAGGATGAATTAACCTTAGCTAATGAACAAATTATATTGTTAAAGACTGAGCTATGTAAGGCTAAACAACTTGAGGAATCTCTCAATGGGAGAAGCCTCAAGCTGATGGACATCACAAGCATTGTAAATTCCAGATTGAATGTCAAGCTAGACTTGGGTGCTTCATCAAGTTTGCCCCCGATTCTCAAGAAGAACATTCTGACTACCCCCATTAAATTTGTTTCAGCTAAGGGGAAAGAAAAAATAAACCATAATCAAACTATAAAACAAATTCCAAAATCAAATAGTCAACATAACAAAAATCAGAAAATCACAAGTAAAAACAAAGTTCAGCAGAATTTGTCGAACTCAGATCGACAAAATGTTGCCCGTTTGTCGAACCCAACTCGACGAATGCTGAATGCAAACTTTAGCTATAATTATTCATCTAACTGTGATCGAAGAACTTTGTATGGTTCGTCGAGTAGAGGTCGACGAACGTGGGGCACATAAAATGAACATGTTCATTCTCTAGGCAGAGATCGATGATCTCATCCCAATTCGTCGAACTCTTGTCGACAAACTCACAATAATTCATCGAACCCAGAAAGACTTAACAAAAACTGTAATTTTAGCAACAACTCTAATAATTCTAGGAAACCATTTAATCCTGTAGCTGATTGGGTAATACTAGCTAGAAGATATCACCCACTAGGATATAAATCTCAACTAGAGTTTTTTGTAATATCTAGTTTTTCTTACCAGCAAAATAAGGAACCCAAGGTAACCTGGGTCAAGAACAACTAACTATTTTTACTGCAGGAAAAGTGCTGTCCAGTGTTAAATCAAACATGGTATCTGGACAGTGGTTGCTCCAAGCACATGACTGGCAGCAAGGACATCTTACACAACTATAAGTCCAAGCTGGGACCAAAGGTTATCTTTGGTGATTCAAAGTGTGGCCAGTCAGAAGGATATGGAGAAGTGAAGATTGGAGCAGTTACATTCAAGAAAGTGAATTATGTCAGAGGACTCAAGCATAACCTCATCTCTATAAGCCAGTTATGTGATGAAGGTTATCAGGTACACTTTAACTCATCTTCTTGCACTATTGCTAATAAAGAAAAACAAACTGTTTTAATTGGGAATAGACAAGGTAACATATACTTAGTTGATTTTATTTCTGCCAAATCTGATATCTGCTTACTTAATATAACTAGTAATCAGAATGATTTATGACATAAAAGGCTAGGTCATGTAAACTTGAAAAACATTGTTAGGCTATCAAAAGACAATCTTGTGAGAGGTCTAACTTCTGGTCCCTACAAGAAGGAAGGTCTATGCAGGGCTCGTCAACTAGGTAAACAAACTAAATCTAGTTTTAAATCTATTAATAAATGTGATTCACCTAGGATATTGTACCTGCTACACATGGATCTCTTTGGACCCATTAATGTACAAAGCCTAGGAGGAAAATCCTACACCTTAGTTATAGTGGATGACTTCTCAAGGTTCACTTGGGTGTCCTTTCTATGATCTAAGTCAGATACCTTTAAGGTTCTTACAGATTTTCTCAGGACCATATAGATTGAGTTCTCTACTCATGCTGCATTGATCAGAAGTGATCATGACACAGAGTTTGAGTCTCTTCTTATGTATGAGTTCTGTGAGAAGGAAGGTATCAGACACTGCTTCTCAGCTCCTAGAACTCCCCAACAAAATGGGGCAGCTGAAAGGAAAAATAGGACACTAATTGAAGCTGCAGGTACATTTCTTGCAGATGCTTACATGCCATTATCCTTTTGGGCAGAGGCTGTAAACACTGCAAATTATGTCCTGAACAGAATCTTGATAAATAAACTAAAGAATAGGACTTCTTCTGAATTACTTAAAGGGAAGAAACCTAAAATCAACTATTTTAAAGTATTTAGATGTATATGTTATATTCAAAACAACAATAAAAGATACATTAGAAAGTTTGAGGCTAAGGCTGAAGATGGAATCTTTCTAGGATATTCCAAAATAAGCAAAGCCTATAAGGTTTTTAATAAATCATCACTAAAAATTGAAGAATCTATCCATGTTACATTTGATGAAGCTAACATGTCTTGCAAGGAGAAAGAGATTTCTACCAAAATAACTTTGCAGGTACCTCACTTGTGTGAGAATTTGGATGGACTAAACCTCACCCAAGAGGTTCCAACACATACTTCTCCACAAGTCATTAAAGAAAGTGAAGATGAAGGCACTAAAGGAATTGATCTTCCCCCAACAACAAACATAATTCCACAAGAGGAATTAGTTCCTAATGCTGTTGCAGAACCAACTCCACCCACTGATCTTGTCACACTAAGGGATCACCCAAGATATCAAGTGATTGGAGACATATCAGCAGGTGTACCGACAAGGCATCAACTCAACCAAGATTTGATGCATGTCTATTTTCTCTCTCAGGTTGAACCTCTATCCATCCATGATGCAGAGCAAGATCCCCACTGGATCATTGCAATACAGGAGGAATTAGACCAATTTAAAAGATGTAGAGTTTGGGATTTGGTTCCAAGACCCCCTAACTACCCTGTAATTGGAACCAAATGGGTTTACAGAAATAAGTTGGATGCCCAAGGAGTGATTATGAGAAACAAGGCTAGGCTTGTTTCTCAAGGATATAGGATAGAGGAAGGAATAGATTATGACCAAACCTTTGTACCTGTGGCAAGGTTAGAGGCAATCAGAATATTCCTTGCATATGCAGCCTACAAGAGATTCAAGGTCTATCAAATGGATGTGAAGAGTGCTTTTTTGAATGGAGTATTAAAAGAAGAGGTTTATGTTGAACACTCTCCAGGTTTTATCTCTCCAACTCATGTCTCTTATGTTTTTAAATTGCATAAAGCTCTTTATGGTCTAAAGCAAGCTCCAAGAGCTTGGTATGAGACTTTAGCTAGCTTTTTGATAAAGCACAAGTTCATTAGAGGCATAGTAGATAAGACAGTTTTCACTAGACATCATAAGAACCAAATATTGTTAGTACAAATATATGTGGATGACATCATATTTGGGTCTTCTGATTCCAAATTATGCAAGAGGTTCTCTGACCTCATGCATTCCAAATTTGAAATGAGTATCATGGGTGAGCTCTCCAACTTCCTTGGTCTCCAAGTGAAGTAGCTCCCAGATGGCATCTTCATCTCCCAAGCTAAATATGCAAAAGAGCTTATCAAAAAGTTTGGGATGACTGATGCCTCAACAAAGAAAACACCTATGGATACCAATGCTGTAATAGACTCTGATCCACATGGGAAACCTGTTGACCAGAAATTATATAGGGGCATTGTTGGGTCCTTATTATATCTTACAGCTAGCAGACCTGATATCATGTTTGCCACATGCCTTTATGCTAGGTTCCAAGTGAATCATAAAGAATCTCATCTAATTTTCCTAAAAAGAATTTTGAGATATATAAAAAGTTGTCCAAGTCTAGGCCTATGGTATCCCACTAAATCAGAATTTGAGTTAACTGGATACTCAAATGCTGATTTTGCTGGATGCGGGGTGGACAGGAAAAGTACTTCAGGAACCTGCCAGTTCCTGGGTGTGAGATTAGTGTCCTGGTTTTGTAAGAAACAGTCATCTGTGTCTACCTCAACTACTGAGGTAGAATATATTGCAGCTGGCAGCTATTGTTCCCAGATGCTGTGGATTCAAAATCAATTACTAGACTATGGTCTCAACTTAAATAATTCAACTCTACTATGTAATAACACAAGTGATATTGCTATAGCACATAATATAGTTCATCATAGTAGGACCAAGCATATAGACATTAGACATCATTTCATAAGAGAGTGTGTAGACAAAAACAAAATTAAACTTGTCTATATCTACACTGATTTATAAAGAGTTGACATCTTCACCAAACCTCTGGATGAAAGAAACCATCTGTTCTTTGAAAATCAGCTTGGAATGATTAATGGAGAAGACTTAGTTTAGTTTCTATCTGCACTCGACGAATTTTCCAAAGTTCGTCGAACGGAGCTCGACGAACTAGGGAAAGTTCGGGAGATATTCGTCGAACGGAGGTCGACAAACTCTCTGTTAGTGAAGTTGTTCTCGTCGAACGGAGATCGACGAATCCACATCAGAAACCTTTCATCGAACGGAACTCGATGAAATGTCTTCAAATCTTCAGACTGAGCTCGACGAATTATTTAACTCTAAATTATTTCGTCGAACCCAGATCGAAGAATGTTTTAATTTTCGTGGAACGGAGTTTGTCGATTCATATTCTGGAAAACCCTATATCAAGGTTTTCTTCTTCCTCCATCCTACGCTTTCTGTTCCTTTGCACTTGATCGTCGTTTTCCTCTTGTAGGTACTCTCATGGCTATTCCAACAGGAACCCTTGCTGCGATGAAGTTCGATACCGGTTTCGATGTCGACTTTGATTCGTTTCAGCATTCAGACCCAATTTTCTGAATATTCTGGAACTTCTGGAAGAGCAGCATCTGAAGAATCTGATGACAACAAGGATTAAGCTATCTGGAACAGAGATCAGAGAATGGGTTTATACATCTTCAACCACAGAGGAGAATACCATGACTGGATCAATTGCAGGTAATACTGTTTCTCTCTCTCCCACCGTATTAACTGAAATTTTTGGATTGCACAATGGTGAAGATGAACTGGAAGTTGATTCTGAAGAATATGATCAAATATTGAGTTTGATGGGTTATACTGGAGATAACCCTAATAAATTATTGAAGAAACACTTATCTGCAGAATTCAAGTTTCTGGCAGATATTGTCAAGAAAGTCTTGCTAGGCAAGCACACTGCACATTATTATATAACCAGGCATCAATTTCTGGTTATATGTGCAGTGGTTAATAAGAAGCAAGTGGACTGGACTCAAATCATCTTTGATCTAATAAAGAAAAAGAATAACAAAAAGGAAGTTTGTTTTGGAAGGATCCGGGGGATCTTTTTGAAGGAACAAGCTGCTGAATCACTGGTCTCCCCGACCATATTCTTCAATACCAGCAAAAGGCTAACTTGTGCGATATTTGGAAGGTGGGAGAGGATAATAACAAAGCCTTCTAAGGCCTCATCCTCTGCCACCGAAGCTTCTGAGAGCACAAGGGCTGTTACAACCACTCCCCACCATGCTGAAGAGATAATTCCACCCTCACCATCTCTTCCAGCACTCCAAACCCAACTACCACACACCACAGTCCTCCCACCTCAACCTCAGACTCAACAACAACCCCAACAACAATCACAACCACAACCATCTGTTCCTGTTCTTACTCCAACTACATCTCCTGCCACCTCTCCACCAATAGATCTCACAGACATCCCTTTTTCCCCTATTCAGGAATATCATCAACCCTCCCTTTCTACAACACCACCTTCATCTCCTCTTCCACCACACTTGTCCTCCATACCATCCTTCAATCTACTGTAATCTCCTCGCACTACTCCTCCTCCTCCAACTGAATCCATCCAGGATGTCCAAATGCAAGATACTCCTCCTCCAACCCCACCAACTACTACCATCCCTCCATCTATCTCCACTCAACCACCTTCTGGAACACCTTCTGCAACTCCACCACTGGATCCCTCCACCATCTCATCTATCATTACCCTCATCACACCCCACTTTAAAATAATAATAGCAGAGGCCATTACCCCTCTTGCTACTTCCATATCTACCCTATCTGCCCAGATATCTTCCCTCACTGCTGCCCCATCTTCAGTAAGGGGCCTGGCTCTAGTTTACACTGAAACCTGGCAGGGGGAGATGCTTGATGAAGAAGCTGCAGTAGAATCAGTAGCAAATGCAGTAGTAGCAACAACAGAAGATACAGATTTTATTGATTTCATTCATTTTATTGAGACTGACATGGATTTATATGAGTTACTGAAGAGATTCTTACTACTGGAGATTTTATTTTAAATCCCATAGTAGATTTAGCACATTTGTTGAACATTTTTGACACTACATTTTTGAGCTTCCTTCCAGCAGATTATACTAAGCCATCTTTGGCTATTGTCCCCTATTCTTCACCAATTTGTCCAAAAGTTGCCAAGCAACTCAGGGTCATTTTTGCTACTTCAGAGCCTGCAGTCATGTCATCCTCTCTAGAAGCTATTTCTGCTCCACGCTTTGTGATGGATGACTCTCCAATACCAGATCTTGATGCTTTGATCTTGGCTGACATTGAAGAAGAGAATAAGACAGTTGCTGAAAGCATTGTCATAGTTAGCTCTCCAGCTCCAGATCCAATTGCATTTTCTCCTCTAGCTCCATCTCAAACTGAGAAGCTTGTTATTTCTGTTGAGGCCCTGAAAGCTTAAAATGATCTATATGATAATCCTTAGGGATCTGAAGATGATGATGATGATGAGGATAAGGATTCAGATGAGGATCCAAAGAAGAAGAAAGTATCTAAGAAAAGTAAAGCTCCTCCTCCTCCTGCTCCAAAACCAAATCGAGCAAATGACACTCCCTACTATATCCTTCAGAAGATAACTCCATATAAAGGGATGTCAGCTTGGATGTGGTTATCCAAGAATGAACAGAAAGAGAGGAAGAGAAGCAGAAGATATTCCCCTCCACCAACTCACAGATATAGAAAGGACCCTCCTCCACCCCTTCTCCAGCTGATGGTGCTTCAGACACAACTTCTCAAAGGACTACCCAATTTCAAACTTATCAAAGACATCAGGGTAGGTCCTTGATGAGTCCACTTTATATACCTATTTTCGGACTCATCTGAGCTAGTTTTCACGTGTTTGCACTTCACTTTTAGTTTTATATCGTTCATATCTCTTCTTATCTTTACTTCCATAGGAAGTGCACATTTTTGCCCGTGGTTGTGTATTTTGTTACTTTTATTGTTTGTACTCCTTTTTGTGATTGCCTGGAATGTCTGCACATATCAGTGATTGGTTTTTCCTTTCGATAAAGGGGTCGTGTGCGTGTTCCGGGATGGTTGTGAAACAGGAATACTGCGCACAATCATGGGATCTAATACGTACGACCACTGGTCGTGCGCCCCTGACCGTGCGCACTACTCTACGTTTTCCAGAATCAGCCTGGGGTAAGCGCACGACCACTGGACATATTGCGCATGACCACCGGTCGTGCGCCACTAATCGTGTGCATTGATTCCTCTTTTCTGGAGTCCTGTCTGGGTAATCGCATGATCATTGGACTTAGTGCGCACGACCACTGGTCGTGTGCCACTACTCGTGCGCATTATCCAAGTTCTTCTTCCTGATATTCCATGCCAGTGTGCACGAGCACAGGACATAGTGCGCACGACCACTGGTCGTGCGCCTGTGATCGTGCACATTGTTCATTTCTGCTTTTGTATAAATAGTGCAGTTTCCGCCCTAATTCGGGATCGCTCATTTTCCTCCACCGTTTTCATCTCCGAGGAGGGATTCTGTCGTCCTCCTTCATCTTCCACCCTAGGGAGGTGCTCCGGGCAAGCTTTCACAGCCAAATCAAAGCCGGAGCTTCCTCTCGGCCTCCTCCTTCATCCTTGAGCTTCAAGAAGGACTTGACCTAGCTTTCTCCATCAAGCAAGGGGAAGTTGTGCCATCCTCCACCAGATTGTGACACGAAGAAGACGGGCCATTGGAAGGTGGTGACAGCCCTTCTCTACCCCGGACGCAGTTGCAGACCGAGCTTGGACGCGGATTGACAACCCGACGATTCCAACTGTGAATCCTCAGCAAGGCTTCGGATCCGGTCGATTTCGCACACTTTTCTTCTCTTGTTGTTGATAGTTTAGTTGAACTCTTTGTATTTGATGAAGCTATGCTTAGTGTAATATACGTTTATCTGTAATCATGTCTATGTGATTGTATATTTTCGTTATATTTACTTGAGGTGCGCCTATTTGTCCATCCACCATCCATCCGCCCTTGCCGCACTAGCAATTGCTAGTGGCGTGTGTAGCGAAGAGGTGCTCACAACCCTCATTCCGCTGTTCTAACCACCTCATCCGCAAGCCTACTCGCCCATCCACCTAGTGATTCGGTGCATAGTGGGCCGACTAGTCTTCCATCCCGCCTGGCGAAGCATCGCATAGCGGCGTTGCATAGGAGTAGTTGATAGTGTTTTATTTTCTTTGTCCGCAATATCAAAGCCCCCATCGTTACCGCCGACCCTAAGTACTTTAATCTCAAGTCCTCCTCGAAATTAACTCCACCTTACTGTGTTCCTTGTGAGATCGATACTTGGGAAAGCCCCCATTTTATATTACTTGTGCGACCGGTTCACTGCCGTGATCTTAAGCATCAAATTTTTGGCGCCGTTGTCGGGGAACACAGTCGTGTGAGTTTTTGTAGAGGAAGATAAGAGATCGAAGCCCTTTTTCATTTGTTCATATCACTATCTTCTTTATTTTAGTTTTTAGCATTTGTGTTTGTTTTTATTTGTTCCTATTCTAATTTTAATTTTGCTGTAGCAGGTTTTCCTATTCTTTTATTTGTGCTGTATAGTTAATTATTGCTTAGAAACTTTCTGTTGGTTAATTATTCTTGTTGCACCATGTATTCTTATATGAATATCCGTTGCCGATGGTGCGGGGATTATAGGCATGGTAGTGATGAGTGCCCCACTGAAGAATGGGAGCATAATTCTCGTGGTTGTGTGTATGGAGCACCGTCTTCTTATGGTACTTCATACACCCAACCCAGATCTTATGGTCACTCCTCTTCTACGCCTTCATCTTTTTCATATTCCTCTCTGATCCCACCTGTACCGAGGAGTAATGGAAAACGATGTTTGTGTTGTCGTAGCACCGACCACGTGTTGAAAGATTGCGCAGAATTTCAGCGCTAGTTGGAGGACGATGATGAACCGGGTATCTGATTCATTCCATCCACCTCTCAATCGGCTGCCCCTTCTAATTCTGATGATATGTTCGCAGCACCACCTTGTCTATGGGGGACTGCTGCGGATATACACATCAGACTTTCTGCTGATCGGTGTGACGACATTGTGGCACCGTCTCTCCCCATGAACTCTTCCCCTCTTGCTGATTCACCCTCGGAGGAACCTGCACATATTTTCTCTGATGCTGTTGTTCCTCCGCCTTCTTTGCAAGAATTATCTATCCCTATTTTTAGTGAGTCGGTTGATGATGTTCGGCCGGATTGTGATTCTGAGCCTTAGGATGTGCCCATGTTTGACGAGGATATTATTTTCATTAATGGACAGTATTACGTCTTGGAACATGTGGATGCACCGAGGTGTGTTGATGAGGATATACTCTTTGTTGAGGAAGTTTCCACTTCCTTGATGGATGAGGAGGTCCAAACCACCACCGAGGACCTCGAGCTTGTGGATTCCCCTCGCCATGACTCATATGATGTCATCGATGATCTATGTCGGGATCCTGCTAGGAGTGAGACCGGGACCACTCTTCCTATTTCAGATTATTTTAGTTCTTCTTCTCCTTTATTTCTTGATCCCCCTTCTTTATCTGAACCCGTACGGGTTGAGTCTTCGCAGGTGCTTCAGGAGGACTTGGAGCTTTCAGCTCGAGTCATCGATGGTAGCATCCTCTCTCGTGAGGAGGTTGATTCCTCCTCTGTTGAGAAAGCTCCATTGATTCCTTTCTCCTCCTGCTTTCTCCATGTAGTAGACGATACCTTGCTGGGCAAGGATTCATTTTGTGGTGAGAAGAGTGAGGACCAGCGCTCCTTCTCTTCTTACTTCCTCTTTCCTCTACCTGTGTTGGGCAGGTATTACTATTTAGGTAGAGGGGTAACTGTTCTATCGCCGTATTGGTACCCGTTACTGAAACGGATATTGGAACAGTTTCCTGTGCATTTTTCTTTTCATAGGCCCATTAGCTAGAACCTTTTCGTAGCTGAATAAGTCGTGCTGGGATGACAATAACCCCAGTACTTATCTTTCATTTTCTGCATTTTATTTTTCATGTCTATTTTAGTTTTAACATTTCTTTTTGTATATTTTGTTTTGTTTTTGCGGAGCTCACCCCTGCAGGTATTCTTGACAACTTCGTGTTGGTGGGGTTGTGATTCTTCGTATGGCGGGCCTGCTTCAGGTTTCCACTCGTCTTCTGGTATGCTCACTGGCTGAGCATTGGGTAACCTCTTCCCTTAGCTCTTTATGATTTTTAATTTCTCCATCATATGATGTGTCGTTTAGTTTAGGTCTGGGGGAGATCCAGTTTTGTTACCTTTTGCACGTGCACATCTCATGTGCATACTAGAAGCCTTTATAGTTTTATTTTGATTAATTCATTGCACTACACACCACTTCACCCACACGAGCGCGTGCTTTGCTTTTTGCATGCTGCGAGTTAAACTCGTTTCTTTTGTTAGATTTGGGAAAATTATGGTGCTGGCTTAGGATTATGAGACAGAGTAAAATGTTGACCTTGTTGTGTTTCTAATCAACTGCTCTCGTCTCGTGTAGAAATTCAAGTAGATTAAATTTTTCTGTATGCTTATAGTTTTATATTTTTCTATTTACGTAAAGACTTTTTATTCTACTCAAAAGTTGGTGAATCCGGTATGAATCAAACGGTAGTGTAGGGATGTGTGTAGCCGCCACTAGCCTAATTTTGCTCGAGTCGGGAGGAAGGATTATCTTTCTCGGTGGCTAAGAACTTGCCCCAAGCTACTCTCGAAGCATAGGTGCATGGTTAGTCAAGCGTAAGCGTGATGTAGGCCATCATTTTGGCCCGATTGAGCTTTGTACCGTTCCTAACGCCTTGTTCTCGCTAGCCCCGTTGTGCCTACCCTTCTTTTGATTCAGCTCCACCTTCATTCACCAAAGCCCCATAGCCTATCCTAGTCACACACCCAAGTCGAGTTTAGTGTTTTATATTTTCATATTGGGATGTGATGTGGTGTTATTATTTATGAAAATGTGGAAGTGCTCCCAAGTTTATATCTGCTGAATTGTGCAAATAAAATGAAGAAAAAGAAAAAAAAGAGAAAAATATTTGTAAAGAAAAAAAAAGAAGTGAAAAAAAAGTTTAAATTGAAAATCTTTATGGAAATGTGATTATATTTGGAGTAGGCGGTGCACACACCCAGTTGTTAAAAGTTAAGTCTGGAGGTGTGGTGCACCCGCATTTATTTTGGTTAGCTGATGGATTCTTTCTTTGATAGCTCATTTGGGTTAGGTGCATAGCCTTCCTTTTTATCATTGTTTACCTCACCATAACCTAAGCCCCGTGATTATCCTAAAGTCCTACAGATTTGCGCTTGAGTCTAACTAGTGCCGTGGAGAGAGTGTGAACGGGCAAGCGTATGGTCCCCGACATTGGTGGATTCCTTTGGAGGTGATCCTGAGCCCCGATCTTTGGCAAAGCTCACCTTAGTGGTCTGCCTACTTTCTTCCTATATGTGACGGGTTGATTCACCGTGATTCTATCTTTGAGTAGTAATAAAATTTTGATACACATTGTGAAAAATATAAACTATTTTGTATACTTAGAAATTTGTTCTATTATATTTTTACGCACGCGAGCATGCGACTTCGCATGGTACTTCGTATCGTAATTTCTTTGTTAACTAGTATTTTTACCTATCTACTTAGATTTTGTTTGCTCGGGACGCGCAAACAGTTAAGTCTGGGGGTGTGATGAGTCCACTTTATATACCTATTTTCGGACTCATCTGGGCTAGTTTTCACGCATTTGCACTTCACTTTTAGTTCTATATCGTTCATATCTCTTCTTATCTTTATTTCCATAGGAAGTGCACATTTTTGGCCGTGGTTGTGTATTTTGATACTTTTATTGTTTGTACTCCTTTTTGTGATTGCCTGGAATGTCTGCACATATCAGTGATTGGTTTTTCCTTTCGGTACAGGGGTCGTGTGCGTGTTCTGGGATGGTTGTGAAACAGGAATACTGCGCACGATCATGGGATCTAATGCGCACGACCACTAACCATGCTCCCGTGACCGTGCGCACTACTCTACGTTTTCCAGAATCAGCCTGGGGTAAGCGCACGACCACTGGACATATTGCGCACGACCACCGGTCATGCGCCACTGATCGTGTGCATTGATTCCTCTTTTCTGGAGTCCTGTCTGGGTAATCGCACGATCATTGGACTTAGTGCGCATGACCACTGGTCGTGCGCCACTACTCGTGCGCATTATCCCAGTTCATCTTCCTGATATTCCATGCCAGTGCGCACGAGCACAGGACATAGTGCGCACGACCACTGGTCGTGCTCCTGTGATCGTGCGCATTGTTCATTTCTTCTTTTATATAAATAGTGCAGGTTCCGCCCTAATTCGGGATCGCTCATTTTCCTCCGCCGTTTTCATCTCCGAGGAGGGATTCCGCCGTCCTCCTTCATCTTCCACCCTAGGGAGGTGCTCCGGGCAAGCTTTCACCGCCAAATCAAAGCCGGAGCTTCCTCTCGGCCTCCTCCTTCATCCTTGAACTTCAAGAATGGCCTGACCTAGCTTTCTCCATCAAGCAAGGGGAAGTTGTGCCATCCTCCACCAGATTGTGACACGAAGAAGACGGGCCATTGGAAGGTGGTAACAGCCCTTCTCTACCCCGGACGCAGTTGCGGACCGAGCTTTGACGCGAATTGACAACCCGACGATTCCAACCGTGAATCCTCAGCAAGGCTTCAGATCCGGTCGATTTCTCACACTTTTCTTCTCTTGTTGTTGATAGTTTAGTTGAACTCTTTGTATTTGATGAAGCTATGCTTAGTGTAATACACGTTTATCTGTAATCATGTCTATGTGATTGTATATTTTCGTTATAATTACATGAGGTGCGCATATTTGTCCATCCACCATCCATCCGCCCTTGCCGCACTAGCAATTGCTAGTGGCATGCGTAGCGAAGAGGTGCTCACGACCCTCATTCCGCCGTTCTAACCACCTCATCCGCAAGCCTACTCGCCCATCCACCTAGTGATTCGGTGCATAGCGGCCCGACTAGTCTTCCATCCCGCCTGGCGAAGCATCGCATAGCGGCGTTGCATAGGAGTAGTTGATAGTGTTTTATTTTCTTTGTCTGCAATATCAAAGCCCCCATCGTTACTGCCGACCCTAAGGACTTCAATCTCAAGTCCTCCTCGAAATTAACTCCACCTTACTCTGTTCCTTGTAAGATCGATATTTGGGAAAGCCCCCATTTTATATTACTTGTGCGACCGGTTCACTGCCGTCATTTGCTGTGATCGGAGAGTGCGCGGGAATCGCCATTTCACTTCTCCAGCTGCTCCATCACTTCTACCTTCGTCGGGAAGCCATTTCCAACTACTCTGAAGCTTTTCAACACTCCGGCGAAGCCCTCGGCCATTGATGACTTCAACTCCAAGCTTTCCTGCAGAGTTGGTGAAGTAGATAACCTAAAGAACGGACTTAAAGGCCTTCGAGGTGACAGATCGTTGGTACCGGAAGCCTCCTTGGACTGAGCCCAGAAGCGGATTGACAACTCGCTACTCCGGCCACGACCCGCGGTGGATCTTCATTCTCTTTTGGTTTACTCCTCTTCCCCTTCCTCTGTGTTATGAATGTTTTGTGCAGTGTAATGAACATTTCCATCCCTGAACATCAAGTTTATTTTATAGATAATGGAATGTTAGTCTCTTCTTATGCTTGTGAGTTCTGTCTATGAATGTGCCTCGCTCACCCCACATCCACTTCATTCATGTGCCTTGTCCGATTGCAATCCACACAAGAACACTGCAATCCATTAGCTTCCCTTCCACTCGCCCAACTAAAGTTCGGCATCGCGGCCGACAAACCCACTTCACCTAGCGAATCGGTGCCTTCGACCCGCATAGCTTTTAATAGTTCAGTAGATCAAACATCCACAATCTCCCTTGTCCGCTATTTCCTTTTTGTTCTATTTTTAACTCTCATAACGATATTCTCGTTACTATTGTCGTTCTACACTAATTGCATTCCTCAAGAGACCGACACTCGGGGATTTATTCCCAAAACTTTATTACTTGTGCGACCGGTGCGCTTGCCGTATTACACGCATCAGTCCTCATCCTCAAAAAGTAGGTGATAAGAGATGAACGGATGGGGTGGCCAGGTGAACTTGTTGACCTTTCTAACAACAATGCCAAGAGCTGAAGGAAAGGATTCCCTCAGAATATACTGTCAAAGTACACTTAAGAGGCTTGAGAAAGCAACAAGTTTTTCAATGTTGATGATTATATGAAATTGCAGAAGCATAGTCCCCAGTGCCAATCTTTGAAGATTATAAGGGCTGCTGATCCAAACAGAGAAATTATTGTTACTAAGCCAGAGACAGAGCAAAGAAGAAAAGCCAAAAGAGAAGAAGCAAAAGAAATTGTTTTGAACTGGTTAATTTCAGTTTAAATGCTTTCTTACTTTATCTGTATTTATATACTGATGTGTTCATTTTTCTTCAATATATGTTTTTCGCTTTGTTTACGTCTGAGTCTGTAATTAGTGATCCACCCAAATAGGGGGAGATTGTTGGATCCCTAGTTGATTTGGGCTTGGTTTACGTTAGGATCTTATGACCCACTGTATAGCCATACAGAGTCAAAAAAACACTAAATGAACCAACTATCATCAGCTGCCAAAGTCAAGACTTAGAGATTTTCCAAAGACTAATAAAATGAGTTCGATGTTCGTCGATTAGGTCATAGTCGTGTCAGGTCGATGATCTCAGAGAAATTCTCGAGAGCTCGATGAACTTAATTCTCAGGTCGAAGATCTTTGGTCTCTAACTTCTGCTCTAAGTCCAGACTTTATTCTCTAGACTCCAGTCAGAACTTAGTTCTTCGACGATTTCTGGTTCTCTACTTCAACTTATTAATCCAGAAGCCTCTCAGTTTTCTAAGTCAGAATTATGTTCAATAGCGAATTCATTGTCAGCTCGCAAACTTTGACAACTTTGGCTAGAGTTATCTCAACTCGACGAAACCAATGGTCGACGATTTTTGGATACACTTCAACACTTTCATTCCAGAAGCTCGACATTCTAAGAGACTTAGACGAAACCAGTCTCGACGAACTCCATACACAAAAAAGAAAGTTTCTAGAGAATCTTCTGTTTTAGCTCGACGATCTTGGAACTTAGCTCGACGAACAGAAGTCTTCTGGTCGACGAACACAGCAAATCGGCTAGACGAACTGTGAACACAGCTCGACGATTTCTATTGTCTGTTCGACGAATCTAGACTTAGTTATTTCCTTCCTTCTGTCCCCTTCTTACTGCAATAATTCCTGTGTAATTAATGCTCAAATATTCTCTGAATATAACCGTTAAAAGGAGCATTGATTATGGTCTTCTCCAGGATTATTGCTTGCCATTTTTCCATGGGACTATTGGGGAAATAGTTCAATGTAGTTTATTCTCAAGGCCGTCAGCATTGACTGCAGAGGATTTCAAATTTCGAAAGACAATTTTTGACAGGAAATCTAAAAGAGATTTTCTCTCTTTTCATGTAAAAAAAAGATAGAGCACACAGACACACAGATAGTTAGTAACTCAGTTAGTCTGAATCAAGAAATTATCTGCTCTTTCTTTCACAAATCTCAGGTACAGAGAAGAAGCCCTAGACCATAAGAATATTTGATATCTGAAGAAGAAGAACAATCAATCAAAAATCAAGAGTCTTCATTCTTCAACTCTCTAGGACACTTCAAAGGACAACATCAATTCCATCTGTCAAGATGTTCCTAAAGATCTTTTCTGGTCAAGGCTTAAAGATTGAAGGTCTATCACCCTAAAGCAAAGCTCCAATTTTTCCTGAACCATTCTACATCTCAGGGGGAGCTATTTGCTAACATCATATCCACTAAGTCTTCTTAGTTGTATATTGAGAAAGTGAAGACACAATCATCTCTTATCCCCCCACTGTATAAAGAGTTATAACTCCCTTCAAAAGTTATTCCTGGTTGCAAGGTACCTGACCAAAAGACTTGAGGTTTGGTTTTTGAGCACCTGATCAAAAGCTCATTGGTGTCAAACACCTAATCAAAAATCTGAGTGGATTCCTACCAGGGTGGTAGAAGAGTGGATGTACCCAGGTTGGGGAACCACTATAATTTATTATGTTGTATGATTACCCTTTCTTTTGTTCTTGCTGTGTTTGTGCTAACTAGGTCTGCTGTATGTTTGTGATTATTTATTTGTTATTCTGCAATTTTTATTTACAGCAAAAGCTGTAAAGTTTTCTAAAGGATTTTAGGATACTCTATTCACCCCCCCCCCTCTAGAGTATTTCAGATCTAACACATCACTTTCATCCTCCTTCTCGATAGAGAACGGGACTGCAAGAGGCAATACAAAAGGCAATAATATAGTTGCAGAGGCAACAAACAAGCATCCCAGACTAGAGAAATAACACAAGATGCAGAAGAAAAAGAAGAACACATATTCAAATCAAGAGCCTTCTTCATTCTTCACTCCAGGATTCTTCAAGGATAACAAAACTTTATCAGTCAAGAAGTTCCTGGAGATCTTCTGGTCAATGCTAAAGATTGAAGACCTACTCACCCTGAAGCAAAGCTCAATCTTCCTGAACAACTCTATAATTCAGGGGGAGTTTTGTTAACATCAAAGATCCACTAAGTCTTCTCAGTTGTATTTGAGAAAGAGAAGACACCATCACTCTCTCATCCCCTCACTATACAAAGGATTCTTTAACTCCCTTCAAAAATTATTCCTTGGTTACAAGTCACCTGATCAAAAGACTTGGGATTGGTTTTTGAGCACCTGATCAAAAGCTCATTGGTGGCAGTCACCTGATCAAAACCTATTAGTGGATTCCTACCATGGTGGTAGAAGAGTGGATGTACCCAGGTTGGGGAACCACTATAAAAATTCTTATGTTGTATGGTTGCCAACTTTTTCTTTTGTTCTCGCTGTGCCTGTGCTAGTTAGGTTTGTTGTGCATGTGATAGTTTAGTTTCTACTGTGCCTGTGGTAGATTAATTTATCCTAGGACTACTTTTTACTCTCAGCCAAGTTCTGGTATCAAATAGCTTCCCAACTCTGTAATTTTTATTAATCATCAAAAAACATTAAAAGTATTAAAGATACTGTATTCACCCCTCTCTAGAGTATATCAGATTTAACCCTCACTTTCAGATTAATGACGAGGTTTGCTGAAATTAAACTATTGGTAACTGTACTAAACAAAAGATTGATGAGATTTAATTGATAGATCCTTAAGTCAACAAACAGTTTGGTGAAACATGTTGTACAATTGACTTGGTGGAGTTTCATAATCAATCGAAGGTAAAAGTTAGTGAATATTACATGTGCATGTGGAATATCATGATAGTTTGTGAACTTCTTGCGGAAGCATGATTATTTATGAATACTTAGTTTAAAAGAGTATTGGATAAGCTATTACATGTTTATGTGGAATACTGGTTAAGGAATGTATGAGTAATCCACTGCCTTGAGTTGAGTCGCCCTACGGGTAGCAGTGTGGGAGTGGTATGTTGTAACATCCCTCAAACAACTAGACCGCTAGGAGTGGTTTTGCCATAACTAGGTCATGACAAAACCCAAGGAAGCCAAAGAGAATTGGCTTAGGTCGGGAAGTTACTTAGAAAATATTTGGGCATGGGGCGTTGAGTGCACTCAATGCCATGGAATAATTGGCGTTGAGTGCGTTGAGTGCACTCAACTCCATAGACAGATTGGTGTTGAGTGTGTTGAGTGCACTTAACTCCATGGACTGATTGGAGCTGAGTGCATTGAGTTCACTCAACGCCATTTTTCTTAGAGGAATGTCCTGGCTTGAGGCGTTGAGTGCGTTGAGTTCACTCAATGCTATATACTGAATGATGTTGATTACGTTGAGTATACTCAACGCCATTTTAACTAGAGAAGTATCTGGCTCAAGGCGTTGAGTGCGTTGAGTTCACTCAATGCCATGGACTGATTGGCGTCGAGTGCGTCGAGTGCACTCAACGACATTATAGAACCAGTCGGATTCGTCGAACTAAGCAAATAATTCGTCGAGCAGAGCATATTCATTGAACTGAGTTCGACGAATTGAGCCATTTTGGAATTAGGAGCATATTTGTCAAACGAGGTTCGACGATTGGAGCAAGGTTGTTGAACTAGGCTCAGAGTTCGTCAAATGGAGTTCGACGAACAGAGCTAGTTTGCTGAACCTGCTGAACTATATTCAGAGTTCGTCGAATGGAGTTTGACGAACAACGCAAGTTTTCTAGACTAGGTTCAGAGTTCGTCCAATGGGGCACATTCCTCTAATAGAGTTCAATGAATGGAGCAAATTCGTCGAACGGAGTTTGTCGAACAAAGCAAATTTGTCGATCTAAGCCTCTTTTGAATTGGTGACTTAGTGGAGATCGAAAATTAGGGCTTCATGGCCATGGAGCCTCCATAACTCCCACCTTTATGGGGCTTTTATTCCTATGAGGGAGAGGAGGAGATTCAGGAGGTGGCCGACCATTAATTTAGTTCAGCCCCTTAATTTGGTTGAAATTGAAGGGGTGAAGTTAATGGCCATTAATAAATTTTAATGACATTTGGGAGTTACAAGCCTCCTCTCCCAAATTCCCTCTTTAAGGACCTTCAACAGGGTAAGGGCAATCGTTTCCCCCAATTCCTTTTCATTTCCGTTGAGGTTGGTGTAGAAGTTGCAGAGGAGCCAGAAGCTCGGTGGCCGAAATGGTGAGGAGGCAAAGCCCACGCCTTCAGGCCACAAATCAGGTCCTCCTCTACTCCTTATTCATGGATTAGATCTTAGGAATCTTTAGGTATAAGAATTGGGCTCAGTTGAGCCGATTCCAAGCTTCAAATTCCATGAATTTTTAGATTTGGGCTTCCTCTCGGGTTTGCCGGAAATCGGCGGTCATGCCGATGCCTGACGATAGCTCCCACCTCAACGGAGGTGGTGGCGGTGGTGGCCGACCATGGAAGTGGCCGGATGGCCGGCAAATGGGCTTGGAATATGTTCCAGGTTGGGTAGATCTCAGCCATTGGCTGGAGGAAGAAGAAAACTAGGAGCCACTCCATTTGCTTTAAGATCTGTGCTAGATCTAGTATATTAAGATTTGTTTTATGTATTTTCTGGCACAGTTATTGGGCTGAATTAAATTAATTACTAAAAATAATTATCTCCCCTACAACAAAAGTGGTCTACATGGAATTGTATCCCTATGAGTCTAGTTTATTATAAAATTGGTTTGAACCAATTTGGAGTTCAGGTCAGACCACAACACTCATTTTTTGTGGTCTGTACCTATGCTAGGTTAGAGATTGTTTTGAGTGCCCCCATCAATCCAGGGATCTAAATGAATTGAAATTTTGGATGGAGGTCACTCTTACCTATACCTAGAACATATCCAAGAATGGGAATTTTTGGAAAAAACGTCTCCTAAAGTTTTTGTAGAAATTTAATAATCCATGTAGGAATTATTTAAAGGGTCTAAATACCTCCAAACCCTCCCAAATTCTGGTGAGCGGTTCTTTGGATCAATATAGGACTTTATATAAAATTTCATCCCATTTGGAGATGATTTGGTTTTGAATTTGGTAAACCCTATCTTAGGCCAAAAAGGGTTAATTAGGTTAAGATGTCCCTTGTGGTATTGAGTGAACAAATCACCTCAACAGATGTTGAAACTTGGGACTCTGATCTGTTATGATATTCAACACCCTCACATGGAGTTTGGGGTGGATTAGGGTGGATTTGCCCTAGGACGCTAGTTCTAACCTTAAGGTTGAACTTTGCGGGTTTGTGAAGGACATGAGGTGATATTTCCTTATATGGACTTGGTGTTTAGTCCATGTGATCTTAGGGTGGTGAAATGCCTTAGTAAGGAATTTAGTGACATTTGGACTTAGGCACACAACTTAAACAAATTAGGTATAGTTTAGGCCTATACCTTTTAGGAAAATATTGAAGGGGTCATACGACTTTGGATCCTTATGAAATTTTGGTAGAAGAGTTTTATAACATTATGAGTCTCTGGAAATTATTGTAGGATGTTTGGAAGATATTAGCTCATACTTGTAGTTATAATCTTTATGTTACCCCTAAGGATGATTTTGATAAAATCATGGTTAAACTCACTTGGAGTTGTATTAAACTTAGTCAGTGATGATTTTATGATCATATTAAAGCTCTGGTAATTTTTATGTAATTTTTGGACTATGATTTATGGTACTCCCTTCATTAACTCTAATTATTTGAATTTCCTTGAATTAATTATTTAGAGGTTATTACATTTATAAAACTCTGTGAAATTTGGTATTCATTGATATTTTTCTATCATATGATATTCATAATATTTGAGAGGCCATAACTTAAGGAAATCTAGTACTTCATGTTAAAAATTACTCATGGCCTAATTTTTGGAAATATTTATTAAATGCTACATTAATTAGGAAAATTACAAGTCTCTGGATTTGGGCTAAATGTGTCATGATAGACCCTCTGTAACACCCCAAAGCCCAAATTTGTGTTCAGGCTGGGTGACACGCCCTGGGACACGGGCGGGTCCCAAGCCGTGTCCAGCTCTGTACTCGAGTAGGACTCGAGTGGGACTCAAGTGGGCCTCGAGTGTGTCT
This sequence comes from Platanthera guangdongensis, assembly GCA_039583875.1. Classification (NCBI taxonomy): domain Eukaryota; kingdom Viridiplantae; phylum Streptophyta; class Magnoliopsida; order Asparagales; family Orchidaceae; genus Platanthera; species Platanthera guangdongensis. Next base: position 11,636,049 of record CM077159.1, on the reverse strand, counting down.
CGAGTGAGGCACACGGCCTGGGACACAGGCATGTCCTAGGCCGTGTCCTCCTATGGTCGACAAACTTCTCTAGTGGTTGACGAAATTCACTCGAGACAGCGAACATGGCCATGTTCTGGTTGACACGGGAGTGTCAACATTGACACGGGCGTGTCGATAACCCTTGTTCTCTTCAGAATGTTCTTGTTCCTGTATCGATTGAAGAACATGCCATGCCACACGGGCATGTACTGAGTGACACAACCGTATCAAGGTTTACACGGGCGTGTCTAACCCCGTGTCTTGGTCAGGTTTAAGTCGGTTCCTTGCTGCTTAAGGAACATAGCCTGTGACACGGGCGTGTCACAAACCGTGTCAGCCCAAAAATAGATATTTCTGGGCAAATCGTGGCCGTTTATTTCCTTCATCTTGGATCCAAGAGTCCAGGCCCTTCCCTGCTGTTATAAGGCTGAGAGTGGATGGATAATCTTCATTCATCTTTAGCCTTTTCTCTTTCTCAAAGAAGTGGAGAGAAGGGAGAGCAAGGAAGGAAGGGGAGAGTGGAGCCGGCTGCCAGAGGAGCTTCAGAGTTCCGTATCGAGATCCGAGTTCAGATTCGTGGAGACAAGGCCATGGCAGTGGTTTCCATCCGGCCAGTTCATGGCTCCAAAGCGATCGTCAAGGGTAACGATCTCCTTCGTGGACAAGCAAAGTCCTACTTTATGCATAAGCATGGAATCCTCCACCAAGCAATGGAAAGCATAAGCGATTCCAGGTTGAGTCTGCATCTAGAGCCAGAAGTGTGTAGTACGACATAGGCATGCTGTGTGAAGCTAACCCCGACGGGTAGTATGGATTGGTGATGTTTATCTTATGAACCGGAGAAGACTCCGTGTATTGTATGAATTCTTGTGAATTATGAATACCTAGAAAGCTCGAGATGAGCCCTTGGATTGTGTGTGCTGAATTGGAAAGCGGCTCTGCGAGAGCTGTGTGCGGAGAAGGGAAGGGAAGGCCAACCTACATCAAGATCTGCGCTATTGACGAATTGAGCAACGGGAAAAGGCTGACATGGACCTGTGTTGTGAGAGATCGATTGGTGGCAATGCATGGGTTGATGCAGCCCCGACCTGGCTTGCTGCACCACAATGGTGGGTCGATCTCAGTGCGATCTGAAATGCTCAAGAGTTTGTCGTGAGGTTAGCACCTCTGAGTGGGATAGACGGAATGTCCCCAGCATGCGTGTTGGTAGACTGGGACTGCCCAACCAACAAGTTAAAAACCTCTGCTCGGTGGTGGTTCCAAGGAGTCTGGCCCACCATAATGTGCCCTGAGAGCACAGAGCGTCTGGTGGAGGCGGGCGCTTATGATACTGTTGTGATACTTGTTGTGATAATTATATGTTATGATTGCAATGCATATAGGGAAGGAACCACTGCCCTGGGTAATGGATAGGGTCATTATAATTGGTCAGCTAATGCTGACCGTTGCTTTGTTTACCACTCTTAGGGTGGATGTCTAACTGCAGGTGATGACGGGTTGGAGTGGATTGAGCAGGTCGAAGCCCTTGCTACTTAAAATCCCTTGAAGGCCGTGCGAAGTCTTGGATTTCATGTGTGGACGGCCTGCGTGCCGATGTATGAAGCCATCTATTTGTAAAGAGAAACTTGTAAGGCCTTAAGGCCATGAGAGTTGTGTATTTGTATACATTCCTGGATCTGTATAAAGGCATAGTTTATATATATTTAGTGGACATTCACTATGATGAGTTCTTGCAACAGAAAAATTCTTTCGCTAGAATGCTCTGAGTTAGGACGCGAGTAGAATGTGATTTTGATATGCATACGTAATTCCTCCGTTTGTTTGTAAAATATGGCATGGACCCCAGGCCGGACCCACCGTTATATTCCATATGATGAATGGAGGCATTACAAAGTGGTATCAGAGCCAGGTTTAGATACTTGGGAGGGAGAACATAATTGAACTCATGAATGTCCACTATGAATGTAATACATGCATGTGAGGAGCGTGAGCGTGTCACCAATGTATATTTGTCATTATAGAATGGCTATAAATGATGTTTTGTACATTGATAGTTGACGAGGATTGGTGCTGGGCAGTCTGAGCCCCAGCGGTCTGATGAGAGTTTGGCACTAGCTGAGGTGCCTACACCTCCTCCATCGGCAGAGATTATACCTCTGGTTACTGAAATGATGCTCGTAGTATTACATGCACAGCCTACTGGGGCGAAAAGTCCTGCAGGGTGCCAGTACGGCCTGGTGCAAGGCAAGAGCGTGTTGAAGCTCTGGTTGAGGAGCAAATAGCTGACGAGCAATTGAAGCGGTTTATGGATTTTCATCCACCTACGTTTGGCGGGGCGGGTTCCCCAACGCAGACTAAAGATTGGCTCTTAAGAGTGAAGAGGATCCTGACAGCAATCAGGACTACGGAGGCGCAGAAAGTTACCTTAGCCACTTTTCTGCTGGAAGGAGACGCGAGGCTTTGGTGGGATGAAGTGGAATTTCATCACTTGGCAGGTCGAGGATTGGAAAAGATATCAATCAAAGAATTCTCACGATTATTTATTGCCAAGTATTTGCCAGTGTCGCAGCAAATTGCTATGGAAAATGAGTTCCAACGTCTGGTGCAGGGTGAGAATAATGTTGATACTTACCTGCATGAGTTTACCTATCTGGTGCGCTATACGAGGTCTACTTTCGCTGAGGAGGCAGAAAAGATGAATAGATTCTATGAGGGACTGCGTGATGAGCTGAGATTGGCACTCCCGAGTTCGGTGAACCAAGGATTCCAAGCGTTTATAGATACAGCCCGGGCGCTGGAGAAAGATTTGAAATGGGTTCAGGACAAGAAGAACTTGGCGGAGGAAAAGCTGGAATTCAAAGTTCCACAGTCAGAACAATCAGAGTTTAAGAGATGAGACAAGAAGAGGTTCAGGCCTGCTGAACCAACTCCTTCGACTGTTTCTTCGGGAGCAACATATGGACAAGAATGTGTTGAAACACGTACATGTTTTAAATGCGGGAAGCAGGGACATATAGTCCGTGATTGTTGGAGTGGCCCTCCAAGGGGTGAGAAAAAGTCAGGTGCGTCTTATGAAGAAAAGGATAAAGCAGTGACCGAGTCGTCTGCATCCCGGATGCAACCTCGAGTGTACAATCTTGAATTACAGGAGCCGCAAAGCTCAATCGGTGAAGTATAGCATCCCTGAGTGTTTATTTTGGAAGTACATGAGGCCATAAAACGAAGTATGAGAGATGCGGATAAGCGGAAGTAAACTGAAGAGTGACCTTTGCTACTTTTGTGATGTAATAAACTCTATGTTGTATGTTGGATGATGATATGTTTGTTAACAACTTGTTTGATCAAGGTGATCATTTGGTTAAGGTGCAACAAAGGTGTGGCTATATTGGTGTTTCCAGTTGAGCTAAATTTTGGTATGGAATTTCTTGAAGAAGGGGAGGGTTGTAAAACCCCAAAGCCCAAATTTGGGTTCAAGCTGGGTGACACAGCCTGGGACACGGGCGTGTCTCAAGCCGTATCCAGCTCTATACTTGAGTAGAACTCGAGTGGGACTCGAGTAGAACTCGAGTGGGACTCGAGAATGCCTCGTGTGTGTCTCGAGTGAGGCACACGGCCTGGGATACTGATGAATTGTAAATATACCTAATTTTATGTACATTACTTAAGTCATTTTATTTAATTTTTGTCATTTCTACTTGTTTTTATTCAATAAAATGCTCCTATTTTTGTAAATATTATACTAACTTGCTTTATTTTATTTGTCAGGAAAAAAAAGTCAAAATCTGCAAAAATGGCATGTTACGCCCGTGACATATTGGGCATGCCCGTGACCAGGGCGTGACAGCTCAAAATCCCGGAAAGAGGCCAATTTTGAAGAGGAAAGCCTGACACGCCCGTGTTCCATAATCCGACACGGGCGTGACCAAGCCGTGTCCATCCCGCTCGACGATTTCAACTCAACGTTCATCGACCCAAGAGGGCCACGCCCGTGTCTGATGTGCGACACACCCGTGGCAGCCCGACACGCCCCGTGCCAACCAGGTCAATGTTTTGCGCTCAACGTTCGTCGAACCCAAGAGGGACACGCCAGTGTCCGATGTGCGCCACGCCCGTGTCCGCCCGACAAACTGCCGCCGGCGAATCCCGAAGTCAACATCGCCTTAAAGCGCCGAATGACACGCCCACCGTCACGCCCGTGACCTGGGGCGTGACCGCCGCATTTTCGGCCGGAAAGTCATATCGCCGTCAAATCCGTCAGATCGCCGAATCCCGCGGTAAAATAGTGCTGACACGCCCCCCGACACGCCCGTGTCGGAGGGCGTGTACTTGGAAATTTTTGCCTATAAAAAGGCAGCTGCTGTATGAGTTCAGGGTTCCCAAAATCCGAACCATTTTGATGTATTAGGGGTGCTGTTGGAGTTGCTTTAGTGCTATGTAAGGATCCCCCCTCCCTCTCCTTTTTAAGTTTGTATGTTTGAACTCTTGTAATCACCCTTTTTTTGTAATAAAAATCGTTATTATTTCATCCTTACATGCTTTGAAATTTCTCCAAATAGCCTCATTTTCATCAATCTTATATACTTTCATTTTTATTTTCATAATGCGTGTGTGTGTGTATGAGCTTAAAATTGCAAAAATTATGTTTTAAAACGCAAATGTTCACGTTTTCTTTTCAATTATAACAAAATTTATAGCCTATATTATGGCCGTTTTCATTCTCAAACTCTTTAAATTTGATTAGACTTAGGATTTTCATGCTTCAAAATGCATTTTTATGAACTTGTAAAACATTAAAAAGGTAGTTTTCATTACTCTTAACTTAGCTTTTACTTTGTTTTAGCTATAAAACTACTGCTTCTTTTTAGCTTACTCCCACTTTTTAAACCATTTTACAAGGCTATAGTAATGTATAAATTGTTATTTTTATTTTTCATCAACTTTCATTTTAAGTAGTTACAAAAAATGTTTTCACTCGAACAATTTTTATTTTTCACTTTTTAAGCAATTCTATCAAAATCTAACGGTAAAAATGTAAACGTTTTAATTTTTTGGGCACTTGCCTTTCTCTCTTTAATTTGAAAACTTTTTCCTCAAACAATTTTTATTTTGCCTTTTTATGCATTTCTACTGCATTCCAGCGGTAGAAATGCAGTCATTTTAATTTTTCGATAACTTTGATTTTTGCAATTATTTTAGCCCGAGTGCATGAGTGTATGAGATAATCTTTATCGTCTTAGTTAATTCATGCAAGAGTGTGTGTGTTTATTCAAGTAGAGTGCGTGTGTTTTTTTTATTTTTCCGCCTACTCATTTGAGTTAATTGGCTGGATTTTATTCAAGTAGAGTGCGTGTGTAATTTTTATTTTTCCGCCTACTCATTTGAGTTGAATGGCTGGATTTTATTCAAGCAAGTGTTTTCATTTTTTATTTTTCTGCCTACTCACTTGAGTTAAATGGCCGGTCTGTATTTTCAGTCCTACTCGTTTGAGTAGGACTTGTAAATTTCAATCTTTATTTTTTCCGCCTACTCACTTGAGTTAAATGGCTGGATTTGATTTTCCGCCTACTCGCTAGGAGTTTAATGGTAGGACTTTATTTTGATGTAAATATTTAAGAAAGTCCTGTAATCGCATTTATTTTCTCCTACTCGTTTGAGTAGGACTCGCTTTCATTTCAGTCCTACTCGTTTGAGTAGGACTTGCAATTTTCAGCTTTAATTTTCCGCCCCCACTCGTTTGAGTGGGACTTGCAAATTTCAATTATGCACTTTTCAGCTTTTATTTCCCGCCCCCACTTGTTGAGTGGGACCTGCAAATGTCAATTATTCAATTTTCTCTTATGTGTAACTTAGTTTTATTTCTTCCTTTTGTTATATGTTTGAATGAGTGCGGGTGTGTTTATTTGTAATAACTTTTCTAAAATTATGTTATTTTGCTTTTCTTCTTATTTTCTTTATAACCTTTCAGCAAATAGTTTAGGACGCTCGCACAACCAATCATATAAGTTATCCCCATTCCGATGAGTGGCTAATTTCTTTTAGCCCTTGGTATCGAAGAGCTTTGGGATCTAAAATGTTTTAAATAACCAAATGTCTAATTTTTCAATTTAATTAAAAACTTAAGGTTTACCCCGGGTTAACGACGCGTAGACCCACATATCGATGTGTGGGCTCTATTTCTGTTATCCATATGCTAGCTAGCCGAGAGGCCGTGCATATGGACAGATCACCCCTGGGTAGATAGAGTTCCGCACTAACCCTCGAGAGAGGAGGCGCGCTAACTCTACCGGATTGGGTTCCCCACCCAATAGCGGGGTTCTTAGCGTACTGCGTGCATTAAGGGGAATCCTTCGTCGGACGAGGGCCCGGTCGAATAGCCTTAATGTCTAGGTGAGCGATATTCCTAGAGATAGGTGAGCTCATTATTTTGAACCTCCACGGCCAAGTTTCCGCATTAATTAAATTGAAACTTTAGATATCTAGTTATTCAAATCTATTTTTAATCCTAACGCAATTCGATACCGGGAGTTATCTCTTCATCGACTATTTTCTTAAAATCTATTTTCGTTCCTATTTTGCTTAAAACCCTCAACTTCTATTTCGGTAAAATAATAGTGATTTCAGAGGAGTAGGGGTAATCAACCCGTTCCAGGGAATAATACGACCTCGGTATTCTCCCGAATATCGAGTACTACTTGCGATAGGTGCACTTGCCTCATCTAGCAAGCACGCGACGATCGACTCACCGAACCAACCACAGTAAGAGTCTGTTCGCGGGCCAATCAAGTTTTTGGTGCCGTTGTCGGGGATTCTCCTTGAGTTGTTATTCCGAATCCAAACTCTATTACTTTTACCTTTATTTCTAAAAACTACAAAAAAAAAACTTAAAACGTTTCTTCAAAATTCAAAAAAAAAAGAAGTTAATTTTCTGCTTTCCCTTCTAGGGTGTATGACCCGTGGACAGCCTTCGGAGTCCGAAAATTTGGATTTCGATCCTGAGATCGAACGCTCTCTTGCACGTATTTGGTCTCAACGCCGAAATCCCTCTTTGTATCCCGCAGAATCCATCGGAGAACCCTCTGCCGTTCCTATGGCCGACCCCAATCTGAACGCGGCCCTTGAGCGTACAATGTCATATTACGCCCGGCCAAATTTGGACGATACTGGGTCCAGTATTGTCCGCCCGACGGTGGCGAACAATAATTTTGAGATCAAATCGAGCGTTATCCAAATGATCCAAAATGCCGTGCAGTTCGATGTACAGCCGGATGAGGACCCGAACGTTCATTTGTCTAGTTTTTTGGAGATTTGCGACACTTTTAAGATTAATGGCGTCACTGATGACGCCATTCGTTTGCGCCTTTTTCCATTCTCCCTCAGATCCAAAGCTAAGGCGTGGTTGAATTCCCTCCCACGAGGATGTATCACCACCTGGGCCGAGCTTGCGGAGCGATTCTTAACGAAGTATTTTCCGCCCGCCAAAACTGCAAAGTTACGGGCGGACATTTCTTCGTTCGTGCAGAACGATTCAGAGTCTCTTTTTGAGACTTGGGAGCGCTTTAAGGAATTCCTCCGCAAGTGTCCGCACCACGCGCTGCCTGCGTGGTTGCAGGTCCATATCTTCTGCAATGGGCTTAATTATCAGACGCGTCAAATGATTGACGCGGCTGCCGGGGGTACCTTGAATAATAAGACCCCCGAGGCTGCCCAAGCTCTTATTGAAGAGATGGCTATGAACGCCTACCAATGGAACGTCCCTCGGGGACGTCCCAAGCAGGTGGCCGGCCTCTTCGAAGTGGATGCCACTGCCCACTTAGCCCTTCAAGTTGAAAGGCTGACAAAGCAGGTGGCGGAGATGTCTGCTGCCTCCACCACTCCTCCTTGGGCGACTCCCCCTAATGCCGGCGTAACAAATGAATTCGTAGACTACGTGGGAAATGCTGGGCGACCTTCCTTCAACCCCAATAACAACCCTTATAGCAATAACTATAATCCGGGTTGGAGGAACCACCCCAACTTCTTATGGAGCAATCCGAATAATACGGAGCGCCCCCCCAATTCTTTCGCGCCTGGATTTCTGCCGCCTCCCCCTCTTCCAAAACCCTCCCCGATGGAGGATAATTTTTCTAAATATATAGCTTCCAACGAGTCAAATATCCGGAACATCACCGGATCGCTAAAAAACTTAGAACTCCAGTTTGGACAGCTAGCGCGAATGATGTCCGAGCGCGCGCTAGGGGCACTGCCGGGAAACACGGAGCCCAATCCGCGGGAAAATATCAACGTTATAACCCTCCGTAGCGGAAAGGAGGTGATCGATCCAAAACGGAACGATCCTCAGGGTTCCTAAACTGCGCCTTCCCCACCTCCTATCAGGGAAGCTTCTACCCCCCCCCCCCCCCTATTTCTTTCTTTCCTTTGTATATATTATCTTACCTGTTTTGTTCCGCATACTTACGTTACACCATTGGGGACAATGTTAGACTTAAGTATGGGGGTGTTTTCTCGCTTTCTTTTTCATATTTCTATTTTCTGCACTGTCTTTCTATTTTCTTCACGGTCTTTCTATTTTCTGCACCTTGAACATAAAAAAATTATGAACAAAAAAAAAAACAAAAACAAAACTATAAAATTAACAAAAACTTAAAAAAAAACCTTGTTTTATGTCTTTAAAATGTTTTTGTTTTATGTCTTTTTAAACCAAAAATCCCAAAAAAAAAATTGTAAAACACAAAAAAATGCAAAACAATATATAAAACCAAAACCCCAAAAACATTATAAAACCAAAATTCCAAAAACATTTTTAGTTTCATTTTGTAAAAATCTGTGTGCCTATTTTTGTAAATAATCTTCTCTCTCCACCTTCCTTTTCTCTCTCATTCTTGTGAATACTGTTTCTGTTTCTCGCACTTTCCGCAAAAACTAAAAAAAACCAAAAATATTTTGAAAAAAAAAACATGATGATATAAAAAAAAACTCAAATAAATCAAATATACCATCCTTAATTTTCTTGCTATCCAAATATTTTGCTTTGAGTTTATTTATATGTGAATTTTATTAATTCTTTGTTTGTTATTCGTTTGTTAATTATTGATTGAAAAATTTAAATATTCGGGGTTAAGTTTTAAAAAATTCATTATGCTTTGTTAAAAATAGCGAACTCGTTTTAGGCACTACTTCTAATTTTTCATTAATAGGAGCACGTGTATTATGTTAGAAAATAACGATTATAGGATTCAATTATGTTTACTTTTAGCTTTCTGAAAAATTGGAACTTACAATTTATTAAGGTTGCTCTCAAAATTGTTTTTTAATAAAAAATCTAGTTTTCTTTTCTCACCGTCCTTATCATGACTGACTTGGCATGATAAAATTGTTATCCTTAAAAGATCCTATGTCAATGGGAATAAGATTTCGTTCCGTAAACATAGGCACCCAATAGATTAAAAGATTATATGCTATGGAGTAAGAGGATAAAATTCATTACTCCTACACATATACATTGGGTTAACATTTATTATGAAGTTGAAAAAAAAATCAATATTAGGAAAATAAGATTTCGTTTTCCTAATAATCCAAAAAAAACATGGAGGTTCGAGAAAAAAATTTACCTCGCCTCAAAATCAAAACTCTCTTCATAAACCAACATCAACCCCCTTAGTCAATTTCACGATTCTAGATTTAATTCAAAAATCATTTTGAGAGCATAATTTGTAAATTGCATTATTTCTAGTAAAACTCCTATAGGCTAAAAGTTCATATAATTCCAAACTATTCTTGTTAATCTAACCATTACAATTATTGCTTTCTATTTGATTATATCAAGAAGTCTTTTGGCCAAAACTTTTGCGCTATTTAAATCATCTTCATAAATTTAGGACTTAACTCTTACGCCCCGTTTATTTATTTAGATCTCTCTTATAATTGATTAAGCGGTAGCTAAACTTAGAGTTTTTTGTTATTCCTTATAAGTTCATCTCAAACTTTTGCTCTAGAATAGCAAAAACTTAAGTATGGGGGTATTTGATGAATTGTAAATATACCTAATTTTATGTACATTACTTAAGTCGTTTTATTTAATTTTTGTCATTTCTACTTGTTTTTATTCAATAAAATGCTCCTATTTTTGTAAATATTATACTAACTTGCTTTATTTTATTTGTCAGGAAAAAAAGTCAAAATCTGCAAAAATGACATGTCACGCCCGTGACATATTGGGCACGCCCGTGACCAGGGCGTGACAGCTCAAAATCCCGAAAAGAGGCCAATTTTGAAGAGGAAAGCCTGACACGCCCGTGTTCCATAATCCGACACGGGCGTGACCAAGTCGTGTCCATCCCGCTCGACGATTTCAACTCAACGTTCGTCGACCCAAGAGGGCCACGCCCGTGTCTGATGTGCGACACACCCGTGGCAGCCCGACACGCCCCGTGCCAGCTAGGTCAATGTTTCGCGCTCAACGTTCGTCGAACCCAAGAGGGACACGCCCGTGTCCGATGTGCGCCACGCCCGTGTCCGCCCGACAAACTGCCGCCGGCGAATCCCGAAGTCAACATCGCCTTAAAGCGCCGAATGACACGCCCACCGTCACTCCCGTGACCTGGGGCGTGACCGCCGCGTTTTCGGCCAGAAAGTCAAATCGCCGTCAAATCCGTCAGATCGCCGAATCCCGCGGTAAAATAGTGCTGACACGCCCCCCGACACGCCCGTGTCGGAGGGCGTGTACTTGGAAATTTTTGCCTATAAAAAGGTAGCTGCTATATGAGTTCAGGGTTCCCAAAATCCGAACCATTTTGATGTATTAGGGGTGCTGTTGGAGTTGCTTTAGTGCTATGTAAGGATCCCCCCTCCCTCTCCTTTTTAAGTTTGTATGTTTGAACTCTTGTAATCACCCTTTTTTTTGTAATAAAAATCGTTATTATTTCATCCTTACATGCTTTGAAATTTCTCCAAATAGCCTCATTTTCATCAATCTTATATACTTTCATTTTTATTTTCATAATGCGTGTGTGTGTGTATGAGCTTAAAATTGCAAAAATTATGTTTTAAAACGCAAATATTCACGTTTTCTTTTCAATTATAACAAAATTTATAGCCGATATTATGGCCGTTTTCATTCTCAAACTCTTTAAATTTGGTTAGACTAAGGATTTTCATGCTTCAAAATGCGTTTTTATGAACTTGTAAAACATTAAAAAGGTAGTTTTCATTACTCTTAACTTAGCTTTTACTTTGTTTTAACTATAAAACTACTGCTTCTTTTTAGCTTACTCCCTCTTTTTAAACCATTTTACAAGGCTATAGTAATGTATAAATTGTTATTTTTATTTTTCATCAACTTTCATTTTAAGTAGTTACAAAAAATGTTTTCGCTCGAACAATTTTTATTTTTCACTTTTTAAGCATTTCTATCAAAATCTAACGGTAAAAATATAAACGTTTTAATTTTTCGGGCACTTGCCTTTCTCTCTTTAATTTGAAAACTTTTTCCTCAAACAATTTTTATTTTGCCTTTTTATGCATTTCTACTGCATTCCAGCGGTAGAAATGCAGTCATTTTAATTTTTCGATAACTTTGATTTTTGCAATTATTTTAGCCCGAGTGCGTGAGTGCATGAGATAATCTTTATCGTCTTAGTTAATTCATGCAAGAGTGTGTGTGTTTATTCAAGTAGAGTGCGTGTGTTGTTTTTATTTTTCCGCCTACTCATTTGAGTTAATTGGCTGGATTTTATTCAAGTAGAGTGCGTGTGTAATTTTTATTTTTCCGCCTACTCATTTGAGTTGAATGGCTGGATTTTATTCAAGAAAGTGTTTTCATTTTTTATTTTTCCGCCTACTCACTTGAGTTAAATGGCCGGTCTGTATTTTCAGTCCTACTCGTTTGAGTAGGACTTGTAAATTTCAATCTTTATTTTTTCTGCCTACTCACTTGAGTTAAATGGCTGGATTTGATTTTCTGCCTACTCGCTAGGAGTTTAATGGTCAGACTTTATTTTGATGTAAATATTTAAGAAAGCCCTGTAATCGCATTTATTTTCTCCTACTCGTTTGAGTAGGACTCGCTTTCATTTCAGTCCTACTCGTTTGAGTAGGACTTGCAATTTTCAGCTTTAATTTTCCGCCCCCACTCGTTTGAGTGGGACTTGCAAATTTCAATTATGCACTTTTCAGCTTTTATTTCCCGCCCCCACTCGTTGAGTGGGACCTGCAAATGTCAATTATTCAATTTTCTCTTATGTGTAACTTAGTTTTATTTCTTCCTTTTGTTATATGTTTGAATGAGTGCGGGTGTGTTTATTTGTAATAACTTTTCTAAAATTAGGTTATTTTGCTTTTTTTCTTATTTTCTTTATAACCTTTCAGCGAATAGTTTAGGACGCTCGCACAACAAATCATATAAGTTATCCCCATTCCGATGAGTGGCTAATTTCTTTTAGCCCTCGGTATCGAAGAGCTTTGGGATCTAAAATGTTTTAAATAACCAAATGTCTAATTTTTCAATTTAATTAAAAACTTAAGGTTTACCCCGGGTTAACGACGCGTAGACCCACATATCGATGTGTGGGCTCTATTTCCGTTATCCATACGCTAGCTAGCCGAGAGGCCGTGCATATGGACAGATCACTCCTGGGTAGATAGAGTTCCGCACTAACCCTCGAGAGAGGAGGCGCGCTAACTCTACCGGATTGGGTTCCCCACCCAATAGCGGGGTTCTTAGCGTACTGCGGGCATTAAGGGGAATCCTTCGTCGGACGAGAGCCCGGTCGAATAGCCTTAATGTCTAGGTGAGCGATATTCCTAGAGATAGGTGAGCTCATTATTTTGAACCTCCACGGCCAAGTTTCCGCATTAATTAAATTGAAACTTTAGATATCTAGTTATTCAAATCTATTTTTAATCCTAACGCAATTCGATACCGGGAGTTATCTCTTCATCGACTATTTTCTTAAAATCTATTTTCGTTCCTATTTTGCTTAAAACCCTCAACTTCTATTTCGGTAAAATAATAGTGATTTCGGAGGAGTAGGGGTAATCAACCCGTTCCCGGGAATAATATGACCTCGGTATTCTCCCGAATATCGAGTACTACTTGCGATAGGTGCACTTGCCTCATCTAGCAAGCCCGCGGCGATAGACTCACCGAACCAACCACAGTAAGAGTCTGTTCGCGGGCCAATCAAGTTTTTGGCGCCGTTGCCGGGGATTCTCCTTGAGTTGTTATTCCGAATCCAAACTCTATTACTTTTACCTTTATTTCTAAAAACTACAAAAAAAAACTTAAAACGTTTCTTCAAAATTCAAAAAAAAAGAAGTTAATTTTCTGCTTTCCCTTCTAGGGTGTATGACCCGTGGACAGCCTTCGGAGTCCGAAAATTTGGATTTCGATCCTGAGATCGAACGCTCTCTTGCACGTATTCGGTCTCAACGCCGAAATCCCTCTTTGGATCCTGCAGAATCCATCGGAGAACCCTCTGCCGTTCCTATGGCCGACCCCAATCCGAACGCGGCCCTTAAGCGTACAATGTCATATTACGCCCGGCCAAATTTGGACGATACTGGGTCCAGTATTGTCCGCCCGACGGTGGCGAACAATTATTTTGAGATCAAATCGAGCGTTATCCAAATGATCCAAAACGCCGTGCAGTTCGATGGACAGCCGGATGAGGACCCGAACGTTCATTTGTCTAGTTTTTTGGAGATTTGCGACACTTTTAAGATTAATGGCGTCACTGATGATGCCATTCGTTTGCGCCTTTTTCCATTCTCCCTCAGATCCAAAGCTAAGGCATGGTTGAATTCCCTCCCACGAGGATGTATCACCACCTGGGCCGAGCTTGCGGAGCGGTTCTTAACGAAGTATTTTCCGCCCGCCAAAACTGCAAAGTTACGGGCGGACATTTCTTCGTTCGTGTAGAATGATTCGGAGTCTCTTTTTGAGACTTGGGAGCGCTTTAAGGAATTCCTCCGCAAGTGTCCGCACCACACGCTGCCTGTGTGGTTGCAGGTCCAAATATTCTACAATGGGCTTAATTATCAGACGCGTCAAATGATTGACGCGGCTGCCGGGGGTACCTTGAATAATAAGACCCCCGAGGCTGCCCAAGCTCTTATTGAAGAGATGGCTATGAACGCCTACCAATGGAACGTCCCTCGGGGATGTCCCAAGCAGGCGGCCAGCCTCTTCGAAGTGGATGCCACTGCCCACTTAGCCCTTCAAGTTGAAAGGCTGACAAAGCAGGTGGCGGAGATGTCTGCTGCCTCCACCACTCCTCCTTGGGCGATTCCCCCTAATGCCGGCGTAGCAAATGAATTCGTAGACTACGTGGGAAATGTTGGGCGACCTTCCTTCAACCCCAATAACAACCCTTATAGCAATAACTATAATCCGGGTTGGAGGAACCACCCCAACTTCTCATGGAGCAATCCGAATAATGCGCAGCGCCCCCCCAATTCTTTCGCGCCTGGATTTCTGCCGCCTCCCCCTCTTCCAAAACCCTCCCCGATGGAGGATAATTTTTCTAAATATATAGCTTCCAACGAGTCAAATATCCGGAACATCACCGGATCGCTAAAAAACTTAGAACACCAGGTTGGACAGCTAGCGCGAATGATGTCCGAGCGCGCGCTCGAGGCACTGCCGGGAAACACGGATCCCAATCCGCGGGAAAATATCAATGCTATAACCCTCCGTAGCTGAAAGGAGGTGATCGATCCAAAACGGACCGATCCTCAAGGTTCCTAAACTGCGCCTTCCCCACCTCCTATCACGGAAGCTTCTACCCCCCCCCCCCATTTCTTTCTTTCCTTTGTATATATTATCTTACCTGTTTTGTTCCGCATACTTACGTTACACCATTGGGGACAATGTTGGACTTAAGTATGGGGGTGTTTTCTCGCTTTCTTTTTCATATTTCTATTTTCTGCACTGTCTTTCTATTTTCTTCACGGTCTTTCTATTTTCTGCACCTTGAACATAAAAAAATTATGAACAAAAAAAAACAAAAACAAAACTATAAAAATAAACAAAAACTTAAAAAAAAAACCTTGTTTTATGTCTTTAAAATGTTTTTGTTTTATGTCTTTTTAAACCAAAAATCCCAAAAAAATTTGTAAAACACAAAAAAAATGCAAAACAATATATAAAACCAAAACCCTAAAAACATTATAAAACCAAAATTCCAAAAACATTTTTAGTTTCATTTTGTAAAAATCTGTGTACCTATTTTTGTAAATAATCTTCTCTCTCCACCTTCCTTTTCTCTCTCATTCTTGTGAATACCGTTTCTGTTTCTCGCACTTTCCGCAAAAACTAAAAAAAAACCAAAAATATTTTGAAAAAAAAACATGATATAAAAAAAACTCAAATAAATCAAATATACCATCCTTAATTTTCTTGTTATCCAAATATTTTGCTTTGAGTTTATTTATATGTGAATTTTATTAATTCTTTGTTTGTTATTCGTTTGTTAATTATTGATTGAAAAATTTAAATATTCGGGGTTAAGTTTTAAAGAATTCATTATGCTTTGTTAAAAATAGTGAACTCGTTTTAGGCACTACTTCTAATTTTTCATTAATAGAAGCACGTGTATTATGTTAGAAAATAACGATTATAGGATTCAATTATGTTTACCTTAACTTTCTGAAAAATTGGAACTTACAATTTATTAAGGTTGCTCTCAAAATTGTTTTTTAATAAAAAATCTAGTTTTCTTTTCTCACCGTCCTTATCATGACTGACTTGGCATGATAAAATTGTTATCCTTAAAAGATCCTATGTCAATGGGAATAGGATTTCGTTCCGTAAACATAGGCACCCAATAGATTAAAAGATTATATGCTATGGAGTAAGAGGATAAAATTCATTACTCCTACACATATATATTGGGTTAACATTTATTATGAAGTTGAAAAAAAAATCAATATTAGGAAAATAAGATTTCGTTTTCCTAATAATCCAAAAAAAAACATGGAGGTTCGAGAAAAAAATTTACCTCGCCTCAAAATCAAAACTCTCTTCATAAACCAACATCAACCCCCTTAGTCAATTTCACGATTCTAGATTTAATTCAAAAATCGTTTTGAGAGCATAATTTGTAAATTGCATTATATCCAGTAAAACTCCTATAGGTTAAAAGTTCATATAATTCCAAACTATTCTTGTTAATCTAACCATTACAATTATTGCTTTCTATTTGATTATATCAAGAAGTCTTTTGGCCAAAACTTTTGCGCTATTTAAATCATCTTCATAAATTTAGGACTTAACTCTTACGCCTCGTTTATTTATTTAGATCTCTCTTATAATTGATTAAGCGGTAGCTAAACTTAGAGTTTTTTTTTATTCCTTATAAGTTCATCTCAAACTTTTGCTCTGGAATAGCAAAAGCTTAAGTATGGGGGTATTTGATGAATTGTAAATATACCTAATTTTATGTACATTACTTAAGTCGTTTTATTTAATTTTTGTCATTTCTACTTCTTTTTATTCAATAAAATGCTCCTATTTTTGTAAATATTATACTAACTTGCTTTATTTTATTTGTCAGGAAAAAAAGTCAAAATCTGCAAAAATGACATGTCACTCCCGTGACATATTGGGCACGCCCTGACCAGGGCGTGACAGCTCAAAATCCCGAAAAGAGGCCAATTTTGAAGAGGAAAGCCTGACACGCCCGTGTTCCATAATCCGACACGGGCGTGACCAAGTCGTGTCCATCCCGCTCGACGATTTCAACTCAACGTTCGTCGACCCAAGAGGGCCACGCCCGTGTTTGATGTGCGACACACCCGTGGCAGCCCGACACGCCCCGTGCCAGCCAGGTCAATGTTTCGCGCTCAACGTTCGTCGAACCCAAGAGGGACATGCCCGTGTCCGATGTGCGCCACGCCCGTGTCCGCCCGACAAACTGCCGTCGGCGAATCCCGAAGTCAACATCGCCTTAAAGAGCCGAATGACACGCCCACCGTCACGCCCGTGACCTGGGGCGTGACCGCCGCGTTTTCGGCCAGAAAGTCAAATCGCCGTCAAATCCGTCAGATCGCCGAATCCCGCGGTAAAATAGTGCTGACACGCCCCCCGACACGCCCGTGTCGGAGGGCGTGTACTTGGAAATTTTTGCCTATAAAAAGGCAGCTGTTGTATGAGTTCAGGGTTCCCAAAATCCGAACCATTTTGATGTATTAGGGGTGCTGTTGGAGTTGCTTTAGTGCTATGTAAGGATCCCCCCTCCCTCTCCTTTTTAAGTTTGTATGTTTGAACTCTTGTAATCACCCTTTTTTTTGTAATAAAAATCGTTATTATTTCATCCTTACATGCTTTGAAATTTCTCCAAATAACCTCATTTTCATCATTCTTATATACTTTCATTTTTATTTTCATAATGCGTGTGTGTGTGTATGAGCTTAAAATTGCAAAAATTATGTTTTAAAACGCAAATGTTCACGTTTTCTTTTCAATTATAACAAAATTTATAGCCGATATTATGGCCGTTTTCATTCTCAAACTCTTTAATTTTGGTTAGACTTAGGATTTTCATGCTTCAAAATGCGTTTTTATGAACTTGTAAAACATTAAAAAGGTATTTTTCATTACTCTTAACTTAGCTTTTACTTTGTTTTAACTATAAAACTACTGCTTCTTTTTAGCTTACTCCCTCTTTTTAAACCATTTTACAAGGCTATAGTAATGTATAAATTGTTATTTTTATTTTTCATCAACTTTCATTTTAAGTAGTTACAAAAAATGTTTTCGCTCGAACAATTTTTATTTTTCACTTTGTAAGCATTTCTATCAAAATCTAACGGTAAAAATGTAAACGTTTTAATTTTTCGGGCACTTGCCTTTCTCTCTTTAATTTGAAAACTTTTTCCTCAAACAATTTTTATTTTGCCTTTTTATGCATTTCTACTACATTCGAGCGGTAGAAATGCAGTCATTTTAATTTTTCGATAACTTTGATTTTTGCAATTATTTTAGCCCGAGTGCGTGAGTGTATGAGATAATCTTTATCGTCTTAGTTAATTCACGCAAGAGTGTGTGTATTTATTCAAGTAGAGTGCGTGTGTTGTTTTTATTTTTCCGCCTACTCATTTGAGTTAATTGGCTGGATTTTATTCAAGTAGAGTGCGTGTGTAATTTTTATTTTTCCGCCTACTCATTTGAGTTGAATGGCTGGATTTTATTCAAGCAAGTGTTTTCATTTTTTATTTTTCCGCCTACTAACTTGAGTTAAATGGCCGGTCTGTATTTTCAGTCCTACTCGTTTGAGTAGGACTTGTAATTTTCAATCTTTATTTTTTCCGCCTACTCACTTGAGTTAAATGGCTGGATTTGATTTTCCGCCTACTCGCTAGGAGTTTAATGGTCGGACTTTATTTTGATGTAAATATTTAAGAAAGCCCTGTAATCGCATTTATTTTCTCCTACTCGTTTGAGTAGGACTCGCTTTCATTTCAGTCCTACTCGTTTGAGTAGGACTTGCAATTTTCAGCTTTAATTTTCTGCCCCCACTCGTTTGAGTGGGACTTGCAAATTTCAATTATGCACTTTTCAGCTTTTATTTCCCGCCCCCACTCGTTGAGTGGGACCTGCAAATGTCAATTATTCAATTTTCTCTTATGTGTAACTTAGTTTTATTTCTTCCTTTTGTTATATGTTTGAATGAGTGCGGGTGTGTTTATTTGTAATAACTTTTCTAAAATTAGGTTATTTTGCTTTTCTTCTTATTTTCTTTATAACCTTTCAGCGAATAGTTTAGGACGCTCGCACAACCAATCATATAAGTTATCCCCATTCCGATGAGTGGCTAATTTCTTTTAGCCCTCGGTATCAAAGAGCTTTGGGATCTAAAATGTTTTAAATAACCAAATGTCTAATTTTTCAATTTAATTAAAAACTTAAGGTTTACCCCGGGTTAACGACGCGTAGACCCACATATCGATGTGTGGGCTCTATTTCTGTTATCCATACACTAGCTAGCCGAGAGGCCGTGCATATGGATAGATCACCCCTGGGTAGATAGAGTTCCGCACTAACCCTCGAGAGAGGAGGCGCGCAAACTCTACCGGATTGGGTTCCCCACCCAATAGCGGGGTTCTTAGCGTACTGCGGGCATTAAGGGGAATCCTTCGTCGGACGAGAGCCCGGTCGAATAGCCTTAATGTCTAGGTGAGCGATATTCCTAGAGATAGGTGAGCTCATTATTTTGAACCTCCACGGCCAAGTTTCCGCATTAATTAAATTGAAACTTTAGATATCTAGTTATTCAAATCTATTTTTAATCCTAACGCAATTCGATACCGGGAGTTATTTCTTCATCGACTATTTTCTTAAAATCTATTTTCGTTCCTATTTTGCTTAAAACCCTCAACTTCTATTTCAGTAAAATAATAGTGATTTCAGAGGAGTAGGGGTAATCAACCCGTTCCCGGGAATAATACGACCTCGGTATTCTCCCGAATATCGAGTACTACTTGCGATAGGTGCACTTGCCTCATCTAGCAAGCCCGCGGCGATCGACTCACCGAACCAACCACAGTAAGAGTCTGTTCGCGGGCCAATCAAGTTTTTGGCGCCGTTGCCGGGGATTCTCCTTGAGTTGTTATTCTGAATCCAAACTCTATTACTTTTACCTTTATTTCTAAAAACTACAAAAAAAAAACTTAAAACATTTCTTCAAAATTCAAAAAAAAAGGAAGTTAATTTTCTGCTTTCCCTTCTAGGGTGTATGACCCGTGGACAGCCTTCGGAGTCCGAAAATTTGGATTTCGATCCTGAGATCGAATGTTCTCTTGCACGTATTCGGTCTCAACGCCGAAATCCCTCTTTGGATCCCGCAGAATCCATCGGAGAACCCTCTGCCGTTCCTATGGCCGACCCCAATTCGAACGCGGCCCTTGAGCGTACAATGTCATATTACGCCCGGCCAAATTTGGACGATACTGGGTCCAGTATTGTCCGCCCGACGGTGGCGAACAATAATTTTGAGATCAAATCGAGCGTTATCCAAATGATCCAAAACGCCGTGCAGTTCGATGGACAGCCGGATGAGGACCCGAACGTTCATTTGTCTAGTTTTTTGGAGATTTGCGACACTTTTAAGATTAATGGTGTCACTGATGATGCCATTCATTTGTGCCTTTTTCCATTCTCCCTCAGATCCAAAGCTAAGGCGTGGTTGAATTCCCTCCCACGAGGATGTATCACCACCTGGGCCGAGCTTGCGGAGCGGTTCTTAACGAAGTATTTTCCGCCCGCCAAAACTGCAAAGTTACGGGCGGACATTTCTTCGTTCGTGCAGAACGATTCGGAGTCTCTTTTTGAGACTTGGGAGCGCTTTAAGGAATTCCTCCGCAAGTGTCCTCACCACGCGCTGCCTGCGTGGTTGCAGGTCCAAATCTTCTACAATGGGCTTAATTATCAGACGCGTCAAATGATTGACGCGGCTGCCGGTGGTACCTTGAATAATAAGACCCCCGAGGCTGCCCAAGCTCTTATTGAAGAGATGGCTATGAACGCCTACCAATGGAACGTCCCTCGGGGACGTCCCAAGCAGGCGGCCGGCCTCTTCGAAGTGGATGCCACTGCCCACTTAGCCCTTCAAGTTGAAAGGCTGACAAAGCAGGTGGCGGAGATGTCTGCTGCCTCCACCACTCCTCCTTGGGCGATTCCCCCTAATGCCGGCATAGCAAATGAATTCGTAGACTACGTGGGAAATGCTGGGCGACCTTCCTTCAACCCCAATAACAACCCTTATAGCAATAACTATAATCCAGGTTGGAGGAACCACCCCAACTTCTCATGGAGCAATCTGAATAATGCGCAGCGCCCCCCCAATTCTTTCGCGCCTGGATTTCTGCCGCCTCCCCCTCTTCCAAAACCCTCCCCGATGGAGGATAATTTTTCTAAATATATAGCTTCCAACGAGTCAAATATCCGGAACATCACCGGATCGCTAAAAAACTTAGAACTCCAGGTTGGACAGCTAGCGCGAATGATGTCCGAGCGCGCGCTCGGGGCACTGCCGGGAAACACGGAGCCCAATCCGCGGGAAAATATCAACGCTATAACCCTCCGTAGCGGAAAGGAGGTGATCGATACAAAACGGACCGATCCTCAGGGTTCCTAAACTTCGCCTTCCCCACCTCCTATCAGGGAAGCTTCTACCCCCCCCCCATTTCTTTCTTTCCTTTGTATATATTATCTTACCTGTTTTGTTCCGCATACTTACGTTACACCATTGGGGACAATGTTGGACTTAAGTATGGGGGTGTTTTCTCGCTTTCTTTTTCATATTTCTATTTTCTGCACTGTCTTTCTAGTTTCTTCACCGTCTTTCTATTTTCTGCACCTTGGACATAAAAAAATTATGAACAAAAAAAAACAAAAACAAAACTATAAAAATAACAAAAACTTAAAAAAAAAACCTTGTTTTATGTCTTCAAAATGTTTTTGTTTTATGTCTTTTTAAACCAAAAATCCCAAAAAAATTTGTAAAACACAAAAAATGCAAAACAATATATAAAACCAAAACCCCAAAAACATTATAAAACCAAAATTCCAAAAACATTTTTAGTTTCATTTTGTAAAAATCTGTGTACCTATTTTTGTAAATAATCTTCTCTCTCCACCTTCCTTTTCTCTCTCATTCTTGTGAATACCGTTTCTGTTTCTCGCACTTTCCGCAAAAACTAAAAAAAAACCAAAAATATTTTGAAAAAAAAAACATGATGATATAAAAAAAAACTCAAATAAATCAAATATACCATCCTTAATTTTCTTGCTATCCAAATATTTTGCTTTGAGTTTATTTATATGTGAATTTTATTAATTCTTTGTTTGTTATTCGTTTGTTAATTATTGATTGAAAAATTTAAATATTCAGGGTTAAGTTTTAAAGAATTCATTATGCTTTGTTAAAAATAGCGAAATCGTTTTAGGCACTACTTCTAATTTTTCATTAATAGGAGCACATGTATTATGTTAGAAAATAACGATTATAGGATTCAATTATGTTTACTTTTAGCTTTCTGAAAAATTGGAACTTACAATTTATTAAGGTTGCTCTCAAAATTGTTTTTTAATAAAAAATCTAGTTTTCTTTTCTCACCGTCCTTATCATGACTGACTTGGCATGATAAAATTGTTATCCTTAAAAGATCCTATGTCAATGGGAATAAGATTTCGTTCCGTAAACATAGGCACCCAATAGATTAAAAGATTATATGCTATGTAGTAAGAGGATAAAATTCATTACTCCTACACATATACATTGGGTTAACATTTATTATGAAGTTGAAAAAAAAATCAATATTAGGAAAATAAGATTTCATTTTCCTAATAATCCAAAAAAAACATGGAGGTTCGAGAAAAAAATTTACCTCGCCTCAAAATCAAAACTCTCTTCATAAACCAACATCAACCCCCTTAGTCAATTTCACGATTCTAGATTTAATTCAAAAATCGTTTTGAGAGCATAATTTGTAAATTGCATTATTTCCAGTAAAACTCCTATAGGCTAAAAGTTCATATAATTCCAAATTATTCTTGTTAATCTAACCATTACAATTATTGATTTCTATTTGATTATATCAAGAAGTCTTTTGGCCAAAACTTTTGCGCTATTTAAATCATCTTCATAAATTTAGGACTTAACTCTTATGCCCCATTTATTTATTTAGATCTCTCTTATAATTGATTAAGCGGTAGCTAAACTTAGAGTTTTTTTTATTCCTTATAAGTTCATCTCAAACTTTTGCTCTGGAATAGCAAAAGCTTAAGTATGGGGGTATTTGATGAATTGTAAATATACCTAATTTTATGTACATTACTTAAGTCATTTTATTTAATTTTTGTCATTTCTACTTGTTTTTATTCAATAAAATGCTCCTATTTTTGTAAATATTATACTAACTTGCTTTATTTTATTTGTCAGGAAAAAAAAGTCAAAATCTGTAAAAATGACATGTCACGCCCGTGATATATTGGGCACGCCCGTGACCAAGGCGTGACAGCTCAAAATCCCGAAAAGAGGCCAATTTTGAAGAGGAAAGCCTGACACGCCCGTGTTCCATAATCCGACACGGGCGTGACCAAGTCGTGTCCATCCCGCTCGATGATTTCAACTCAACGTTCGTCGACCCAAGAGGGCCACGCCCGTGTCTGATGTGCGACACACCCGTGGCAGCCCGACACGCCCCGTGCCAGCCAGGTCAATGTTTTGCGCTCAACGTTCGTCGAACCCAAGAGGGACACGCCCGTGTCCGATGTGCGCCACGCCCGTATCCGCCCGACAAACTGCCGCCGGCGAATCCCGAAGTCAACATCGCCTTAAAGCGCCGAATGACACGCCCACCGTCACGCCCGTGACCTGGGGCGTGACCGCCGCGTTTTCGGCCGGAAAGTCAAATCGCCGTCAAATCCGTCAGATCGCCGAATCCTGCGGTAAAATAGTGCTGACACGCCCCCCGACACGCCTGTGTCGGAGGGCGTGTACTTGGAAATTTTTGCCTATAAAAAGGCAGCTGCTATATGAGTTCAGGGTTCCCAAAATCCGAACCATTTTGATGTATTATGGGTGCTGTTGGAGTTGCTTTAGTGCTATGTAAGGATCCCCCCTCCCTCTCCTTTTTAAGTTTGTATGTTTGAACTCTTGTAATCACCCTTTTTTTGTAATAAAAATCGTTATTATTTCATCCTTACATGCTTTGAAATTTCTCCAAATAGCCTCATTTTCATCAATCTTATATACTTTCATTTTTATTTTCATAATGCGTGTGTGTGTGTATGACCTTAAAATTGCAAAAATTATGTTTTAAAACGCAAATGTTCACGTTTTCTTTTCAATTATAACAAAATTTATAGCCGATATTATGGCCGTTTTCATTCTCAAACTCTTTAAATTTGGTTAGACTTAGGATTTTCATGCTTCAAAATGCGTTTTTATGAACTTGTAAAACATTAAAAAGGTAGTTTTCATTACTCTTAACTTAGCTTTTACTTTGTTTTAACTATAAAACTACTGCTTCTTTTTAGCTTACTCCCTCTTTTTAAACCATTTTACAAGGCTATAGTAATGTATAAATTGTTATTTTTATTTTTCATCAACTTTCATTTTAAGTAGTTACAAAAAATGTTTTCGCTCGAACAATTTTTATTTTTCACTTTGTAAGCATTTCTATCAAAATCTAACGGTAAAAATGTAAACGTTTTAATTTTTCGGGCACTTGCCTTTCTCTCTTTAATTTGAAAACTTTTTCCTCAAACAATTTTTATTTTGCCTTTTTATGCATTTCTACTGCATTCCAGCGGTAGAAATGCAGTCATTTTAATTTTTCGATAACTTTGATTTTTGCAATTATTTTAGCCCGAGTGCGTGAGTGTATGAGATAATCTTTATTGTCTTAGTTAATTCATGCAAGAGTGTGTGTGTTTATTCAAGTAGAGTGCGTATGTTGTTTTTATTTTTCCGCCTACTCATTTGAGTTAATTGGCTGGATTTTATTCAAGTAGAGTGCGTGTGTAATTTTTATTTTTCCGCCTACTCATTTGAGTTGAATGGCTGGATTATATTCAAGCAAGTGTTTTCATTTTTTATTTTTCCGCCTACTCACTTGAGTTAAATGGCTGGTCTGTATTTTCAGTCCTACTCGTTTGAGTAGGACTTGTAATTTTCAATCTTTATTTTTTCCGCCTACTCACTTGAGTTAAATGGCTAGATTTGATTTTCCGCCTACTCGCTAGGAGTTTAATGGTCGGACTTTATTTTGATGTAAATATTTAAGAAAGCCCTGTAATCACATTTATTTTCTCCTACTCGTTTGAGTAGGACTCGCTTTCATTTCAGTCCTACTCGTTTGAGTAGGACTTGCAATTTTCAGCTTTAATTTTCCGCCCCCACTCGTTTGAGTGGGACTTGCAAATTTCAATTATGCACTTTTCAGCTTTTATTTCCTGCCCCCACTCGTTGAGTGGGACCTGCAAATGTCAATTATTCAATTTTCTCTTATGTGTAACTTAGTTTTATTTCTTCCTTTTGTTATATGTTTGAATGAGTGCGGGTGTGTTTATTTGTAATAACTTTTCTAAAATTAGGTTATTTTGCTTTTCTTCTTATTTTCTTTATAACCTTTCAGCGAATAGTTTAGGACGCTCGCACAACCAATCATATAAGTTATCCCCATTCCGATGAGTGGCTAATTTCTTTTAGCTTTGGGATCTAAAATGTTTTAAATAACCAAATGTCTAATTTTTCAATTTAATTAAAAACTTAAGGTTTACCCCGGGTTAACGACGCGTAGACCCACATATCGATGTGTGGGCTCTATTTCCGTTATCCATACGCTAGCTAGCCGAGAGGCCGTGCATATGGACAGATCACCCCTGGGTAGATAGAGTTCCGCACTAACCCTCGAGAGAGGAGGTGCGCTAACTCTACCGGATTGGGTTCCCCACCCAATAGCGGGGTTCTTAGCATACTGCGGGCATTAAGGGGAATCCTTCGTCGGACGAGAGCCCGGTCGAATAGCCTTAATGTCTAGGTGAGCGATATTCCTAGAGATAGGTGAGCTCATTATTTTGAACCTCCACGGCCAAGTTTCCGCATTAATTAAATTGAAACTTTAGATATCTAGTTATTCAAATCTATTTTTAATCCTAACGCAATTCGATACCGGGAGTTATCTCTTCATCGACTATTTTCTTAAAATCTATTTTCGTTCCTATTTTGCTTAAAACCCTCAACTTCTATTTCGGTAAAATAATAGTGATTTCGGAGGAGTAGGGGTAATCAACCCGTTCCCGGGAATAATACGACCTCAGTATTCTCCCGAATATCGAGTACTACTTGCAATAGGTGCACTTGCCTCATCTAGCAAGCCCGCGGCGATCGACTCACCGAACCAACCACAGTAAGAGTCTGTTCGCGGGCCAATCAAATACGGGCGTGTCCTAGGCCGTGTCCTCCTCTGGTCGACGAACTTATCGAGTGGTCGATGAAATGAACTCGAGACAGCGAACACGACCATGTTTTGGTTGACACGGGCGTGTCAATAACCCATGTTCTCTTCGGGATGTTCTTGGTCCTGTGTCGATTGAGGAACACGCTATGCTACACGGGCGTGTACTGAGTGACACAGGCATGTCAAGGTTAACATAGGCGTGTCTAACCCCGTGTCCTGGTCAGGTTTAAGTCAGTTCCGTGCCGCTTAAGGAACGCGGCCTGTGACACGGGCGTGTCACAGGCCGTGTCAGTCCAAAAATAGATATTTTTGGGCAAATCATGGCCGTTTATTTTCTTCATCTTGGATCCAAGGGTCCAGGCCCTTCCATGTTGTTATAAGGCTGAGAGTGGATGGATAATCTTCATTCATCTTTAGCCTTTTATCTTTCTCAAAGAAGTGGAGAGAAGGGAGAGCAATAAATGAAGGTGAGAGTGAAGCCGGCTACCAGAGGAGCTTCAGAGTTCCGAATCGAGATTCGAGTTCAGATTCGTGGAGACAAGGCCGTGGCGGTGGTTTCCATCCGGCTAGTTCATGGCTCCAAAGCGATCGTCAAGGGTAACGATATCCTTCGTGGACAAGCGAAGTCCTACTTTATGCATAAGCATGGAATCCTCCACCAAGCGATGGATAGCGTAAGCCAGGTTGAGACTGCATCTAGAGCCATAAGTGTGTAGTATGGCATAGGCATGCTGTGTGAAGCCCACCCGGACGGGTAGTCTGGATTGGTGATGTTAATCTTATGAACCGGAGAAGACTCCGTGTATTGTATGAATGCTTGTGAATTATGAATACCTAGAAAGCTCGGGATGAGCCCTTGGATTGTGTGTGCTGAATTGGAAAGCAGCTCTGCAAGAGCTGTGTGTGGAGCAGGGAAGGGAAGGCCGACCCACGTCAAGATCTGCGCTACTGACGAATTGAGCAATGGGAAAAGGCTGACCTGGACTTGTCTTGTGAGAGATTGATTGGTGGCAATGCATGGGAGGATGCGTCCCCAACCCGGCTTGCTGCACCACAATGGTGGGTTGATCTTAGTGCGATCTGAAATGCTCAAGAGTTTCCTGTGAGGTTAGCACCTCTGAGTGGGATGGACAGAATGTCCCCAGCATGCGTGTTGGTAGACTAGACCGCCCAACCAACAAGTTAAAAACCTCTGATCGGTGGTGGTTCCAAGGAGTCCGGCCCACCGTAATGTGCCCAGAGATCACGGAGCATCTTGTGGAGGCGGGCGCTTGTGATACTGTTGTGATACTTGTTGTTATAATTATATGTTATGATTGCAATGCATATAGGGAAGGAACCACTGCCCCGAGTAAGGAGTAGGCTCGTCATAATTGGTCATCTAATGCTGACCGTTGCTTTTTTTACCACTCTTGGGGTAGATGTCTAACTGCAGGTGATGATGGGTAGGAGTAGATTGAGCGGGTTGAAACCCTTGCTGCTTAAAGGCCTTGAATGTCGTGCGAAGTCTTGGATTTCATGTGTGGCCGGCCTGTGTGCCAATGAATGAAGCCATCTCTTTGTAAAGAGAAACTTGTAAGGCATTAAAACCATGAGAGTTGTGTATTTGTATACATTCCTGGATCTATATAAAGTCATGGTTTATATATATTTAGTGGACATTCACTGTGATGAGTTCTTGCAACTGAAAAATGCTTTCGCTAGAAATGCTCTGAGTTAGGATGCGAGTAGAACGTAATTTTGATATTCATACGTAATTCCACCGTTTGTTTGTGAAATATGGCGTGGGGCCCCGGCCGGACCCACCGTTATATTCCATATGACGAATGGAGACGTTACACCCTCATCAATTATCATAGGGAATTTGGATGAAAATTTGGAGTACCTCCTATCATGTATATCAAATAGCTTGGGTTGGTCTGCATTTAGTAAAACTGCAGAATTTGTGATAATATGTGGAATGGATATAGGGATATGGGGTTATTAGTTTACTGATCACGGTAAAATGAAAGAGAAAAAGAGAGCTTCATTGGGAGTCATGATGAGGAGAGTGATGGGTTGACTAGTTTTAAGAGGTGCTCGAGATCGACAAAAGATCGTCCTTCCTGCGGAGAGAGATTCAAAATACTCTAGGGTTACACTTACACTCACACTCCCCGGTGTTGTGGGAGTCATGTTAGGTCTCACGAGCGGTATGCTCGGTGGTTTTGGTGATTGGCAGGTTAGCCCGGCGAGCCGATGGCTCGGATGGTTTTGTGACAGATGGGTTAGTCCGGGGAGCTTAGGCTCGGTAGATATTTGTGACGGACGAGAATGTCCGGAGAGCTTTGGCTTGGTGGGAAATATATTAATGTTTCATGTACATAAGGTATAATGTGGTGGGTCTTCGGTATTGGAGAGTCGTCACACCGACACCAATACATTGACTTTGCAAGTGTGGTTTAACACTTGCCCAAATAAAGTTCGGTACAGCAACCGACAAGAGTACGCAAAAGCTCTTCTTAGTACACCAGCGTTGAGGCATACGATAGGTCTGACTTATACTACTGATACCGGTTTAGAGGTGGGCGAGGCCAAACCCACCGCTTCCGTTTGCCACTACGGAGGTATCCTGGGAGGTTATGCTCTAGAAAGGGGGAACTAAAGGCTTGTGTGCACAAAGTCGGTGTGTGTGTTGCACTTGCATGTTCATATCATGGCACAGTTGCATGTCATAGCATATTCATTGCATATAACCCTTGACACTTATTGTATAAATTGGTATGAGACTCTTTATACAATAGTCCTTGCAAAACGACGCATTGGTCTATAGGTTTGTATGGGCATTCCTATAGGTCATGGTTTCTTACTTAGTTTTACTTCTTGTACTTTTACTTGCTCACCATTTTCATGTGTATACTCATACTGATTACTTGCTATGGCTTGCTTATACTTGTTGTGTTTATATACTCGTGTTAAACTAGTTCTGCTTTCACCTGCTTACTTTTGTTACACTCCACCTTCATTACCTTCCCATTCTTCCTCGCTCAGTGCCGAGGAGCCATGGGGGAGGGGTGGGGGATGATAGGACTTAGTCTTTTAGACTAATGGTCGTTGACAAAATCATTTTAGGGGATCGTGGATCTGAACCAGGAGATGCATCCCAAGAGGTCGGTGCACGTGGAGACCGGACAGTCTAGAACGGGAGTCCAGCCAGTAGGGACAGTGAGTCCCGACCATTAGTAGATATTATAGATTTGCTTCCGCGATTTAGTGATTTGTAGTGAGGATTTTGATGTATCGGGCGGGAGCCCTCTTTATTACTTTGTTTTATCATTTTTGTGGACCAGTATCTGAGTTTTCAGGTGATGTTATATCTATTATACTCTTTTGCGATCAGTATGGCCGACAAGATCGACATTTTGTAGTGACGACCTCCCTGGGTGTGTTGGTGTCACCACAAAGCGGCATTTCTGAGCATAAGACCCAGTTGGTTTTCCAAAAAAAGGGGTCTTACAAACTAGTATCAGAGAAAAACCTCGATCAGAATAGTAGAAGTCCACTAACCCTGGGTCACCCCCGCTCGAGTTTAGTTTGGGGATAAACTAAGCAGCAGAAGCTATGGTGTGCCCATATGGGGGATCACATATAATTGTCCACTTTTAACTCTATTTGAGTCAAATTTCTTAGAGATGAGGTCTATCAGGTTTTCTTCGAGATGGTCGAGGCCAATACGATTGTCGTCGATATATGGTGGTGCGGGACTTTGCAGATGTGTTTCCAGAGAAGCTACCAGGATTGCCACTGCATCGGAAGAAGGATTTTTAGATCCTGTTTGTGCCTGGAGCTAAGCCGGTGTCTAGGGCTCCCTACCGGATGGCTCTGAAGGAGCTGGTGGAGTTCAGGAGTCAGCTGCAGGAGTTGGTGGAGGCTGGATTCGTTAGGCCAAGCTCCTCGCCTTGGGGAGCTCCAATCTTGTTTGTGAAGAAGGATGGGATCCTCTGGTTATGCATCGACTATTGTGCACTAAATCGGTTGACAGTCCGGAACACATATCCACTACTAAGGATCGATGAGTTATTTGATCAGCTAGAGGGAGAACATTGGTTCTCCAAGCTGTATCTGAGGTTGGGATACTATCAGTTACGAAGTCAGGAAGAAGACATCACGAAGATGACGATTAGCAGCAGATATATCCTGTATGAGTTTATCGTGATGCCCTTTTGGCTCACGAATGCGCCAGCGGCTTTCATGCTTGATGAATCGGGTGTTCGAGCCGTACCTAGACAGGTTTGTCATTTTACTCATAGATGACACCCTCATTTATTTGAGGATGAAGGGAGAGCATGCACAACATCTGGCCTTGACTCTGGAGAAGCTCAGTAGCATCAGTTGTATGCTAAGTTCAGCAAATGACAGTTTTGGCTGACGTAGGTTGCCTTTTTAGGCCACATTGTCAGTGGAGCAGGATTAGCGGTGGATCCCGTGAAGATTCAGGCAGTACGAGACTGGCCTCAGTTGAAGATAGCCACAGATGTCCGAAGTTTTCTGGGATTGGTCGGGTACTACCAGAAGTTTGTGCAGGGATTCTCTCAGATAGCCCTTCCACTCACTTCTTTAACGAAGGACACACCGTTCGTTTGGACACCGCAGTATGAGGCGGCCTTCCAGGAGTTGAAGTGTCGGCTTACATCGGCCCCTATCCTTGCTCTTTCGTCTGGGAAGGAGGGCTTCCAGGTGTACACAGATGCGTCATTTTAGGGGATGGACACTGTACTGATGCAGCATGGACATATGATAGCATATGCCTCCTGCCAGCTGAAGAAGCATGAGCAGAACTATCTTGTGCATGACTTGGAGATGGGAGCAATGGTGTTCGCTCTGAAGATTTGGCGGCACTATCTTTATGAGGTGCTCTGAGAAATATATTCGGATCACAAGAATCTGAAATATGTCAACACGCAGTAGTTGAATATCCGCCAGAGACGATGGGTGGAATTTCTATCTGATTACGAGTATACGATACACTATAACCTGGGGAAGGCAAATGTGGTGGCGGACACACTAAGTCGGTGGACTACCACTTCATGAGCAGAGCCCTAGTTGATGTCTATGGAGCTGATACAAATGATTGAGGATATGCAGATTACTTTGGTGTCCTCGGACGATTCAGATCTTTATGAGGACTATCTGGCCGCGATGAGCACTACCGATGATTTTCGAGATTGTATCTTGAAAGTCATGTGTTAGATCTGAAATACTCTAGAGGGGGGGTGAATAGAGTACCCGAAAATACTTTAGAAAACTTTACAGCTTTTGCTGTAAATAAAAACTGCAGAATAACAAATAAATAACCACAAACACACGGCAGACCTAGTTAGCATAAACACAGCAAGAACAAAAGAAAGGGCAACCAGACAACATAAGAAATTATAGTGGTTCCCCAACATGGGTACATCCAATCTTCTACCACCCTGGTAGGAATCCACTCAGATTTTTGATCAAGTGCCTGACACCAATGAGCTTTTGATCAGGTGCTCAAAAACCAAACCTCAAGTTTTTGGTCAGGTGACTTGCAACCAGGAATAACTTTTGAAGGGAGTTATAACCCTTTATTCAGTGGGGTATGAGAGATGATATTGTCTTCTCTTTCTCAATATACAAGTGAGAAGACTTAAGTGGAAATGATATTAGTAAAGAGCTCCCCCTGAGATGTAGAATGATTCAGGAAAAACTGGAGCTTTGCTTCAGTGTGATAGGTCTTCAGTGTTTATCAGCCTTGACCAGAAAGTATTGAGGAACTTCTTGACAGATGGATTTATTGTTGTCCTTTGAAGTATCATGGAGTGTTGAAGAAGGAAGACTCTTGATTTTGATTTGGTGTTATTCTTTTTCAGATAGCAGATGTTCTTCTGGTCTAGGGATTCTTCTCTGTACCAGAGATCTGTGAAAGAAAGAGCAGAGAATTCCTTGATTCAGACTGATTGTATTTTTTTGCGTGTCTCTGTCCTCTCAGGAAAAGAGAGAAAATCTCTTTTATATTTCCTGTAAAAAATTGTCTTTCGAAATTTGAAATCCTCTGCAATCAATACTGACGGCCTTGAGAATAATCTGCATTGAATTATTTCCCCAACTGTCCCATGAAAAAACAGCAAGCAATAATCCTAGATAAGACCATAATCAATGCTCCTTTTAACGGTTATATTCAGAGAATATTTGAACATTAATTACACAGGAATTATTGCAGTAAGAAGGGGATAGAAGGAAGTAAATAACTATGTCTGGATTCGTCGAATAGATAACATAAATTGTCGAGCTGAGTTCACAGTTCGTCGAGCCGAGTTGCTATGTTCGTCGACCAGATGACTTCTGTTCGTCGAGCTGAGTTCCAAGATCGTCGAACAGAGAGTAGAACTACATTGATTAGAAACTTTGACAATTTTGTGTATGGAGTTCGTCGAGCTGATAACTGGTTTCGTCGACTGAAGTTCAGCACAGTATTTCTGGACTTAGAATATTTTCAGATGCTTCTGGAATGAAGTGTTGAAGTGAAGTATCCAAAAATCGTCGACCTGAGAATTGGTTTCATCGAGTTGAGGACCACTAACTGCTGCTGGATAACTCTAGCCAAAGTGGTCAAAGTTCGTCGAGCTGAGAATCTTGAATTCGTCGACTGGATATGATTCTAGACTTAGAAAACTGAGAGGCTTCTGGATTAATAAGTTGAAGTAGAGAACCCAGAAATCGTCGACCAAAGAACTAAGTTCGTCGACTAGAGTCTAGAGAATAAAGTCTGGACTTGGAATGCTAAAGGTAGAGTCCAAAGATCGTTGTCCTGAGAATTAAGTTCGTCGAGCTCATCTCAAAGAAGTTTCTCTAAGATCATCGAGCTAAGCACGACTATCGTCGACCTGAGTTCGACGAACGTCGAACTCATTTTACTGAGTCATTGGAAAATCTCTAAGTCTTGAGTCTCTGGCAGTCTGATGATGGCTGGTCCATGCAGTGTTGATCCTTAGGACTTGTCCTAGACTCTAGGACACAACTATGACCTTGTATATACAAGATGGGTCACAAGATCCTAACTTAGTAAACCTAGCCCAAATCAAACTAGGGATCCAACAATCTCCCCCTATTTGGGTGAGGTCACTAATTACAGACTCAGACTAAACTGAAAATAAACAAAGCAGGAAAAACATATATCTGGCAGAGAAAAATGAACACATGCATCAGATATATATATATACAGATAAGCTTTGTTCAGAAATAAGAAAGCAGTTATAAACATAACAAAAATTAACCAGTTTAGAACTCATTTCTTTTGCTTCTTCTCTTTTGGCTTTTCTTTTTTGCTCTTGTCTCCTAGCTTAGTAAAAACAATTTCTCTGTTTGGATTTGAAGCTTGCACTTTGGTCATGGTCATATCAGCAGCCCTTATAATCTTCAAAGATGTGGCTCTGGGGACTACTGCTTCTGGGTGCAATTTCATATAAACATCAACATTGAAAAACTTGTTAGCTTTCTCAAACCTCTTAAGCTCTTTTTTCCTGTACTTTGAAATTGTTGTATATTCTGAGGGATCCTTTCCTTCAGCTCTGGTTTTTTTGATCATAGAAAGGCCAACAAGTTCTTGGAATCTGGCCATCCTAGCTGAAGTACCTATTTCTAGATCTTCAAAGGGTATAGGAGGAGAAGGAGGTATGTTAAAGCTTTCAGCTTGTTGATGTTCAGTAAGTTTTGCTGATTTTGTTGTTGATGTTGCTACTATTGTTGAGGTTGATGATGCTTGCCTGATGGATACTGTCTTTACTGGCTGCTTTCTGAGGATGAGGACCTACCCTGATGTCTTTGATAAGTTTGAAATTGGGTAGTACTTTGAGAAGTTGTGAATGAAGCACCAGCAACTGGAGGAGGAGGTGGAGGAGAGTCCTTTCTATATCTGTGAGTTGGTGGAGGGGAATATCTTCTACTTCTTTTTATCTCTTTATGTTCATTCTTGGATAACCACATCCAAGCTGACATCCCTTTATATGGAGTTATCTTCTGAAGGATATAGTAGGGAGTGTCATTGGCTGGATTTGGTTTAGGAGCAGGAGGAGGAGGACCTTTCCTTTTCTTAGATACTTTCTTCTTCTTTGGATCCTCATCTGAATCCTCATCCTCATCCTCATCATCATCAGATCCCTAAGGATTATCATATAGATCATTTAAAGCTTTCAGGGCCTCAGTAGAAATAATAGGTTTCTCAGATATAGATTGTAATAACCCGATCTGTTCATATAGTATATCCTAGAAGGTCCGGCCGGGGCCCCACAGCATATATCACAAAACAGGCGGTGAAGGTACGGGATGATGCCAGAGTAGCGCAGCGCAACTATCACAAAGCATTCTAGCGGAAGCCTATACTACCACTTGAACTCCTCTCTTGAATGTCCAACAAATAAAACACCATATGTTATAGCATATAGGAATGTCTTATAACATGTAAATATCATTGGCCTTATGGCCTTACAAGGCTTTCAAACAGTGGCCCCAACATTGGCGCGCAAGCCGGCCACAATAAAAGAAAACACAACAAGCATTTCCAAATAGCCTTCGATGGCTAGCATTTGAAGCAGCAGCAACAACAAGGACCTCAACCTTTATGTGTCCCGCTTGGCTCTCCAGCACCTGTACAGGGACAATCCACCCAACGGTGGCAAACAGAAGCAACGGTCAGCGTTCAGCTGATCCAATTATAATGACCCTACCCCTTTTCTCGGGGCAGCGGTAATCTTCCCTGCAGGTATATCATATCACAAGCATGGCAATATATTCATATAATGTGCTTTCACGCACACATGCCATCACAACCGTTCGCCACCCGGCCCAACGGTCCGTACACTCAGGGCACATTCTTGGTGTTCTGGCAAAGCACATTCTTGCTTTAGTCCATAGAGGGCTTTATGCAATTTGAAAACATGATAAGGGTGAGTTGGTGAAATAAAACCTGGAGGTTGTTCAACATAAACCTCTTCTTTCAGTACTCCATTCAAAAATGCACTCTTCACATCCATCTGATACACCTTGAATTTCTTGAAGGCTGCATATGCAAGGAATATACTGATTGTCTCTAACCTTACCACAGATGCAAAGGTTTGGTCATAATCTATTCCTTCCTCTTGCCTATATCCTTGAGCAACAAGCCTAGCCTTGTTTCTCACAATCACTCTTTGGGCATCCATCTTGTTTCTGTAAACCCATTTTGTTCCAATTACTGGGTAGTTTTGGGATCTTGGAACCAAATCCCAAACTCTACATCTCTCAAATTGGTTTAATTCCTCCTGCATTGCAATGATCCAGTGGAGATCTTGCTCTGCATCATGGATGGATAGAGGTTCAACCTGAGAGAGAAAACAGGCATGCATCAAATCTTGGTTGAGTTGATGCCTTGTCTGTACACCTGCTGATATGTCTCCAATCACTTGAGATATGGGGTGATCCCTTAGTGTGATAAGATCAGTGGGTGGAGTTGGTTCTGTAATACCATTAGGAACTAATTCATCTTGTGGAATTATGTTTGCTGTTGGGGGAAGATCAATTCCTTTAGTGCCTTCATCTTCACTTTCTTTAATGACTTGTGGAGAAGGATGTGTTTGAACCTCTTGGGTGAGGTTTAGTCCATCCAAATTCTCACACAAGTGAGGTACCTACAAAGTGCTTTTGGTAGAAATCTCTTTCTCCTTGCAAGACATGTTAGCTTCATCAAATGTAACTTGAATAGATTCTTCAATTTTTAGTGATGATTTATTAAAAACCCTATAGGCTTTGCTTACATGGGAATATCCTAAAAATATTCCCTCTTTAGCCTTAGCCTCAAACTTTCTAATGTATCTTTTATTGTTGTTGTGAATATAACATATACATCCAAATACTTTAAAATAGTTGATTTTAGGTTTCTTTCCTTTAGGTAATTCATAGAGAGTCTTAGGCTCCGTTTGGAGGGACTTATTTTCATAGGTCAAGCGGTCATGACCGCATGAACCGGGCCCTAAATAAGTCCTGGTTCGTGCGGTCATGACCGCTTGACCGGTGAAATTAAGTCCCCCCAAACGGAGCCTTATTCTTTAGTTTATGTATCAAGCTTCTGTTCAGGACATAATTTACAGTGTTTACAGCCTCTGCCCAAAAGGATAGTGGAATGTAAGCATCTGCAAGTAATGTACTTGCACCTTCAATTAGTGTCCTATTTTTCCTTTCAGCTACCCCATTTTGTTGAGGAGTTATAGGAGCTGAGAAGCAATGCCTGATACCTTCCTTCTCACAGAACTCATGCATAAGAAGAGACTCAAACTCTGTGCCATGATCACTTCTGATCAATGCAACATAAGTAGAGAACTCAATCTATATGGTCCTGAGAAAATCTGTAAGAACCTTAAAGGTATCTGACTTAGATCTCAGAAAGGACACCCAAGTGAACTTTGAGAAGTCATCCACTATAACTAAGGTGTAGGATTTCCCTCCTAGGCTTTGTACAACAATGAGTCCAAAGACATTCATGTGTAGCAAGTACAATATCCTAGGTGAATCACTTTTATTAATAGATTTAAAACTAGATTTTGTTTGCTTGCCTAGTTGACAAGCCCTGTAGAGACCTTCCTTCTTGTAGGGACCAGAAGTTAGACCTCTCACAAGATTATCTTTTGATAGCCTAACAATGTTTTTCAAGTTTACATGACCTAGCCTTTTATGTCATAAATCATTCTGATTACTAGTTATATTAAGTAAGCAGATATCAGATTTGGCAGAAATAAAATCAACTAAGTATATGTTACCTTGTCTATTCCCAATTAAAACAGTTTGTTTTTCTTTATTAGCAATAGTGCAAGAAGATGAGTTAAAGTGTACCGGATAACCTTCATCACATAACTGGCTTATAGAGATGAGTTTATGCTTGAGTCCTCTGACATAAGTTACTTTCTTGAATGTCACTGCTCCAATCTTCACTTCTCCAAAACCTTCAGACTGGCCACACTTTGAATCACCAAAGATAACCTTTGGTCCCAGCTTGGACTTGTAGTTGTGTAAGATGTCCTTGTTGTCAGTCATGTGCTTGGAGCAACCACTGTCCAGATACAATGTTTGATTTAACACTGAACAGCCCTTTTCCTGCAGTAAAAAAAGTTAGTTGTTCTTGACCCAGGTTACCTTGGGTCCTTTATATTGCTGGTAAGAAAAACTAGATATTACAGAAAACTCTGGTTGAGATCTGTATCCTAGTGGATGATATCTTCTAGGTGGTATGATCCAATCAGCTAATGGATTAAATGGTTTCCTAGAATTATTAGAGTTGCTTCTAAAATTACAGTTTTTGTTAAGTCTTTCTGGGTTCGACGAATTATTGTGAGTTCATCGACCAGAGTTCGACAAATTGGGATGAGATCATCGATCTCTGCCAAGAGAATAAACATGTTCATTTTCTGTGCCCCACATTCGTCGACCTCTGCTCGACGAACCATACAGAGTTCATCGATCGCAGTTAGACAAATAATTATTGCTAAAGTTTGCGTTCAGCATTCGTCGAGTTGGGTTCGACGAACGGGGAACATTTTGTCGATCTGAGTTCGACGAATTTTGTTGAACTTTGTTTTTACTTGTGGTTTTCTGATTTTTGTTATTTTGACCATTTGATTTTGGAATTTGTTCTATGATTTGATTA
Source organism: Platanthera guangdongensis (assembly GCA_039583875.1). Lineage (NCBI taxonomy): Eukaryota > Viridiplantae > Streptophyta > Magnoliopsida > Asparagales > Orchidaceae > Platanthera > Platanthera guangdongensis. Next base: position 11,598,389 of record CM077159.1, on the reverse strand, counting down.
TGGTTTATTTTTTCCTTCCCCTTAGCTGAAACAAATTTAATGAGGGTAGTCAGAATGTTCTTCTTGAGAATAGGGGCAAACTTGATGAAGCACCAAAGCCTAGCTTACCATTCAATCTGGCATTTATAGTGCTTGTGATGTCCATCAACCTGAGGCTTATTCCATTGAGAGATTCCTCAAGTTGTTTAGCCTCACATAGCTCAGTCTTTAACAATATAATTTGTTCATTAGCTAAGGTTAATTCATCCTTTAACCTATTGTTTTCTGAATTAACATTCTCTAGGTTTCCTAATTTTTCCCTAAGAGTCTTAATTTCTTTTTCTCAGTTAATTAAGTCTATGCACATTGTTTTAAATTCTGATTTAAATGAATCAGAACTATAGTCAAATGAAGATAATACCTTGTCCGCTTCAGAATCTGAAACTGTTTCATTGTCTGAATCTTCTTCTTCTGAATGACTCCTGGAGGCATCAATAGACATTAGGCAAACATCTTTGGCCCTTGCCTCTTCTTCATCTTCACTGGAGCTGGAAGATGATTATTCATCCTCAGTTTCACTCCAAGATTCAGCCACAAAGCCTTTCTCCTTCTTCTTATATTTGCTGGAGGAAGGCCTGCTGTTGTGCTGTCTTCTGGTATCTTTCTATCTTCTCTTCTCCTTCTTCTGATTCTCTGGACACTCAGATATGAAGTGTCCAGGTTTCCTGCAACCAAAACACACCACTTTTTTAGTTAGTGTTTGTCATACCTTTGTTTGTCATCCTGCCTTGATGACTTTCTCCTGAAGTCTTTCCTTGTCATTTTTTAGAATCTTTTGGCAAAAAGATTCATCAGCTCTTCATTTGTGGTTGAAGTCTCTGTCTTCTCAACAGCCTTGAATGCAATGCTTTGTTCTTTTCTTGCTGGAGAGGTGTTCTTTGCTCAGCTGCCCCTATGAATTTGATCAGCTGTTGATAGGACTTAAGTTTTCCTAAAAGAGATTCAGTGGAAATCTCATTTAGGCTTATGGCCTCCTTGATGGGCCAGATCCTTGAATCCCATGAGCTTAGGAAGTACATAAGGATCTTATCATTCACCTCAGTGAGGGTGATGTCCTTGTCCAAGGTTTTTAGCTCATTGATAATTGAGCTTAAGCTATTGTACATATCAACTACTATCTCAGCTTCCTCCTTCTTGAAATTATCATATAGGGATATGAGATTGGATCTCCTGTCCTTCCTTTCATCTGCAGATCCAGCCACCATTTGATTTAGAGAATCCCAGATGGACTTGGCTGATGTGCATTCAGCCACCTTTTGAAAAATGTCATCAGACATTGTTTGGGCCAGAATATTCAGGGCCTTGGCATCAGCAATTTTAGCCTTCTTCTGGGCTTCAGTCCACTCAGGTGGTGGAACTGTATTTGTTCTTGAAGCTTCTGTAGATGTAGAGGCAGTGGCTTGAGGAGGACCTGTCATAATAGAATTAAAAATATCCTCATCAATAGAGTACATGTACAATTTAATTCTTGCCTTCCAAATGGCAAACTTATTGAGATTGCATACTGGAGTTCTGGTGCTTGCATAATCTTTGTTCAGGTGACTTGCAACCAGGAATAACTTTTGAAGGGAGTTATAACACTTTATATAGTGGGGGATAAGAGATGATATTGTCTTCTCTTTCAAAATATACAACTGAGAAGACTTAAGTGGAAATGATATTAGCAAAGAGCTCCCCCTGAGATGTAGAATGATTCAGGAAAAACTAGAGCTTTTCTTCAAGGTGATAGGTCTTTAATGTTTATCAGCCTTGACCAGAAAGTATTCAGGAACTTCTTGATATATGGATTTGTTTTTGTCCTTTGAAGTATCCTGGAGTGTTGAAGAAGGAAGACTCTTGATTTTGATTTGGTGTTCTTCTTCTTCAGATAGAAGATGTTCTTCTAGTCTAGGGCTTCTTCTCTGTACCAGAGATCTGTGAAAGAAAGAGCAGAGAATTCCTTGATTCAGACTGATTGTCTTTTTTTGTGTGTCTCTGTCCTCTCAGGAAAAGAGAGGAAATCTATTTTATATTTTCTGTCAAAAATTGTCTTCAAAATTTGAAATCCTCTGCAATCAATGCTGACGACCTTGAGAATAAACTGCATTGAATTATTTCCCCAACTGTCCCATGGAAAAACGGCAAGCAATAATCCGGGAGAAGACCATAATCAATGCTCCTTTTAACGGTTATATTCAGAGAATATTTGAGCATTAATTACACAGGAATTATTGCAGTAAGAAGGGGACAGAAGGAAGGAAATAACTAAGTCTGGATTCGTCAAACAGATAACAGAAATCGTCGAGCTGAGTTCACAGTTCGTCGAGTCGAGTTGCTGTGTTCGTCGACCAGATGACTTCTGTTCGTCGAGCTGAGTTCCAAGATCGTCGAGCAGAGAGTAGAACTGCATTTATTAGAAACTTTGACAATTTTGTGTATGGAGTTCGTCGAGCTGATAACTAGTTTCGTCGACTGAAGTTCAACACAATATTTCTGGACTTAGAATATTTTCACATGCTTCTGGAATGAAGTGTTGAAGTGAAGTATCCAGAAATCGTTGACCTGAGAATTGGTTTCGTCGAGTTGAGGACCACTAACTGCTGCTGGATAACTCTAGCCAAAGTGGTCAAAGTTCATCGAGCTGAGAATCTTGAATTCGTTGACTGGAGATGATTCTGGATTTAGAAACATGAGAGGCTTCTGGATTAATAAGTTGAAGTAGAGAACCCAAAAATCGTCGACCAGAGAACTAAGTTCGTCGACTGGAGTCTAGAGAATAAAGTCTGGACTTAGAATGTTGAAGGTAGAGTCCAAAGATCGTCGACCTGAGAATCAAGTTCATCGAGCTCAGCTCAGAGAATTTTCTTTGAGATCATCTAGCTGAGCACGACTATCGTAGACCTGAGTTCGACGAACGTCGAACTCATTTTACTTGGTCTTTAGAAAATCTCGAAGTCTTGAGTCTCTAGCAGTCTGATGATGGCTGGTCCATGCAGTATTGATCCTTAGGACTTGGCCTAGACTCTAGGACACAACTATGACCCTGGCTATACAAGATGGGTCACAAGATCCTAACTTAGTGAAACTAGCCCAAATCAAGGCTGAAGATAGAAGACCTACACACTGAATCAAAGCTCCAATCTTCCTAAACAACTCAATATCTCAGGGGGAGCTTTGACAACATCAAAATCCACCTGTCTTCTCAGTTGTTTTGAGAAAGAGAAGACTTTATAAATATCTCACCCCCTCACTGTACAAAGGGTTCTTTAACTCCCTTCAAAAGCTATTCCATTGGTTGCAAGTCACTGGATCAAAAGACTTGAGGTGGTTTTTGAGCACCTGATCAAAAGCTCATTGGTGGCAGTCACCTGATAAAAACCTGTAGTGGATTCCTACCAGGATGGTAGAAGAGTGGATATACCCAGGTTGGGGAACCACTATAAAGTTCTTATGTCGTCTGGTTGCCCTTTTTCTTTTGCTCTTGTTGTGCCTGTGATAGATTAGTTTAGTTCTGCTGTGGCTGTGTTAGGTTAAGATATATTAGGTTGCTCCTTTGCTTACTTCGTATATTAGTTACTTTACTTTGATAATTTTATAAACAGAAAATAGTTTTCAGATACTCTATTGACCCCCCCTCTTGAGTATATCAGGTCTAACCCTCTCTTTCAGACTTAACAACCAAAGTCAATGAAAATAAAGAAGAAATCTCTAACTTAAACAAACAGGTCACCACCTTGTTTGATAGGGCTGGAACTGCTGGCATCAAACTGACCACCCTCATGCAATCCCTGGACACAAGCCAAAAACTCTCTATAGCTGACATAGGATATGTCAAGAATTATGTAAGTATAACTGATGAGGTAATCAAGGGTGCATCAGATCATGTAAATCATCATATCACCAATGTTGCCTTACAATCTATGAAGCAGGCAATAATTCTGAAAGATGAGCTACTTGCTGACCATGAAAGAATATTCAATTCTATATCAAGCAAGAATGAAGCCAACACCACCTTACTGCAAAAGACCATCTCTGAAGAAGGCAGAAAGAGGGGAGAGTAGCCATGCTAAGGCAGAAACACTCATTAAAGATCAAGCCTTCAATGTAATTTAAGGCACCAGGGTGGCACTACACCTGCCCCTCCTGGACAGAAAGAGGCCAGAGGATCTAGACTTCCCAACACAAGCTAGAATTGCACAGGATGCACAGCTTGCTGCCATAAGAAAGAGGGAAGGAACTCAAATGGTTGAAGAGTTCATGTCAAAGAGAAGAGCTGAGAACAGAGATGATCCATACTATGAACAGCTAAGTGATGCCTCTGAATCCATCGTTATTAATGCTTGGGTAAGCCATGGAAAATTTTTAAAATATATTGATAGTGTATATCCTTCTGAGGAATGGATAAAGCATCTATATAGGAATTCCCTACGGTAAAGAGTATTCAAAGAGAATCTGGTACGGAAGAGCAACCCCAAGAAAATGCCTTCTAGATATATTCCAAAGTCATTCCTCTACTTCAAGAGACAGAAGAACAAAGCAAAAAAACTTGAAGAAGACTGCTGCAACCAAGGATTCTTGTGTAAGTTCATCAAAGAATAGCTGATAGAAGACTACAAGACTTAAGATTATTTAAAAATATCTAATCTATGTTTTGTAATGAATCTCAATAGTGTAAAATTTTCAAATTTCTATCAAGGAAATGAATATGTTTTGGATCTGACTACATTTATGTGACAAATATGCATGAAATTTTCACTTACATGCCTGTGTTTGATAAATAAGCTATTCCTTGACAGATATCTTATAACCGCAAACTTTATCTACTATAGTTTGACTAAAGATATCTAAAATAGTTAATGATTAGGTTCATCTTGATCATAATATTTATCTAGTTAATGATTAATAAAGCTTTGGTTGTTAATCATACTATCACATTATCAATGATTGATAATTCACCTGTACCATTGATCTTTGAATCATAGTGGCAAACCATCTCATCCAGGTGGAGTTATCCTGTACTGGGTTGACTATTTTTCATGATAATGTTATCATTAGACCTATCATGATATTTCTTGTGTTGATGCACCTTAGCATGGATGAGTGTTCTGCCTTCTTCAAATAGGGGGAGATTGTTTGGAATTATGCCCTACAATATTCCTCGAATTTGAAGAGGTATCACCAATCATGCTAAGGTGCATAATGTATTTGATGTATGCTTTAGTTCATACATGCAGGTAGTCCATGATTGGACAAGTGAAGAAAATGAGTTTGGTAGCAAAACTCTAATTTTGTCGAGCTCAGCTCGAAGTTCGTTGAGCTCAGCTCGCTGGACGTTGAGCTCAGCTCAACATTACGTGGGATAAGCACAAGAGCTCAGGTTTCAAATTTCGTCGAGCTCAGCTTGAAGTTTATCGAGCTCCGTTTGCAATTCGTCGTGCTCAGCTTACAAATCGTCGAACTCAGCTCTACACTTGTTAAGCTAAAGCCAGAAAAATCAACTAAGGCAGAAAGCAATGAGACCGCTGAGAAGATCAGAGTTCGTCGAGCTCAGCCCACAGATCGTTGAACACAGTTAAAGCCAGAGAAAATAACGAAGGCAAAAAGTGCTGAGACCGCTGAGATAGCTGAGAAGAAGGTGTTGAGAGCGCTGAGATAGCTGAGAAGAAGGCATTGAGAGCGCTGAGATAGCTGAGACAAAACTGTCTGAATTTATCTAAGTCCAGAAGCGTTAATTGAAGCAGGTTCACTCAATGCTTCTAATGAAGAAGGAAGTGCTGAGACAAAACTAACTGGATTTCTGTAAGTCCAAAAGCGTTAAGTGAAGCCGGTTCACTCAACGCTTCTAATGAAGAAGGAAGAGCTGAGATAGTTAAGAGAAAATCCGCTGAGACAAAAGATGGCCTCAGCTGAGAAGCAAATACCGCTGAGACAGAACCACTGAGACAGAGACTTGTCTCAACTAATAAGAAGAAAGCGTTGAGACAAAGGCCTGTCATAGCTATTAAGAAGAAACTGCTGAAACCGCTGAGACAGAACCGCTGAGATAAATCCAGAGAAATTCACAAGTCCAGATGCGCTGAGAGCCAAGAAAGATGGCGTTGAGTGACTTAATATCACTCAATGCTTCATGGATTTCTGGAATATTTTCTAAGTGCAGATGGTGATGACCTTTGTTGACGTCATCAAAGTCAACTCACATGTAGCCGTTGCGGGAAAGTTATAGTGGTGTCAATCGCTGCCTTTTCCTTTTATGAAGAAGGAGGGGCTCACCAAACCTTGGCTGGGGCCCATAAACAAGTGTACCGTTGATTCAAATTAACGAATATAAGAAGGAAAATGAAAAGGTATTAGGGAAACCAACAACGAACAAAAAACAAATGAAACAAGACTGATCGGAAACAAGAAAATATAGAAAGGTGGCTGGACAGCATCTCCACCAAGCTTGAAAGCTAAAGTTCAGCAGGGATAGCCGCCAAGGCAAAGGAAGTCAGCTAAGCTCTTCAAGCTCAACAAGATAGTTCTTCCAAGAACAGGAAAGCTGATTCTTTCCTTCAGCAAGCTGGTTGCTGCTCTTCTGTGCAGTAGAAAAGAGATAGCTGTAGAAGAGGACTACTTCCTTCTACAATAAGTATGCTGGACTGAAATCTGCTCAGTCCAGCAAGGTTGGCTCAGAGATTTATCTCTGAGTCAGTTGTTTTTTTTTCTTAAACAATTCGGTATTCTTTTCTTGTAGGATTCAGTTTATCTGAATCTGAGTGTAGGGCACTTTGTACCTGAGGTAGGTGACTCATTAGTCACTGAGGTAGGTTCCCTGTTGTGGTACTAGGGTAGGATCCAAGTGTGGTTCTGAGCTATAGGGCTTAATTGCCTGAGGTGGGAGAGTGCTCCTCTCTGAGGTAGGATCCAGGTGTGGATCTGAGGTAGGGCAATCCTCTCAGCCCGAGTATAGGGCCTTGTGCCTGGGGTAGGTGACTGGAGAGTCACTGAGCTGTAGGTGACAAATATGTCACTAAGTTGTAGGCCTTGGAGGAGGCTGAGCTATAGGTACCTGGAAGGGTACTGAGTTGTAGGAGTGTTGCATCACTCTGAGAGTAGGGATGTGTGCCTGAAGCTATGGGGCTGAAGTGCCTGAGTTGTAGGCCTTAGAAATAAGGCTAAGGTAGGTTATCACTGGATCACTGAGCTGTAGGAGATCTGTAGAGCTCTAAGGTAGGAACACTTATGGTTCTGAGTTTGGATTCTGTGAAGAATCTGTGTAATAGGCTGAGGGCCTGAGGTGTATGATCTAAGGAGCATTTTGGTGGAGTTTGTGCCTAGTCCAACAAATCAGTTGGATAAGTGGGAGGAAAAGTTGATGTATCAAATTAGGGAACCACTATAAATCTTTGTGTTTGCCGTGTGCTTGTTTTTTATGTTACTGGAGGTACTAAGGACAATCTCTAGATAGTTTAATTTGAAAACAACAAAAGAATTGATAAAAAAATTCAAAGATCTATTCACCCCCCTAGGTGATTAGCTAACCTTGAGTTAAAATAACTTTCACATTAAATTATCACCCCGGAAAAGCAAACTCCGTAGCCAATGCTTGGAGCATAAAGGTACTAAAATCGAGCCCTAATTCTCGGTTGATAAGTATGGAATTAGCTCGAATGCTCGAGGAGATAGAGATCACTCTGGTGTATAAAGATCATTCTAAAGAGTATATTGAGTATCTATCCGCCATGAGTATAGTATCTGATATTCGAGATCCTATTCGGGCAGAGAAAGGGAAGGATGCTGCCCTAGTCCCTATGATTAAGTCAATTCAAGATGGAACCACTAAGGAGTATGCACTAAAGGATGGCCTTGTGCATTTCTGTGGCCGACTCTACATTCCCAAGGGCGGGGAAATCCGGGAAGATATATTGAGAGAAGCACATTGCTCTAAGTATTCGGTGCATCCTGGGATTTCTAAGATGTATAGTGACTTGCAGAAGACCATGTTTTGGACAGGAATGAAGAAAGCTGTCAAGAATTATGTTACGCACTATGAGGCATGTCAAAAGTTGAAGGTGGAGTGCAAGAGCCCTGGAGGATTATTACATCTATTGCCCATCCTTGAGTGGAAGTTCGAGGATATCTCCATGGACTTTATTCATGGGTTACCTCGCTCACCCTTCGGGAACGATTCAATTTAGGTAATCATGGATCATCTGACAAAGGTAGCCAGATTCATCCCTGTGAAGAAGGAGACACGTGTGGATGTGTTAGTGCGGCTCTTTGTGGAGCAATTTGTAACGCCCCGAAACTCAAAAGAGCGATGGGTGGCATTTTGAGCCAGGTTTAGAAACTGGCAGGTGTCACACGGCCTGGGACATGGCCGTGTCCCAGGTCGTGTCATGCTCGGGTCGATGATCTGGTCGAGAGGTCGATGAATTTTGGAGTCGATGATCGTCGAGTATCGAACACGGCCTGAGACACGGGTGTATCCCAGGCTGTGTCCTTCACAGGTTGAAGCCGGGCCATGCCGGGGGTGATACACGGTGTCAGCACACGGTCCGTGTCAGGTAGACACGGGTGTGTCAAAATACGACACGGGCGTGTCGAGTGCCCGTGTCCCTTTCGGGCATTTTCGATCCTGTGTCGATGGAGTAACACATCACACTACACGGCCGTGTACTGGATGACACGAGGGTGTCAAGTTTTACACGGTCGTGTCGGGTGACCGTGTTATTTTCGGGATGCGTCAGTTTCTACGGCGAATGGGGAACACGGCCCTGGACACGGGCGTCTCACAGGCCATGTTCGGCCCAGATTTTGGATTATAGGTCCGGATCGTGGCCATCCGTTTCCTTATTTTGGGATCTAACGGTCTGGAACTGTTCTTGCTTGGATATACCCGAGTTTAGGACTCAGAAAACTGCATTTTACTTGGGTTAGTCTCTTTTTAAAGTCTAGAGAGAGGGGAGAGCAAGGAAGAAGAAGGAGGCTAGATTCGGTCACCAGCGGAGCTTCGGAGCTCCAAATCGCAAGCCGACTTTGGATTTAAGGAGGCGAGGAGATTACGGTACTTTTAATCTGCATACATTTCCATGGCGCCAAGGAAAAATCCTAGGGTAATGATTCTCATCCTAGGACATGTGAAGTCCTCTTTTCCTTTGCATAGGAAGCTCGCTCTCGCGAGTTTGCAGTGAGTTGAGGCGTTCCTTCGGGTAGATATGAATAGTCCATGTTATGTACATGTAGAGTCTGTAATCGAGAACGAACATAGGCATGATGTGTGAAGCCTACCCGGACAAGTTGGTCTGGATTGGTGATGTTGCATTGCATGAATGACCGGAGAAGACTCCGTGCAAATGTTTGTTTTTAGGGTTTTCTACGTGGTAGATTGCAATAGGGAGCCTTGGGGATTAACTCCAAGGTGCACCCGAAAAATTGGGCAGATGCGTGATTCTGCCAACATGGTGGCCTGGAAACCAAACTGAACATAACTTGGTTATGTGATGTGTGTAAACGATACGGGACACGGGGAAGCTTGACCCGCGCAGACGGCTTAAGTTGACGTTGCGGTGTGAGCAACGGGTTAGGAGGAACCGTACCCGATCTATCTGGTTCAGTTAGAGAGACCTAAGGTACGTGGTGTAACAACCCCATCCGTTCACATATGCTATACTAGAAGGTCCGGCCGTGGCCCTACATCATAGACCACAAAACATGCGGTGCAGTTACAGAGTGATACCAGAGTAGCGTAGCGCACCCTAACACATTGCATTCTAGTGGAAGCCTATAACACTACACTTGAACTCCACACCTGAATGTCCAACATATAAAACCTTCACATTTTATACATCATAGGAATGTCATACAACACACATAAACAGTTGGCCTTATGGCCTTACAGGGCTTTCAAAACAGTGGCCACAAACATTGGCACACAGGCCGGCCACATCAAAAGAAAACATAACACAACCATTTCTTTTAGCCTTCGAGGGCTAGCAACGGCAGCAGCAAAAGCAGCAGGGAATTCAACCCTTATGCGTACCGCTCGGTTCTCCAGCACTTGCACAGGGACATTCCACCCAAGGGTGGCAAACAGAGGCAACGGTCAGCATTCAGCTGACCAAATTATAATGACCCTACCCCTTTCTCGGGGAAACGTTATTCTTCCCAGCAGGCATAGCATATCACAAGCATGTATATATATCTCATATAATATGCTTTCACTCTCACATGCCATCACAACTGTCAGCCACCCGGCCCGACAGTCTGTGCACTTGATGAGTCCACTTTATATACCTATTTTCGGACTCATCTGGGCTAGTTTTCACGTGTTTGCACTTCACTTTTAGTTATATATCGTTCATATCTCATCTTATCTTTATTTCCATAGGAAGTGCACATTTATGCCCGTGGTTTTGTATTTTGTTACTTTCATAGTTTGTACTCCCTTTTGTGATTGTCGGGAATGTCTGCACAGATTAGTGATTGGTTTTTCCTTTCGGTACAGGGGTCGTGTGCGTGTTCCGGGATGGTTGTGAAACAGGAATACTGCGCACGATCATGGGATCTAATGCGCACGACCACTGGTCGTGCACCCCTGATCGTGCGCACTACTCTTCGTTTTCCAGAATCAGCCTGGGGTAAGCGCACGACCACTGGACATATTGCGCACGACCACCGGTCGTGCGCCACTGATCGTGTGCATTGATTCCTCTTTTCTGGAGTCCTGTCTGGGTAATCGCACGATCATTGGACTTAGTGCGCACGACCACTGGTCGTGCGGCACTACTCGTGCTCATTATCCCAGTTCTTCTTCCTGATATTCCATGCCAGTGCGCACGAGCACAGGACATAGTGCGCACGACCACTGGTCGTGCGCCTGTGATCGTGCGCATTGTTCATTTCTGCTTTTGTATAAATAGTGCAGGTTCCGCCCTAATTGAGTATTGCCCATTTCCTCCGCCGTTTTCATCTCCGAGGAGGGATTCCGTCGTCCTCCTTCATCTTCCACCCTAGGGAGGTGCTTCGGGCAAGCTTTCAACGCCAAATCCAAGCCGGAGCTTCCTCTCGGCCTCCTCCATCATCTCTTGGGTTCATTTCAAGCTTCAACGCCATAGCCATCAAGCAAAGGGAAGCTTTCAACTTTCGTCCGCTGTCGTGAGACGAAGAAGACGGGCCATTGGAAGGTGGTGACAGCCCTTCTCTATCCCGGACGCAGTTGAGGACCGAGCTTGGACGCGGATTGACAACCCGACGATTCCAACCGTGAATCCTCAGCAAGACTTTGGATTCGGTCGATCTCTTGACTTGTTCTTCCTTTATTGTTGTTTATGTGTTGTTGTAAACCTTATTTATAGATGATGTATGCTTATTTGTAAAACGTTCTTACAATTATGTCTATGTGATTGTTTGTGTTTGTTATTTACTTGAGGTGCGTCTATTATTCCATCCACCACCATCCACCCTTGCCGCACTAGCAATTGCTAGTGGTGTACGTTGCGAAGTGGTGCTCACGACCCTCATTCCGCCGTTCTCACCACCTCATCCGCGAGCCTACTCTTCCATCCGCCTAGCGATTCGGTGCATAGCGGCCCGACTAGTCTTCCATCCTGCCTGACGAAGCATCGCATAGCGGCGTTGCATAGGAGTAGTTGTTAGCCTTTTATTTTCTGTTTCCGCAACATCAAAACCCCCCTTAGTTAGCTCCGACCTAAGGACTTCAATCTCAAGTCCTCCTCGAAATTAACTCCACCTTACTGTGTTCCTTGTGAGTTGGATACTTGGGAAAACCCCCATTTTATATTACTTGTGCGACCGGTTCACTGTCGTGATCTTATAGAATCAAGTTTTTGGCGCCGTTGCCGGGGAACACAGTCGTGTGAGTTTCTGGAAAGGGAGACGTGAGATTGCTTTCCTTTTCCTTTGTAAATCGCTTTTGTTTTGTTCTATTTCTATTTTGCCTGCCTTTTTCTTGTTTGTTTAGGCAATTGTAGTAATATATTGTTGGATTTAGTAATTTGCACAATTTATTTTGAATCTGCTATTTCGACACCATGTGGGGATATTCGTATGCCCAATGTCATTGGTGTGGGAAGCCTTCCCATGCTAGTCATGAATGCCCTACGAGAGATATTGAGCATAAGCCTCAGCGCACAATGCATGAGATGTTGTATTCGTATAGCCTTTCGAACACTGTGCCCCGAGCTTATGGTCAATCATCCTCACCACATACACCGTTCTCCTATTCCTCTCCGGCCCCACAAGGACCGCAGCGTAATGGGAGAAAGTGTTTGTATTGTTGTAGAACAGATCATGTCCTGAAGGATTATGCTGAGTACCTCCGTGTTATGGAAGAGGATGATGAGCCGGACATCCGGATCATCCCGACTCCTACCCTTGGTAGCACACCTTCATCTACTGGTTATGTATCCCTGTCACCTTCATTTATTGAAGGGAATGATATGGACACAACCGCCAGATGTGTGGCTGATCTAGGCTTCGACGTGGTTGAGCCCATCTCTCCTGTGCATACATCTCCAAGCGTGGAGCCGATTCTTTGTGAGGAACCTGCGCTTGACTTTTATTCAAGCACAGTTCTTCCCCCTTTTGTGCATTCTACTTCAGTCATCTCTGGCGACATTTTCGATGATACAAAACAAGTTGAGGCTTGTGATACATGGGTTGTTTCCACTCCCATGGAGGAGGACAACCTTCTTGGTGTCGAGGATTCTCCCTTGATACCAAAGGAGGAAGTCCAAGTCTTGGTGGAGGCCTCTATGGATCCAGCCGAGCCTTGTAGCATTGTCGAGATTACTGATGATATTTTTCTACCTCAGCCTTTGGGGAGTGAAACCGGGCTCACTCCCCCGATTATTTCTTTATGTTCTTCGTCTCTTTTATTTCTTGACCCACCTTCCTTTTCTGAGCCTGTGCAGGTTGAATCTCCACGGGTAAGTTGGGTTGACGTTGAGCCTTGCGCTCAGGCTGTCGTCGAGTGCATCCTCTTGTGTGACGAGGTTCCTACCTCCTTCACAGTGGAAGCCCCTATCGTCACCTTCGCCCCCAACAAACTTGTGGTTGACGAAACCTTGGTAGGCAAGGATGTGTTTTGTGGTGAGAAGAGTGAGGACCAGCGCTCCTTCTCTTCTTACTTCTTATTTCCTCTACCTGTGTTGGGCAGGTATTACTATTTAGGTAGAGGGGTAACTGTTCTATCGCCGTATCGGTACCCGTTACCGAAACGGATATTGGAACAGTTACCTGTGCACTTTTTATTTCATAGGCCTATAAGCTAGAACTGTTTAGAATTTAATAAGTCGTGCCGGGATGACAATAACCCTAGTACTTATCTTTTATTTTCTGCATTTTTTTTCTTGTCTATTTTAATTTTAGCATTTCTATTTGTATATTTTGTTTTGTTTTTGCGGAGCTCACCCCTGCAGGTATTCTTAGCAAATTGCATTGACAGGGTTCTGATTCTTCGTATGGCGGGCCTGCTTCAGGTTTCCACGCGTCTTCTGGTATGCTCACTGGCTGAGCATTTGGGTAACCTCTTCCCTTAGCTCCGTATGATTTTAATTTCTATATCATCTGCTGTGTAGTTTAGTTTAAGTCTAGGGGAGAGATTTGTTACCTATTGCACGCACACATTTCTTGTGCATACTAGAAGCCTTTATTGTTTTATTTTTCTTAGTTCATTGCATCACACACCACTGCACCCACATGAGCGCGTGCTTAGCTTTTCGCGTGCTGCGAGTTAAACTCATTTCTTTGTTAGATTTGGGAAAATTATGGTGCTGACATAGGATTGTGAGACGGAGTAAAATGTTGGCCTTATTGTGTTTCTAGTCAACTGCTCTCGTCTCGTGTAGAAATTCGAGTAGATTTAATTTTTCTGTATGCTTATAGTTTTATATTTTTCTATTTGCGTAAAGACTTTTTATTCTACTCAAAAGTTGGTGAATCCGGTGTGAATCCGACGGTAGCTTAGGGATGTGTGTAGACGACTGTTAGGTTCGTATTGCTCGAGTCGAGAGGATGGATAGTCTTTCTCGTTGGCTAAGAACTTGCCCCAAGCTATTCTTGAAGCATGGGTATAGGTTAGTCATGCATGAGCGTGATGTAGGCCATCATTTTGGCCCGGTTGAGCTTTGTACCATTCCTAACGTCTTGTCCTCGCTAGCCCCGTTGTGCCTACCCATTCTTTTGATTCAGCTCCACCTTTATTTCACCAAAGCCCCAAAGCCGATCCTAGTCGCACACCCAAGTCGAGTTTAGTGTTTTATATTTTCATGTTGGGAGGTGATGTGGTGTTATTACATGTGAAAATGTGGATGTGCTCCAATGTTATATTTGCTGAAATTGCAAAAATAAAAATACGATTTGAATAAAGAAAAAAAAAGAGAAAGAGAAAAATATTTGTAAAGAAAAAAAAAGTGACAAGAAAAGGTTTTAATTGAAAATCATTTTGGAAATGAAAATGTATTTGGAGTACGCGGTACACACACCCATTTTTGAAAAATTACGTCTGGGGTGTGGTGTACCCGCGTGTATTTTGCTTAGTAGAGGGTTTCATTTTTTTTTTACTAGCTCATTTGGGTTAGGTGCATAGCCTTCCTGTATATCTTTGTTTACCTCACCGAAACTCAAGCCCCATCTCTTCACCTAAAGTCCTACTGATTCGTGTGTGAACCAAACCAGTGCCGTGGAGAGAATGCGAAAAGGCAAGCATATGGTCACCGACATTGGTGGATTCCTTTGGAGGTTATCCGGAGCCCCGATCTTTGGCAATGCTCGCCTAGCGATTAGTCTACTTTCTCCCTACGCATGACCGGATGATTCACCGTGATTCCATTTTTGAGTAATAATAAAATTTTGATACGCATTGTGAAAAATATAAACTATTCTGTATACTTAGACATTTTCTCTATTGTATTTTTACGCACGCGAGCATGCGACTTCGCATGGTACTCCGTTTTGCAATTTCTTTGTTAACTAGTTTTTTCCCTATCTGCTTAGATTTTGTTTGCTCGGGACACGGAAACAGTTAAGTCTGGGGGTGTGATGAGTCCACTTTATATACCTATTTTCGGACTCATCTGGGCTAGTTTTCACGTGTTTGCACTTCACTTTTAGTTCTATATCGTTCATATCTCATCTTATCTTTATTTCCATAGGAAGTGCACATTTATGCCCGTGGTTTTGTATTTTGTTACTCTCATAGTTTGTACTCCCTTTTGTGATTGTCTGGAATGTCTGCACAGATTAGTGATTGGTTTTTCCTTTCGGTACAGGGGTCGTGTGCGTGTTCTGGGATGGTTGTGAAACAGGAATACTGCCCACGATCATGGGATCTAATGCGCACGACCACTGGTCGTGCGCCCCTGATCGTGCGCACTACTCTTCGTTTTCCAGAATCAGCCTGGGGTAAGCGCACGACCACTGGACATATTGCGCACGACCACCGGTCGTGCGCCACTGATCATGTGCATTGATTCCTCTTTTCTGGAGTCCTGTCTGGGTAATCGCACGATCATTGGACTTAGTGCGCACGACCACTGGTCGTGCACCACTACTCATGCGCATTATCCCAGTTCTTCTTCCTGATATTCCATGCCAGTGCGCACGAGCACAGGACATAGTGCGCACGACCACTGGTCGTGCGCCCGTGATTGTGCGTATTGTTCATTTCTGCTTTTGTATAAATAGTGCAGGTTCCGCCCTAATTGAGGATCGCCCATTTACTCCTCTGTTTCATCTCCGAGGAGGGATTCCGCCGTCCTCCTTCATCTTCCACCCTAGGGAGGTGCTCCGGGCAAGCTTTCACCGGCAAATCCAAGCCGGAGCTTCCTCTCGGCCTCCTCCATCATCTCTTGGGTTCATTTCAAACTTCAACGCCATGGCCATCAAGCAAAGGGAAGCTTTCAACTTTCGTCCACTGTCGTGAGATGAAGAAGACGGGCCATTGGAAGGTGGTGACAGCCCTTCTCTATCCCGGACGTAGTTGAGGACCGAGCTTGGACGCGGATTGACAACCCGACGATTCCAATCGTGAATCCTCAGCAAGACTTCGGATTCGGTCGATCTCTTGACTTGTTCTTCCTTTATTGTTGTTTATGTGTTGTTGTAAACCTTATTTATAGATTATGTATGCTTATTTGTAAAACGTTCTTACAATTATGTCTATGTGATTGTTTGTGTTCGTTATTTACTTGAGGTGCGCCTATTATTCCATCCACCACCATCCACCCTTGCCGCACTAGCAATTGCTAGTGGCGTGCGATGCGAAGAGGTGCTCACGACCCTCATTCCGCCGTTCTCACCACCTCATCCGCGAGCCTACTCTTCCATCCGCCTAGCGATTCGGTGCATAGCGGCCCGACTAGTCTTCCATCCCGCCTGACGAAGCATCGCATAGCGGCGTTGCATAGGAGTAGTTGTCAGCCTTTTATTTTCTGTTTCCGTAACATCAAAACCCCCCTTAGTTAGCTCCGACCTAAGGACTTCAATCTCAAGTCCTCCTCGAAATTAACTCCACCTTACTGTGTTCCTTGTGAGATCGATACTTGGGAAAACCCCCCATTTTATATTACTTGTGGGACCGGTTCACTGTCGTGATCTATAACATCAATTTTTTGGCGCCGTTGCCGGGGACGCAGTTGAGGACCGAGCTTGGACGCGGTTGATGAGTCCACTTTATATACCTATTTTCGGACTCATCTGGGCTAGTTTTCACGCGTTTGCACTTCAATTTTAGTTCTATATCGTTCATATCTCATCTTATCTTTTTTTCCATAGGAAGTGCACATTTATGCCCTTGGTTTTGTATTTTGTTACTTTCATAGTTTGGACTCCTTTTGTGATTGTCTGGAATGTCTGCACAGATTAGTGATTGGTTTTTCCTTTCGGTACAGGGGTCGTGTGCGTGTTCCGGGATGGTTGTGAAACAGGAATACTGCGCACGATCATGGGATCTAATGCGCACGACCACTGGTCGTGTGCCCCTGATCATGCGCACTACTCTTTGTTTTCCAGAATCAGCCTGGGGTAAGCGCACGACCACTGGACATATTGCGCACGACCACCGGTCGTGTGCCACTGATCGTGTGCATTGATTCCTCTTTTCTGGAGTCCTGTCTGGGTAATCGCACGATCATTGGACTTAGTGCGCACGACCACTGGTCGTGCGCCACTACTCGTGTGCATTATCCCAGTTCTTCTTCCTGATATTCCATGCCAGTGCGCACGAGCACATGACATAGTGCGCACGACCACTGGTCGTGCGCATGTGATCGTGCGTATTGTTCATTTCTGCTTTTGTATAAATAGTGCAGGTTCCGCCCTAATTGAGGATCGCCCATTTCCTCCACCGTTTTCATCTCCGAGGAGGGATTCCGCCGTCCTCCTTCATCTTCCACCCTAGGGAGGTTCTCCGGGCAAGCTTTCACCGCCAAATCCAAGCCGGAGCTTCCTCTCGGCCTCCTCCATCATCTCTTGGGTTCATTTCAAGCTTCAACGCCATAGCCATCAAGCAAAGGGAAGCTTTCAACTTTCGTCCGCTGTCGTGAGACGAAGAAGACGGGCCATTGGAAGGTGGTGACAGCCCTTCTCTATCCCGGACGCAGTTGAGGACCGAGCTTGGACGCGGATTGACAACCCGACAATTCCAACCGTGAATCCTCAGTAAGACTTCGAATTCGGTCGATCTCTTGACTTGTTCTTCCTTTATTGTTGTTTATGTGTTGTTGTAAACCTTATTTATAGATGATGTATGCTTATTTGTAAAACGTTCTTACAATTATGTCTATGTGATTGTTTGTGTTCGTTATTTACTTGAGGTGCGCCTATTATTCCATCCACCACCATCCACCCTTGCCGCACTAGCAATTGCTAGTGGCGTGCGTTGCGAAGAGGTGCTCACGACACTTATTCCGCCGTTCTCACCACCTCATCCGCGAGCCTACTCTTCCATCCACCTAGCGATTCGGTGCATAGCTGCCCGACTAGTCTTCCATCCCGCCTGACGAACCATCGCATAGCGGCGTTGCATAGGAGTAGTTGTTAGCCTTTTATTTTCTATTTCCGCAACATCAAAACCCCCCTTAGTTAGCTCCGACCTAAGGACTTCAATCTCAAATCCTCATCGAAATTAACTCCACCTTACTATGTTCCTTGTGAGTTCAATACTTGGGAAAACCCCCATTTTATATTACTTGTGCGACCGGTTCACTGTCGTGATCTTATAGCATCAAGTTTTTGGCGCCGTTGCCGGGGAACACAGTCGTGTGAGTTTCTGGAAAGGGAGACGTGAGATTGCTTTCCTTTTCCTTTGTAAATCGCTTTTTTTTGTTCTTTTTCTATTTTGCCTGCCTTTTTCTTGTTTGTTTAGGCAATTGTAGTAATATACTGTTGGATTTAGTAATTTGCACAATTTATTTTGAATCTGCTGTTTCGACACCATGTGGGGATATTCGTATGCCCAATGTCTTTGGTGTGGGAAGCCTTCCCACGCTAGTCATGAATGCCCTACGAGAGATATTGAGCATAAGCCTCAGCGCACAATGCATGAGATGCTGTATTCGTACAGCCTTTCGAACACTGTGCCCCGAGCTTATGGTCAATCATCCTCACCACATACACCGTTCTCCTATTCCTCTCCGGCCCCACAAGGACCGCAACGTAATGGGAGAAAGTGTTTATATTGTCGTAGAATAGATCATGTCCTAAAGGATTGTGCTGAGTACCTCCTTGTTATCGAAGAGGATGATGAGCCGGACATCCGGATCATCCCGACTCCTACCCTTGGTAGCACACCTTCATCTTCTGGTTATGTATCCCTGTCACCTTCATTTATTGAAGGGAATGATATGGACACAACCGCCAGATGTGTGGCTGATCTAGGTTTCGACGTGGTTGAGCCCATCTCTCCTGTGCATACATCTCCAAGCGTGGAGCCTATTCTTTGTGAGGAACCTACGCTTGACTTTTATTCAAGCACAGTTCTTCCCCCTTTTGTGCATTCTACTTCAGTCGTCTCTAGCGACATTTTCGATGATGCAAAACAAGTTGAGGCTTGTGATACATGGCTTGTTTCCACTCCCACGGAGGAGGACAACCTTCTTGGTGTCGAGGATTCTCCCTTGATACCAAAGGAGGAAGTCCAAGTCTTGGTGGAGGCCTCTATGGATCCAGCCGAGCCTTGTAGCATTGTCGAGATTACTAATGATATTTTTCTACCTCAGCCTTTGGGGAGTGAAACCGGGATCACTCCCCCGATTATTTCTTTATGTTCTTCGTCTCTTTTATTTCTTGACCCACCTTCCTTTTCTGAGCCTGTGCAGGTTGAATCTCCACGGGTAAGTTGGGTTGACGTTGAGCCTTGCGCTTAGGCTGTCGTCGAGTGCATCCTCTTGTGTGAGGAGGTTCCTACCTCCTTCACAGTGGAAGCCCCTGTCGTCACCTTCGCCCCCAACAAACTTGTGGTGGGCGAAACCTTGCTAGGCAAGGATGTGTTTTGTGGTGAGAAGAGTGAGGACCAGCGCTCCTTCTCTTCTTACTTCTTATTTCCTCTACCTGTGTTGGGCAGGTATTACTATTTAGGTAGAGGGGTAACTGTTCTATCGCCGTATCGGTACCCGTTACCGAAACGGATATTGGAACAGTTACCTGTGCACTTTTTATTTCATAGGCCTATAAGCTAGAACTGTTTAGAATTTAATAAGTCGTGCTGGGATGACAATAACCCCAGTACTTATCTTTTATTTTCTGCATTTTTTTTCTTGTCTATTTTAATTTTAGCATTTCTTTTTGTATATTTTGTTTTGTTTTTGCGGAGCTCACCCCTGCAGGTATTCTTGGCAAATTGCATTGGCAGGGTTCTGATTCTTCGTATGGCGAGCCTGCTTCAGGTTTCCACGCGTCTTCTGGTATGCTCACTGGCTACGCATTGGGTAACCTCTTCCCTTAGCTCCTTATGATTTTAATTTCTATATCATCTGCTGTGTAGTTTAGTTTAAGTCTGGGGGAGAGATTTGTTACCTATTGCACGCACACATTTCTTGTGCATACTAGAAGCCTTTATTGTTTTATTTTTCTTAGTTCATTGCATCACACACCACTGCACCCACATGAGCGCGTGCTTAGCTTTTCGCGTGCTGCGAGTTAAACTCATTTCTTTGTTAGATTTGGGAAAATTATGGTGCTAACATAGGATTGTGAGACGGAGTAAAATGTTGGCCTTGTTGTGTTTCTAGTCAACTGCTCTCGTCTCGTGTAGAAATTCGAGTAGATTTAATCTTTTTGTATGCTTATAGTTTTATATTTTTCTATTTGCGTAAAGACTTTTTATTCTACTCAAAAGTTGGTGAATCCGGTGTGAATCCGACGGTAGCTTAGGGATGTGTGTAGACGGACGTTAGGTTCGTATTGCTCGAGTCGAGAGGATGGATAGTCTTTCTCGTTGGCTAAGAACTTGCCCCAAGCTATTCTTGAAGCATGGGTATAGGTTAGTCATGCATGAGCGTGATGTAGGCCATCATTTTGGCCCGGTTGAGCTTTGTACCATTCCTAACGTCTTGTCATCGCTAGCCCCGTTGTGCCTACCCATTCTTTTGATTCAGCTCCACCTTTATTTCACCAAAGCATCAAAGCCGATCCTAGTCGCACACCCAAGTCGAGTTTAGTGTTTTATATTTTCATGTTGGGAGGTGATGTGGTGTTATTACATGTGAAAATGTGGATGTGCTCCAATGTTATATTTGTTGAAATTGCAAAAATAAAAATATGATTTGAATAAAGAAAAAAAAGAGAAAGAGAAAAATATTTGTAAAGAAAAAAAAAGTGAAAAGAAAAAGTTTTAATTAAAAATCATTTTGGAAATGAAAATGTATTTGGAGTAGGCGATACACACACCCATTTTTGAAAAATTACGTCTGGGGGTGTGGTGTACCCGCGTGTATTTTGCTTAGTAGAGGGATTCATTTTTTTTTACTAGCTCATTTGGGTTAGGTGCATAGCCTTCCTGTATATCTTTGTTTACCTCACCGAAACCCAAGCCCCATCTCTTCACCTAAAGTCCTACTGATTCGTGTGTGAACCAAACCAGTGTCGTGGAGAGAATGCGAAAAGGCAAGCATATGGTCACCGACATTGGTGGATTCCTTTGGAGGTTATCCGGAGCCCCGATCTTTGGCAATGCTCGCCTAGCGATTAGTCTACTTTCTCCCTACACATGACCGGATGATTCACCGTGATTCCATTTTTGAGTAATAATAAAATTTTGATACGCATTGTGAAAAATATAAACTATTCTGCATACTTAGACATTTTATCTATTGTATTTTTACGCACGCGAGCATGCGACTTCGCATGGTACTCCGTTTCGCAATTTCTTTGTTATCTAGTTTTTTCCCTATCTGCTTAGATTTTGTTTGCTCGGGACGCGCAAACAGTTAAGTCTGGGGGTGTGATGAGTCCACTTTATATACCTATTTTCGGACTCATCTGGGCTAGTTTTCAATCGTTTGCACTTCACTTTTAGTTCTATATCGTTCATATCTCATCTTATCTTTATTTCCATAGGAAGTGCACATTTATGCCCGTGGTTTTGTATTTTGTTACTCTCATAGTTTGTACTCCCTTTTGTGATTGTCTGGAATGTCTGCACAGATTAGTGATTGGTTTTTCCTTTCGGTACAGGGGTCGTGTGCGTGTTCTGGGATGGTTGTGAAACAGGAATACTGCGCACGATCATGGGATCTAATGCGCACGACCACTGGTCATGCGCCCCTGATCGTGCGCACTGCTCTTCATTTTCCAGAATCAGCCTGGGGTAAGCGCACGAACACTGGACATATTGTGCACGACCACCGGTCGTGCGCCACTGATCATGTGCATTGATTCCTCTTTTCTGGAGTCCTGTCTGGGTAATCGCACGATCATTGGACTTAGTGCGCACGACCACTGGTCATGCCCCACTACTCGTGCACATTATCCCAGTTCTTCTTCCTGATATTCCATGCCAGTGCGCACGAGCACAGGACATAGTGCGCACGACCACTGGTCATGCGCCTGTGATCATGCGCATTGTTCATTTCTGCTTTTGTATAAATAGTGCAGGTTCCGCCCTAATTGAGGATCGCCCATTTACTCCCCCATTTTCATCTCCGAGGAGGGATTCCGTCATCCTCCTTCATCTTCCACCCTAGGGAAGTGCTCCAGGCATGCTTTCACCGCCAAATCCAAGCCGGAGCTTCCTCTCGGCCTCCTCTATCATCTCTTGGGTTCATTTCAAGCTTCAACGCCATAGCCATCAAGCAAAGGGAAGCTTTCAACTTTCGTCCGCTGTCGTGAGACGAAAAAGACGGGCCATTGGAAGGTGGTGACAGCCCTTCTCTATCCCGGACGCAGTTGAGGACCGAGCTTGGACGCGGATTGACAACCCGACGATTCCAACCGTGAATCCTCAGCAAGACTTCGGATTCGTTCGATCTCTTGACTTGTTCTTCCTTTATATTTGTTAATGTGTTGTTGTAAACCTTCTTTATAGATGATGTATGCTTATTTGTAAAACGTTCTTACAATTATGTCTATGTGATTGTTTGTGTTCGTTATTTACTTGAGGTGCGCCTATTATTCCATCCACCACCATCCACCCTTGCCGCACTAGTAATTGCTAGTGGCGTGCGTTGCGAAGAGGTGCTCACGACCCTCATTCCGCCATTCTCACCACCTCATCCGCGAGCCTACTCTTCCATCCGCCTAGCGATTCGGTGCATAGCGGCCCGACTAGTCTTCCATCCCGCCTGACGAAGCATCGCATAGCGGCGTTGCATAGGAGTAGTTGTTAGCCTTTTATTTTCTGTTTCCGCAACATCAAAACACCCCTTAGTTAGCTCCGACCTAAGGACTTCAATCTCAAGTCCTTCTCGAAATTAACTCCACCTTACTGTGTTCCTTGTGAGATCAATACTTGGGAAAACCCCCCATTTTATATTACTTGTGCGACCGGTTCACTGCCGTGGTCTATAACATCAAATTTTTGGCGCCGTTGCCGGGGACGCAGTTGAGGACTGAACTTGGACGCGGTTGATGAGTCCACTTTATATACCTATTTTCGGACTCATCTGGGCTAGTTTTCACGCGTTTGCACTTCACTTTTAGTTCTATATCGTTCATATCTCATCTTATCTTTATTTCCATAGGAAGTGCACATTTATGCCCATGGTTTTGTATTTTGTTACTTTCATAGTTTGTACTCCCTTTTGTGATTGTCTGGAATGTCTGCACAGATTAGTGATTGGTTTTTCCTTTCGGTACAGGGGTCGTGTGCGTGTTTCGGGATGGTTGTGAAACAGGAATACTGCGCACGATCATGGGATCTAATGCGCACGACCACTGGTCGTGCGACCCTGATCGTGCGCACTACTCTTTGTTTTCCAGAATCAGCCTGGGGTAAGCGCACGACCACTGGACATATTGCGCACGACCACCGGTCGTGCGCCACTGATCGTGTGCATTGATTCCTCTTTTCTGGAGTCCTGTCTGGGTAATCGCATGATCATTGGACTTAGTGCGCACGACCACTGGTCGTGTGCCACTACTCGTGCGCATTATCCAGTTCTTCTTCCTAATATTCCATGTCAGTGCGCACGAGCACAGGACATAGTGCGCACGACCACTGGTCGTGCGCCTGTGATCGTGCACATTGTTCATTACTGCTTTTGTATAAATAGTGCAGGTTCCGCCCTAATTGAGGATAGCCCATTTCCTCGACCATTTTCATCTCCGAGGTGGGATTCCGCCGTCCTCCTTCATCTTCCACCCTAGGGAGGTGCTCCGGGCAAGCTTTCACCGCCAAATCCAAGCCGGAGCTTCCTCTCGGCCTCCTCCATCATCTCTTGGGTTCATTTCAAGCTTCAACGCCATAGCCATCAAGCAAAGGGAAGCTTTCAACTTTTGTCCGCTGTCGTGAGACGAAGAAGACGGGCCATTGGAAGGTGGTGACAGCCCTTCTCTATCCCGGACGCAGTTGAGGACCAAGCTTGGACGCGGATTGACAACCCGACGATTCCAACCGTGAATCCTCAGCAAGACTTCGGATTCGGTCGATCTCTTGACTTGTTCTTCCTTTATTGTTGTTTATGTGTTGTTGTAAACCTTATTTATAGATGATGTATGCTTATTTGTAAAACGTTCTTACAATTATGTCTATGTGATTGTTTGTGTTCGTTATTTACTTGAGGTGCGCCTATTATTCCATCCACCACCATCCACCCTTGCCGCACTACCAATTGCTAGTGGCGTGCGTTGCGAAGAGGTGCTCACGACCCTCATTCCGCCGTTCTCACCACCTCATCCGCGAGCCTACTCTTCCATCCGCCTAGCGATTCGGTGCATAGCGGACCGACTAGTCTTCCATCCCGCCTGACAAAGCATCGCATAGCGGCGTTGCATAGGAGTAGTTGTTAGCCTTTTATTTTCTATTTCTGCAACATCAAAACCCCCCCTTAGTTAGCTCCGACCTAAGGACTTCAATCTCAAGTCCTACTCGAAATTAACTCCACCTTACTGTGTTCCTTGTGAGATCGATACTTGGGAAAACCCCCCATTTTATATTACTTATGCGACCGGTTCACTGCTGTGATCTATAACATCAAGTTTTTGGCACCATTGTCGGGGATGCAGTTGAGGACCGAGCTTGGACGCGGTTGATGAGTCCACTTTATATACCTATTTTCGGACTCATCTGGGCAAGTTTTCACGTGTTTGCACTTCACTTTTAGTTCTATATAGTTCATATCTCATCTTATCTTTATTTCCATTGGAAGTGCACATTTATGCCCGTGGTTTTGTATTTTGTTACTTTCATAGTTTGTACTCCCTTTTGTGATTGTCTGGAATGTCTGAATAGATTAGTGATTGGTTTTTCCTTTCAGTACAGGGGTCGTGTGCGTGTTCCGGGATGGTTGTGAAACAGGAATACTGCGCACGATCATGGGATTTAATGTGCACGACCACTGGTCGTGCGCTCCTGATCATGCGCACTACTCTTCGTTTTCTAGAATCAGCCTGGGGTAAGCGCACGACCACTGGACATATTGCGCACGACCACCGGTCGTGCGCCACTGATCGTGTGAACTGATTCCTCTTTTATGGAGTCCTATCTGGGTAATCGCACGATCATTGGACTTAGTGCGCACGACCACTGGTCGTGCGCCACTACTCGTGCGCATTATCCCAGTTCTTCTTCCTGATATTCCATGTCAGTGCGCACGAGCACAGGACATAGTGCGCACGACCACTTGTCGTGCGTCTGTGATCGTGCGCATTGTTCATTTCTGCTTTTGTATAAATAGTGCAGGTTCCACCCTAATTGAGGATCGCCCATTTCCTCCACCGTTTTCATCTCCGAGGAGGGATTCCGCCGTCCTCCTTCATCTTCCACCCTAGGGAGGTGCTCCGGGCAAGCTTTCACTGCTAAATCCAAGCCGTAGCTTCCTCTCGGCCTCCTCCATCATCTCTTGGGTTCATTTCAAGCTTCAACGCCATAGCCATCAAGCAAAGGGAACCTTTCAACTTTCGTCCGCTGTCGTGAGATGAAGAAGACGGGCCATTGGAAGGTGGTGACAGCCCTTCTCTATCCCGGACGCAGTTGAGGACCGAGCTTGGACGCGGATTGACAACCCGATGATTCCAACCGTGAATCCTCAGTAAGACTTCGGATTCGGTCGATCTCTTGACTTGTTCTTCCTTTATTGTTGTTTATGTGTTGTTGTAAACCTTATTTATAGATGATGTATTCTTATTTGTAAAACGTTCTTACAATTATGTCTATGTGATTGTTTGTGTTCGTTATTTACTTGAGGTGCGCCTATTATTCCATTCACCACCATCCACCCTTGCCGCACTAGCAATTGCTAGTGGCGTGCGTTGCGAATAGGTGCTCATGACACTCATTCCGCCGTTCTCACCACCTCATCCGCGAGCCTACTCTTCCATCCGCCTAGAGATTCGGTGTATAGCTGCCCGACTAGTCTTCCATCCTGCCTGACGAAGCATCGCATAGCGGCGTTGCATAGGAGTAGTTGTTAGCCTTTTTTTTGCTGTTTCCGCAACATCAAAACCCCCCTTAGTTAGCTCCGACCTAAGGACTTAAATCTCAAGTCCTTCTCGAAATTAACTCCACCTTACTGTGTTCCTTGTGAGTTCGATACTTGGGAAAACCCCCCATTTTATATTACTTGTGCGACCGGTTCACTGCCGTGATCTTATAGCATCAGTACTCACGGTATATTCTTGGTGTACTGGCAAACTAGTTTCCCACCACCATATCAGGGTCAAAGCCCAACGACAACTCTCTTAAGTATTTACTCCATGACGTGCAGTCGGAGTTTTATAGTCTTAGTGAACAGGGATTGGCCTGTAGCCCCCCATTGTATCGTGACGCGCAGGCCTAAGACTCTTGTTATGCGCTCCAATAGACCGCACTTTCAGGTCCCACGTCGGACGGACATAGAGCAGGTCGGATCCTCCACCCCCCGTTGCTCAAATCGCCTTGCCATCACCGACAATAACATACTCGCGACTAAATCAAAGGCGCGGGTTGGTCTCACCGATCCTGTTCTGGTATTCAAGCTTGGGTGTTTTCCTGGGCACACCAGTACTTACAATTACACCCATTCATATCACTCATCATTAGCGGATCTTTCCTGGGCGCACCAGTACTTCCTGCTACTCTTTTCACAGGTATGACTCCGCAAATATCACAAATGTCAGGGGTCTTTCCTGGCTACCACGCCAGTACTTCGTACTACTTCCTGGACTACCACTCCAGTACTTCCTGCTACTTCCTTTCACATGTCCAATCTGTCAACTCCTAAACTACGCGTTTATCACGGAGTCTTCTCCGGTTTGTATGCAACATCACCAATCCAGACCAACCTGTCCAGATGGGCTTCACACAGTATGCCTATTCCGTACTCAATTTCCGAATCTATATGCCAAACAAGAGGGGATTCCATGAATCAACCCAAAGATTCCCACAACAAACCACCCTCTGGTGGGGGGGGGATCATATGCATATGCCAAAAGGAAGCCTTCACATGGCTAGGAAGAAAGGTCGTTACCCTTAAAGACCGCTTCAGTGCCATGCTTTTCCTCCGCAATAGCTTTTCCTCAGCAAAGATGGCCTCGGATCTCAGCTTCACACTCTCAAGGTCCACCAGAGATCAGGCCCTCTTATTCTTCCTCCTTCTTCCTCTCTCTTTCTCCCTCTAAGATTTTAGAAAGATGAAGCCAAGAACATAATGAGACTTATTTCTCAAATCTTGGCCTTAAGGAAGTAGGGAGGGCTCTCAGCAGTTAGATCCCAGCTAAAGAAAAATGGACGGCCACGAAAAAGCCTAAAACTCACTTTTTGGGTCTGATACGCCCTTTGACACGCCCGTGTCACATACCGTGTCGTTAAGCGGTGTGCAAACCTCCTTATCCCAAAATAGGTCATGGCCAGGGTACACGCCCATGATAGCCAAGTCACGCCCGTGTCACAGGGCGTGTACTTGAACTCGACGATCGTCGAGCAAATTTCGTCGACCAGAGGTAGTGCGTAGTAAGTCCAGTGGTCGTGCGCAGTGTTCCTGCATCGTCGGGGTCTCCCGAGCAGTTCCGGAGCACACACATGAACCCTGCACCAGTAGAAGAGGCAGATAGGCCACACAAAAATGCACACCACATTCCCAAGACATGGCTAAAGAACAACAAAAAAATACAGAAACAAATAAAGCACACAGAAACGGGCCTAAAGTGCACTTAATCATGAAATAGGCACGTAAACAAATACAAGCAGTTATGGCTCTCAAGTGCAATACTAAGACGATAAAACTAGCCCAGATTGCGAGGGTGGGTTTAGCTTCAGGCTTTGGTGAATGTGAGTGGAGCTGGATCAAAGGAAGGGTAGGCACAAATTTGGCATACAACGGTTAAGGGGCAGGAAAGGCTAAACAAGGCTCAAACTAGCCAAAATGAGGGCCTACGTCATGCTCACGGTTGACTAACCGTGCACCAATGCTTCGAGAGTAGCTTAGGGCAAGTTCTTAGCCACCGAGAAAGATGATCCTTCCTCCAGACTCCAGCAATACGAGTCTAGTGGCGGCTACACACATTCCTACATTATCGTTCGATTACTCCAGATTCAGATTTTGAGTAGTACAAACAATATTTACATCTGCAGAAAAATATAAATCGACGAGCATAAAGAAAAATTAAATCTATACTAGTTCTACACAAAACATGAGTACTCGATTAGGAGCACTGCATGAGTTTCAGACTACTCTATCCTGAAATCTGAAGCCAACACCACTATTTTAAAGTTTACACAAAAACAATACATTTGACTCGAGCTGTGCGCGTGGATAAGAGCGCACTCGTGTGGGTGATTTAGTGTGTGCGACAGAGATCATGAAATGACTAAACAAGAGACTGGTATGCAACAAAATGTGTTGTGTAGTAACTACAGACATGTTCTCCCCCCACACTTAAATTCGACAACTAGTAAAAAAAAGCATTCCAAATGGGAAAAATAGCTAGGGTAGGAAGTACCTATGCTCAAAATTGAGCATACCAGTCGTGCAACGAGATGTCCAAGTGTGGCCAAGTTGCTTCGCCTCAAAATTTCCTGCACCTGCGATTGAAATATGCACGCCAAACGAAATATGGACACATATATATATATATATATATATATATATATATATAAAGAACTCAAAGCACAGCATAGGACCAAATGGTCCAACTTGGGTTGTCTCCCGAAAGCCCTTTTGTTTACCGTCCTTAAGGTGGACCAAATACCTGTATTAGCAGTTATAATACAGAGTTCGTTGTAGTCTGAAGAAAAATAAATAAATATAAAAACTCAAATATGTTCGTGAGATACAAAATTTGGTGAAAAATGTGCAGGCGTAGCTGCGGTGGGGAGTGGTGGTCCGCATTTGTCGGTGCTGTCATTGTCGATCAAGGAGTGTCGCTATCGCTTTGCTTGGGGTCGGCGACCTGCAGGTTTTGAGATTCGCCGGTGGTTGTGCCGCCATCATATAATTTTAGGCGGTGCCCATTACCTTTGAAATTGTCTCCGCTTTTCCCGGCTATTTCGATTGCGCCAAAGGGGGAGACTCCGATCACTATGAAGGGGCCGCTCCACCGCGATATGAGCTTTCCTGGAAATAAGCGGAGGCGGGAATTGTACATCAGGACTTGGTCTCCTGGTTGGAATTCTTTTGGGATGATGTGACGGTCATGCCATTTTTTTGTTCTTTCTTTGTATATCAGCGCATTTTCGTATGCGAAATGCCGGATCACCTCTAATGCGTTCAGTTGAGTGCGGCGCTTATCTGTTGCGGCTTCGATGTCCATGTTTAGTAATTTGGTTGCCCATAGAGCTTTGTGTTCTAGCTCGACATGCAAGTGGCAAGCTTTTCCGTAGACTAGTTGAAAAGGGGTCATACCGATAGGGGTTTTGAAGGCGGTTCTGTACGCCCATAGGGCATCGTCGACCTTCGTGGCCCACTCTTTTCTGTTGGAATGGATGGATTTTTCGATGATTCTTTTGAGCTCGCGGTTTGAGACCTCTACTTTCCCACAGGTTTGGGGATGGTAGGCAAGAGAGATTTTTTGGTGGACTCCAAACTTCTTCATGAGTTGAAAAAATGACTTGTTGCAGAAATGGCTCCCGCCGTCGCTGATGCGTAAGATCACGACAGTGAACCGGTCACACAAGTAATATAAAATGGGCGAGTTTTCCCAAGTATCGATCTCTCAAGCAACACAGTAAGGTGGAGTTAATTTCGAGGAGGACTTGAGATTGAAGTCCTTAGGTCGGAGTTAACTAAGGGGGTTTTGATATTGCGGACAAAGAAAATAAAACACTATCAACTACTCCTATGCAACGCCGCTATGAGATGCTTCGCCAAGAGGGATGGAAGACTAGTCGGGCCGCTATGCACCGAATCACTAGGCGGATGAGCGAGTAGGCTTGCAGATGAGGTGATGAGAATGGCGGAATGAGGGTCATGAGCACCTCTTCGCTACGCACGCCACTATCAATTGCTAGTGCGGCAAGAGTGGATGGTGGTGGATGAAATATGGCACACCTCAAGCAACTAAAGTGTAAAACAATACAAAATCATATAGACATGAATCTAATAAAGTTTACATCTAAAGTGCAACAACATCAATATAAATAAAGTTTACAACAACACATAAACAACAATAAAGGAAGAACAAGTCAAGAGATCGACCGAATCCGAAGTCTTGCTGAGGATTCACGGTTGGAATAGTCGGGTTGTTAATCCGCGTCCAAGCTCAATCCTCAACTGCGTCCGGGGTAGAGAAGGGTTGTCACCACCTTCCAATGGCCCGTCTTCTTCGTGTCACGATAGCGGATGAAAGTTGCAAGCTTCCCTTTGCTTGATGGCTATGGCGTTGAAGCTTGAAATGAACCCAAGAGATGATGGAGGAGGCCGAGAGGAAGCTCCGGCTTAGATTTGGCGGTGAAATCTTGCCCGGAGCACCTCCCTAGGGTGGAAGATGTTGAAAAATGGCGGAGAAGGCGGAAAACAGCGGAGAAATGTCGAGCGATCCCAGCGATTCCGAATTAGGGCGAGACCTGTAATATTTTTACAAAGCAGAATTGAACAATGCGCACGATCACGGGCGAACGACCAGTGGTCGTGCGCACCATGTCCAGTGATCGTGCGCACTGGCTTGGCAGTACAGGAAGAAGAACTGGGATAACGCGCACGAGCAGTGGCGCACGGCCAGTAGTCGTGCGCACTATGCTCAATGGTCATGCGATTACTCCAGACAGGACTCCAGGAAAAGAGGAACAATGCACACAATCAGTGGCGCACGACTGGTGGTCGTGTGCACTATATCTAGTGGTCGTGCGATTACCCCAGGCAGATTTTGGAAATCAGGGAACATTGCGCGCGATCATCGGCGCACGACCGGTGGTCGTGCGCACTATATCTGATTATCGTGCGTAGTAGTCCTGCATCAAAACATCCCCGAAATACGCACACGACCCCTAAACCCAGCACTGATATGTGCAGATATTCCAGGCAATCACAAAAAGGAGTACAAACATTAAAAGTACAAAAATACACAACTATGGGCCTAAGTGTGCACTTCTTATGGAAATATAGACAAGATGAAATATGAATGATAAAGAACTAAAAGTGAAGTGCAAACGCGTGAAAACTAGCCCAGATGAGTCCGAAAATAGGTATAAAAATGGACTCATCACACCCTCAGAGTTAACTATTTGCGCATCCCAAGCAAACAAAATCTAAGCAGATAGTGAAAATGATTTAGCTAACAAAGAAATTGAAAAACAAAGTACCATGCGAAGTCGCATGCTCGCGTGCGTAAAAATACAATAAAGAAAATTTCTAAGTATGAATAATAGTTTATATTTTTCACAATGCATATCAAAATTTTATTACCACTCAAAAATAGAATCACGGTGAATCATCCGGTCATGCGTAAGGAGAAAGTAGACTAATCGCTAGGTGAGCATTGCAAAAGATCTGGGCTCGGGATAACCTCCAAAGGAATCCACCAATGTCGGTGACCATATACTTGCCCTTTCGCATTCTCTCCACAGCACTAGTTGGGTTCACACACGAATCAGTAGGACTTTAGGTGAAGATATGGGGCTTGGGTTTCGGTGAGGTAAACAAAGATAAACAAGAAGGCTATGCACCTAACCCAAATGAGCTATCAAACAAAGAATCCATCAGCTAACCAAAATATATGCGGGTATACCACACCCCCAGACTTAACTTTTAACATATGGGTGTGTGCACCGCCTACTCCAAAAATACTCACATCTCAAATAGGATTTTCAATTTTACTTTTACTTTTCACTTTTTCACAATTAACATCATTTTTTTAACATTTATTTTTCTTTTTCAAATTACTTCTCTTTTAACAATTTTAGCAAATATACGCTTTGGAGCACATCCACATATTCACATGTAAAAGCACCACATCAACATCCCAACATGAAAAATGTAAAACTCTAAAGCTCGACTTGGGAGTGTCACTAGGATCGGCTTTGAGGCTTTGGTGAAATAAAGGTGGAGCTGAATCAAAAGAATGGGTAGGCACAACGGGGCTAGCGGGGACAAGACGTTAGGAACGGTACAAAGCTCAACCGGGCCAAAATGATGGCCTACATCACGCTCATGCGAGTGAACTAACCTATACCCATGCTTCAAGAATAGTTTGGGGTAAGTTCTTAGCCAACGAGAAAGACTATCCATCCTCCCGACTCGAGTAATACGAAACTAACGGTCGTCTACACACATCCCTGAGCTACCATCGGATTCACACCGGATTCACCAATTTTTGAGTAGAATAAAAAGTATTTACTTAATTAGAAAAATATAAAACTAAAAGCATACAAAAAAAATTAAATCTACTCGAATTTCTACACGAGACGAGAGTAGTTGACTAGAAACACAACAAGTTCAACATTTTACTCTGTCTCACAATCCTAAGCCAGCATCATAATTTTCCCAAATCTAACGAAGAAATGAGTTTAACTCGCGGTACACTAACAACTAAGCACACGCTCAAGTGCTTGAAGTGGTGTGTAGTGCAATGAACTAATCAAAATAAAACTATAAAACTTCTAGTATGCACATGAGATGTGCACGTGTAAAAGGTAACAAAACTGGCTCTCCCCAGACTTAAACTAAACTACACAACATATGATAGAGAAATTAAAATCATAAAGAGCTAAGGGAAGAGGTTACCCAATGCTCAGCTATTGAGCATACCAGAAGACGCGTGGAAACCTGAAGCAGGCCCGCCATTCGAAGAATCACAACCCCGCCAATGCGATTTGCAATGAATACCTGCAGTGGTGAGCTCCGCAAAAATAAAAGAAATATATACAAAATACAAAGAAATACTAAAACTAAGCTAGACATGAAAAAATAAATAGAAAATGAAAGATAAGTACTGGGTTTATTGTCATCCCAGCACGACTTATTCAATTTTATACAGTTCTAGCTAATGGGTCTATGAAAAGAAAAATGCACAGGCAACTGTTCCATTATCCATTGCGGTAACGGGTATCGATACAGAGATAGAATAGTTACCCCTCTACCTAAATAGCAATACCTGCCCAACACATGTAGAGGAAATAGGAAGTAAGAAGAGAAGGAGTGTTGGTCCTCACTCTTCTTACCACAAAATGAATCCTTGCACAGCAAGGTTTCATCCACCACAAGTTCACTGGGGGCGTAGGTGACGGCAGGGGCTTCCACTGTGAAGGAGGTAGGAACCTCCTCATACAAGAGGATGCACTCGTCGACAGCCTGAGCGCAAGGCTCAACGTCAACCCAACTTACCCGTGGAGATTCAACCTGCACAGGCTCAGATAAGGAAGGGGGGTCAAGAAATAAAAGAGACGAAGAACATAAAGAAATAATCGGGGGAGTGATCCCGATTTTACTCCCAAAAGGCTGAGATAGAAAAATATCGTCAGCAATGTCGACAATGCTACAAGGCTCGGCCGGATCCATAGAGGCCTCCACCAAGACTTGGACTTCCTCCTTTGGTATCGAGGGCGAAACCTCGACACCAGGAAGGTTATCCTCCTCCATGGGAGTGGAAACAATCCTTGTATCACAAGCCTCAACTTGTGTTGCATCGTCGAAAATGTAGTCAGAGGCGACTGAAGTAGAATGCATAAAAGGCGAAAGAACTTTGCTTGGATAAAAGTCAAGAGCAGGTTCCTCACTAATAATCGGCTCCACGCTTGGAGATGTATGCATAGGAAAGATGGGCTCAGCCACGTCGAAGCCTAGATCAGCCACATATCTGGCGGTTGTGTCCACAACATTCCCTTCAACAAATGAAGGTGACAGGGATACATAACAAGATGATGAAGGTGTGCCACCAAGGGTAGGAGTCGGGATGATCCGGATGTCCGGCTCATCATCCTCTTCCATAACATGGAGGTACTCGGCACAATCCTTCAGGACATGATCTGTTCTACGACAATACAAACACTTTTTACCATTACTCTGCGGTCCTTGTTTGGCCAGAGAGGAATAAGAGAACTGTGTATGTGGCAAGGACGATTGACCATAAGCTCGGGGCATAGTGTTTGAAGGGATGTACGAATACAGCATCTCATGCATTGTGCGCTGAGGCTTATGCTCAATATCTCTCGTAGGGCATTCATGACTAGCGTGGGAAGGCTTTCCACACCAATGACATTAGGCATACGAATATCCCCACATGGTGTCAAAACAGCAGATTCAAAATAAATTGTGAAAATTACTAAATCCAACAATATATTACTACAATTGCCTAAACAAATAAGAAAAAGGCAGGCAAAACAGAAATAGAACAAAACAAAAGCGATTTACAAAGGAAAAGGAAAGCAATCTCACGTCTCCCTCTCCAGAAACTCACGCGATTGTATTCCCCGGCAACGGCGCCAAAAACATGATGCGTGTAAATCGGTAAGCGTACCGGCGCACAAGTAATAAAGTTTGGGAATAAATCCCCGAGTGTCGGTCTCTTGAGGAATGCAATTAGCATAGAGTGACAACAGTTCAGAAAATATTGTTATGAGGGTTATACTTAGAAAAAGAGTAAAAAGGGACTGGAGAGATTGTGGTTGTTTAATCTAATAAACTAAGTAAAGCTATGCGGGTCGAAGGCACCGCTTCGCAAGGTGAGGTGAGTGTATTGGCCGCGATGTCGAACTTCGGTTGGGCGAGTGGCTGGAAAGCTAATGGTGGAAGTGTTCTTGTGCGGAGTGCAATCGGGTGAAACACGGGTATGAAGTGGATGTGGAGTGGGCGAGGCGCATTCACACACACAACTACATGCATAAGGAAACTATAAACATCCCATTAGACATACAATAGAACATGTAGTTCATTACAATATTATATCATTCTATACAATAGAGGAAGGGGAAGAGGAGTAAACCAAAAGAGAGTGAAGATCCACCGTAGGTCGTGGCCGGAATAGCGAGTGGTCAATCCGCTTCCAGGCTCAGTCCGAGGAGGCATCCGATACCAACGAGCTGTCACCTCGAAGGCCTTTGAATCCATTCTCTAAGTTGTCTTCTTATCCAACTCCAGTGGAAAGCTTGGAGTTGAGGTCGTCAATGGTCGGGAGCTTCGTCGGAAGGTTTGGAAAGCTTCAGAATAGCCGGCTATGGACTCCCGATGAAGCTGGAGGTTATGGAGCAGCTGGAGAAGTAAAATGGCACTTCATGCGCACTCCCGATCGCAGCAAATGACGGGCGTTGACCTAAATCGCGGAGCAGGCCCTTAAATACGGAGGCAGCAAAAGCAAAGCACACGATCAGTGGTGCACGACCAGTGGTCGTGCGTACTGTAGGTCGATGATCGTGCGCCATTTCCAATTAAACCTGCAACCTGGATAGAAACATCAGCATATATGCGCACGATCAGTGGCGCACGACCGGTGGTCATGTGCACTGAATCCACTGATCGTGCGATTGGCTAGGATAGATTTGCAGAAAGCAAGGAGTAAACGCGCATGAGCAGTGGCGCACGACCAGTGGTCATGCGCACTATGGCTAGTGCTCGTGCGAATACTCGGGCAGAATTAGAAAAAATGAGAATGTAATGCGCACGATCGGTGGCGCAGGACCAGTGGTTGTGCGCAGTAAGTTCAGTGGTCGTGCGCAGTGTTCCTGCATTATCGGGTTCTCCCGAGAGGTTCCGGAGCACACACATGAACTCTGCAC
Organism: Platanthera guangdongensis; assembly: GCA_039583875.1. Classification (NCBI taxonomy): domain Eukaryota; kingdom Viridiplantae; phylum Streptophyta; class Magnoliopsida; order Asparagales; family Orchidaceae; genus Platanthera; species Platanthera guangdongensis. The sequence continues at coordinate 11,562,592 of CM077159.1, read as the reverse complement.
TAGCAGAAGAGGCAGATAGGCCACCCAAAAGTGCACACTACATTCCCAAGACATTGCTAAAGAACAACAAAAACACAGAAACAAATAAAGCACATAGAAACGGGCCTAAGGTGCACTTAATCATGAAATAAGCACGTAAACAAATATATGCAGTTATGGCTCTCAGGTGCAGTGCTAAGACGATAAAACTGGCCCAGATGAGTCCAACAATCAGTGTAAAATTTGGACTCATCAGTAACCTCCCGGTCTGTCTGTGGTATATGACGTCGGGCCCCCGCCGGACATACTGCTATATACTATATGATGGATAGGGGTGTTATAATTTGGTATCAGACTACTGGTTTCAATCAGGCTTAAATGAATTCGTGGGCAAATTCTTTTAAGGGGTGGTGAGCACATGTGTGTGTGTCATCGTTATAACATCAAAAGGACCCATGAATGTCCACTTAAGAATGAAAATACATGTGTTTGAGGAACCTACATGTTCCTATAATTGCTTTTTGCAATTTTGTTTGGTCGTTTAACGGTGTGTTGTACAACTATAGGTGACCAGAAGTGGTGTAGGACCGTCAGAATGCCCAGTTTCTGAGGCTAGTAGTGCTCCAAATAATGCTCCTGCAACACCTCCCTCGGCTGAAACCATATGATTGGTTGTCGAAGCAGTGTTTTCCCTGATCAATGCGCAGCCTGCAAGGCAAATGTAGCAGCCCGCTCCTACGATGGAGTAGGTACCGCTTCAAAGGGATGAACCGAGAAGAGTGGAGCAGGTAGTAGTGGAACCTTTGGTGCCGAGGAGAGCAACTGAAAGGCAGCTCAAGCACGTTACGAGCTTCAACCCTCCTGTGTTCTCGGGGTTGGGAACCCCATCTCAAGCTGAAGACTGGCTCTCCCGAGTGAAGAGAGTCCTGACAGCTACTGAAACGGAGGAGTGGTAGATGACCACTATAGCTACATTCCTATTGGACGGGAATGCGAGGCTATGGTGGGAAGGTCTAGAGTTGTATTACTTGAGGTGGAGGCAACTCGTGGACATCTCGATGGAAGAGTTTTCGAGATTGTTCTTTGCAAGGTACCTCCCTTCGACTCAGAGGATTGCATTAGAGAATGAGTGATGGTTAAAACTCGGAAATTATTTGCGGTCACGCGGCGACCCGGCGGTTTTATTTGAGAAAAAGGCGGAAGTGAATTTATTTAAGAAAACGGGGCGCGCGTATTTATTTATTTTGGATATAAAAAAGGTGTGATCGAGTTTTAACGAAAGGAGGCAAGTGCACCTATCGTGAGTAGTACAGGATATTCCGGGTGGAATATCGAGGTCGTATTGTTCTCGGGTCTGGTTCGATTATTTCTACTCTTCCCTGGAGGGGACTATTATTTTACCGATAATTATTTTGTCGGGATATTTTATATATAATAAAATGCAGAAAATGACAGAAAGAAAATGAAAGCAATAAAAAGAAAGCTTGAAGGTGGTGCCGATGAAGAGCTTAGCTCGATGGCACCGAAAAAACAATTGAACTAAAATAGACTTTAAATAAAAAGAGCTCCTAAATTTCTAATTAATTAAGGCGGAGACTTGGCCGTGGAGGTTCCACTAAAATGAGCTCACCTAGCTATAGGGCTATCGCTCACCTGAACGCTAAGACTATTCGACCGGGCTCTCGTCCGACAAAGGATTCCTCTTAACGCCCGCATTACGCTAAGAACCCCGCTATTGGGTGGGGAACCCAATCCGGTAGAGTTGGCGCGCCTCCTCTCTCGAGGGTTAGTGCGGAACACTCTTTGCCAAGGGGTGATCTGTCCATACGCACGGCCTCTTGGCGAGCGTATGGAAAACGAAAATAGGGCCCACACATCGATATGTGGTCCTACGCGTCGTTAACCCCGGGCAAACCTTAAGTACTTTTAATTAATTAGAAAAATAAGACCTTTAGTTATTTTAAGCTATTTTATCTGTCCCAATGCTCTTCGATGCCGAGGGCTAAGAACGATTAGCCACTCATCGGAATGGGGACGGATTGCGAGAAAAGCAGAAAATAAAGCAGTAAAGAAAGCAGTAAATGAAAGCAGTAAAATGAAAGCAGTAAAGGAAAGCTGAAAATTGCAAGTCCTACCCAAACGAGTAGGACTGAAGAAAGCTGTAAAGTGCGAGTCCCGGCGCAACTGCGTGGGCGGGAGAAAGAAAGCAGTAAAACGCACACACGCAAGTCCTACTCAAATGAGTAGGAGAAAATAAATACGGGTCCTACTCAAACGAGTAGGACAAAATAAATGCAACGCACGCACACTCTCTCTCGACATAAATGAAAACGCACACACTCTACAGGAAAGTAAAACACACGCTACCAAAATAAAATCCAGCCATTAAACTCAAGTGAGTAGGCGGAAAAAAGAAAATTACAAACTCACGCACTCTTCAGAAAGTAAAATAAGCAAGCGCCATTTAACTCTTAACGAGTAGGCGGAAATAAATGCGCAAGTATAAAAAATGTAAAAATACTAAGTTATCTAAAATTGAAAACAACTGCATTTCTACCGCTAAAATGCGGTAGAAATGCATAAAAAGCTGAAATAAAAAATAACCGGAAAGAAAGTTTTGCAAATAAAAAATGAAAAAGCAAGTGATCGAAAAATGAAAACGGATACATTTCTACCGCTAGAATGCGGTAGAAATGCATAAAAAGAGAACGAAAAAATTAAATAAGGAAAAAGTTTAAATAAAAAACTAAGTGCGCGAAAAATTAAAACTACTAAAATTTCATTCTTATAATTTTATAAAAATGCTAGAAAAGTGATAATAAAGTTAAAAGGAGTAAAAAGTTTTACGGATAAAAACGAACAAAACTAGCGAAAAGGAGAAAAAATCACTTTTAAAACGTTTTTATAAACTCATAAGGATGAACATTATATGAACGGAAAAGCTAAACTATGAAGATTATGAAAGCAATAAAACTAATTTAAACTCATACACACACACACACATATAAAGAAGAACGAAAAACTAAGTTAAGGAAAGAAATAAGATTGCATAAGAGAGCCACATAGTTGAAGTCCAAATCCATAAAAGAGAGAAAAACTACAATTTTATTAAGCTAAAAACGAAGATTACAAAGTTAAGAAAATAAAGGAGAGGGGGAGAAATTTCCCTTACATAGCATTTGGACTCATCCGAGCAGCATAACTCTTATACAAAATGGTTCAAAAAAAGGATCAGGAATTCAGAGCAGAACCTCTGAATTTATAGAAAAAAATTTACATGTGTCACGCCCTTGGTCACGGGCGTGACAGGGGGCGTGACAGTACTATTTGCGAAGGCGGCCGGCGATTTGACGGGAAAGTTGACTTTGGCTGGACACGTGTCGGTCTCGCAGTGGTCACGCCCTGGGTCACGGGCGTGACAGGGGGCGTGACAGGCAGGTGGATCTGGGCGCGGTGTGCGCCGAAAGTCTTCGGGTAGGTCTTGTCGGGCTAGCTGGAAAGGTCACGCCCCAGGTCACGGGCGTGACTCTGGGCGTGTCGGCTGGTGTCGACACTCGACGATCGTCGAGATTAAATCGTCGAGTGGAGTGTCACGGGCTTGTGTCACGCCCCGTGTCGGGTGACACGGGCGTGACCCCGGGCGTGTCAGGCTTTGGTCTTCAAAAATTGCTGATTCACGGGATTTTGACGTGTCACGCCCTGGTCACGGGCGTGACCAATATGTCACGGGCGTGACATGTCAATTTTTTTGGCAGATTTTCATTTTTTTCCTGAAAAATAAAATAAACTAAGTTAGTATAATATTTACAAAAATAGGAGCATTTTATTGAATAAAAATAAGTAAAAAGACAAAAATAAATGAAAACATCTAAATTAATGTACACAAAAATAGGTATATTTACAATTCATCAAATACCCCCATACTTAAGCTTTTGCTATTCCAGAGCAAAAGTTGGAGATGAACTTATAAGGAATAAAAGAAATCCTAAGTTTAGCTACCGCTTGAATTAATTAAAAAGAAAGATCAAAATAAACATCCGGGGTTAAAGAATTAAATCCTAATTTATGAAATGTTATGAATAGAGGAAGAGTTTCAAAAATACTTCTACATAAAATAAAATAGAAGGCAAAAATTTATTTTTGTTAGTTTAACAAAGATGGATTGGATTTATATAAAAAAACTTTAGCTTAAAAGAAGTTAAAGGAAATAATGCAATTTAAAAATTATGCTCTCAAAAAAATTTTAAATTAAGTCTAGAATCATTGAAATGAGATAACTGGTTTGGTGGTTTATGAAGAAGGCTTGAATATTGAGGCGAGGTAATTTTTTCTCGAACCTCCAATTTTTTTTTGGATAGTTAGGAAAACGAAATCTTATTTTCCTAACACATAATAATTTTTTTTTCTTTCTTCATAATAAATAAAATTAACCCAATGTATATTTGTAGGAGTAATGAATTTTATCCTCTTACTTCATATATAATCTTTTTAAATTATTGGGTGCCTATGTTTACGGAACGAAATCTTATTCCCATTGACATAGGATCTTTTAAGGGATAAAGGGGTAATCATGTCAAAGTAAGACATGAAAAAAAAAGGAAGTGGGTTTATTATTATTTTTTTCAAAAAGAAAACTAGATTTTAATAAAAAAGTTTTGAGAGCAATCTTTTTAAAATGAACGTTCCGATATTTCTAAAAGCATGAAGTAGAAATAATTGAAATCCATAGAAGTTATTTTCTAACATAAAAAACGAGCTTCTATTTATAAAATTAGAAGTGGTGGTGAAAAACAAGTTCCCTATTATAAGGAAAAGACATAAAAAATTCTTTAATACTTAACCCCAGACACTTAAATCTATCGAGCTTTAAGTAATAAACGAATAGTAAGCAAAGAATAACTAAAATTCGCATATAAATTAACTCGAAACTAGATTGTTGGAAAGCAAAAAGAGTTAAGATATGGTGTATTCGAATTATTTTGTTACATAATTTAACAAAACATTTTTTTTGATTTTTAGAGTTTTTATCTTTTTTTTTTGTGTTTTAATTATTATCTTGTTAGGATTTTTTTTGATTTTTTTATCTTTTTAGGGTTTTTGGGTTTTTCTAATTTTTTTGATTTTTAGTTTTTGAGGATAAATTATTTACAAGAATGAGGAGAGAAAGAAGAGTTATTTACAAAGAAGATAGGGGGGAAAGAGAGATTTTTACAAAAAAGCAAATTAAAAACTCGATTGCGGCCCCGCGAACAGACTCTTATTTGAATGGTTGGTTCGATGAGTCGAACGTCGCGGGCAGGCAAGACGCAAGTTTTTACAAAAAAGAAGAAGAGGGGGGAAGAGAGATTTTTTTTGTTGTTTTGAAGTTTTATGAAATAAAAACAAGGAAAAACAATAAAAAAAAAATTTTGTTTTTTATTTTTTTGATGTTTTTGTAATTTTATGCGTTTTTGTAAAGTGCAGAAATAAAGAAATACGAAAACACCCTCATACTTAAACCCAACATTGTCCCCAATGTTGCAATCTAAGTATGCGGAACAGATAATATACAAAATATAATAAGTACAAAAATAAAAAGGGAGGGTAGGAGCTTCCCTAAGACGAGTCCGGGAGGCCAAATTGGAAGCCCTGCATTATTTAGAAAAGAAAAAGCAAAAAGATAACAGAAAAAACAAAAAAGATACACTCGGCCAAAAGATTACGGGCGGTAGGGGGGGTGTGCGTGGGGGAGTCGGAGGTAGCTAAGGCCTTAGCGACCACTGCGTGATAAAAAAGTGATCCCCTAGCGCGCACAATAGTGAAAAGCGCGCTGAATCAAAAAAAAGTTAAATTAAATTAAACAAAATATATACTTACGTTTTTTTTTTGGGTTGTTTTTTTTTTTTTTTTAAAATTCAAATTATTAATTTTTTGTTTGTTTTGTTTTTTTTTTTCATAAGGAAAATATATTTTTAAGTTTTTCATTTTTCATTTTTTTTTTGTTTTTTTGTTTTGTTTTGAGTTGTTTTTTTTTTGTTCAAAAACAATAATGAAAATAAAAATATTTTTTGTTAAGTTTTTTTTTCATTTTTTGGATTTTTAGTTTTTTTTTTAGTTTAGTTATTTTTAGTTTTATAAATTTTTCAAATTTTTAATTTTTAAGGTTTTTTATAAAAAATTTTTTTGTTTTGAGTTTTTTAATTTTTTTTTGTTTTATAAATTTGTAAATATATATATATTAGTTATTATTATTATTATTATATTGGCCATATTTATATATATATATAAATATATAGGTAAAATTAATAGATTTCCGGGGTTTAAAATAACGAACCTAAAAGTCCCCGGCAACGGCGCCAAAAACTTGATGGTTAAAACTCGGAAATTATTTGCGGTCACGCGGCGACCCGGCGGTTTTATTTGAGAAAAAGGCGGAAGTGAATTTATTTAAGAAAACGGGGCGCGCGTATTTATTTATTTTGGATATAAAAAAGGTGTGATCGAGTTTTAACGAAAGGAGGCAAGTGCACCTATCGTGAGTAGTACAGGATATTCCGGGTGGAATATCGAGGTCGTATTGTTCTCGGGTCTGGTTCGATTATTTCTACTCTTCCCTGGAGGGGACTATTATTTTACCGATAATTATCTTGTCGGGATATTTTATATATAATAAAATGCAGAAAATGACAGAAAGAAAATGAAAGCAATAAAAAGAAAGCTTGAAGGTGGTGCCGATGAAGAGCTTAGCTCGATGGCACCGAAAAAACAATTGAACTAAAATAGACTTTAAATAAAAAGAGCTCCTAAATTTCTAATTAATTAAGGCGGAGACTTGGCCGTGGAGGTTCCACTAAAATGAGCTCACCTAGCTATAGGGCTATCACTCACCTGAACGCTAAGACTATTCGACCGGGCTCTCGTCCGACGAAGGATTCCCTCTTAACGCCCGCATTACGCTAAGAACCCCGCTATTGGGTGGGGAACCCAATCCGGTAGAGTTGGCGCGCCTCCTCTCTCGAGGGTTAGTGCGGAACTCTCTTTGCCAAGGGGTGATCTGTCCATACGCACGACCTCTTGGCGAGCGTATGGAAAACGGAAATAGGGCCCACACATCGATATGTGGTCCTACGCGTCGTTAACCCCGGGCAAACCTTAAGTACTTTTAATTAATTAGAAAAATAAGACCTTTAGTTATTTTAAGCTATTTTATCTGTCCCAATGCTCTTCGATGCCGAGGGCTAAGAACGATTAGCCACTCATCGGAATGGGGACGGATTGCGAGAAAAGCAGAAAATAAAGCAGTAAAGAAAGCAGTAAATGAAAGCAGTAAAATGAAAGCAGTAAAGGAAAGCTGAAAATTGCAAGTCCTACCCAAACGAGTAGGACTGAAGAAAGCTGTAAAGTGCGAGTCCCGGCGCAACTGCGTGGGCGGGAGAAAGAAAGCAGTAAAACGCACACACGCAAGTCCTACTCAAATGAGTAGGAGAAAATAAATACGGGTCCTACTCAAACAAGTAGGACAAAATAAATGCAACGCACGCACACTCTCTCTCGACATAAATGAAAACGCACACACTCTACAGGAAAGTAAAACACACGCTACCAAAATAAAATCCAGCCATTAAACTCAAGTGAGTAGGCGGAAAAAAGAAAATTACAAACTCACGCACTCTTCAGAAAGTAAAATAAGCAAGCGTCATTTAACTCTTAACGAGTAGGCGGAAATAAATGTGCAAGTATAAAAAATGTAAAAATACTAAGTTATCTAAAATTGAAAACAACTGCATTTCTACCACTAAAATGCGGTAGAAATGCATAAAAAGCTGAAATAAAAATTAACCGGAAAGAAAGTTTTGCAAATAAAAAATGAAAAAGCAAGTGATCGAAAAATGAAAATGGATACATTTCTACCGCTAGAATGCGGTAGAAATGCATAAAAAGAGAACGAAAAAATTAAATAAGGAAAAAGTTTAAATAAAAAACTAAGTGCGCGAAAAATTAAAACTACTAAATTTTCATTCTTATAATTTTATAAAAATGCTAGAAAAGTGATAATAAAGTTTAAAGGAGTAAAAAGTTTTACGGATAAAAACGAACAAAACTAGCGAAGGGAGAAAAAATCACTTTTAAAACGTTTTTATAAACTCATAAGGATGAACATTATATGAACGGAAAAGCTAAACTATGAAGATTATGAAAGCAATAAAACTAATTTAAACTCATACACACACACACACATATAAAGAAGAACGAAAAACTAAGTTAAGGAAAGAAATAAGATTGCATAAGAGAGCCACATAGTTGAAGTCCAAATCCATAAAAGAGAGAAAAACTACAATTTTATTAAGCTAAAAACGAAGATTACAAAGTTAAGAAAATAAAGGAGAGGGGGAGAAATTTCCCTAACATAGCATTTGGACTCATCCGAGCAGCATAACTCCTATACAAAATGGTTCAAAAAAAGGAACAGGAATTCAGAGCAGAACCTCTGAATTTATAGAAAAAAATTTACATGTGTCACGCCCTTGGTCACGGGCGTGACAGGGGGCGTGACAGTACTATTTGCGAAGGCGGCCGGCGATTTGACGGGAAAGTTGACTTTGGCTGGACACGTGTCGGTCTCGCAGTGGTCACGCCCTGGGTCACGGGCGTGATAGGGGGCGTGACAGGCAGGTGGATCTGGGCGCGGTGCGCGCCGAAAGTCTTTGGGCAGGTCTTGTCGGGCTAGCTGGAAAGGTCACGCCCCAGGTCACGGGCGTGACTCTGGGCGTGTCGGCTGGTGTCGACACTCGACGATCGTCGAGATTAAATCATCGAGTGGAGTGTCACGGGCTTGGGTCACGCCCCGTGTCGGGTGACACGGGCGTGACCCCGGGCGTGTCAGGCTTTGGTCTTCAAAAATTGCTGATTCACGGATTTTGACGTGTCACGCCCTGGTCACGGGCGTGACCAATATGTCACGGGCGTGACATGTCAATTTTTTTGGCAGATTTTCATTTTTTTTTCCTGAAAAATAAAATAAACTAAGTTAGTATAATATTTACAAAAATAGGAGCATTTTATTGAATAAAAATAAGTAAAAACGACAAAAATAAATGAAAACATCTAAATTAATGTACACAAAAATAGGTATATTTACAATTCATCAATGAGTTCCTGAAATTGGTGCAAGGAGAGAGTATCGTGGATGAGTATCTCCATGAGTTCACTCGATTGGGTAGGTACGCTATCTCCACATTCGCGGATGAGGAGTGCAAGACAAATCGATTCTATGAAGGTTTATGAGATGACTTGAAGCTACTACTCTTGGGGCCTATGACGCAGGGCTTCTTGACCTTGGTCAATACGGCCCGGTCTTTGGAGAAGGAATTGAAAAATGTGCAAGCAAAGAAAAACTCTGGTGAGAAGAGGATAGAGTTCAAAGTGCCGGCTAATGCGAAGTATGGGTATCACAAGTTCAATAAGAAGGCTAGGACTTCGGGTCCAACCCCTTCTTCTGGTGCTTCTGGGGCGACTATGGGTCGAACCCCGGGTGCATGCTTTACTTGTGGGAAGCCGGGGCACTTTTCCCATGACTGCTGGAGCGGACGTCCCAAGTACGAAAGGAAGCCGGGAGCAACATATGAAGAGAAGGGCAAGGCGGTGGAGTCAACCGTGTCCCATTATGCTCTGGCTCAACCTAGAGTTTACAATCTTGGCCAGCAGGAGGCCATTAAGCAAGCAGATGTGGTGACAAGTACGGTTTAAATTCATAGCAATTTAATTTTTTTAAATACTTGTTATGCACATGTTACCTTAACACTGCTTGTATAGGATTTGTTTTGATTTGTGAGAATCCGGCGAGAGCACTCTTCAATACGGGAGCTTTGCACTCCTTTTTTGTCCAAAGGATTCATATCGCGCGTCGGAGTATCTTCTTCGATGGCGAAGGACAAACTGGATATGTTGTTGCCGAATGGGTGTTCGATGCGCGCAGATAGAATCTATGGCGTAAAGATTCGTATTGGGAGTCAGGAGTTCGATTTGCAAGCGTCATTACTACCACTGGTGGAGTTCGACGTGATATTTGGCATGGACTGGCTCTCAGAGCAGCAAGCTTTTATTGATTGCGATCGCAAGGAAGTCAAGTTAGGAACAGGTCGTGAGACGACTTTTACGGGCTTGAAAGGGTCGAGCAAGACTTTGATATCTGCTCTTCAGGTGCTGAAGGCGGTTCATGCTGGTGCAGAGCTATTCTTTACGCTAGTGGAGGTTGCAAATCCTAAGCCTACGTTGGATAGTATTTCAGTGGTATCCGAGTACCCTGATGTGTTCCCTGGTGAACTTCCTGGAGCCCCGCCTCAACGGGAGATTGATTTCACCATCGAGCTAGTGCCAGGTGCTAAACCTGTATCACGCTCTCCGTATCGGCTAGTGCCTAAGGAAATGGAGGAGCTAAAGGTTAAACAACAAGTGTTGTTGGAGCAGGGGTATGTGCATCCCAGTTCGTCGCCTTGGAGCACACCGGTCCTCTTTGTTAAGAAGAAAAACGGAAGCTTGAGACTTTGTATTGATTATCGGGAGTTGAACAAGCTAATGGAGAAGAACAAGTACCCAATCCCGAGGATTGATGATATGTTCAATCAATTAGTCTGGTCAATGGTGTACTCAAGGTTGGATCTCAAGTCTGGATATAATCAGCTGAGGATAAGGGAGAGTGATATCCCCAAAACAGCTTTTAGTTCGAGATACGAGCATTACGAGTTTACGGTCATGCCGTTTGGACTGACGAATGCACCGTCAGTGTTCATGGATTTGATGAACAGGACTTTCAGGGAGTACTTAGACCACTTTGTGATCGTCTTCATCGACGACATTTTGGTGTACTCGCAAAGTGAGGAGGATCACTTTAAGCATCTGCATTTGGTGCTGGAGACGCTAAGGAGGAATCAATTTTACGGCAAGTTCTCCAAATCCGAGTTTTGGTTATCCTCAGTGGCCTTCCTTGGTCACATAGTCAGAGGAGATGGAATTGCGGTAGATCCGGTGAAGATTGTTGTGATACGAGAGTGGCCTGTGCTGTCTATGGTAGCGGAAGTACGGAGTTTTCTGGTGGTGTAGCGTATGTCACTAATGGAAAATCTACACGAGAGAAGGCTCTAGTTTTCCAACAACGCACTCTACATCTGCCGCACCTACACAAGCATCTATCGTCCTTAATACGTGATCGTTTCACGCACAAAACATAAACACATTCGAAGAATGATCGACTCTAAAACAGCGATGAAAATGAGTCAGATCGTTCCCAAAGTTAACGCAAAGGTTGCCAATCCTTTTGAGAGAAAGATCAAGGCTATAGGCCTAGATCCGCTCAAGAAAAATGGACCTACCCGGTCCGGAAAATAGGAAACACAAACAATAACGATTTCAATTCAAAGATTTGAAAGCGATTGAATTTTAAAGCCGCGGAGAACACGATGGTTCACCTTCCACAAATCTAAGAGAGGAAACACAAAGAGAGGGAAAAAGTTTACCCAACCCGGATTCACTATACTCACAAGATATGGTGGGAAATCAATCTCTCCACGGATCCACTGGCGTCACAGCAAATGGGGCTGCAACCTTCTTCCTTGGAGTTGCAACGAAGGAATCCACGCCGGAGTTGCACCGAAGTGGGATGGAGGAAGCACGGGGGGGGGGGGGGGGGGGGGGGGGGGGGGGGGGGTTCAGACCACAAGGGGGGCGGCGGCTTGGAGATCTCCTCTTGGCCGAATTCTCCTAGGGAGTTTCTTTTGGATTCAAATTTTTCTTGTCTATTAATTCTCATAAAGAGGTCTCCTTATATAGGAGTTACAAACACATCGGAGTTACAAACACATAGGAGTTACAAACACATATTTTACCGTCCAAAATGGAGATGACATCACATCCATCCGGGTGGTTAATTACGCACCACATGTTTTAAATGTAGGAAATAAACAAATTAGTTCACTCATGAATATAAATTTATTACCCAAGTATGGAATAATTTTATATTCTCAAATATAAGATATAAATAAAAAATAATGTAACTAAGGGCATGATTTTAAAATGAATCTTCAAGTGGGCTTAGCACGCCGCGGACGGAGGTTGTAACGTTGCCTTCCTTTAGCGTCATCATGGCTCCTAACGTCTTTATGTTGTAGCGCCTCGGCAATCAGATCATCATAAAATAGTGGCGGCAATGTCGCGGCATCAGTCCTCCCCCGCTCAAAATCACGTATCTCCGATGTGTGGTCCAAGAGATAGTGGCGGAGAAGAGCGGCATCCAATTGTTGAAGCAATGGCTCGAGTACCCAAGAGTCGTCGGAAGGAGGGCGGTCACGGCAATGGATGAGAATGCGTTGGGTAGCACCATCAGTGGTAGTAAGCAACTCAGCATTAAGTATCCTGTCTGGTATAAGAAAGGTTTTGGGAAACCTTGGAAACATGTCAGCAGTGGGAATAAAAGAAGGCAACTTACCATCCGATGCTAAAACTGTGGAGACCAGGGGAGAGAGATCATCCGTACTACCACTCCCCAAATCCCAAGAATTTTGAGTGGAAGGAGAAGATGACAAAGACATCAACTCTTATGGAGGTGAAACAAACATCGTCAAATCTGAGACCCACTAAACAATGATAGAAATAAAATAGTTTAATACAAACCACATAAATGTATAAATGCAGACGACAAACTAGCCAGATAAATTAATTTTAAATATTGTTGCGTGGGAGAAGATTGTAGCCGTGACCGCTACGGCGCCGCAAGTCTTTGGACGGTGGATCATAATCATCATCCGCCACTACTCCATGATCACCACGTGCGCCATGGACGTCATCTTCATCACCAAGTTGGCCGTCGTGGTGGCCGTCGCCATCAATCCTCCCCCGGTCAAAAGCACTCATCACGGATGCATTGGCGGGAAGGTAACAGTGTAAGAGATCTTCATCTAGAACATCCACCTCCGAGGCAGAGAGCCAAGAGTCGTCCGAAGCAGGACGGCCACGCCACCGGACCAAAAACTTGTGAATGTCACCATCGGGAGTGGGAAACACTGCATCCTGCAAAATCCTGTCAGGAAAGAAAGCGTTTCGGGGGAACCTTGAAAATGAGTTAGGCAAAGAAGAAAAATAGGTTTCATCATCAATAGGTAACATACCTCCCGGAGAATCCGAAGGGGAGAGCGATCCAGAAACAATCTCACCCCCACCCCATTAGAAGGTATAGTGGAAATATTAAACGGAGAGACAGAAAGTTCATGCGGTGGAGCTACATAGAGCATTAAATCCGAAACGTTAAAAACAGGGGAGAATCCCCAATCAGCGGGTAACTTTAATAAATATGCATTTTCGCCTAGCTTCTTTAAAACCCGAAAAGGACCGGCTCTCCTATTCGCCAATTTCTTTAAGGTGCCCGAAGGCATCTGTTCAGGGATAAGACGAACCATTACCAAATCACCAATATTCAAGGGGACTGCTCGCCTATGTACGTTAGCATTCGATTGATAAATAGCATATTATTTAGCTAACGTCTCGCTAATGTGCTTATTTAGAGTGTGAACGTGCGAGGAGAAGTCCTGTGCAAATTGACTGGATTTAAAAGATGGTGGTAACGGAACCATGTCAAGAGGTACGAGCGCCTTATATCCATGCACGATCTCATTTGGAGATAAACCGGTGGACCTATTCTTAGAATTATTGTAAGCTAATTGAGCACAAGGAAGAATAAGTTCCCACGTACCTTTATGATGACCCACTAAACTACGAAGTAATCCACTCAAGTTTCGTTTAACCACTTCCGTTTTCCCATCCGTTTGGGGATGATAGGCCGATGAAAACATAAGTCTTGTAACCAAAAGCATCCAAAGTGTTTTCTAGAAATAGCTAGTAAATTTAACATCCCTATAAGTCACTATCATTTTGGGTATGCCCCGATGTGCCACGACCTCCTTGAAGTACAACTTAGTAACATGTGATGCTTCGTTGGTGTTATGACAAGCGATATAGTAGGCCATTTTGGAAAATCGATCCACTACGACTAGAATGGAATCGTTTTGCCTAAATGTCAGGGGTAGGCCCAATATGAAGTCCATGCTAACGTCCTCCCATGGAACAGACGGAATCGAAAGTGGTGTGTAAAGACCAGCGTTGGTCTTGTTACCTTTCGCTAATTGACATACACGGCAACTCCCTACGATTTTATTGACCATTGGTTTGAGGCCCGGCCAAAAGAATTTGTCCTCTACCAGTGTTATAGTTTTATCTTGACCGAAATGTCCACCTAACCCTCCACTATGTAACACCCATATAATAAAATGGCGTAACGAAGAGCGGGGAATACATAATTGCGTATTCTTAAATAGATAACCGTCATGGATGTAGTATGCAGAGATAGTAGAAGGAGAATTGTCCTGAGCGGCTAAGTATATATCCGTAAAATCCGGGCATTGAACATATTCATCCTTAATTCTTTCAAATCCTATGACAGATACTTCCATTGTAGATAGTAATAGGGTGACTCGGCTAAGAGCATCCACCACACGATTTAACGTACCCTTAAGGTGCTTGGTAATGAATGTGTACTCCTAAAGGTAGGAGACCCATTTGGCGTGCCGAGGGCTGATTTTATTTTGGGAGTTTACAAATTTTAGCGCCTCATGATCTGATAAGATTACAAATTCGTTCGATATAAGATAGTGTCGCTAATGTTGGAGACAACGTATCACGGCATAAAACTCGTGATCATAATTGGAATAATTTAACTTCGGGCCCGCAAGATTTTCGCTAAAGTAACCTATCGGATGTCCCTCCTGACTTAAAACTCCTCTGATTCCTATCCCAGATGCGTCACATGATAATTCAAACACCTTGCTAAAATCTGGCAACCGTAGTAGTGGGGCTTCGAACATCCGTTCCTTAATCATTTGAAACGCACTATTGGCCACTTTAGTCCAAATAAAATCACCCTTCTTCATGCATTCAGTGATTGGTGCCATGATACTACTAAAATTTTGAATGAACCATCGATAAAATGTGGCCAATCCATGAAAACTTCTAACATCCCGAATATTTTTTGGTTCCGGCCACTCTCTAATAACTTGGACCTTTTTAGGGTCAACATGAATACCTTCGGAACTCACTATATATCCTAGAAACTCTACGGAAGTCACACCAAATGCGCACTTTTTAAGATTAATAAATAAATTTTCTTGACGCAATGTTGTAAGGATTGTCCTTAAATGTGTTTCATGGTCCATCTGCAAGAGGCTAAATACCAATATATCATCGAAGTATACCACTACAAATTTACCCATGTATGGTTTAAATACTTGGGTCATCAACCCCGAGAAGGTACTCGGTCCATTGGTGAGCCTCTCTCAAAGCACCGACCACTCATAGAGCCCATCTTTAGATTTAAATGCCATTTTCCATTCATCTCCTTCTCGTATCCTTATTTGGTGGTAACCACTTTTAAGATCCAACTTTGAAAATATGGTGGCTCCGGATAACATATGTAATAAGTCATCGAAATAGGGAATGGGAAACCTATATTTGACAGTAATTTGATTTATGGCCCGGTAGTCTACACACAATCTCCAAGACTTATCTTTCTTTGGGACCAAAAGGGCAGGGACGACACAGGGGCTCTTACTATGGCGAATAAATCCCTTTGCTAATAAATCTGAAATTAAAGTTTGTAACTCATTATGTGCGGAGGGATTGAGCCGATAATGGGGAATATTAGGTAATGATGAGCCCGGGATGAAATCATTCTCGTGCTGAATTTCCCTTATGGGTGGCAACTTAGATGGTAAGTCCACCGGATAGACGTCCTTGTACTCTTCCAATAGTGTTTGCAGAGATAACGGTAGGTTATCTAAAGAGGGTGAATCTTCCTTAGCTTGTAGACATACTAGAGCATAGATGACGCCATCCAAGAAGGTCTCACGCTCTAACTCCTTCTTACTTATCAAGCTTATAGTTTTCTTTTCCGCAGGCATAATTGTGTCTTTGGAGGAAATTGACGGACCCTTAGGCGGTGTGGGTTTCAAGACAATGGTTTTACTATTAAACTTGAACTCGTAGGTGTTGGCTTGACCGAAATGGGTCACGCCATAATCATAAAGCCACGGGCGTCCTAGTAGTACATGACATACATCCATGGGAATGACGTCACACCACACCTTATTAATATAGCTCTTCACCGTAAGTGGCACTAAACATTGCTTAGAGACCGCGATAGTCGTTTTGTTTACCCGCGCTATTTCATATGGATGGGGTGTGGTTCAGTGACTAAATGCATACGAGTGATGGCATTCTCCGAAATGACATTCATGCAACTACAGCTATCTATTATTAATTTGCACCACTTTTCACTGCTTTTTAAATTCAACGAAAAGATGTTCGTCCGATTATACTCATCCGACGCACGCAGTGTGGCCAGAATACACCTCATAACCATCATATAAGAATCATCTTCAATATCACTCAGCTCGGCATCAGATTCACCGCCGGCTTTATAGACGATCTCGGCGGGCTCAGACGTGGAGTCTAATAATGCTAGTGGTTTACTCTTAGTGGGGCACTCACTAGAGTAGTGCCCTTGGATTTCGCACGAATAACATGTGGCATTAGTATTACTAATCCGTCCTATCGAAACTCTCTCACCGGTGGGATGTCTGATGTTCCTAGCGGTAATGACTACGGAATTCGATTCAGTCGATCAAAACTTTCCCTTGTCCCGCATTGAGGACAAAGGTGCGGGTCCTAAAATGCACTTTCCCCTCTGGAATGCTCATCACTTGGACTTGTATGCATGGTGCTTTTCTATATCCAAGGCTGCATTGAATGTCATGTTAAGGTTCGTATGACCATAATGCAGGAGCTTGCCTTGGATGTCCGGATTGAGTCCCTTACGAAAACTGGAGAGTGTAACTTCGGGCATTTCTTAGACGTCACAACGCACCATCATATCCTTAAGGAGTCCCATGTACTCCACTACCGATTTGCCCCCCTGACGAAGGGTGGCCAACTCATCGAACATTTGGGTTCGGTGATACATAGGGACATATTGGTCAGTCAGGAGTGCTTTCATGGCAGCCCACCCAATTGGGAGTACTCCATTCACGGTACCTAGATGCCTCTCTTCGTTCACCCAGAACGTTTTGGCCCTACCCAGAAGTTTCATCCGTGCAACCCGCACCTTCTCACCATCTGTCAGGTTGTGCCACTCAAAGTATCACTCGATCTCCATGATCTAGTCTAGAAATACTTGGGGTTCACCCATACCATCGTATGATGGTGGATCAATCTAAACGACCCTAGTTACATCGAACTCATAGGGGGATCGAGGAGCTTGCTCATCGTCCTGATCATGAGGTTGGTTTTATCTTTAGTCTCATTGGTTGGAGGCTTAGGGTTGGGGACCCGGTCGATTTATCCCAACTCCGTGATTTTGAGGCGCCGCTTGATTTAACGCCAGCCATTGTATTAATTGGGTGAGTGCATCGAACCTAACGTTAAACTCTTCCCGAGGCTCCGCGATTGGTGTCGGAGCATGCTCATCATCATGGTCGTCTGCCATATTTGAAGTGGATGGGGGATACTCTGTGCCAAGCCGAGTGCACATGAACAACAAGAGAAATGGTGGTTGTGACCAGAATAATTTTATATGTTGGATTTTTTTTAACACTTATCGACTGGCCGAACGAAAATACTTTTTCAGGCTTTTGTTCTTAAAAAAAATAAGGAGAGTTCTCAGGAATTTTTCTGTAATTTTTCTGCAGAAATGTTTTTTTGTTTTTACTAATCGCAGACCAGATTTTAACAATTTCAGGTTTAAGTTATATATTACGGATCGTGCACAACCAAGTGAGAGTCGAAAACCCTACGACAAAAAGATTTAAGGATGGTGTCGATTGAGAAATCAACACAACCTCCCTTTGATACCAAAATTGATGTAGTCCCGTCCTAAAAAGATCTTATACGGACGGCGTATCGACGACTCTCGCTACATTCAACGCCCTCTTTTCCGCACACTAACGAAATGCAGCAAATACAATGGAATTTTATTTATCTCTCGTGCTAACTTACGGGTAGCCGAACCATAAGTGGATCGGAGATTAGCTATAGGCCAAAATCCTCTCCGGCTAAAAGGAACAATATTGGTTCCGACGAGCTTGGAGTTGTACCAAAATAGATCCACCAAAGAAATCACGATTCGAAAGTGGTAGGATCTATCCCAACTAAAGAAAAAAAGCGAGGATCGCCAATCCTCTCGGGAGTTATCGAAAAACAAACAAAAATCACAAATCTATTATGAGTAATACTGCGAAAATTAAGGCTTTGAAAAATCCACGCAAAAATCGTCCACCACAAGAACTATCAAAGAGGGAAAATCTCTTGAGTAGGAATTTCGTTACCCCTCTCGAAAACGTAGATCCGAGATTTTTGGATCCACAAGAAATAATCGCTCTTCCTTCGAAATCCGCGGGAAGCACACCACGGATGAAGAACTCGTCTGTCTTCCCCGCTTCACGCCGTAGAAATTCACCCAAGCCTTTCTTTCTTGCACTTGTATCTTCCCCTCCAAGGTTGGCCGAAAACCTTTAAGATTGTTGGATAGAAACGTGGATGAAAGGATGTAGTAAGGAAGAGTGATGAGGGAAGAAAAGAGAATGAGAAGAGAGAGGGGGGCGGCCAAGAGCTTGAAGGAGGTGAGACACCCTTGGGCGGCGGCAAGGAGAGAGGGAGGTGGAAGATAGGAAATTAGGTTTTGGAAAATTCTTGGTTTATTTCAATATTTGTCTAAATGACAAAAAGAGTTTTGGTCTTATATAAGGCTTACATCCAAGGGGCTATTAGCAGCCCAAAATTAGTGGCAAACGCACACCACAAGTTCAAAATGACAGAAATAAAATAGTTTAATACAAACTGCATAAATGGATAAATACAGACCACAAACTAGCAAGATAAATTAAATTTAAATATTGTTGCGTGGGCGAAGATTGTAGTCGTGACCGCTATGACGCCGCAAGACTTTGGTCGATGGATCATCATCATCATCCGCCACTACCCCATGATCACCAAGTGCGCCATCGATGTCATCTTCATCACCAAGTTGGCTGTCGTGGTGGTCGTCGCCATCGCCGTATGTCCCTGGGAAGATCATCCAATACTCCAGAATCCATCTTCGCACTCAGAAGAACTAGCGCATACATCACTCCATCAAGAAACGGGTCCTTAATAAATTCTTTTCTTCCGACTAGGTTCAAGGCCTTCCTCTCAACTGGGATCGTGGTGTCCTTCACCGGTCCTACCATTTCCTTCGGGATAGTCGGCCTCAACGTAATGGTTTTTCCATTGAACTTGAATTCATACGTGTTGGCTCTACCAAAATGCATCACATCACGGTCATAGAGCTAAGGGCGGCCTAGTAACACGTGACAAGCGTCCATCGAGAGGACATCACACCATACCTCATTAGTATATGATTTGAATGAGGGGGGGGGGGGACCAGGCATTGCTTGGTAATCGGGACAGTGATCTTGTTTACCAATCTACCTGATATGGGGTCGGGTGTGGTTCCGTGGTCAGGGCCATACGCGGGACAGCGTTCTCAGAAATAACATTCACACAGATACCACTATCGATAATCAACTTGCAGAGCTTCTCATTACTCTTAAAAATCAGGGAAAATATGCTCGTCCTCTTCCAATCATCTAACGGACCACCCCGAGGGGTGGTCAAGATACAACACATCACCATAAGGTGGTGATCGTCCTCTAAATCACTTGGGACACGATCTAGGTCATCGTCTTCAGCAGCTTCATAAACTAGATCATCGGGAGTCGAGTCTAATAGGGCGATGGCCTTAGTTTTTGTTGGGCATTCATAGGCATAGTGGCCATGGATACCGCAGGAGTAACATATAGCGTTGGACTTGCTAACCTTTCCTATGGGTATACGCTCACTCGTGGGATTCCTAGCATTCCTAGCAATGATCACTACAGACTTCGACTCGGTGGACCTAAACTTTCCTTTATTCAGATATGTGGAAGCAGATGCTCCAGCTTTGGACTTATTCTTCGCATGGGAATAACAGGAATGGGCCTTAGATGCTAGATGTTTTTCAATGTCGAGGGCAACATTGAAGGTCGTATTGAGATCTGTATGACCATAGCACAATTAAGATCTTCCTTTGAATCTCGGGTTGAAGCTCTTTACGAAATATAGATAACGTGACCTCGGGGATTTCCCTAAGATCACAACGCACCATACGGTCCTTCAGCTCTCCCGTATATTCAGCTACCGAATTTGAGCCCTGCCGCAGGGTGGAAAGCTCGTCGAACATCTGTGTTTGGTGGTATGCCGGGACGTATTGATCAGTTAGCAAATTCTTCATCATCGGCCATCCTATAAGTGGGACTCCGTTCCCGGTCCCTAGCCTATGATCTTTGTTTATCCAATATGCCTTGCGCGCCAAGTTAACTTCATCCTAGCGACTTGGACCTTTTCGGGGTCCGTTAGGGTGTGCCGTTCGAAGTAACATTCCATGTCTACTACCCAGGTGAGAAAGATCTGGGGGTCTCCCATTCCATCATAGGTAGGGGCATAGATCTTAGTGGTCCTAGTAATATTGAAGTCATGCCCGTGGTGACTATCTTGATGAGGCACTCATGGAGAGTTCCCATCAGAGTCTGAATCGCTTACCGGTTGGTACCGGTTAGGCTATCCCACGTTAAAGGGTGGAGGTGGTCGCCCTTGGTTCGCTAGAATTTGGGCTAACATGTCCCTAAGTTCCGTCATCTCAGTTCGTAGTCCATCAATAGCCTCGACATTTGCACCACCATGCTCATTCGCAGCCATTCTAGACGAAGACGGTGTAGCGTACTCCGTTCCTAGCCTAGTGCGCAAACAGGGTTACCCAAAATTTTGAAAGACGAATTTTCCTAGGGCTGACCCTATACGGAAAACCAATTATTTTTATAATTTCCCGAAGTGATAGAAATAAGGAATGTTAAAAAAAAATTTATTTTCGCAGAAAAATAATGATTTTAGATCTCTATTGGCAGATCAGAAAAAACTTTTTTTTGCTTTTTTTTTATTAATTCATACCAACGAAAAAGAGCGAGGATGTTTGCAACATAGAAATTGAAACGACCGCCTCTGATACCAAATTGGTGTAGCGTATGTCGCTAACGGAAAATCTACACGAGAGAAGGCTCTAGTTTGCCAACAACGCACTCTAGATCCGCCGCACCAACACAAGCATCTATCACCCTTAATACGTGATCGTTTCACGCACAAAGCATAAACACATTCATAGAATGATCGACTCTAAAATAGCGATGAAAATGAGTCAGATCGTTCCCAAAGTTAACGCAAAGGTTGTCAATCCTTTTGAGAGAAAGATCAAGGCTATAGGCCTAGATCCGCTCAAGCAAAATGGACCTACCCGGTCCGGAAAATAGGAAACACGAACAATAACAATTTCAATTCAAAGATTTGAAAGCGATTGAATTTTAAAGCCGCGGAGAACATAATGGTTCACCTTCCACAAATCAATGAGAGGAAACACAAAGAAAGGGGAAGAGTTTACCCAACCCGGATTCACCGTGCTCACAAGATATGGTGGGAGAATCACTCTCTCCATGGATCCACCGACGTCACACCGAATGGGGCTGCAACCTTCTTCCTTGGAGTCGCACCGAAGGAATCCACGATAGAGTCGCACCGAAGATGGATGGAGGAAGCGGGGGGGGGGGGGGGGGGGGGGGGGTTTAACACCACAAGGGCGGCAGCGGCTTGGAGATCTCCTCTTGGCCGAATTCTCCTAGGGAATTTCTTTTGGATTCAAATTCTTCTTCTTGTCTATTAATTCTCGTAAAGAGGTCTCCTTATATAAAAGTTACAAACACATAGGAGTTACAAACACATATTTAACCGTCCAAAATGAAGATGACATCTCATCCATCCGGGTGGTAATTACACACCACATGTTTTAAATGCAGGAAATAAACAAATAAGTTCACTCATGAATATAAACTTATTACCCAAGTATGGAATAATTTTATATTCTCAAATATAAGATATAAATAAAAATAACGTAACTAAGAGCATGATTTTAAAATGAATCTTCAAGTGGGCTTAGCACGCCGCGGACGGAGGTTGTAACGTTGCCTTCCGTTAGCGTCATCATGGCTCATAACGTCATGCTATAGCGCCTCGGCAACCGGATCATCATAAAGTAGTGGCGGCGATGCTGCGACATCATCTGGGGCTTGTCGGCTATTACAGGCGCTTCGTGGAGAACTTCTCGTGAATAGCGTTACCCCTCACGACTTTGACCAGGAAAGAGCAGAAGTTTGTTTGGACGCCATAGTGCGCACGACCTTTTGAGGAGCTGAAGTGTCAGTTGACCACGACGCCGGTTCTTAGTTTGTCGAGTGGGACCGAAGGTTTTGAAATCTATAGTGATGCTTCGGGCAGTAGCTTGGGTTGTGTGCTGCTGTAGCATGGAAGTGTGATAGCGTATGGCTCGAGACAGCTGAAAGTGCACGAGCGGAATTATCCGTCCATGACTTGGAGTTAGCGGCCGTGATTTTTGCCTTGAAGCTGTGGAGGCACTACTTGTATGGGGTGAAGGTCGATATCTATACCGACCACAAGAGCCTGAAATACTTGATGGATCAGAAAGATCTAAACATGTGATAGAGGAGATGGATGGAGTTCCTGGGGGACTACACGTTCAAAATTCACTACGTGCCAGGGAAAGGCAATGCGGTTGCGGATGCATTGAGTCGCAGGGCCCCAGCTCAAGCCAATTGGCTGTCGGTCCATAACGAGCGGTTAGTTCGGGAGTTGGAGGCATTGGAGATCTCTTACGTAGACAAGCAATCAAGTATAGAAGTGCTATTGAACTGGACGGAAGTTCAGTATGACCTGGCTGATCGGATTCGACAAGCTGTGGATTTGGATGGCCGCATGAAGCAACTAATAATAGAGGCTTTGGATTGGTCAAATTCCCAATTTGTTGTTGAGGATGGATTGCTTTGGAAAGACTGTCGTCTGTGCATCCCAAACGTGGGCAATTTGCGGGTGGAATTGTTGTACGAGGCGCATCATACCAAGTACTCGATTCACCCGGGGAGCACGAAGATGTATCACGATGTGAAAAAATTGTTCTGGTGGCCGGGACTTAAGAAGGACGTGGCATTGTACGTGGCGAAGTGTCAAACATGCGCCTTAGTGAAGGCGGAGTGCCAAAACCCAGGAGGATTTTTGAAGTCCTTACCTATTCTGGAGTGGAAGTTCGACGACATTACTATGGACTTTGTGCATGGTTTGCCAAGGTCGCAGAAAGGAAATGACGCCATCTGGGTGGTCGTGGATCATTTGACGAAGGTGTCGCACTTCATTCCGCATAGGAAGGATGATTCTGTGGAGAAATTGGCAAAGTTGTATGTCGATAACATAGTACGGCTTCACGGTGTACCCCGCAGCATCTTGAGTGATCGAGATTGGCGGTTCACATCCAATGATTGGATGTTGGTGCAACAGATGTTGGGAACAAAACTGAGTTTCAGCACATCCTTTCATCCGCAGATGGATGGACAGACCGAGAGGGTTAATAGGACCATGGAAGACATGCTCCGTATGTGCGTCCTAGATTTCGGGAAGCAGTGGGAAGATCACCTATACTTGGTGGAGTTTGCTTACAACAATAGCTAACATGCGAGCATACAAATGGTGCCCTTCGCGGTCCTTTATGTTATAAGATGTCTCAAGTCGTTGTCTTGGTTGGAAACGTGTGAGTCAAAGTTGTACAAGCGCCAAGAGGTGGAATATGTAATGTCGTTGCTTCGAACGATTCGAGAGAGGTTGCTAATCGCTCAGGACCGGCAGGCTAAGTACTATAACGCCAAGCATAGGAACGTGGAGTTCGCTGTCTGCGACTGGGTGTACTTGAAGATCAAGCCGTTCAAGGGTGTCTCGCGGGTACGACGTTTGAAGAAGCTAAGCCCGACGTACCTTGGACCGTTTGAGGTTCTGGAGCGGATTGGTGAAGCAGCCTATCTATTGAGGCTTTCAGTGGAGCTAAGTGGTCTACATGATGTATTCTATATATCGGTGCTGCGGAAGGAGGTACAAGAGCCTTCGCAAGTGATTGCGGCCGATCAAGTGCCGGTCGATAATGGGTTGATGGCGAAGGTCAAGCCCGTACGAATTGAAGACTCAGAAGCCAAGCAGCTATGCAACAAAGAGATCAGGATGGTCAAGGTTTGTTGGGACAACTGCGGTCGGGAGGAGGTCTCGTCGGAGCGAGAGCAGACCAAGATTGAGGAGTACACGGAGTAATTCCACTTAGGTAGCGTTTAATTTTTGTGTTTATCTTTCCTCTATGTAATTTCGGGACAAAATTCTTTTAAGAGGGAGAGAGTTGTAATGCCCCGAAACTCAAAAGAGCAACGGGTGGAATTTTGAGCCAAGTTTGGAACTTGGCAGGGGTCACACGGCCTGGGACACGGGCGTGTCCCAGGGAGTGTCATGCTCGGGTAGACGATCTGGCGGAGAGGTTTAAGAATTTTGGAGTCGACGATCGTTGAGCAGCGAACATGGCCTGAGACACGGGCGTGTCCCAGGCTGTGTCCTTCACGGGTTGAAGCTGGGCCGCGGCGGGGGTGATATACGGGGTCAGCATATGGGCCGTGTCAGGTAGACACGGGCGTGTCAAAATGCGACACGGGCGTGTCGAGTGCTCGTGTCCCTTTCGGGCATTTTCGGTCCTATGTCGATGGAGTGACACGTCACACTACACAATCGTGTACTAGATGACACGGGGGTGTCAAGTTTGATACGGGCGTGTCGGGTGACCATGTTCTTTTCAGGATACGTCAGTTTTGATGACGAATGGGGAACACGGCCCTGGACACGGGCGTGTCACAAGTTGTGTTCGGCCCAAATTTTGGATTTCAGGTCCGGATCGTGGCCGTCTGTTTCCTTATTTTGGGATCTAACGGTCTGGAACTATTCTTGCTTGGATATACCTGGGTTTAGGGCTTAGAAAACCCCATTTTACTTTCGTTAGTCTCTTTCTAAAGTCTAGAGAGAGGGGAGAGCAAGGAAGAAGAAGGAGGCTAGATCTGGTCACTGGCGGAGCTTCAGAGCTCCAAATCGCAAGCCGACTTCGGATTTATGGAGGTGAGGAGATTGCAGTGCTTTTCATCCGCATACATTTCCATGGCGCCAAGGAAAAATGCTAGGGTAACGATTCTTATCCTAGGACATGTGAAGTGCTCTTTTCCTTTGCATAGGAAGCCCGCTCTCGCGAGTTTGCGGTGAGTTGAGGCGTTCCTTCGGGTATACATGAATAGTCCCCATTGTGTACATGTAGAGTCTGTAATCGAGAACGGACATAGGCATGATGTGTGAAGCCTACCCGGACAAGTTGGTCTAGATCGGTGATGTTGCATTGCATGAATGGCCGGAGAAGAATCCGCGCGAATGTTTGTCTTTTGGGTTTTCTACGTGGTAGATTGCAACAGGGAGCCTTGGGGATTAAATCCAAGGTGCACCCGTAAAACTGGGCAGATGCGTGATTTTGCCAACATGGTGGACTGGGAGCCAACCTGAACATAACTAGGTTATGTGATGTGTGTAAACGATATGGGACTGAGGGAAGCTTGACTCACACAGACGGCTTATGTTGACATTGCGGTGTGAGCAACGGGTTAGGCGGAACAGTACCCGATCTATGTGGTTCAGTTAGAGAGACCTAAGTTACGTGGTACTCGCTGTTGGCATAGATAGATGGTCTTAGGCAGTGGCCAGAAAGACCAAATGCTCACGAGATTTTACCGTCCAAGGGGCGGTGGTGAGTCAGCGGACTTTGACCGTGTTCATCGAGAATGTGCCCTGAGAGAACGGGTTGTGAGGCCATGTGTGCCCATGCCTGTGATGAAGTGTTTATTCACTATACTGCTTGGTTATGCTAACAAAGTGCAGGGAAAGAGTATCGTCGCCTCGATTATAGGGGCGAGATCGTTATAATTTGGTCAGCATAGCTGACCATTGCTTTTGTTTGTCACCATTGCGGTGGATTGTTGCTTGCAGGTACTGCGGAGCCGAGCGGTAAATAGCGGGCTAAAGCCCAAGTTGCTGAGCCGGCCCTCAAAGGCCAAATTTTGAGTGTTTACTTGTTTTACTCATGTGTGACCGACCTGCGTGCTGTGGTATGGAAGACACATTTTATTTGAGTAAACAATTATAAGGCCTTAAGGCCGTTGTACTTGTGTATTGTTCATCATTCCTATTGGTTTTTGTAGTGTACATTCATGCTTGTGGCTGGTTCTTTTAATTGCAACTTTTAAAATTGCTTTCGCTAGAATGTACTCTGTGTAGGACGTTGATTCTTAGTTGGATGGTTTCCATTGAGTAACCTCCCGGTCTGTCTGTGGTATATAGCATCGGGCCCTGGCCGGACCTACTATTATATGCTATATGATTGATAGGGGCGTTACACAATTTGTACGGTACCATGGCATTCCTAAGACGATAATCTCCGATTGTGATGGACGTTTTACCTCCAAGGAGTGGAAGGCAGTACAAGCATATCTGGGCTCTCACCATACCTTCAACACAGCCTTTCATCCCCAGACATATGGTCAGTCTGAGAGGACAATCAGGACAATGGAGGATCTTTTGATACTGTGTCTATTGGATAGATGAGAACCATGGGATAGTGAAAGTGCAGCTAGATCTGATATACTCTAGAGGGGGGGTGAATAGAGTATATGCTGCTTTGAAACTTTTTACAACAGTTGTTGTAATATGAGTGAGCAGGAAAATAAAAAGTCTAATCACAGAACTAAACTAAACAAAAGCAAATCACAGAATAATCAAGGCCAGAAACAAACATAAAGACAAGCAAAAACCAGAAGACACAAGGAAATATAGTGGTTCCCCTAAACCTGGGTACATCCACTCTTCTACCACCCTAGGTAGGAATCCACTGCAGGATGAGTTGATCAGGTGTCCTGGGCACCAATGAGCTTTTGATAAGGTGCTCAAAAACCAAATCAGATTTTTTGATCAGGTGTCTTGCCACCAATGAGCTTTTGACAAGGTGCTCAAAAACCAAGTTCAAACTTTTGAAGGGAGCTTGAGAAACCCTTTACAGAGAGTGGGTGAGAGAGTGATGGAAGTCTTCTCTTTCTCAAACAACTGAGAAGACTATGTGGATTGTTGATGTCAAAGCTCCCCCTGAATCCTTGAGATCTTCAGGAAGAAAAGCTTTGCTGAGGGTGATAGGCCTTCAAAGATTGAACTCCAGCAATAGATGATTTCAGCAATGACTGAAATGTTGAATGTCTGGAGTCTTGAAATATGTTGGCCTTGAACACTTTGAAACTAAAGAAATCTGAAGATTTCTGAAAAGATTGATCTCCTTGGATGAGTGTTCTTGAGAATTCCTTGAGACAGAATATTTTGTTAAAGATTGTGATGTCTGTCTGTATGTCTGTAAAACTGTGTGTCTCTCTCTGTATTCCCTTAGAGATTCAAAAATTCTTGTCTTTTATTCTCTGATACTGAACAAAACATTCTCTCTGAGAAGAATAGCCGTTGGCCAGCAATAATTGCATCCTTAATTGCAAAATCTCTTCTGGAGGAAAGTCCATAGAAATATTCCTTGAAACTTGGTCCAGAAATGAATGGAAACGGCTAGGAAATCTTCAGAATTAATTGCAGAATAATGCCTTAACTGATTTGAATTTGAATCTAGAAACATCCTTGAAGTTATCTGAAAATGTCGAACTGAGCTCTGCTATCGTCGAGCTGAGCTCAGCGATCTGGAAATATACAGCAGCAAAGATATCGTCGATCTGAGCTCAAAGATCGTCGAACTGAGCTCAGAGATAAAGATCCAAAGCAGAGTCAAAATCGTCGACCTGAGCTCACTGATCGTCGAACTGAGTTCGATGATATAATGAAGTTGAGCTCAGCGATCGTCGAATGGAGTTCGATGATCTGTCGAAGTTGAGCTAGACGATCGTCGATCGGAGTTCGACGAATCGTCGTGCTGAGCTCGACGATATGACTTAGTCTCCAAACAGAAAATCTTGGTCTTCAGGGCAGCTTCCAAACCTAGACTTCTAACCCTTAGACTCAATTCTAATTGACCTATTGAGCTATACAGGAGGTCAAGCATTGATTCCTAGAGACATAGTGATCCTGACCCAAATTAGTAATAGGGTGTTCCAACAATCTCCCCCTATTTGGGTTAGGATTACTATTTACAAACTTTGGAAAAATTTAATAACAACATACAAGCAGCAAAACAGAAAAACAACAAGCTAGACATTGCAGAACCACAGAGATATATAACATCCAGATAGAAATCAGAAATCACAGAGAATGTCACCTTACAATATCATTTCTTTTCCTTTCCCTTAACAAGTTTGATCTCTCTGTTAGGATTGAGGGCTTCTTTGTTTGATCTGGTATCATCTGCTGCACCTAAATATGTTTGCTTTTTAGACCTGGGAACTACAGCTTCAGGATGTAATTCCATATACCTGTCAGAATCAAAGAATTTACTTGATGCATATCTTTCTAGCTCTTTCTGTCTCTGTTCAGACATTGTTGAAATGTTGGATGAATCTATTCCTTGCTCTCTAGCCTTTTTGATCTGATCCACTACTGCTAGTTCTTTTAATTTGGCAGTCCAAGCAGCTGGATTGTTCTCAGGATCCTCAAAAGGTACAGATGGCTCATATCTGTTAGAGGGATTGTCTTGAGAAGCCTGGAAGACACAGTTTCTTTCAGTTTGTAGGGAAAAGGACCAGATGTTGTATCAGATGAAATTTGTCCTCCCCTGGAATATGGGTGTTGCCTGGAGTAACCTTTGGAGTAGACTTGGATATCTCTTTGATTTCCTCTGTATCCTCCTCTCCTGGATTGAGATCCCCTGGATTGGCTTCCCCTATTATAAATCTAGCATGAGGCTGATAGGGAGCCTGACTTCTGGCTGGGGGTTGAGCAGCAGAGCTTCCACCTGCACGTGCATCAGGAGGAGGTGGTGGAGGAGGATGAGAGTGTTGGAATTGAGAGGAACCCTTCTCATATTTTCTCTTCTTTTTCATTGCCTTCAGCTGATTCTTAGAGTATTGCATCCAGTGCTCAGTAATAGGGCAGTCATGGAGAATGTAGTATGGAATGCCATTGTTATCCTTAACCTTGGAAGGAGGTACCCTCTTCATGGCTTTGCTCCTTGCCTTTCTTTTCCTGGCAATGGTAGCAGAAGAGTTATCAGAGTCTGTTCTAAACTCATCACTTTCAGAACTCTGGTCATCATAGAGAGCATCAATTTTCTTCATCAAGTCCTTCTTGAGCTGTACAGAAGCAGATGAGGCAACAGATGGTGTAGCAGCAGATGTTGAAGCAGAAGCAGAAATGACAACATCAGATACAGTAGAAGCAGCTATAGGCTCTGGAGAAGTGACAGCAGCAGCAACTTCACTAACAACAAAAGAAACAACAGGAATATCATCAGAAGCTGCAGAAGGCTCAAATTCAGGTGCCTCTGACATAAGAATTTCCTCGGAAATAGGCTCAATAGTAAGCACAGAAACTTCAGCAGCAGTATTAACATTTTCAGTAGCAGTAGAGGCAATAATATCAGAAGCAACAACAATGCTTTCTTCAGAAGAAGCAGCAGCATAAACTGAATTGACAAAGGAGGTGATAATGCTTGGGTCACAGCAAGAAAATGGCACAAGTGCCTTGGATAGATCCTTTGGAGGCTGGACAGCATTGACCTCTGGCAGACAGCTGAAGTATGCAGAATCAAAAGATGAAAGCAAAGACCTGAGATCTATTGCAAGGACTGCAGCAGGAGGACTTTGTGCTTGAGGCACAGCAACAGCAGCAAGAGGAGAAGCTAAAGAAGCGGCAATAACAGCAACAGCAGC
Organism: Platanthera guangdongensis; assembly: GCA_039583875.1. Taxonomy (NCBI): domain Eukaryota; kingdom Viridiplantae; phylum Streptophyta; class Magnoliopsida; order Asparagales; family Orchidaceae; genus Platanthera; species Platanthera guangdongensis. The sequence continues at coordinate 11,532,662 of CM077159.1, read as the reverse complement.
AGCAGCAGACAGGCTCACAGAAGCAGTCACAGAAGCAGCAGCAGCAACAGCAGCAGCATGAAGACTCACTTCATATGGCATCTCCCCCTGCTTAGATTCAGACAAGTCTGGAACAAGGCACACTGCTGTAGGGGCTGCTTGAGGGAAGAGGGAAGAGAGCCTGGCAGAGAGGGCTGCTACTGACAGGTGTAGTGGAGCCAAGGAGGTATCCAACAGAAGAGAGAGCCTGGGGGAAAGCAACTCATACAACCTGTCAGCAAGGGCTGGAAGGTCTACTTGCTCAAGGGTGACTGGAGCAGAGGTAGAAGATAGAGGAGCAGCTGATGGTTCTGGTAGAGGAGAGCTGGTGAATGGTGGAAGGGATGGCTGAGGTGTGGGTAAGGTGGAGATGGAGGACAGTGGGATGAAGATAGATGGGGTGAATGTTGGTTGGTCAATGATTTGGTGTAGAAGGTCTTGAAAGGAAGTGGAGGATGAGGGTAGCTCAGGAGGATAGGATGGTGAATCATCCATAAAGGAATCATCAATGAGGGTGAAGGATGGAATGGAGGGTGATGAAGTGACATCTGGTGGAGGGTAGGAGAATAATGGATGGAATTGGTCTTCTGGTGTTGGAAGAATAGGTACTGGAGATGTTGTGGATGTTGGAGAGGGGCTGGATATAATGATGGTGGATGGAGCTGGAATTGTAGAAGGTATGGGAAGGGATGGAATTGGAGGAGGAGGAGGAGAGGCAACAACAACAGACAGGTCATCTGCAGGGGCAGAGACCTGTGGAGAAGTGACTCTTAGAGTCCTTGTGCCTGAAGGAGTGCTGGAGGAGGGCCTGTTGGGCTTGCTGATTTGTCTGTCCCACTTTCCAAAGAGGGCACAAGACAGTCTCTTAGAAGCATTTATATGGATTCCAGAGGAGACCAGCAAAGCAGGGCACCTGTGCTGTAAAAACACCCCAATGATCCTTCCAAAGTTTACAAAACTTTTGTTGATTTTCTTTTTGATATGGTCAAAGAACACTTCTCCCCAATTCAGATTTTTTCTGTCCACAAGAGCTCCCATGAGGCAGAGCTGATACCTAGAAATTGAATCATGGGCAGAGTGCTTAGCCAGTAGCACTTTCCCAACAACATCTGCCATAAATCTGTATTCCACAGAGAGGTTCCTTTTGAAGAGCTTGCTAGGGTTTCCCTCTGAATGACCCATTCTGGCAAGCAGTGCAGAATACTCTTCTCCAGATAAGTCAGCAGTATCTTCATCATTCCTCATCTCAAAAACTTCTGTCAAAATTGCTGGGGTTAAGGGTACCTGAGTGCCAGATATAGACCCAACAATGGTGTTGTTATCTTGATTGTGGGCAGTATAAACCCATTCCTTTATCTCATCAGATGCCAGCTTGATCCTTGTGGTCATTATTGCAGTCAGGTTCTGGTCTTTGAATAATCCCAAAATGTCTTGAAAGACCTGGTCAGTTGTGCTGAATGATTCCATGTCAATATCAAAACCAACATCAAACTTCATGGCAGCAAGAGCAGCAACAGACACGGCCATGGGTACCTGCAAAAGTTCAACAAACAAAACGACCAAGTGTAGAACTGTTTGGAGGGAAAGAAAATTCTTACAGAGAAATCGAAAGCGCAAAGGAGAACGACGATGAAAAATGAATTTTATATTAGGGTTCGACGCAGAATTGGAAAGATCGTTGAACTCAGTTCGACGATCGAGGCTTCTAAAGGAATCTGAAGAGTCTTCAACATCGTCGATCTCCGTTCGACGATATTGGAGAGCGTCGAGCTCCGTTCGACGATCGTTCAGAGAACAAAATCGTCGAGCGTCGTTCGACGATCGTTGACCGGAAGAGATAGTTCATACTATCTGAGAGACACTGAACTCAGTTCGACAATTTCGGAAATCGTCGATCTCCGTTCGACGATCTTGGGGCAAATCGTCGAGCGCAGTTCAGAGACCAGAAATACACTCTAGACACTAAGAGAAATCAGAATGTTTGCCTAGTCTTGGTCAATTTTTAAGCTTTTAAAATCTTGGATATTATTATAGACTTCTCCATCTAACATTCCTAACTGATTTAGGAAGAAGGCGTGTTTCTTTTCATCCAAGGGCTTGGTGAAAATATCTCCCTTTGTAAATCAGTTGGGATATATTGTAGTTCAATATTATTCTTTTCAACATTATCCCTTAAGAAATGATGCCTAATCTCAATGTGTTTTGTCCTACTATGGAGGACTGGATTTTGAGCTATAGAAATAGCACTGGTGTTGTCACAAAAGATTTTAGACTTCTCTAAGTTGTAGCCATAGTCTAGGAGTTGGTTTTGAATCCACAAGATTTGTGAACAACAACTGCCTGCAGCCATATATTCAGCTTCAGCAGTTGAAGTTGACACAGATGTTTGTTTCTTACAAAACCAAGAGACAAGTCTGTCACCAAGGAACTGACAAGTTCCACTGGTGTTTTTCCTGGCAATTCTGCATCCAGCATAATCAGCATCAGAGAATCCAGTTAAATCAAATGCTGAATCTTTTGGATACCAGAGACCTAGATTTGGACAACTTTTAACATACCTGAGAATCTTTTTTACTAGTGTTAGGTGTGACTCTCTAGGGCTTACTTGGAACCTAGCACATATACATGTAGCAAACATTATATCTGGTCTACTAGCTGTAAGATACAGTAAAGAGCCAATCATTGCTCTATATGTTGTCTGATCAACAGGTTTCCCATGTTCATCAGCATCCAATACAGCATTAGTAGGCATGGGTGTTTTCATACAAGATGCTTCAGACATACCAAATTTCTTAACCAGTTCATTTGCATATTTGGTTTGAGAAATAAAGATGCCTTCAGCATGTTGCTTGACTTGCAATCCTAGGAAAAAGGATAGCTCACCCATGCTACTCATCTCAAATTTAGAATGCATCAGGTTGGAAAACCTTCTGCACAATTTGGAGTCAGTAGAACCAAAAATAATATCGTCTACATAAATCTGTACTAGTAGGGTATGGGACTTATGGGTTCTAATGAAAAGAGTTTGGTCTACTCTACCCCTTATAAAACCATTTTCCAAAAGAAAGCATGCTAGGGTCTCATACCATGCTCTAAGAGCTTGCTTAAGATCATATAATGCTTTATTTAATCTAAAAACATAATCAGGAAAAGTAGGAGAGATAAAACCTGGAGGTTGTCTGACATATACTTCCTCTTTGATGTCTCCATTTAGAAATGCACTTTTGACATCCATCTGATATACCTTGAAGCCTTTGTGTGCTGCATAAGCTAGAAATATTCTGATGGCTTCTAATCTTGCAACAGGTGCAAAAGTCTGGTCGTAGTCTATTCCTTCTTCTTGGGAGTATCCCTGAGCAACTAGCTTTGCCTTGTTCCTTATAATTACTACTTGATCATCCAATTTGTTTCTGAATACCCATTTTGTTCCAACAATGGAGTGATCCTTAGGCTTTGGCACTAGTTCCCATACTTTGTTTATCTCAAATTGATGCAACTCCTCTTACATTGCAATGATCCAGTGTGGATCTTGCTCTGCATCTTGAATGGATTGAGGTTCAATTTGAGATAGGAAGCAGGTGTGCAACAGGTTTTGGTTGACCTGATTTCTGGTTTGCACACCAGCTGAGATTTCTCCATTTATTTGGGAAATTGGATGGTCTCTTGATGTTACTAAATAAACCGGGGGTGTTGATTGTTCACCAACCTGTGTTGTTGTTTCCTCTTGTGGTACAAAAACTGGCTCTTCAAGTTGTTCTTCAATATGTTGAGCATTTCCTTCATCTTCACTGCTTTCATCCTCTTGAGTAACATGTAACTTGTTCAAGTCTTCAACTAGAGAATGTTCCTGCAAGGGTTCTATGGTAGAAGAAATCTTCTCCTTGAAAGACATGTTAGATTCATTAAATGAAATATGAACAGATTCCTCAATTTTTAAAGATGATTTATTATAAACCCTATAAGCCTTGCTGATCATGGAGTATCCCAGAAACACTCCTTCATCAGCTTTAGCTTGAAATTTTGCTAAATATTTCTTGTCATTATTATGAATATAGCAAATACAACCAAAGACTCTAAAATAGTCAACTTTAGGTTTCTTCCCTTTGAGTAATTCATAGGGAGTCTTTCCCTTTAGTTTATGTATCAGACTTCTATTTAGCACATAGTTGGAGGTGTTCACTGCCTCTGCCCAAAAGGATAGAGGAAGGTGAGCATCTGACAACAATGTAGTGGCAGATTCAATAAGGGTTCTATTTTTCCTTTCAGCTACCCCATTTTGCTGAGGAGTTCTAGGAGTTGAGAAAGTATGCCTGATCCCTTCACTCTGACAGAACTCTTGCATAAGAAGAGAATCAAACTCTGTCCCATGATCACTTCTGATCAGGGCAATGTGAGTATTGAACTCAATCTGTATACATTTGAGAAACTCTGTCAGACACTTAAAGTTATCAGACTTCTTCCTTAGAAAGAACACCCAAGTGAATCTAGAGAAGTCATCTACAACTACTAATGTGTAGGATTTCCCTCCGAGGCTTTGTACTGTGATGGGTCCAAAAAGATCCATGTGTAACAGATACAATATCTTAGGTGAATCACTCTTATTAAGTGACTTAAAGCTGTTTTTAGTTTGCTTGCCTAATGACAAGCCCTGCAGAGTCCTTCCTTCTTGTAGTGGCCAGAAGGTAGTCCTCTAACAAGGTTGTCCTTGGATAGCCTAGCAATAGTTCTATGGTTTAGGTGTCCTTGTCTCTTATGCCATAAAATATTTGGTCTACAGACAGAATTGAACAAGCAGATATCTACATTAGTTGAAAGAAAATCTACTAGATAGATGTTACCTTTCCTTTTACCTGTCAACACAGTTGTGTTGTCCTCTGACTTGATTTTGCATAAGGCTTTGCTGAAGGTCACCTGGTAGCCTTCATCACACAGCTGACTGATGCTGATTAGGTTGTGCTTCAGTCCTTCCACATAAGCTACCTTCTTGAAAGTTACTGATCCAATCTGGACTGCACCATATCCTTTAGTCTGTGCAAAGTTTGAATCACCAAATATAACTTTGGGTCCAAGCTTGGCTCTAAAGGAAGTGAGGTTGTATTTGTTCCCTGTCATGTGCTTAGAGCACCCACTATCCAAGTACCATTGCTGGTTAGATGTTGGATAGGTCTTCACCTGCACATAAGACAATTCATTTGTTTTTGACCCAGTTTATCTTAGGCCTAGGTTGATAACCTTTAAATTCTGAAATGAAAGACATCCCAGGTTGACTCTTATATCCTTCAGGATGATATCTCCTTGGAGGTATGATCCATTCAGTATAAGGGTTAAAGATTTGGGATGAAGGACCCTTAGGATTCAATTTTGATTTGCCTTTGAAAAATTTTCCAGAGTTCTGACCTCTGTTCGACGATCTTGGAGCTGCGTTCGACGATCTTGGGTCAGATCGTCGAGCTCCGTTCGACGGTAGACTTTGGCTGAGATCAGGTACTTGAGATCGTCGAGCTGCGTTCGACGACTTTGCCTGAGATCGTCGAGCTGCGTTCGGCGATCGTCGATCTTCATTCGGCGATCATCGATCTCCGTTCGACGATTTCTGCTGGGACTTAGTTTTCTGAGGCAGATCAGAATTTTTCCTAGCAACCTCTACAACTCCCTTTCCTTTGTCAGAAATGAATTTGATTGGAGTTGTGAGAACTATGGGTTGGCTGGATGAAGCACCCAAGCCCAGTGTACTATTGAATCTGGAGTTCACTATGCTTGTGATGTCCATCAGCTTGATGCTTCTCCCATTAAGGGATTCTTCAAGCTTCTTGGCCTCAGAGAGCTCACTTTTCAGTGAAGCTATCTGTTCCCTACAGCACTCTAACTCCTGAGAGAGTTTGAGGTTTTCTGACTTTAAAGTATTGTGTTCAGATAATTGATTTCTGAGAGAGATAATTTCTTTCTCATACTTTAGCAGGTCTAAACACAATGCTTTAAACTCAGATTTAAAATCCTCTGAACTAAAATCAAAAGAACCAATTACCTGATCTTCTTCAGGTTGAGTCTCTGAGTCTGACTCTAACTCTTCTTCTTCTGAATTATGTTGTGAGGCATTGATTGCCATCATGCAGAACTCTTTTTCTTCAGCATCATCCTCATCATCACTGGAACTGGATGAGGCTTCTGACTCCTCTTCAGTCTCACTCCAGGATTCAGCAACAAACCCCTTTCTTGTATGTTTGTTTTTGCTTGATGAGGGTTTGTCATTTCCATTCCTCTTGGAGTCTTTCTCCTTTCTTCTTTCTTTCCTATCCCTTCTGTCCTTGTTCTTGTTCTCTGGACAGTCAGGAACTATATGCCCTGGTTTCCTGCAACCAAAGCAAATAATGTCTTTATTATTATTATTAATGGACTTGTCATACCTTGGCTTATCCTGCTCCTTGTATGATCTCCTTCTGAAGTCCTTTCTGGCCATTTTAAAAAATCTTTTGGCCAACAGACTGAGTAGTTCATCATTGCCTGTGGCTTTGTCTTCAGGCAGATCTTCAGTTGCCTTGAAGGCTATGGTCTTCTCTTTTCTTGTGGCTGGTGAGGCAGCCTTCTGTTCTTCCTCTCTATTTTTGATGAGTAGCTCATAAGATTTGAGCTTACCCAATAGAGCTTCAGTAGTGATCTCATTCAGACTTCTGGCATCCTTAATATGCCAGATTCTTGAATCTCAGGTGCTAGGGAAGCACATTAGGATCTTGTCATTGAGTTCAGTTAGAGAGATCTCTTTGTCCAATGTCCTGAGTTCACTGACAATTAGACTTAGCCTGTTGTACATATCTCCCACTGACTCAGTTTCTCCCTTCTTGAAATTCTCATATTGAGAGATGAGATGGGATCTCCTATCCTTTCTCTCATCAGCTGAGCCTAAGACTATTTCTGAGAGTTTGTCCCAAATTTCCTTTGCTGAATTGCATTCAGCCACCTTTTGAAATATGTCATCAGACATTTTCTGGGCCAAGATGCTCATAGCCTTGGCATCAGCTACCTTCCATCTCTTGATATCAGCATCTGTTCCTGATGGAGGTGGAACAACATTTGTACTTGTGTTCTCTGGGTGTCTTGGACACACTGTCAAAACAGAGTTAAAAATATCTTCGTCAATAGAATTCATGTATAGTCTAATCCTTGCTTTCCAAAGTGCAAACTTGGATAGATTGCACACTGGAGGTCTGGTGCTAGCATAATCTTTGTTTTGGGCCATGATTTGTGAAAGCAAAATCTAACAATAAAATACAAAAGAAAAACAGATCTAACTTGGGATCTTTGGGTTCAGGTGTTAGCCTGTACAACCAATCAGGTATGGTATGTTTAACCAACCTGGCTCTGATACTAATTGAAAGTGCAGCTAGATCTGATATACTCTAGAGGGGGGGGGGGGGTGAATAGAGTATATGGTGCTTTGAAACTTTTTACAACAGTTGTTGTAATATGAGTGAGCAGGGAAATAAAAAGTCTAATCACAGAACTAAACTAAACAAAAGCAAATCATAGAATAATCAAGGCCAAAAACAAACATAAAGACAAGCAAAAATCAGAAGACACAAGGAAATATAGTGGTTCCCCTAAACTTGGGTACATCCACTCTTCTACCACCCTAGGTAGGAATCCACTGCAGGATGAGTTGATCAGGTGTCATGGGCACCAATAAGCTTTTGATAAGGTGCTCAAAAACCAAATCAGATTTTTTGATCAGGTGTCTTGCCACCAATGAGCTTTTGACAAGGTGCTCAAAAACCAAGTTCAAACTTTTGAAGGGAGCTTGAGAAACCCTTTACAGAGAGGGGTGAGAGAGTGATGGAAGTCTTCTCTTTCTCAAACAACTGAGAAGACTATGTGGATTGTTGATGTCAAAGCTCCCCCTGAATCCTTGAGATCTTCAGGAAGAAAAGCTTTGCTGAGGGTGATAGGCCTTCAAAGATTGAACTCCAGCAATAGATGATTTCAGCAATGACTGAAATGTTGAATGTCTGGAGTCTTGAAATATGTTGGCCTTGAACACTTTGAAACTAAAGAGATCTGAAGATTTCTGAAAAGATTGATCTCCTTGGATGAGTGTTCTTGAGAATTCCTTGAGACAGAATATTTTGTTAAAGATTGTGATGTCTGTCTGTATGTCTGTAAAACTGTGTGTCTCTCTCTGTATTCCCTTAGAGATTCAAAAATTCTTGTCTTTTATTCTCTGATACTGAACAAAACATTCTCTCTGAGAAGAATAGCCGTTGGCCAGCATTAATTACATCCTTAATTGCAAAATCTCTTCTGGAGGAAAGTCCATAGAAATATTCCTTGAAACTTGGTCCAGAAATGAATGGAAACGGCTAGGAAATCTTCAGAATTAATTGCAGAATAATGCCTTAACTGATTTGAATTTGAATCTAGAAACATCCTTGAAGTTATCAGAAAACGTCAAACTGAGCTCTGCTATCGTCGAGCTGAGCTCAGCGATCTGGAAATATACAGCAGCAAAGATATCGTCGATCTGAGCTCAAAGATCGTCGAACTGAGCTCAGAGATAAAGATCCAAAGCAGAGTCAAAATCGTCGACCTGAGCTCACCGATCGTCGAACTGAGTTCGACGATATAATGAAGTTGAGCTCAGCGATCGTCGAATGGAGTTGGACGATCTGTCGAAGTTGAGCTAGACGATCGTCGATCGGAGTTCGACGAATAGTCGTGCTGAGCTCGACGATATGACTTAGTCTCCAAACAGAAAATCTTGGTCTTCAGGGCAGCTTCCAAACCTAGACTTCTAACCCTTAGACTCAATTCTAATTGACCTATTGAGCTATACAGGAGGTCAAGCATTGATTCCTAGAGACATAGTGATCCTGACCCAAATTAGTAATAGGGTGTTCCAACAGATAGGTTCTTACCACTAGTAGAATTTTCATACAACAATAGCCACCAAGCTAGAAATCAGGATGGATCCCCACAAAGCACTTTTTGGAAGAAGGTGTAGAACTCCATTGTTATGGGTACAGGATGAAGACCCAAAGGTTTTGGGGATAGAGTACATTTATGACATTGATACGCTTGTTAGATTGATACGAGACCGCTTGCTTGAGGCTCAAAGTCGGCAGGAAAAGTACTATAATTCGAAGCATCGGATGGTAGAATTTCAAGTGGGTGACAAGGTATTCTTGAAGATCAGGCCAATGCACGTAGTGTTGCGAGTGCATGGTGTAATGCCCCAGATTTCTGAAGATGCTTATTTGGGGGTTACCGCTCGGCGGTAACTATTACCGTGTGGCGATAACTCCACGATTTCGTCGAGCGCATCGAGTTCTCGAGAAAACATCGAGCTCTCGAGAAAGTGGTTACCGCGCTGCGGAAGGTTGTTACCACGTGGCGGTAGCAGGGGAATTAATTGGGCAGACCCCTCGGGAAGATATCGCCCGATGATAGTGTTATCGCAGGCAATAGCTGGGTCAATTAAATTGATATGGCTCTCGGTATTTTACCGTGCGGCGGTAGAAGTTAGCGCGCAGTGATAGTAGTCTTAATCGATGCTCTCTATCGCTTGGCGTTAACGTCCTATCGCACGGCGGTAGAGATTCCGAAATGACGTGGCCACATGTCAGCCTATGATTGGAGGGTTTGGGCGGTTGTGCTCGAAACAAGGCTTTGAATTAAGGTACCGCGCAGCGGTAGCTTGTTACCGCGCGACAGTAGCTTGGTATATAGTCCTGGTTTGGCTGTTTTCACTTCATTTATTTTGGAGAGGAGTTCTATCCTAGTTTTCCTGGAGGAGGTGCTCTGTATTGGAAGGAAGTTCTCACTACCGTTTGAGTTCCGAAGCTCCGATTCGCGAGCTGAGTTCGAATCTCTGGAGGCAAGATCATTGCGATCATTTTTATCCGTCTAGATCTTTGGCACGGCACCAAAGAGAATGCAAAGGGTTATGATTCTCAACTTGGATATGTGAAGTCCTCTTCCTTTTGTATAGTAAACCCTCTCACGTGAGTGTGCGGTGAGTGTGAGGTATTCTTTCGGGTAGATATGGATTATCCCCGTAGTTTTACATATATAGTTTGGAATCGAAGTACGGACATAGGAATGGTGTGTGAAGCCCATCCAGATGGGTTGGTCTGGATTGGTGATGTTTTCATTATGCATGTATTGCCGGAGAAGACTCCATGTCATTTGTTTTTCGGGTTTCTATGTGGTAGATTGCAGTAGGGAGCCTCGGGGACTAACCCCAAGGAGCACCCGAAAAATTAGTAAGAAATGCATTTATACCATGTACCGCGTGGCGTTAATGATACCGCTAGTGGTAGCTCTGAGAGGGAGCTATTGTAAGGTCTGTCTTGCGGAGTACTGGGGGCCACTATGTGGGGCTGAGAGCTCTAGGAGCCAAGCTTGGTTGCCTGAGAGCCAACCTTGTGCATAACCGGGTTATGTATTATTATATGATCGATACATCGGGAACGGGGGAGGCTGACCCACATCGATGACTTAAATTTACATGGCATTTTTAGCAACGGGTTGAGCTGAACCATACCCACTCTATGTGGTTCGGTTAAAGAGACCTAATGTACGTGCCACTTAACGGGTGCATAGAGGGCGAGTGTTAGGCTTCATCCGGAAAGACTTAAATGCTCACGATGGTTGCCATCCTGGGGCGGTGGTGAAGCCTCAGAATGGACCGAATTCACCGAGAATGTGCCCTGAGAGCACGGGGTGTGTGGCCGTTCGTGCGTACGCCTATGGCAAAGTGTGCTTAAATTTCACTTTCATTATTATGTTTGGTTTTTCTAATATAATTACAGGGAAGGAGCACCGATGCCCCGAGTAAGTGGTGGGGTCGTTATAATTTGGTCAGCTTTAACTTACCGTTGCCTTATTTTGCCACCGTATGGTGGATTGTTCTTGCAGGTATAGGTGAGTCTAGTGATAAGTAGATGGCTGAAGCCCGTGATGCTATGCTAGCCCTTGAAGGCCAAAGCGAAGTGTTTCCTTTTCTATGTTCATGTATGGCCGGCCTGCATGCCAAAGTATGTAAAACACTTATTATCTAAGTAAACAGTTGTAAGACCTTAAGGCCATGACTCTTTGTGTATTTGTATTTCATTTCTGATTTGGGCTATAGTGGACATTCATGATCTGTGATGGGTTCTTATAACATGTTTAAAAGCTTCTGCTAGAATGCTCCGTGATAGGTCTCGAAATTTTGATATTAATACGTAACTCCACTAACTGTCCATGGTATATGGCTTGGGTCCCCGACCAGTCCTTCTGTTATATCCCATGTGACCACACATCTTCCCAAAACCCCGAGGTTGTAGGAAGGGGGGACGGGGGTACATAAACACCAAGGACCATCCGCTGCATGCAATGTGGGACTAATCCAACCACGGGATGGCGGGGATATTCCGCCACACGGGGGGCCCACTGGGGTCAACACCCAGACCTGGAATGCGATGTGGAAGCCCAAATATGCGGTCCCACACACACCCAATCCCGCTGGACCTTGGTCCTCAACACACCCCCGCAGCGGGATGGCTCTGATACCATGTGGAAACCACCCGTCACCACACATCTTCCCAAAACCCCAAGGTTGTAGGAATGGGGGATGGGGGTACATAAACACCAAGGACCATCCGCTACAGGAAATGTGGGACTAATCCAACCACGGGATGGCGGGGATATTCTGCCACACGGGGGGCCCACCGAGGTCAACACCCAGACCTGGAATGCGATGGGGAAGCCCAAATATGCGGTCACACACACACCCAATCCCGCTGGACCTTGGTCCTCAACATGGGTGTTACAATTTGGTATCAGACTACAGTTTCAGTCTTTCTTAAGAGAATTCGTGGACAAATTCTTTTTAAGGGGTGGTGAGCACAGTCATGTGCGTCATCGTTATAACATGAAAAGAACCCGTGAATGTCTACTTAGGAATGGAAAATACACATATTTGAGGAATCTATGTGTTCTTATGATTGCTTTTTGCAATTTTGTTTGGTCACTTATTGATGTGTCCTGCAAAAATAGGTGACCAAGAGTGGTGCTGTACAGTCGGAACGTCAGCACTCAGCAAAAAGTAGTGCAACCAATGATGTGTTTTGTAACACCCCAAAATTTGAGAGGGGGTCGACCAGCGTTTTCTGGACAATTTTGGTTTCTGGCAGGGGGCACACGGCCTGGGACACGGGCGTGTCCCAGGTCGTGTCAGGCTGGAGTCGACGACTTGGCCGCGTAGTCGACATTTTTCGCTCGACAAAGTGTCGAGACTGGGCACACGGCCTGAGACACGGGCGTGTCTCAGGGCATGCTGAGCCCGTGTCGACAACCGGCCCGGGGTGTCGACATTTTCGCTCGACGATGTGTCGAGACAAGGCACACGGCCTAGGACACAGGCGTGTCCAAGGCCGTGTCAGTTAGTCGACGAACTTCTCTCGACGAAGTTCACTCGACGAGTGTCGAGTGTCGAGTGTCGAGTGTCGAGACAGGGGCACACGGCCTGTGACACAGGCATGTCACAGGGAGTGTCCCGCATGGTCGACGAACTTCGCTCGATGTTTTTCCACGGTGTCGACACAAAGGCAGTCGACGAGTGTCGAGACTTCGCAAACGGCGTGGGACACGGGCATGTCCCACGCCGTGTCCTTCTCGGGTTGTTTTCGGGGCTGTGTCGATGGAGGCACACGGCCGACCACACGGCCGCGTCAGTTGGGACACGGGCGTGTCAGGTCAAACACGGGCATGTCGGATGCCCGTGTGTTGTTCCAGGCGTGTCGATTTGAGACGGCGAATGAGGAACACAGCCCTGGACACGGGCGTGTGCCAGGCCGTGTTCGGCCCAGGTGTTTTATTTTTCAGGCGGATCGTGGCCATTCTCTCCCTTATTTCGGGATCTGATGGTCCAGGACTGCTCTTGGGGAGTTATGTCCGAGAATAGGGTTGTAAACCCTCATTCTTCTCCAAGCTTTCTCTTACAAAAATTCTAGAGAGAAGGTAGAGCAAGGAAGAAGGTGAAGAAGGGTTTAGGCTATAGGAGAGGCTTCAGTGCTCCAAATCGCGAGCCGAGTCCAGATCCGTCGAGGTTAGATCTTTGTGAAGGTTTTCATACGAATAATCTTCCATGGCTAGGAAGAGGAGTCGGAAGGTAATGACACTTCTCCTCTCGGTTTTAGGATGCATGTCTTAGCATCTTTTATTTTCTAGTTTTTGGTCACCAAACACTCAAATGAGAGGGGTTTGGGTCGCCGCAGTTCAAGAGGAACCTCCGGGTCGATTGAGTCCGTCCCCGGCATGATTTGCATTAGAGATCCGCTCCGTTAGTGGATTAGGCATGGTGGGTGAAGCCGTAGTCGCGACCGTTAGTCCGACTCGGTGATGTTGCATACGAGCTTTAAGGATTCGTAGAGATCCGTTGCGGCAAGATGTCATTTTGTGATGTGGTGATGTTTTCCCCTTTTTCTCGAGTAAGTATGTGGAGTCTAAACCGGCCAAGGTTAGCTCCTCATTGGCGGTAGATGGTTTCCTTGGTGGACAAGGTTAGCTCCGCATAAGTGGTATATGTTTCCTTGGTGCGCGGGAACACTGCAGTACAAATGAGGGACTACAGTGAAATTGTCTTGGTTTGTGCTGTGCCAAGGGGTGGCTATGTCTCTGTGGTATGCTGGTTATCCCGTAACGTTCACGTCATGTGTGGACGGTTTCCCGGCGAGACTAGTCCCCTTCTGTGAGACTGACGAGAATGCCAAGCATGGGGGCAAGCCCGGGCAATGAGGCCATGAGCGGGTGGGGTCCGGCAAGGCTTCTTAGAATTGGTCAGTTTGTGTTTGTTGGAATTCTGACATGAGAGGTCAGAGCTTGCAGGCAAGCCTGGGTCTAAGACCTTGAGTGGGTGGGGCCTTGGCAAGAGTTCCATGTGGCGGCTTGTGTGCCGTTTGGGGGAATTGTTTTTCCCTTTTGTTTGCGGCTTTATGCCAATGGGGAAACGATGAGTACCCAAATGATGTGATGATGTGCTAGATGCATACGCTATAGGGTGCCTTTGGTGAAACCCGGGTGTTGCATACATGTTGCATAAGTAGGCCCCTTTTTATATTATGCTCAACCCGTAGAGAACATGTATGATGTTTGAGACATCCAAGCTTGTTCTTAATGCACTTCTTGTTTATATTTATATATTGCAAACGAAGTGCTGACTTGCAGGTTGGAGGGTTCCCCGGGCTCCGTTAGGGGCGGTCGGGAGGAGATTTGTTTGTTACACAGTTTGAGGTCAGCCTTTGCTGACCCACGTTACTAATAATTTTTACAGGGCAAGGATCGCACGCAGGAGCTAGCTCGCCGGCCAGAAAGGCCTAAGCCTCATGAAGTGTTAACTTTTTTAGTAGCTCTACTCTTTATGACATTGTATGTTTGGATGCCCTTGGTGACCGGCTTGCATACCGAGGTAGACTAGGAGTGCTTATGCACTTTCATGATTGTTGTATTATTTGAGTTTGGACTCTCTTATGTTGTAACGTCGTAAGGCCATCTTTTTATTACTCTTGTAGTAGTGGATAACTTCTAGTCTTGCTTGTGTTTCTGCTGTGTTGTGCAAAGAGTTTTGAGTGTAGGTAGTTATATCATCTTATAATACTAAAGCTATGGCGTCCGTATGTTGTGGGGTCCCGGCCGGACCCATATTATACGGTCATTACAGGGGAGGTGTTATAATTTGGTATCAAAGCGAGGTTAGATTCAAAGTCAGTGCGTAGAGAAGTTATCCACATAAGAGTAACGCGGGACCATGAGTGTCCTTATGTTTAAGTCTTGAGATTAGAGACTGATCCACGGCGACGGCCGTGCCAGGCGGAGAAGCCAGGCGAGTGGAGCCTTTGGCGGAAAGGGTGGTTGTCGGACATGGAGACCGGCACATGAAGTATTTCCTGAGCTTCCATCCCCCGTCGTTCAAGAGAGTTAGTATGCCAACGGATTTGGATGATTGGTGGGTTCGAATTCTAGAGCTTTTGAGGTCGGCATAGACACCAGAAGAAACGAAATCTGAGTATGTGGCGTTCATGTTGGGAGGAGATGCCGAGTTGTGGTGGGTGAGCCATAGCGGTCGCCAGATCCCGGGACGCACCACGTCTATGGAGGAATATGGGGATGCTTTTCTAAAGAGGTACATTCCCGTTTCTACACGGTTGGGCCTTCAGAGGCAGTTTCTGCACTTAATGCAGCGAGACAAGACGGTGGACGAGTATGTGCAGGAGTTCACCCGTTTGGGTCGTTATGTGGGAACGACGATGACAGATGATGTAGAGAGAGAATCTGAGGCAACCCCTCATTTCTATAAAGAGAGCTGTTTTCAATGAGTTAGTTGAGGCTGTCAGGATATTGGAGAGTGATTTGGAGCGAACCCAAGATCGTGAGGGTTTCACTCCCAAGCAAGTGGACGCTTGGAGGTTCTCACTCTAGGGGACCGCTAGGGTATTGTTTGATACGGGAGCATCGCACTCCTTTCTTGTGGAGAGCTTCGTCCGGAGAATAGTAGTTGAGTCTTTCTCGGCGGACGCGGAGCTGAAAGTGTGCATGCCCAATGGGTCATCCATGACCACCGGTGCCAAAGGGCGCATCTGTTGGGAGCTGGATGGAGTTGACTTCTTTTTGGTAGCAGCGATTTTGCCATTGGTTGAGTTCGATGTCATTTTGGGCATGGACTGGCTTGCAGAGCAGCGCGCCAGTATTGACTGCCTATCTAAGGTACTGACCCTAAGGAGCAAAGGGCAGGCGGAAGTCAAATTTGAGGGCCTTTGTGGAGTGGCCTGCTCCCTGATTTCGGCCATGCAATTGATGCGGGCAGTTAGCCAGGGTGGTGTAGAGTTGGTAGCGTTATTGGAGGTTTGTCTCTCCTAGTTGTCTATTGAGGAAGTGCCCGTAGTGGTAGAGTTAAAGGATGTGTTTCCGGATGAACTTCCTGGAGCGCCTCCTCGGCAGGAGATCGACTTCTCGATCGAATTAGTGCCGGAGGCTAGGCCGGTGTCACGTCCTCCGTTTAGGATGGCACCAAAGGAGTTGGCTGAACTCAAAGTATAGTTACAAGAACTATTGGAGCAGGGGTATATCAGGCCCAGTTCTTCGTCGTGGAGTGCGTCGGTGTTGTTTGTAAAGAAGAAAGATGGTAGTATGCGGCTGTGCATAGACTACCGAGAGCTGAACAAACTGACCGTTAAGAATAAGTACCTGATTCCTCGGATAGACGACTTGTTCGACCAGTTGGTGGGGTCGGTGGTGTACTCAAAATTGGACTTGAAGTCAGGCTACTATCAGTTGCAAATTCGGGATGAGGACATACCCAAGACTGCTTTTGGTACAAGGTACGAACACTTTGAGTTTACGGTGATGCCGTTCGGGCTGACGAACGCGCCATCTGTGTTCATGGACCTTATGAACCGGGTATTTCTGGAATACTTGGATGTTTTTGTGGTTGTCTTCATCAATGACATCTTGGTGTATTCCAAATCGGAAGTCTAGCATGAGACCCACTTAAGAGTGGTCTTGCAAGTGTTGAGGGAGAATTAGTTGCATGCAAAGTTCTCCAAGTGCGAGTTCTGGTTAGAGAAGGTGGCATTTTTGGGCCACGTGATTAGTGGGGATGGGGTGGCAGTGGATCCAACAAAAGTGGAAGCCATCAGAGATTGGCCGGTTTTGAGGACCGTGGCGAAAGTCCGAAGTTTTCTTGGACTAGCCGGGTATTATAGGAGATTCATGGAGAATTTTTCGCGGATAGCTCTACCACTCACCTCACTCACTCATAAAGATCATAAGTTTGTGTGGACTCAAGAGTGCAGTCAAGCATTTGAGGCACTGAAGGAGAGACTGATAATGGCTCCAATCTTAAGTCTACCGCAAAGGACCGAGGGATTTGAGATCTTCAGCGACGCATCGGGATGCGGTTTGGGTTGCATTTTGGTGCAACATGGCAAGGTGATAGCTTTTGGGTCTAGACAGCTGAAGCCCCATGAGAGAAATTACCCCGTCCACGACTTGGAGTTGGCGGCGGTAATTTTTGCGTTGAAAATATGGCGACATTATGTGTATGGTGCAAAGGTGGAGATCTTCACGGATGATAAAAGCCTGAAGTATCTCTTGGATCAAAAGTACTTGAACATGCGACAATGCAGGTGGGTTGAGTTTCTTGGAGACTATGAGGTGGCGATTCAGTATACACCAGGTAAAGCCAACGTTATGGCGGATGCCTTGAGTAGAAAGTACTCAGGACAAGGGAATTGGATCTAAGCTCATGATGAGCGGTTGGTACGGGAATGGGAGTCCCTTGGTTTGGATTGTGTTGCGAGAGGCGAGCCAGCGTGGCTCGGTTGAACTGGATTGAAATACAGAACGACTTGTCCGATCGCATTCGGGAAGCGACTCGGTTGGATGTGGAGTTACAACCTTTTGTGTTGGAGGCTAAAAAGGGCGAGAGCAGCGCCTGGGAGATGATCGATGGGATTCTGAGGAAGGACGGAAGGGTTTGTATACCGCAGTTTGGCAAACTCCGTGAGGAGTTGATGTTTGAGGCTCACTTCACAAAGTACTCCATTCACCAGGGCAGTACAAAGATGTACTTGGATATGAAGAAATCATTTTGGTGGCCGGGGCTGAAGCGGGATGTAGCTTTGTTTGTGAATCATTGCCAAACTTGCGCCTTGGTGAAGGTCGAGTGTCAGAAGCCGGGCGGGTTCCTGAAGCCCCTTCCAATCCCTGAATGGAAATTTGATGACATCTACATGGATTTTGTACATGGTTTGCCTAGATCGCAACAGGGTATTGATGCTATTTGGGTGATCGTGGACCGCTTAACCAAGGTGGCCCACTTCATCCCAAATAGGAAAGAGGACCGCGTGGAGAAGCTGGTGGAGTTGTATGTTCGCAACATTGTGCGACTGCATGAGATTCCTAAGAGCATAGTCAGCGATCGAGATGGACGGTTTACGTCCAAGGACTGGAGATTGGTTTAGAAGAGTTTGGGCACGAAGCTAATGTTTAGTACGGCATTCCATCCTCAAACTGATGGGCAAATCGAAAGAACGAACCATACTATGGAGGATATGCTGAGAATGTGCATTCTTGACATCGGCAAGAAGTGGGAGGATCACCTCTTCATGGTGGAATTCGTGTACAATAACAGTTACCAAGCAAGCATAAAAATGGCGCCATACGAAGCTTTGTATGGCAGATGGTGTCGAATACCGAGGTCTTGGACAGAGGTGGGAGACACCAAAATTTTGGGAAAGGAGGTGGTAGTTGACGCTTGTGAGTTGGTTCGGACCATTCAAGAGCGTATGAAGGTGGCGCAAGACCAGCAAGTAAAATACTTTAATGCTCGTCACAGGAAGTTGGAGTTTGCGGTAGGTGATTGGGTCTATTTGAAGATTAAGCCATTCAAAGGCGTCTCACGGATTCACCGACTCAAGAAGTTGAGTCTAAGGTTTTTGGGGTCTTTTGAAGTTGTTGAACGGGTGGGAGAAGCAGCCTATCGGTTGGCGTTGTCCGCGGAGCTGAGTGGATTGCACGACGTCTTACATATCTTCGTCTTGAGGAAAGCCTTGGTGGAGGCTAGTGTGGTGATCGAGCCAGCATTGGTGCCGATAGAGGAAGACTTGAGGATGCGAGTCCTTCCAATTGCTTTAGGTGATTCAGAGACTCGGCAGTTGCAGAATAAAGAGGTTAAACTCGTGAAAGTCCGATGGGACAACTGCGGTCGTGGGAGTTCTCTTGGGAGCGAGAACAACCCATGCTAGAAGAGTATCCAGAGCTCTTCAAATCAGGTACCTTTTAAGTTGTGTTCCCTTTTGCTTTGTAATTTCGGGACGAAATTCTGTTAAGGGGGAGGGGGAGAGTTGTAACACCCCAAAATTTGAGAGGGGGTTGACCAGCATTTTCTGGCCAATTTTGGTTTCTGGTAGGGGGCACACGGCCTAGGACACGGGCGTGTCAGGCTGGAGTCGACGACATTGCCGCGTAGTCGACATTTTTCGCTCGACAAAGTGTCGAGACTGGGCACACGGCCTGAGACACCGGCGTGTCTCAGGGCGTGTCGAGCCCGTGTCGACAACCGGCCCGGGGTGTCGACATTTTCGCTCGTCGATGTGTCGAGACAAGGCACACGGCCTAGGACACGGGCGTGTCCAAGGCCGTGTTAGTAATTCGACGAACTTCTCTCGACGAAGTTCACTCGACGAGTGTCGAGTGTCGAGTGTCGAGTGTCGAGACGGGGGCACACGACCTGTGACACGGGCGTGTCCCGCATGGTCGACAAACTTTGCTCGACGTTTTTCCGCGGTGTCGACACAAAGGCAGTCTACGAGTGTTGAGACTTCGCACACGGTCTGGGACACGGGCGTGTCCCAGTACGTGTCCTTCTCGGGTTGTTTTAGGGGCTGTGTCGTTGGAGGCAAACGGCCGACCACACGGCCGTGTCAGTCGGGACACGGGCATGTCAGGTCGAACACGGGCGTGTCGGATGCCCATGTGTTGTTCCAGGCCCGTCAATTTGAGACGGCGAATGAGGAACACGGCCCTGGATACGGGCGTGTGCCAGTCCGTATTCGGCCCAGGTGTCTTATTTTTCAGGCGGATCGTGGCCATTCTTTCCCTTATTTCGGGATCTGATGGTCCAGGACTGCTCTTGGGGAGTTAAGTCCGAGAATAGGGTTGTAAACCCTCATTCTTATCCAAGCTTTCTCTTACTAAAATTCTAGAGAGAAGGGAGAGCAAGGAAGAAGGTGAAGGAGGGTTTGGGCTGTAGGAGAGGCTTCGGTGCTCCAAATCGCGAGCCGAGTCCAGATCCGTGGATGCTAGATCTTTGCAAAGGTTTTCATCTGGATAATCTTCCATGGCTAGGAAGAGGAGTCGAAAGGTAACGACACTTCTCCTCTCGGTTTTAGAATGCATGTCTTAGCATCTTTTCTTTTCTAGTTTTTGGGAACCAAACACTCAAATGAGAGTGGTTTGGGTCGCCAAGGTTCAAGAGGAACCTCCGGGTCGATTGAGTCCGTCCCCGACATGATTTGCATTAGAGATCCGATCCTCTAGTGGATTAGGCATGGTGGGTGAAGCCGTAGTCGCGATCGTTAGTTCGACTCGGTGATGTTGCATACGAGCTTTAAGGATTCGTAGAGATCCGTTGCGGCAAGATGCCGTTTTGTGATGTGGTGATGTTTTCCCCTTTTTCTCGAGTAAGTACGTGTAGTCGTGACCGGACAAGGTTAGTTCCTCATTGGCGGTAGATGGTTTCCTTGGTGGACAAGGTTAGCTCCGCATGAGTGGTAGATGTTTCCTTAGTGCGCGGGAACGCTTCAGTACAAATGAGGGACTAGGGTGAAATTGTCTTGGTTTGTGTTGTGCCAAGGTGTGGCTATGTCTCCGTGGTCGGCTGGCTATCCCGTGACGTTCACGTCATGTGTGGAGGGTGTCCCGGCGAGACTAGTCCCCTTCTGTGAGACTGACGAGAATGCCAAGCATGGGAGCAAGCCCGGGCAATGAGGCCATGAGCGGGTGGGGTCCGGCAAGGCTTCTTAGAATCGGCCAGTTTATGTTTGTTTGAATCCTGACATGAGACGTCAGAGCTTGCAGGCAAGCCCGGGTCTAAGACCTTGAGCAGGTGGGGCCTTTGCAAGAGTTCCATGTGGCGACTTGTGTGTCGTTTGGGGGAATTGTGTTTCCCATTTGTTTGCGGCTTTATGCCAATGGGGAAACGATGAGTACCCAAATGATGTTATGATGTGCTAGATGCATACGCTATAGGGTGCCTTGGGTGAAACCCGGGTGTTGCATACATGTTTCATAAGTAGGCTTCTTTTTATATTATGCTCAACCCGTAGAGAACGTGTATGATGTTTGAGACATCCAAGCTTGTTCTTAATGCACTTCTTGTTTATATTTATATATTGCATACGAAGTGCTGACTTGCAGGTTGGAGGGTTCCCCGGGGTCCGTTAGGGGTGGCCGGGAGGAGATGTGTTTGTTACACAGTTTGAGGTCAGCCTTTGCTGACCCACGTTACTAATAATTTTTACAGGGCAAGGATAGCACGCAGTAGCTAGCTCGCCGGCCAGAAAGGCCTAAGCTTCATGAAGTGTTAACTTTTGTAGTAGCTCTACTCTTTATGACATTGTATGTTTTTATGCCCTTGGTGACCGGCTTGCATGCCGGGGTAGACTAGGAGTGCTTATGCACTTTCATGATTGTTGTATTATTTGAGTTTAGACTCTCTTATGTTGTAAGGCCATAAGGCCATCTTTTTATTACTCTTGTAGTAGTGGATTCCTTCTAGTCTTGCTTGTGTTTACGATGTGTTGTGCAAAGAGTTTTGAGTGTAGGTAGTTATATCATCTTATAATACTAAAGTTGTGGCGTCTGTATGTTGTGGGGCCCCGGCCGGACCCATATTATACGGTCATTACAGGGGATGTGTTACACGTTTGCAACCCTTCCTTCGGCAGAAACTATAAGACTTGTTGCTGAGGTGGTGTTTGTGATGATAAATGCCCAGCCAGGGAGGCAAGCACAACCTCCTGCCCCTGTTGTAGAGCAGGTGTCGCTTCATGCAGCAGATCCTGGAGTGTTGGAAAGAATGGCTGCAGAACCTATGGCGTCGAGAAGAGTGATAGAAAGGCAGCTTAAACATGTGATGAGCTTCAATCCTCTAGTATTTACGGGGACTGGAACCCCAACCCAGGCCGAGGATTGGCTCTCTCGTGTTAAGAGAGTCATGACAGCGACTGAAATGGAAGAATGACAGAAGTCAACCATGGCCGCTTTCATTTTGGATGGAGAGGAACGTTTGTGGTGGGAAGAGCTGTAACTGCATCTTTTGGTTGGAAGATAACTCACCGATGTTTTGATGGACGAGTTCTCGATGTTATTAATGGCTAGAACCTCCCCTCAGTGTAGTGGATCGACATGGAGAATCAGTTCCATAGACTGACACATAGAGATAGTAATGCTGATGAGTATCTACATGAGTTCACAAGGTTAGGTCATTATGGTAGAATTACGTTTTCTGAAAAGAAGCGAAAGACCAACCGGTTTTACGAGGGTCTACGTGATGACCTAAGGCTATCGCTCTATGGGCTGATGATGCAGGGATTACTAAATCTAGTCAATATGTCCCGATCATTGGAAAAGATCTGAAGAGAGTCCAAGTGAAGAAGGACTCAAGTGCGAAGATGCGGAGTTCAAAGTGCCGAGATACTCAAAGTCTGGGTTCCATAAGTGGAATTAGAAGACTAGTACTTCAGGTCCAGCCACTTCTTCGGGTGTGTCTAGGGAAACTACATACCGAGCCCAGGGGGCTTGTTATAACTATAGAAAGCAGGGACACTATACCCGAGACTGTTGGAAGGTCGCCCGAAGTCAGAGAAGAAGCCTAGAGCAACTTATGCAGAGAATGGAAAGACGGTGGATTCAACTGCATCCCACTATGCTCCAGCCCAGCCTACAGTTTACAACCTTGGCCAGCAGGAGGCCATAAAGCAGGCTTATGTGGTGATAGGTATGATTTCATTGAATAACATGTTGAGCTTTACATGCTTGTTTCCATATGCGGTTTAGCATGTGACTTGTTATTCTAGGCTTTGTTTTGATCTTTAATTTTCTAGCAAGAGCACTGTTCGATATGGGAGCTTCACACTCCTTTTTGTCCGAAGAATTTGTATCGCGCATCGGAGTTCCTTCTTCGATGGCAATGGAGAAATTGGATGTGCTGCTGCCTAACAGGTGTTCTATGCGCGCAGATAGAGTTTGTTGCATGAAGGTGCAGATTGGGAGTTAAGAGTTTGACTTACTAGCATCAATACTTCTGATATTAGACTTCGATGTAATCTTTGGCATGGACTGGCTCTCGCAGTAGCGTGCGTACATTAATTGCAACTGCAAGGTGGTCAGACTGGGTGTGGATACAGAGCTTGAGATGACATTCTATGGCTTGAAGGGATCGAGACAGACTTTGATGTATGCTATCCAGGTGGTTAAGGCAGTTTGTAGTGGTGCTGAGCTATTTTTCACCTTAGTGGATGCTTCGAAGCACAAGCCTGGTCTGGACAGCATCCCAGTTGTTTCGGAGTTTCCTGACGTATTCCCTGAAGATCTCCCTGGAGCTCCTCCTCAGTGAGAGACCGACCTCACCATTGAGCTAGTGCTAGGTGCCGAGCCTATGTCACGCTCTTCGTACCGGTTAGCGCCTAAAGAGATGGTGGAATTAAAGATACTACTGCAAGAGCTGTTAGATATAACGCCCCAAAAATCGTGATCGAGCTGGTCATATCCAAGAGAATTTTTGGTGTTTTTATAGGGGTACATGGCCTGGGACACGGGCGTGTCCAAGGCCGTGTGGTTCTCTGTGTTGGCCGGCTGTATCCAGAGAAGGACACGACATGAAACACGGTAGCGTGACACGGGCGTGTCAACTGACACGGGTGTGTGCATACCCGTGTCACCACCCGTGTTCCCATGAGTCGTGTGTTGAAACCCTAGTTTTGATTTGGGCAAGGATCACTATTAGGCTTATTTAGATTAACCCACAATGTATAGTCTTGGGTCATAGGTTTATTTCCAGGACCTGCCTCAGAAGGACTCTCCAGAATTGCTGAAAGAATTCTGAGAAATGCAGTTAGGACAAAGTCAGAAAATCAGTTCGACGATAGTCGAACTCAGGTCGACGAACGGCGATCTAAGGTCGACGAACTCTGAGTTCCTTCCCTGAACTCAGGTCGACGAATTCTTATCTCAAGCAAGAAGCTCTGCTCAACGAAATCCAGCTGAGCTCGACGAACTCCAAGTTCAGGTCGACGATCACTGAGAAAAGTTCAAGTCAGATTCCCAGCTCGACGAAAATAAAAGCTGAGCTCGACGATCTGTGATCTCCAGTCGACGAATTCTGTGCAGTTATTCCAGGCCTATTTATTTATAGTTGGCAAGTTGAATTAAGGATTAATTACAGTCAGAACATTTAATGCTAAACATTCCCGATGGAAATAGTCATTCAAAGTGGGTAGTTTCATAAGTTAATTGTGGATGAATTCCCAAGGCGTTTTCTACTCTCGGGAATGTCGCAGCCGTTATCAAGATAAATGAATCCAAATAGATATAAAGAGATTTATAGAAAGACAGAAGGACACGACAAGATAGAGATATAGTGAAGCCTTTTCCTTTTACAGAGAAGGAGGAACTCTACATCAATCAACATATTTACAGAGTTCTCCATCTGCTCCAGACTTTTCAAGAGACACACATTCATATCAGTCTAAGAAGCTTGCTGGAGACATCATCAATTTGAAGGCCTACACCCTGAAGCAAAGCTTCCCTCTTCCCTGAACCATTCAACATCTCAGGGGGAGATTTGACATCATCAACATCCACTAGTCATTTCTCAATTGTATTTGAGACAGAGAAGAAAACATCACTTTCTTTCCCTTTCCTGTGTACAGGGTTATAAATCCCTTCAAAATTTATTCTTGGTTGCAAGTCTCCTGATCAAAAGACTTGGGTTGGTTTTTGAGCACCTGATCAAAAGCTCATTGGTGGCAGTCACCTGATCAAAACCTGCTAGTGGATTCCTACTAGGGTGGTAGAAGAGTGGATGTACCCAGTTGGGGGAACCACTATAATCCTTGTGTCTTCTGTGTTGCTTGCTTTCTTTTCTTTACTTTTGTGCTGTGATTTTTTTTCTTATTATATATATAACTCTAACTAGTGCAAGTTAAGATCTATCCTTTACTTTTAATTGGTATCAGAGTAAGGTTCTTTGGTTGTACAGGCTCACACCTGAACCAAAACGATCTGATAGATCTTATACATCTTTAGAGTTTATCATGGTACAAAATGAAGAGTTTTCAAGCACGAGACCACCTATGTGCAATCTAGATAAGCTTGCACTATGGAAGACAAGGATTAGGTTTTATATAAACTCCATTGATGAAAATATTTTTAATTCCATTTTGTTAGGACCAACTCAACCTCAGGAAACAACAAGTACCAATGTTGTTCCAACATCACAATGGACAGATGCCCAGAAAAGGCTGAAGATTGCTGATACACAAGCAATAAAAATTCTTGCACAATCAATATCTGATGACACTTTTTAGGAAGTTGCTGAATGTTCATCTGCAAAAGATATGTGGGACTCCCTCACAACAATGGTTGCAGGATCAGCTAAAGAAAGAAACCTTAAAGCTAAAACCTGGAGTAACTCTGAGCTTCATCCTGTACAGCTGATGATGAAGAAGAGTCACGAGCAAGAGAATTTTGCCTAATGACAATAAATGCCTCCTGCAGCAACCCTGATGAAGAATCAGACTTAGATGAAGAATCAGAATGTGAATCAGAAGAAGATCAGGTGATCTCTACCCTTGATCTTTCATCAGAAGAATTTGAAACTGATTTTAAATTATTTTGTGAAGATTTGATTCAATCTGAAAAGGAAACAAAACTTATCAGAGAGAATATAAATAATTTATCTTCTGAAAATATGAAACTCAAAGAAGATTTAAAGACTGCTCTTGAACAAATAAGTCATTTAGAATCAATTAAAGGAAAATAAAAGTTCGAGGACATAAATAAAAATACTGAAAATTGCAAAAGAATAAAGCAAATCAACTTAAAAATCTTCAAAAAAGTTTTGTTCAAAATAATTCGTCGAACTGAGCTCGACAAAAATAATACCATTTGTCGAACAAAGCTCGACGAACTATGAATAGAGATTTTGATTTTAACTGTTCAAGAATCTATGCTCGACGAAATAAATACACTTCGTCGAACCAAGATCGACGAAAATGGTATACAAAAAACATCTATTATTATTCTATGAACAGAGCTCGACGAACTCAATATCATTCGTTGAACCCAGTTCGACGAAATTACCCTAATTCGTCGAACTCAAAATTTCAGAACAGATATTTTTATTCTCTTCGGAATTATAATCAAACGTAAAATTTTACAAATCCTTTTATTGAGTGGATAATCCCTCTTAGGAAATATCATCCACTTGGTTATAAAAATCAACCTGGATATTCTTTTATTTCTAATTATTATAAGAGAGAACCAGGACCCAATGAAATCTCGATCCAGAACTACTAACATCTCTTTTCAGGAAAAGAACTATCTTACCACAGAGGAACAATGGTATTTGACAGTAATCAAAAGTTATAGTCTCAG
Source organism: Platanthera guangdongensis (assembly GCA_039583875.1). Lineage (NCBI taxonomy): Eukaryota > Viridiplantae > Streptophyta > Magnoliopsida > Asparagales > Orchidaceae > Platanthera > Platanthera guangdongensis. Next base: position 11,506,454 of record CM077159.1, on the reverse strand, counting down.
CCAACACAGAGGATACATCAGTGGCTGTATAGTGAGAGATTGTTTGAAAGGCTACATCAGTTGAGAGAGACTGTTTATTCTACTAAGATAACATCTCCTCAGATTTTGGGCGAGGAATGTTTGCAAGGAAAAGTATATAGGTGGAGATTGTTTGTTTTTTTAAATAGGACATTGCTTAAGTGGTTGCAACAATAGATTTGTCTTATTTATTTTATTTATCAAAGCATCCTTGTACATCTGCTAAAATTTTTATAAATCAGGCAGATTGTTTTTGTTTTGTATTATATTTGTTTTTATGTAAATAGTGTCCTCACCCAAATAGGGGGAGATTATTGGAACCCTAGTTCTGATTTGGGCAAGGATCACTATTATGCGTGTTTAGATTGACCCATATTGTATTGCCATGGGTCGTAGGTTTTTTTCCAGGACCTGCCTCAGAAGGACTCTCCAGAATTGCTGAAAGAATTCTGAGAAATGCAGTTAAGACAAAGTCAGAAAATCGGTTCGAACTCTCAGTTCCTTCCCTGAACTCAGGTCGACGAACTCTGATCTCAACAAGAAGCTCTGCTCGATGAAATCCAGCTGAGCTCGACGAACTCCAAGTTCGGGTCGACGATCGCTGAGAAAAGTTCAAGTCAGGTTCCCAACTCGACGAAAATAGAAGCTGAGCTCAACGATCTATGAGCTCCGGTCGACAAATTCTGTGCATTTATTCCAGGCCTATTTATTTACAGTTGGCAGATTGAATTAAGGATTAATTACAGTTAGATCATTTAGTGCTAAACATTCCCAATGGAAATAGCCGTTCAAAGTGGGCAGTTTCAGAAGTTAATTGTGGATTAATTCTCACGGCATCTTCTACTCTCGGGAATGCCGCAGCCGCTATCAAGATAAATGAATCCAAATAGATATAAAGAGATTTACAGAAAGACAGAAGGACACGACAATCTAGAGTCATAATGAAGGATTTTCCTTTTACAGAGAATGGGGAACTCTGCATCAATCAACATATTTATAGAGTTCTCTATCTGCTCCAGGCTTTTCAAGAGACACACATTCATATCAGTCTAAGAATCTTTCTGGAGACATCATCAATCTGAAGGCCTACACCCTGAAGCAAAGCTTCCCTATTCCCTGAACCATTCAACATCTCAGGGGGAGCTTTGACATCATCAACATCCACTAGTCTTTTCTCAGTTGTATTTGAGACAGAGAAGACAACATCACTTTCTTTCCCTTTCCTGTGTACAGGGTTATAACTCCCTTCAAAAGATATTCTTAGTTGCAAGTCTCCTGATCAAAAGACTTGGGTTGGTTTTTGAGCACCTGATCAAAAGCTCATTGGTGGCAGTCACCTGATCAAAACCTGCTAGTGGATTCATACCAGGGTGGTAGAAGAGTGGATGTACCCAGTTGGGGGAACCACTATAATCCTTGTGTCTTCTTTTTTGATTGCTTTCTTTTCATTACTTTTGTGCTGTGATTTTCTTTTCTTAGTATATATATAACTCTAACTAGTGCAAGTTAAGATCTATCCCTTACTTTCATCGTGTAATTTGGCGTGGCAGTTACTGGTAACACGCCCCAGGGACACAGGCGTGTTGGAAATCGATACAGGGGTGTCAGGTTGAGACATGGGCACGTCTTGACCCGTGTCATATTCTATGCTCGATGATCGTGTCTGGATCGAGGCACACAGCCTGGGACATGGCCGTGTGCGAGGCCGTGTTTGGCCCATGTTTGAGGATTTTTGGGCGGTTCTGAGCCATTCATTTTCTTTAATTAAGATCTAACAGCCCATATCTGTTCCTACTCTGTTAAGGTCAGGAATGGAGGTTATAATCCTCATTTGCTCTTTAACATTCTCTTTCTAAGAAGTTTGAGAGAGGAGAGAGCAAGGAGGAAGAAAGGGGAGGTTTTCGGCCACCGCCTGAGCATCGGAGCACCGAATCGAGAACCGGGAGAAGATCCACGGAGGAAATTCCATTGTGAAGCCTTCTATCCGTATAGTTTTTCCATGGCGCAAAATTGTACTACAAGGGTAACGATTCTCTACTTGAGTATGTGAAGCTCTCCTACTTTTGCACAAGGAAACCCTCTCCCGCGATTGTGCGGTGAGTGTGCAGTGTTTCTTGGGGTTGACGGGAATAGTCTGCCTTGTGTTGCATAGAGTCCGGAATCGAAGGACGGACATAGGCATTTTGTGTGAAGCCTACCCAGACGTGTTGGTCTAGATCGGTGATGTTGCATTTTGTATAGTTTGCCGGAGAAGACTCCGTGCTTTGTGTTTTTCGGGTTTCTATGCGGTAGATTGCAACAGGGATCCTTGGGGATTAACCCCAAGGCGCACCCGAAACACTGAGCGGAAATGTAGTTCTGCTAACTTGGTAGCCTGGGAGGAGGCCTTGTAAAAAACTAGGTTATGTGATGTTTGGTATTGATGCGGTATCCGAGAGAAGCTTGGCTCATGCGTACGTCTTAAGGTGATAACGTGGTATAAGCAACGGTCAAGTGGAATCGAACTTGGGCTATGTGGTTCAGTGCGAGAGACCCAAAGAGAGACTGGCCATTGGCATAGTCGGGTGCCTTAGACGTTGGTCAAAAAGGCAAAAAATGCTCACGATGTTGCCATCCCGGGGATGGTGGTGAAGCCACAGAATTGACCGGATTCACCGATAATGTGCCCTGAGTGCACGGGGTGTTTGGCCGTGCGAGCCTACACCTGTGGCGAAGTACGTTTGTACTTTATTGTTTAGCTGGGCTAATGAAATGCAGGGAAGGAGCACCATCGTCCCGAGTAAGGGTCGGGGTCGTTATAATTTGGTCGGCTTTGGCCGACCGTTACTTTGTTTGCCACCATACGGTGGAATGTTGCTTGCAGGTGCTGCGGAGGCAAGTACCAAATAGCGGGCAGAAGCCCATGTTGCTGAGCTGGCCCTTGAAGGCCAAAGCGAATAGTTATTTTACTTTTGTCATGTGTGGTCGGCCTGCGAGCCAATGTATGTAAAGCCTTACTTTGTTAAGTGAAACTCTTGTTAGGTCATAAGGTCAAGTACTTTCAGTGTATTTGTTGTTTCATTACTATAGTAGTTTGTGGACATTCATGATAGTTGGTATTCAATTTCGGGTTCTTGACAACTGTTTAAAAGCTTCCGCTAGAATGCTCTGTGTTAGGGCGCGTAGTCGTAGTTGGAATGTTTTGATATTCTTAAGTAACACTACCAACTATCCGTGGTATATGGCGTCGGGTTCCAGCTGGACCTTCTGTTATATGTCATACGACGGATGGGGGTATTACAATTTAGTATCAGACTTCTAGTTTCGGTCAACTTAAATGAATTTGTGGACGAATTCATTTTAAGGGGTGGTGAGAACATGTGTGTGTCATCGTTATAACATCAAAAAGAACTCATGAATGTCCACTTAGGAATGAAAAATATGCTTGTTTTGAGTAATCTGAGTGTTCCAATGATTGCTTTTCGCAATCTGTTTGACGTCTAATCAAGGGTTTTTGCTATTATAGGTAGCTAGGAGCGGTGCTAGGCAATCGGAACGTCCGCAATCGGCGGAAAGTAGTGCACCGAGGGACGTGTCTACAACACCTCTTTCAGCGAAAACCATCAGATTGGTTGCTGAAGCAGTCTTTGCTATGATAAATGCCCAACCTGCAGGGCAAATGCACCATGCACCACCTGTAAATGAGCAAGAACCAATTAGGGTGGCAGAGCCGGGAGTGGTAGAGCGGCGACAGTTGATTAGGTAGCACCAAGGAGAGCTACGGAGAAGCAGCTCAAGCATGTAATGAGCTTTAATCCTCCGAGGTTCGACGGGATTGGAATGCCAACTCAAGCTGAGGATTGGCTCTCTACTAAAAAGAGGGTCTTGACGGGCACAGAAAATGTTGAGTGGCAGAAGACCACCATAGTGACCTTCCTTTTGGCTGGTGAGGCGAGACTGTGGTGGGACCAGTTGGAGGTTCACCTCTTAGTGGGAAGGCAACTTGCGGATGTGCCTATGGAGGAATTCTCAAGGTTGTTCTTGGCCAGATATCTACCCTCTGCTCAGAAACTTGAGATGGAGAATCAGTACTTGGGTTTGACTCAGGGAGACAGAAGCGTGGATGAGTATCTCCACGAATTTATGCGGTTGGGTCGTTATGCTGGTGCTATGTTTACTGAAGAAGAGCGGAAGACCAACCGATTTTATGAGGGTCTATGTGGCGACCTACAACTACTCCTTGTTGCGCCTAAGGCGCAGGGATTCCTAGCGTTGGTCAATTCGGCCCGGTCATTGGAAAAGGTCATGAATAAAGTGCAAGAGAAGAAGGACCCAGGGGAAAAGAAGTCAGAGTTCAAAGTGACAAATTCATAGTCGGGTTTTCGCAGATGGAATAATAAGCCGAAGACTTCGAGCTCAGCCCCTTTGTCTGGTGCGATGGGGGCAACCACAAGTCGAGTCCCAGGAGCGTGCTATAACAGCGGAAAGATGGGGCATTTTGCTCGTGAGTGTTGGAGCAGACGTGCAAAGTCCGAGAGGAAGCCTGAGAAGCCTATGAAGAGAAAGGGAAGGCGGTGGAGTCAACCGCGTCTCACCATGATCCAGCCCAGCCTATAGTTTATAACCATGGTCTGCAAGAGGCCATAAAACAAGCTGACATTGTCAGTGGTATGAGTTAAATTATAGAAGTTTAACTTTATGTAGTTGTTACCTTTTTATATGTTAGCTTACATTTGTTGGTGCTAGGCTTCATGTTGATTTTTGATTGTCCGGCGAGAGCCCTGTTTGATACGGGAGCTTCGCATTCTTTCTTGTTCGAAAGATTCATATCGCGCATCGGGGACCCTTCCTTGATGGCAAAAGATAAGTTGGATGTGTTGTTACCCAATGGGTGCTCAATGCGCGCGGATAGAGTCTGCGAGGTAAAGATACGGATTGGGGATCAGGAGTTTGTCTTGCAAGCGTCGGTACTGCCGTTACCGAAGTTCGACATAATCTTTGGTATGGACTGGCTCTCGGAGCAGCAAGCATGCATTGATTGCAACCCAAAGGAGGTTAAGTTGGGACTGAATACTGATCGGGATACGACGTTTGCGGGCATGAAGGGGTCGGGTAAAATTTTGATGTCGGCCCTTCAGGTGATCAAGGCAGTTCGTTCTAGGGCAGAGTTGTTTGTCACATTAGTGCAGGCTTCAATGCCTAAGCGGAGTCTGGGCAGTATTCCAGTTGTGTCCGAGTATCCGGATGTGTTTCCAGATAATCTCCCAGGAGCCCCTCCTCAGCGGGAGATTGATTTTACTATTGAACTGGTGTCAGGTGCCAAACCGGTGTCACGCTCTCTGTATCGGATAGCGCCAAGAGAGATGGCGGAACTGAAGGTGCAACTACAAGAGTTGTTGGAGCAAGGGTATGTGCGTCCAAGTTCGTCGCCTTGGAGCGCACCGGTCCTTTTTGTTAAGAAGAAGGATGGAAGCTTGAGACTCTGTATTGACTATCGAGAGTTGAACAAGCTTACGGAGAAGAATAAGTATCTGATCCCAAGTATTGACGATCTATTTGATCAGTTGGTTGGGTATACAGTATATTCGAAGTTAGAACTGAAATCTGGTTATTATCAATATAGGATAAGGGAAAGTGACATCCCAAAGATAGCGTTCAACATGCGGTTTGGGCATTACGAGTTCACGATCATGCCGTTTGGATTGACCAATGCACCATCCGTGTTTATGGATCTGATGAACAGGACATTCAAAGAGTGTTGGGTATTGTATCCACAATGTACCTGATTTGAAGAAACCCCTGGACAAGCTAAGGTCAATAGACAATATATTTGATAAAATCTTTTAAGTTGTGCTTGCAGTTCTTCCACGCTAAGTGCACACCAATGTCAGGGTGCAGTTGGTCAATATACACGGGTCTGCACGACGTAATCCCTCGTTGAGCAGATCAGTGTGTTGACCTACGTGTACTCTCTCTATTGGAGTGCACTTACTTTCAAGTACAGGGCCGTGTATATGCAAGAGAAGACAAGGAGCAAGGATGGGTCAAGGAGCAGTTCTTGGGTGGAAAGACGAAAATTCGTCTAAGTATAATTCGACGAGAATCACCAAGTGATTCTCGCCGATTCGGCGAGAATCACTAGTGATTCTCGCCGAATCGTCGAGAATCATTAGTGATTCTCGCCGACTCTTTCCGGCTACCTCAAAACGGTGCCAAGTAAGATTCGGCGAGAATCACTAATGATTCTCGCCGAATCCGTCACTGAGCAGATCATGAATACCAAGTGAAAATCATTGAGAATCAAAAAGTGATTCGGCGAGAATCACTAGTGATTCTCGACGAATCATCGAGAATCACTAACTGATTCTCACCGATTTGTCGAGAATCACCTGCGATTCTCGCCGATTTTTACTTGGCGTTTTCTCTGGAAGCTGCTGGACCGGATTCTGCCGCTGGACTATTTTGAACCGGATTTCGGGATTCTTTTTGTGGGTCCCACAACGGTCAAATTGAAACTATCTACAGTATATATATACAGGTATGTTGAACAGTAGATGTATCCAGAAAAGAAGCCGAGCACATAAACCCTAAATTCGCGAAACTGCTCCGCCGCCGCCGTCGCCGCTCGCGCTATTTGGACGCCGCTGTTGATCGCGTTTCTTCCCGATCTCCGGCGACAGAAGCTTAGCAAAGCTTAGAGTCTCACGCGTCTATCCAGAGATCTCTTGTCTCTCGATTTGTTGATCGGGAAAATCTTTCCCATCCGAATCGATCGAGACGACCGATCCTCGAGTCACCGTTGGTAGACCTAGCTAGCTTCGCTACGAAGTTTGGATCTCTAAAGAACAGCAGCCGTACATCGTCGTTGCCGCCGATCCCGAACCAAGCCGCCGCCCTTCTTGCCGCCGCCGGTTCCGGGGAGATCCTCTCCAAGAAGAGATCTATGGTTGTAGACTCTTCGTTGACTTCACGAACACGTCGTCGAACGAAGAGGAACACCGTAGTCTCCAAACGAAGTCTGTATCTCATGTACATTCTAGATTTACTTTTGTTATAAAGGAACGTTTGTTCCGTGTTGTAAGGGTTGGGTGCAACCCGGTTTGTGGGAGTGTTGACTCCTACGTGTGGAAGGGTTCCTTCCAATAGTGCAAGGATTGGATTTCAATCCTGTTGGAGAAGTGACCGAGTCGTCCCTTGTTGGGAGATAGGTCGAAGGGGGGAAAGTGGATGTACCCAAGTCGGGGAACCACTATAAATTGCCTGTGTATTCTGTGTGCTGTGCTGTTTATTTTTATTGTGCAGGTACATTCGTAAATTCCGCAACAGCGCTGCACGTCACCTATTCCCCCCCCCCCCCCCCCCCCATAGGTGAAGATAGTTGACACTAGGTGTACTTTCAAGTGGTATCAGAGCCAGGTTACTCATCAAAAATGTTAACACCTTGAGTTGAATCCTGCCCCTACTGTCAAGAAGAAGACAAACATCTACTATGGACGGCTCAAGTTCTCCAGCAAGATCCCAGTGTGCATCAGGCTCAACTTTCCTATCTGGAAGGAAAGGATCAGGTTCTACATGGAAGCAGTTGATCCTCGACTCTTCATGATCATGGAGGAGGGACCTTATGTCCCCACTAAGGCCTCCACCATTGATCCCACCAAGAAGGTGCCGAAGACACTTTCTGAAATGGACAAGGACGAGATGGTGCTAGTGGGACTTGACAAGAAGGCACGAAACATTCTGGTCAGCGCAGTTGATGACTCAATGATGCAAAAAATTCAGCAACTGCAGGACAGCACAGGAGATCTGGCAGTGCCTGATCATCCTAATGGAGGGCACGGATGAAGTGAGGGATGATCGGAGATCCCTCCTGAACCAAAAATATGAGGCCTTCAGACAAGGGCCTAAGGAAGAGATCGGAGTCACCTACGAGAACTTCCTAAAGATTGTCAACGCCCTCAAGGGCTACGGAAGAGTGTTCACTAATGGTGAACTCAATGAAAAATTCCTAAGGTCCCTTACTAAGGAATGGGACACAAAGATCTGCGCCATCAGAGAATTTGGCAGACTAGCAGAAACTGATCCACAAATTCTGTTTGGGAAGCTGATGTCCTATGAGCTTCAGCTGAACACCAGAAAAGTAGAAGAAGAAGCAGAGAAGGCGGCAGCCAAAGAAAAGACTGTGGCTCTAAAAGCCAGTCACTCCAGAAACCCAATCGAACTTGGGTCCTAGATTCCTGGTTAGCACACTCCCCCTCGATTGGTTAACCCTACGAGTGGTCGGCCTCGCATTGCTAACATGAGGAGTCTCGTAATACCTTGGATTAAACCAACAATCCACGGCAAAGTGACCGACTTTGCCACAGCACCAACGGTCGAATCTGTTGTACCTCTTCCTAGGCTCCTGCCTTCGGTGGGTACAGCTGGGGCCTTGGGTCTAGAGGTGGAGGCCTCATGGTGACAGCAGTCACATGACTTCGTCACCTTCTGTATAACAGGCTTGGCTTTTGGTGCCTGCTTTCCATTATGGCCTCTAGAGAACGGACCATGATTTCCCATGTGGATTTCCTCATAAGGTGCCTTGAAGGCACTTTCACCGAAGTTTCGGGGATAGGTCCAACCGTCATATCGGCTCTTTGGCTTTGCAACCGAGGGCCGGAAATGATGGCCAAATGTTGACTCAAAGTCATGTTGGTTGCAAGGAAAGCCAGGCTTTCTGAACGCAACAGGACTAAGCGGAGCCTTTCCCTTTTCATCAGCAGAGGCCTTCTTGGCGGCCTTATTTTTCCTCTGGTTCCTGTTTCTCCTGGAGGAGGAACCAGATACCACTACATGCCCCAAGCCACCTCCTTTGGCCTGAGCAGAGAAGGTATCAACAACTGGAAGAACTGTTTTTGGCATAGAGAATCTCTTGACGATCTTCCTTTCTGCCGCAAGTTGTTCTTCCAACTTGTCGACTTCCTCCTGCTTAAGATCAAGGAGCTTCAGAGACTCTGAATGCTTTGAGGTCAGGTCAAGGTGCTCCTGTCGGAGAGAGATCAAACTGGTGACCTCTTCCCTTAGGGAAACACACTCACCCTTAAGGAATTTTACTTCCTTTTTCTCAGCCTTCAATCTCTTTCGGCACTCCTCGAAAGTGTTGAGCAGAAGCACATACTTCTCGAGGAGCTCAGCTTCACGGGCCGAAAGGCTATCCTCAGGTTCATCATCCTGAGACTCAGGATCAGAGTCGAAGTCGGAGAGAGGGGTGTGAGCTTTTACCTTCCCAGTAAACGGGGGACATTCTCCTTTTGAGTCAGAGCGACCCACCAGCCCGAAGTAGGCTTCCTCATCATCACTGGAGTCTGAGGAATCAGACTCACTCAGTGTCTTTGGCCTTTTGGCGATGTAGCTCCGCTCCTTCTTCTTATCTCTAGAGGATTTGTGCTCCTCTTCTTTCCCTTTTTCTCTCTTGCCTTGATAGCAGTCGGCCACGACGTGTCCTGGCTTATTGCATCCAAAGCAAATAATGTCAGAGGAGCGATGTTTGTTCGGTCTAGATGCATACCTGTCAGAAGAATAATTTTTCTTCTGATGCCTGGAGGAGGAGCCGTCTCTCTTTCTTTGATTCCACATCTTGAGGAACTTCTTGAACTCCCGAGTGATGAGGGAGAAATCCTCCTCCGACAGCTCTGAGCTGGAGGAGCATGACTCGGAGTCCTCCTACTCATCCTTTTTCCTTGCACGGTATGAAACCGCACCCTTGCGACTGGGACAAGAAGCCTGCTGCGTGATTACACTCCAGTCGAGAATGGACCCAAAGTCATCTTTGGAGGGTCAGATCGAGGAGTCACCAGAGGTTACGGTATGATTTCCAACGGTATAATCTCTATCACCGACGTGGCTTATGTTGAAGGGCTAAACCATAACCTGATCTGTGTAAGTCAGTTATGTGATAAAGGTTATGACGTTAAGTTCTGCAAGGATAAATGTCTGATAATTTCACGTACCTCTTCTGAGACGGTATTATCAGGCATTAGGAGCAGAAATATCTTCTGCTTAGATTTTCTCAATTTAGATTCTTCTACCCCCGTATGCCTAGTGGCAACAGGCAGTGCATCTCTTTGTGATCAATGGCACAAGAGATTGGCACATATTAATTTCAAGACAATTAGTATGCTGTTTTCTAAGAACTTAGTAAGGGATGCTCCCAGTATCAAGTGCATCAAAGATAGCCCCTGTCCTGCATGCCAGATGGGCAAACAGACTCGGGCTACCTTTAAGAGCATTGCAGACAATGACTCTTCCCAATGTCTTTACCTCTTACAAATGGACTTGTTTGGTCCAATGCAAGTTCATAGCTTGGGAGGCAAGTCCTATACGCTAGTGATAGTTGATGATCATTCTCGGTTTACTTGGGTGTTCTTTTTGAAACAAAAGTCAGATACGTTTGACATCTTCACTAGTTTTGTCAAGCAGGTTCAGAACGAATTTAACTGCTCAGTGGTCAAAATCAGAAGTGACCATGGAACAGAATTCGAATCTGGTGCTATGACAGAATTTTGTGAAGAACAAGGTATCTTTCATGAGTTTTCCTCCCCGCGCACTCCTCAGCAAAATGGAGTTGCGGAGAGGAGAAACAGAACTCTCATTGAAGCCTGCACGACAATGTTGAAAGACGCTTCTCTCCCGGAATACTTCTGGGCAGAGGCTGTCAATACAGCTTGTCATGTACAAAACCGAGCATTGATCAACAAGCATCATCGTAAGACGCCTTACGAGCTAATGAAAGGCAGGAAACCAACCATGGCCTACTTGAGGATTTTTGGTTGCAGATGCTATGTACTGAATAATGGGAAGTACCCGCGTACTAAATTTGGTGAAAAATGCTTCGAAGGCATATTTATGGGCTATAGTTCCCACAGTCGGGCATATAGGGTCTTCAATAAGAAAACCCTAGTGGTAGAAGAATCAATAAATGTTGTATTTGATGAAGGAAGTTTGCTTAACAGCAATTCTTCCAGTGGTATTCTTGAAGATGCAGGTGCACGACTTGAACAGCTGAGTCTGGATGAGACCGCTAAAGATAACGCTCCTAAGTACGTCAAAGTTTCCACCTCCACGTCATCTGAAAATGTTGAAGATCAAAATGGAACAAATCTCTTAGAAGAAGGAGAAGCCCAAGAAGTAGTCGAAGCCCCTGACGCCAGACTTCTAGAGCTCCGGCACGTGAGGGATCATCCTAAAGATCAGATCATCGGAGATCCTCGTGTCGGTGTCAGAACTCGAAGAGGTACTATTAACGAAGTATTGCATCTTAGCTTCCTGTCACAGGTTGAGCCAAAGAAGTTCGATGAGGCAAACAAGGATGCGGCATGGATTCTGGCCATGCAAGATGAACTACATCAATTCGAACATTGCAATGTTTGGACGCTTGTTCCCAGACCATACAAGCAGAATGTGATTGGCACCAAGTGGATCTTCAGAAACAATCTGGATGAACATGGTGTCATCATAAAGAACAAGGCAAGGCTGGTGGCTCAAGGGTACAGACAGGAGGAGGGGATTGACTTCGACCAGACCTTCGCACTAGTAGCAAGGCTCGAGGCAATCAGATTATTCCTGGCGTATGCTTCGCACAAAGGATTCACAGTTTATCAAATGGACGTGAAATCAGCATTCCTGAATGGAGACCTAAAAGAGGAAGTATACGTCGCTCAACCCCCAGGTTTTGTCGATCCTACTTTTCCCAATCATGTCTATTTTCTTAACAAAGCTTTATATGGGTTAAAACAAGCTCCACGAGCTTGGTATGAGACTTTATCTAGTTTTCTTCTTGAGAACAAGTTCTCTAGAGGTAAAATAGATAAAACATTGTTTCTCAGGGAAGTCAAAGGCAATATTTTGCTGGTGCAAATCTATGTCGATGACATAATATTCGGCTCAACGGACAACAATCTTTGTAAAAAGTTTTCTAAACTTATGCAAGGAAAGTTTGAAATGAGCAGTATGGGAGAGCTCAAGTATTTCTTGGGACTTCAAGTGAAACAGTCTGAGGATGGAATCTTCATCTCTCAGACGAAGTTCACAAATGAACTCCTTAAGAAATTCGGTATGGAGAATGCAACCTCTATGAGGACTCCAATGGGATCCACTATGTCTTTGGATAAGGATGAGAAAGGTAAACCTTTCGATGAAACCAAATACAGAAGCATCATTGGATCCCTGCTCTACCTTACTGCCAGTAGACCGGATATTATGTTCTCCACATGTGTCTGTGCCCGATATCAGGTGAACACTAAGGAATCTCACTATGTCGCTGCAAAGCGAATTCTAAGATACCTTAAAGGTACTCCTAATCTTGGCTTGTGGTACCCGAGAAACAATGATGTCGAGCTAATAGGCTTTTCAGACGCTGACTTTGCAGGGAGTAGGGATGACAGGAAAAGCACCTCCGGGACGTGTCAATTCCTCGGCAGGAGGCTTATCTCATGGAACAGCAAGAAACAGAATTGTGTTGCAACCTCCACAGCAGAGTCTGAGTACATCTCGGCAGGCAACTATTGCGCACAACTCCTATGGATCAGAAACCAGTTAGCTGACTACGACCTTCAGTTCAAGGAAGTTCCAATGTACTGCGACTCCTCCAGTGCAATTGCCATTGCCAACAATCCTGTATCGCACAGCAGAACGAAGCATATTGAAGTGCGCTACCACTTCATTCGGGAGCACGTGGAGAACAAGGACATCTCTCTCTGTTATGTCCCCACGGACAAGCAGATTGCTGATATATTCACAAAGCCCTTAGACGAGGCCAAGTTCAATCTTTTCAAGACTGAATTGGGGATGCTCAATTATGAGGAATGAAGACTACAGAAGCTCCAGGCTCGTGCACGATCTGAGGGGGAGCAAGAAACTCAAGTGTGAGCACAGACGCAAGAACTGAGGGGGAGCAAGGGGTCAAATGCTATCGACCCCGATTTGCAGAAGCCGAAAAAGGGGAGATTACCCTCTCGGCTAAGGCTATGGTGGCTCTGAGCTTGCTCCCAAGAAATTGGTATTGGTAATGGATAACTCACTCAACTTACTTTTAAGTTTATGGTTTTCATTCCCATTTGCTCTATTCATCTTAGCTTGTAGGGTTTAGGCTTCTTCAAATAGGGGGAGATTGTTGGGTATTGTATCCACAATGTACCTGATTTGAAGAAACCCCTGGACAAGCTAAGGTCAATAGACAATGTATTTGATAAAATCTTTTAAGTTGTGCTTGTAGTTCTTCCACGCTAAGTGCACACCAATGTCAGGGTGCAGTAGGTCAATATACACGGGTCTGCACGACGTAATACCTCGTTGAGCAGATCAGTGTGTTGACCTACGTGTACTCTCTCTATTGGAGTGCACTTACTTTCAAGTACAGGGCCGTGTATATGCAAGAGAAGACAAGGAGCAAGGATGGGTCAAGGAGCAGCTCTTGGGTGGAAAGACGAAAATTCGTCTAAGTATAATTCGACGAGAATCACCAAGTGATTCTCGCCGATTCGGCGAGAATCACTAGTGATTCTCGCCGAATCGTCGAGAATCATTAGTGATTCTCGCCGACTCTTTCCGGCTACCTCAAAACGGTGCCAAGTAAGATTCGGCGAGAATCACTAATGATTCTCGCCGAACCCGTCGCTGAGCAGATCATGAATACCAAGTGAAAATTGTTGAGAATCAAAAAGTGATTCGGCGAGAATCACTAGTGATTCTCGACGAATCGTCGAGAATCACTAACTGATTCTCGCCGATTCGTCGAGAATCACCTGCGATTCTCGCTGATTTTTACTTGGCGTTTTCTCTGGAAGCTGCTGGACCGGATTCTGCCGCTGGACTATTTTGAACCGGATTTCGGGATTCTTTTTGTGGGTCCCACAACGGTCAAATTGAAACTATCTACAGTATATATATACGGGTATGTTGAACAGTAGATGTATCCAGAAAAGAAGCCGAGCACATAAACCCTAAATTCGTGAAACTGCTCCGCCGCCGCCGTCGCCGCTCGCGCTATTTGGACGCCGCTGTTGATCGCGTTTCTTCCCGATCTCCGGCGACAGAAGCTTAGCAAAGCTTAGAGTCTCACGCGTCTATCCAGAGATCTCTTGTCTCTCGATTTGTTGATCGGGAAAATCTTCCCCATCCGAATCGATCGAGACGACCGATCCTCGAGTGACCGTTGGTATACCTAGCTAGCTTCGCTACGAAGTTTGGATCTCTAAAGAACAGCAGCCGTACATCGTCGTTGCCGCCGATCCCGAACCAAGCCACCGCCCTTCTTCCCGCCGTCGGTTCCGTGGAGATCCTCTCCAAGAAGAGATCTAGGGTTGTAGACTCTTCGTTGACTTCACGAACACGTCGTCGAACAAAGAGGAACACCGTAGTCTCCAAACGAAGTTTGTATCTCGTGTACATTCTAGATTTACTTTTGTTATAAAGGAACGTTTGTTCCGTGTTGTAAGGGTTGGGTGCAACCCGGTTTGTGGGAGTGTTGACTCCTACGTGTGGAAGGGTTCCTTCCAATAGTGCAAGGATTGGATTTCAATCCTGTTGGAGAAGTGACCGAGTCGTCCCTTGTTGGGAGATAGGTCGAAGGGGGGAAAGTGGATGTACCCAAGTCGGGGAACCACTATAAATTGCCTGTGTATTCTGTGTACTGTGCTGTTTATTTTTATTGTGCAGGTACATTCGTAAATTCCACAACAACGCTGCACGTCACCTATTCCCCCCCCCCCCCATAGGTGAAGATAGTTGACACTAGGTGGACTTTCAAAGAGTACCTGGATCGTTTCGTGATAGTATTTATTGATGATATCCTAGTGTACTTGCAGTGTGAGGAGGATCACTACAAGCATCTGCATATGGTGTTGGAGATGTTGAGAAGAAATCAGTTATATGCTAAGTTCTCCAAGTGTGAGTTCTAGTTATCCTTGTTATCATTCCTTGGTTATGTTGTTAGTGGAGAAGGGATAGCGCTAGATCCGGCGAAGATAGTGGCGATACAAGAGTGGCCTTTATTGACTTCAATGACGGAAGTCCGGAGCTCTCTGGGGCTTGCCGGCTACTTCAGGTGCTTCGTAAAGAACTTCTCACAGATAGCGCTACCACTCACGACTTTGACAAGGAAGGATCAAAAATTTGTGTGGTTGCTTGAGTGAGAGCAGGCTTTTAAGGACTTGAAGAGGCGGTTGACCACGACGCCTATTTTATGTTCGCCGAGTGGGACCAAAGGGTTCGAGATCTATAGCGATGCTTCAGGCAGTAGCTTGGGATGTGTTCTATTACAGCATGGGAGCGTGATAGTCTATGGTTCGCGACAATTGAAGGTTCATGAGCGGAATTATCTGGTCCATGACTTAGAGTTAGCGGCCGTGATATTTGCTCTAAAGATGTGGAGGCACTATCTGTACCGTGTGAAGGTCGATATCTACACCGATCATAAGAGCCTGAAATACCTGTTAGATCAGATGGACCTGAACATGAGGCAACGGAGGTGGATGGAGTTCCTGGGGGAGTACACCTTCGAGATACATTATGTGCCTGGGAAAGGAAATGCAATGGCGGATGCGATGAGTCGCAGGGCTCCTGTGCAAGCCAGCTGGTTGTCGGTACATGATGAGAGTTTGGTCCGTGATTTGGAGGCATTAGAGATAACTTGCGTCGACAAGAAGTCTAGTGCCGAGGCGAAGTTGTATTGGACAGAAGTGTAGTATGACCTAGCTGATAGAGTTTGGAGGGCTTTGGTTCAGGATAGCAGCATGAAGCAGATCTTAGATGAATCTTTGGATGGGTCAAATTCCGAATTTACTGTTGAGGACGGACTGATAAGGAGGGACGGTTGCATATGCATTCCTAGTGCTGATAATCTTCGGGAGGAGTTGTTGTACGAGGCTCATCATACCAAGTACTCATCCACCCGGGGAGCACGAAGATGTATAAAGACATGAAATAGTTATTTTGGTGGCCAGGATTAAAGAGGGATGTAGCACTGTATGTGGCCAAATGCCAAACTTGTACCTTGGTGAAAGCGGAGTGCCAGAAGCCCGGAGGTTTCTTGAAATCCTTGCCTATCTCGGAGTGGAAATTCGATGACATTTCTATTAATTTTTTGCATGGTCTGCCAAAGTCGCAGATGGGAAACTATTGGAACCCTAGTTCTGATTTGGGCAAGGATCTCTATTAGGTTTGTTTTGATTGACCCATCATGGATAGCCAGGGTCATGGTTGTGTCCTAGAGTCTAGGCCAAGTCCTTAGAATCAACATCACATGGACCAGCCTTCAACAAACTACCAGAGACTGTGTCGACACCAAAAGCCATATTGTGTCGACACACAGAACATCTGTTGACACCAACTATATCGACACCAGAAGCCAGATTGTGTCGACACACAGGACTTATATAGACACACAGAACATCTGTCGACACCAACTGTGTCGACACCAGAAGCCAGATTGTGTCGACACACAGGACTTGTGTCGACACACAGAACATCTGTCGACATCAACTGTGTCGACACCAGAAGTCATTGTGTCAACATACAGGACTTGTGTCTACACATTCCACAGAAGCTATGTCGACACCCAAAACATCTGTCGACAGCAATTGTGTCGACACACAGGACTTGTGTCGACACATTCCACAGAATCTGTGTCGACACTAGAAGCTAAAGAAGAACTGTTGACTCAGCTCGACGAACTCCAAGCTCAGGTCGACGATCGCTGAACTCAAGACAGCTCGACGAAATAAGAAACTGAGCTCGACGATCTGCAAGCTCCGGTCGACGAATTCTGTGCAATCAGTTACAGTTGGTAGAATTAATTACAGTCAATGCCCATGACATTTAATGTTGAACATTCCCAATAGAAATAGCCGTTCAAAGTGGGCAGTTACAGAAGATTAATTAAGGATTAATTCCCAAGGCATCTTCTACTCTCGAGAATGTTTCTGTCGTCTTCAAGATAATTGAATTCAAATGTTTGAATTCAACAAAGAAGAGAATAATACGAAACACAGAGTACCAGAGAACAAAAAGTGAACAATAACTCAGCAAAGGCTTTCCATTTTTACAGAAAAGGAGAAACTCTGCATAAATCAAGACACACAGAGTTCTTCATCTACTCCAGGCTTCTCAAGAGACACACAATCAATATCAGTCTAAGAAGCTTGCTGGAGACATCATCAATCTGAAGGCCTACTCACACTGAAGCAAAGCTCCATCTTCCTGAACCATTCAACATCTCAGGGGGAGCCTCTTGCTAACATCATATCCACTTAAGTCTTCTTAGTTGTTTTGAGAAAAAGAAGACAAAATCACTCTCTCTCCCCTCCTGTATAAAGGGTTCTTTAACTCCTTTCAAAAGTTATTCTTGGTTGCAAGTCTCCTGACCAAAAGACTTGAGGACTGGTTTTTTGGGCACCTGATCAAAAGCTCATTGGTGGCAGTCACCTGATCAAAACCTGTAGTGGATTCCAACCAGGGTGGTAGAAGAGTGGATGTACCCAGTTAGGGGGAACCACTATATATCCTTGTGTCTTCTGTGTTGCTTGATCTGTGTTCTTTACTTTTGTGCTGTGATTTTCTTTTCTGAGAATATATATATAACTCTAACCAGTGCAAGTTAAGATCTATCCCTACCTTGCACTAGGGAAGACAAGGATTAGGTTTTATATGAACTCCATTGATGAAAACATTTTTAATTCTATTTTGACAGGACCAACCGAACCTCAGGAAACAACAAGTATCAATGTTGTTCCATCAGCTCAATGGACAAATGCCTAGAAAAGGCTGAAGATTGCTGATGCACAAGCAATGAACATTCTTGCACAATCAATGTCTGATGACATTTTTCAAGAAGTTGTTGAATGTTCATCTACAAAAGAT
This sequence comes from Platanthera guangdongensis, assembly GCA_039583875.1. Taxonomy (NCBI): domain Eukaryota; kingdom Viridiplantae; phylum Streptophyta; class Magnoliopsida; order Asparagales; family Orchidaceae; genus Platanthera; species Platanthera guangdongensis. The sequence continues at coordinate 11,488,565 of CM077159.1, read as the reverse complement.
ATGTGGGACTCTCTCACAGTAATGGTTGCAGGATCATCTAAAGAAAGAAACTTTTAAGCTGAAAGCTGGAGTGACTCTGAATCTTCATCCTGTACAACTGATGATGAAGAAGAGTCAAGAGCAAGAGAGTTCTGCTTAATGGCAATAAATGCCTCTTGCAGCAACCTTGATGAAAAATCAGACTCTGATGAAGAATCAGAATGTGAATCAGAAGAAGATCAGGTAATCTCTACCCTTGATCTTTCATCAGAGAAATTTAAAACTGATTTTAAATTATTGTGTAAAGACTTAATTCAATCTGAGAATGAAATAAAACTTCTCAGAGAGAAATTAAATATTGTATCCTTTGAAAATATAACACTCAAAAAAGATTTAAAGAATGCTCTTGAACAACTAAGTTATTTAGATTCAATTAAAGGAAAAGATAAGTTAAAGGACATTGAAAAAATTACTGAAGAATTACAAAAGAATAAATCAAATCAATTTAAAAATCTTCAGAAATTTTTTGTTCAAAATAATTCGTCGAACCGAGATCGACGAAAACAACATCATTCGTCGAACAAAGCTCGACGAACTATGAACAAAGATTTCATTCTTAACTGGTCAGGAATCTATGCTCGACGAAATAAATATGTTTTGTTCAACAGAGGTCGACGAAAATGGAACAGAGAAAACAATTTCCATTATTCTCTGAGCCGAGATCGACGATCTCAATACCATTCGTCGAACTTAGTTCGACGAAATGACCTTAATTCGTCGAACACAAAATTTCAGAACAGAAATATTTATTTTCTTCAGAATTATAATCAAACGCAAAATTTTACAAATCCTTTTACTGAGTGGATAATCCGTATTAGGAAATATCATCCACTTGGTTATGAAAATCAACCTGGATATTATTTTATTTCTAATTATTATAAAAAAGAACCAGGACCCAAGGTAATCTGGGTCCAAAACTTCTAACATCTCTTTTCAGGAAAAGACCTATCTTGCCACAGATGAACAGTGGTATTTGATAGTAATCAAAAGTTATAGTCTCAGCCAACACAGAGGATACAGCAGTGGCTATATAATGAGAGATTGTTTGAAAGGCTACAACAGTAGAGAGAGACTGTTTATTCTAATATATTATAAAGTCTACTCAGATTAGGGGCAAGGAATGTGTGCAAGGAAAAGTTATTAGGGGAAGATTATTTGATTGCTTGGAAGGATGTAGAAATCGCTTTATTTTATTTATTTTATTTTAAAAGCACCCATGTACATCTGATGAAAATTCTTATAAATCAGGCAGATTATTTTTGCTTTGCATTTTTATTTGTTTTTATGTAAATAGTGTCCTAACCCAAATAAGGGGAGATTGTTGGAACCCTAGTTCTGATTTTCGCAATGATCACTATTAGGTTTGTTTAGATTGACCCATCATGTATAGCTAGGGTCATGGTTGTGTCTTAGAGTCTAGGCCAAGTCCTTAGAATCAACATCATATGGACCAACCTTCAATAGACTGCCAAAGACTCAAGCAATTGTGTCGACACTTTGGAAAGGCTGTGTAGACACTGGAAGCCAAATTATGTCGACACACAGTACTTATGTCGACACACAGAACATCTGTCAACACCAACTGTGTCGACACCAGAAGCCAGATTGTGTCGACACACAGTACTTGTGTCGACACACATAACATCTGTGGACACCAACTGTGTCGACACTAGAAGCTAGATTGTTTCGACACACAGGACTTGTGTCGACACACAGAACATCTGTCGACATCAATTGTGTCGACAAAAGAAGCCATTGTGTCTACACACAAGACTTTTGTCGACACACAGAACATCTGTCAACAGTAATTGTGTCGACACACAGGACTTGTATCGACACATTCCACAGAAGCTGTGTCGACACTAGAAGATAAAGAAGAACTGTTGACTCAGCTCGACGAACTCCAAGCTCAGGTTGACGATCGCTGAACTCAAGACAGCTCGATGAAATAAGAAACTAAGCTTGACGATATGCAAGCTTCGGTCGACGAATTCTGTGGAATCAGTTACAGTTGGCAGAATTAATTACAGTCAATGCCCAGGATATTTAATGTTGAACATTCCCAATAGAAATAGCCGTTCAAAGTGGGCAATTATAGAAGATTAATTAAGGATTAATTCCCAAGGCATCTTCTACTCTCGGGAATGTTTCTGCCATCTTCAAGATAAATGAATTCAAATGTTTGAATTTGACAGAGAAGATAATAACAAGAAACACAGAGTACCAGTGTAACGCACCGAAACTCAAAGGAGCGACGGATGACGTTTTGGGCCAGTTTTGGGTTCTGGCATGAGGCACACGGCCTGGGACACGGGCGTGTCCCAGGGCGTGTCAGGCTTGTGTCGTCGAGTTGGTCGAGAAGTCGACATTTTGCTGCCGACATTGTGTCGAGACTGGGCACACGGCCTGCGACACGGGCGTGTCACAGGGCGTGTCGACCCGTGTCGACACTCAGCCCGCGAAGTCGACACTCTACGCTCGACGAAGTGTCGAGACATGGCACACGGCCTGCGACACGGGCGTGTTGCAAGGCGTGTCGACCCGTGTCGACACTTATCCCGGGGAGTCGACGAATTTTGGTCGACGATGTGTCGAGACAAGGCACACGGCCTAGGACACGGGCGTGTCCATGGCCGTGTCGTGAGGTCGACGAACTTCGCTCGACGAAGTGTCAAGTGTCGAGACCGTGTACACGTCCTGGATCCCAGGCGTGTTGAAGTAGACACGGGCAAGGACACGGGCATGTCCTAGAACCCGTGTAGTTCTCGGGTTGTTTTCGGGTTAAATCGATGGGGGTACACGGTCGGCCACACGGCCGTGTTAGGTGGAGCACGGGCATGTCAGGTCGAACATGGGTGTGTTCGATGCCCGTGTGGTGTTCCAGGCGCGTCGATTTTGACGGCGAATGAGGCACACGGCCCTGGACACGGGCGTGTGCCAGGCCGTGTTCAGTCCAGATTGGACATTTCAGTCCCGAATCAAAGCCGTTCGTTTCTTTAATTGGTGATCCAACGGCTGGGGGTTGTTCCTGATGGGATATACCCGGGATTGGGCCTTTGAAACTCTCACTTTTACATGAGTGGTTATCTTTCTAAAGCTTAGAGAGAGAGGAGAGCCAAGGAAGGAAGAAGAAGCTAGATCCAGCCGTTGGAGGAGCTTCGAAGCTCCAAATCGCGAGCCGACTCCGGATCCACGGAGGCAAAGAGAGTGCGGTGCTTTTCATCCGCTTACTTTTCCATGGCGGCAAAGAAGAACGCAAGGGTAACGATTCTCTTCTTGAGCATGTGTAGCTCTCCTTCTTTGCATAGGAAGCCCGCTCTCGCGAGTTTGCGGTTAGTTGGAGGCGTTCCTTTGGGTAGATATGTAAAGTCCTCGTTGTGTAGAGTCCGTAGGCGAGAAAGGACATAGGCATGATGTGTGAAGCCTATCCGGACATGTTGGTCTGGATCGGTGATGTTGCATTGCATAATGCCGGAGAAGTCTCCGTGCTATTGGTTGTTTTTCAGGTTTTCTACACGGTAGATTGCAACAGGGAGCCTTGGGGGTTAACCCAAAGGTGCACCCGGAAAACTGGGCGGATGCGTGATCTTGCCAACTTGGTGGCCTGAGAGCCAACTTGAACATAACCGGGTTATGTGAAATGTGATGGAAACGGGACTCGGGAGAAGTTTGACCTGCGCATATGGTTCAAATTACCGTTGTGGGCGCATATGGTTTAAATTACCGTTGCGTTGTGAGCACGAGTTAGATGGAACCGTACCCGTTCTATGTCGTTCGGATTAGAGTCATTGGCATAGATGAGGGTCTTCGGCGGTCTATGGTTTCAATTACCGTGACCCATGCCGGGAAGACATACTGCTCATTAATTGGCCGTCCAAAGGGACGGTGGTGAGTCGGCAGACTTAGACTGTGTTCACCGAGAATGTGCCCTGAGTGCACGGGGTGTGTGGCCGTATGAGCCTACGCCTATGATGAAATGAATATTGTTATACTGCTCGCTAATGCTAATGAAAATGCATGGAAGGAGCTTCGCCGCCCCGAGTTGGGGGCGGGATCGTTGTAATTTGGTCAGCATTGCTGACCGTTGCCTTGTTTGCCACCGTGCAGTGGTTTTGTTGTTGCTTGCAGGTGTAGCTGGACCAAGCGGTCAATAGCGGGCTAAAGCCCAAATTGCAAAGCCGGCCCTCGAAGGCCTAATTGGAGTGTTTACTGATTTATTCATGTATGACCGACCTGCGTGTTGTAGTTTGTAAAACATGTAATATCAAGTGAACCATTTTGTAAGGCCTTAAGGCTTGTACTGGTGTATGTATAACATTCCTATTTGGTATTTGTGGACATTCATGCTTATGTGCTGGGTTCTTTATTACAACGTTTTAATCTGCTTCCGCTAGAATGCTCTGTGTAGGACGTTATGATTGGTTGGATGGTTTCCATGAGTAACCACCCGGTCTGTCTGTGGTATATGGCGTCGGGCCCCGGCCGGACCTACTGCTATTTGCTATGCGACGGATAGGGGGTATTACAATTTGGTATCAGACTACTGGTTTTGGTCGGGCTTAAAATGAATTCGTGGACGAATTCTTTTTAAGGGGTGGTGAGCACATGTGTGTGCGTCATCGTTATAAGAGTAAAAGAACCCATGAATGTCCACTTAGGAATGAAAATACACGTGTTTGAGGAACCTGCGTGTTCCTATAATTGTTGTTTGCAATTTTATTTGGTCATTTAATGGTGTTTTGTACCACTATAGGTGACCAGAAGTGGTGCTGGGCCGTCGGAACGTCGAGTTTCTAAGGCTAGCAGTGCACCTAATGAAGCTCCTACAACACCTCTATCGGATGAGACCATACGATTTGTGGCCGAAACAGTGTTGGCCATGATTAATGCGCAGCCAGCAAGGCAAACGCAGCAGCCCACTCCTGCGATGGAGCAGGTACCGCTGCAAGAGGCTGAGCCGAGGAGAGTGGAACAAGTGGTAGTGGAACCGTTGGTGCCAAGGAGGGCAACCGAGAGGCAGCTTAAGCATGTAATGAGCTTTAACCCTCCGGTATTCTCGGGGTTTGGAACCCCATCTCAAGCTGAAGACTGGCTCTCCAGGGTGAAGAGAGTCATGACAGCAACGGAGACGGAGGAGTGGCAAATGACCACCATTGCTACGTTCCTTGTGGACGGTGAAGCGAGAATATGGTGGGAAGGATTGGAGCTGCATCTACTGAGAGGTAGACAACTTGTTGATGTCTCGATGGAGGAGTTCTCGAGACTGTTCTTGGCTAGATACCTCCCTTCGGCGCAGAGGATAGCGTTGGAGAACGAGTTCCTAAAGTTGGTACAAGGGGATAGTAGCGTGGATGAATATCTCCACGAGTTTACTCGTTTGAGTCGATATGCTAGCTCCACCATAGCGGATGAGGAGCGCAAGACGAATCGATTCTACGAAGGCTTGAGAGATGAGTTGAGGTTACTACTCTCGGGGCCGATGACGCAGGGTTTCTTGACCTTTGTCAACACGGCCCGGTCCTTAGAGAAGGACATGAAGAATGTTCAAGCGAAGAAGAACGTTGGTGAGAAGAAATCTGGGTTCAAAGTGCCGACTACTTCAAAGTCTGGCTATCAAAGATTCTTCAAGAAGCATAAGACTTCGGGTCCAACTCCTTCTGGTGCTTCTGGGGCGACTATGAGTCGGACCCCGGGGGCATGTTTTACTTGTGGAAAGACGGGGCACTTTGCCCGTGATTGTTGGAGCGGACGTCCCAAGTCCGAAAGAAAGCCAGGAGCTACTTACGAAGAGAAGGGCAAGGCGGTGGAGTCGACCACATCCCACCATGCTCCGGCCCAACCAAGGGTGTACAATCTTGGCCAACAGGAGGCCATCAAACATGCCGATGTGGTGACAGGTACGGTTTAATTTATAGCAAGTCAATTTCTTTAAATACTTGTTATGCACTTGTTACCTTACCACTGCTTTTTTAGGATTTGTCTTGATTTGTGAAAATCCAGCAAGAACACTCTTCGATACGGGAGCTTCACACTCCTTCTTGTCCGAGGGATTTATATCACGCATCGGAGTCCCTTATTCGATGGCGAAGGATAAGTTGGATGTGTTGTTGCCCAATGGGTGTTCGATACGCGCGGATAGGATCTGCGATGTTAAGATTCGTATTGGGAATCAGGAGTTCGATCTACAAGCGTCGTTACTTCCGTTGGTGGAGTTCGACGTTATATTTGGCATGGACTGGCTCTCGGAGCAGTAGGCCTATATTGATTGCGGTCTCAAGGAAGTGAAGTTGGGAGCAAGTCATGAGACGACTTTTACGGGCTTAAAGGGGTCGAGCAAGACGTTGATGTCTGCTCTTCAGGTGGTGAAGGAGGTTCGTGCCGTTGTAGAACTGTTCTTTATGCTAGTGGAGGTTGCAAAGCCGAAGCCCGCGTTGGATTGTATTTCAGTGGTATCGGAATACCCTGATGTGTTCCCTGCAGATCTTCCTGGAGCCCCGCCTCAACGGGAGATAGATTTCACGATTGAGCTAGTGCCAGGTGCAAAGCCTGTGTCACGATCTCCTTATCGGCTAGCGCCTAAAGAAATGGCGGAGCTGAAAGTTCAACTGCAAGAGTTGTTGGAGCAAGGGTATGTGCGCCCAAGTTCTTCGCCTTGGAGCGCACCGGTCTTCTTTGTTAAGAAGAAGGACGGAAGCTTGAGGCTATGTATTGATTATCGGGAGCTCAACAACTTGACGGAGAAGAACAAGTACCCGATCGCCCGAATTGATGATCTTTTTGATCAGTTAGTCGGGTCGACGGTGTACTCGAAGTTGGATCTCAAGGCTGGGTACTATCAGCTGCGAATAAGGGAGAGTGATATCCCGAAGACCACATTTAGTACGAGATACGGGCATTATGAGTTTACGGTCATGCCGTTTCGGCTGACTAATGCGCCGCCAGTGTTCATGGATTTGATGAACAGGACTTTCAGGGAGTACTTGAACCATTTTGTGATCGTCTTCATCGATGATATTTTGGTGTACTCGCAAAGTGAGGAAGATCACTTCAAGCATCTTCATTTAGTTTTGGAGACGCTAAGGAGTAATCAACTGTATGCCAAGTTCTCGAAGTGCGAGTTTTGGTTATCCTCAATGGCGTTCCTCGGTCATATAGTGAGTGGATAGGGTATTGATGTGGATCCGGAGAAGATTGTTGCGATACGGGAGTGGCCTGAGCTTGCTACGGTAGCGGAAGTCCAGAGATTTCTGGGGCTTGCCGGCTATTATAGGCGCTTCGTAGAGAACTTCTCGCTGATAGCGTTACCTCTCACTACTTTGACGAGGAAGGAGGAGAAGTTCGTTTGGACGTCGGAGTGCGCGCGAGCTTTTGAGGAGTTGAAGTGTCGGTTGACCACGGCGCCTATGCTGGGTTCGCCGATTGGGACCGAAGGCTATGAGATTTATAGCGATGCTTCGGGCAGCGGTTTGGGTTGCGTGCTACTGCAACACGGAAGTGTGATAGCTTATGGCTCGAGACAGCTAAAAGTGCATGAACGGAATTATCCGGTCCATGACTTGGAGTTAGCGGCCATGATTTTTGCCTTAAAGCTGTGGAGACACTATTTGTACGGTGTGAAGATTGATAACTACACCGATCATAAGAGCCTGAAGTATCTGATTGATCAGAAGGATCTGAATATGCGGCAGCGTAGATGGATAGAGTTCTTGGGAGACTATACATTCAAGATCCACTACGTGCCTGTTAAAGGGAATGCGGTTGCGGATTCGTTGAGTCGTCGAGCCCCAGCTCAAGCCAATTGGCTATCGGTGCATGATGAGCGGTTGGTGCGGGAGTTGGAGGCGTTGGAGATTGTTTGTGTGGATAGGCAATCAAGTGCTGAAGCAGTTCTGAATTGGACTGAAGTCCAATATGACCTGGCTGATCGGATTCGGCAGGCTTGGATATGAATGTTCTTATGAAGCAGTTCATGGTACAGGCTCTGGGTGGGTCAAATTCCCAATTTGTTATGGAGGACGGATTGCTTTGGAAAGACGGTCTTCTGTGCGTCCCAAGTGTGGGTAATTTGCGGGTGGAATTGTTGTACGAGTCACACCATACCAAGTACTCGATTCACCCGGAGAGCATGAAGATGTACCGCGATGTGAAGAAACTGTTTTGGTGGCTGGGTTTGAAGAAAGATGTGGAGCTCTACGTGGCGAAGTGCCAAACTTGCGCCTTGGTGAAGGCGGAATGTCAAAAGCCGGGAGGATTTCTTATGTCCTTGCATATTCCGTAGTGGAAATTCGACGACATCTCTATGGACTTTGTGCACGGTTTCCCAAGGTCGCAAAAAGGGAACGACGCCATTTGGGTGGTCGTGGATCGGTTAACGAAGGTGTCGCATTTCATTCCGCATAGGAAGAATGATCCGGTGGAGAAGTTGGCAAAACTGTATGTGGATAACATAGTACGGCTTCACGGTGTGCCCCACAGCATCGTGAGTGACCGAGATGGGCGGTTCATGTCCAATGATTGGAGGCTTGTGCAGCAAATGTTGGGAACAAAGCTGAAATTCAGCAGAGCCTTCCATCCACATACGAATGGGCAGACCGTGTTGGAACACCCTATTACTAATTTGAGTCAGGATTTCTATGTCTTTAGGAAACCTATTTTTGACCTCCTGTATAGATCTAAAGGTCAATTAGAATTGAGTCTAAGGGTTAGTAGTTAGGTTTGGAAGCTGCCCTCAAGACCAAGGTTTTTCAATTTGGAGACTAAGTCATATCGTCGAGCTCAGTACGACGAATCGTCGAACTCCAATCGACGATTGTCTAGCTCAACTTCGACGGATCGTCGAACTCCATACGACGATCGCTGAGCTCAACTTCAACAAATCGTCGAAATCCATTCGACGATCTTCGAGCTCAGTTCGATGATCTTGACTCCAGTATTGATTCTCTATCTCTGAGCTCAGTTCGACGATAGTTGAGCTCAGATCGACGATCTCTGTTGCTGTTTAAGTCCAAATCGCTGAGCTCAGTTCGACGATAGTAGAGCTCAGTTCGACGTTTTTTCTGAAGAATTCAATGTTTTTCAAGATTCAAATTCAGAATAGTTAAGGAGTTATTCAGCAATTAATTCAGAAGATTTTCTAGCCATTTTCATTTATTCTGGACCAAGTTTCAAGGGATTATCAAGGAATGTTTCTTTGGACTTTCCCCTAGAAGGCAAAGGCAATTAAGGATGTAATTAATGACAGGCCAACGGCTATTCTTGACAGAGGATCTTTCTCTATTCAGAACCAGGGAATAAAACACAATTTTTTTGAATCTCTCTAACATATAGCACAAATAAGCAGAACAAGAAGAACAAGAAAAAAAAATTTTCTCTGGGACAACATCTTTCTGAACATCAACTGTTCTCAAGAGAAAAAGAGAAAGAGTAGTAGACATTCTCTGTCTCTAAAAGAATTCATACAATAACACACAACCAAGGAGATCAACCATCTGAAATCTTCATATCTCTTTTGATTCAAGTGTTCAAGGCCAACATCATTAAAGACTCCAGACACCTAACATTTCAGCTGTTGCTAAAATCATCAATTGCTGGAGATCAACTTCTGAAGGCCTATCACCCTACAGCAAAGCTTCATTTCCTGAACATCTCAAGAACTCAGGGGGAGCTTTGACAACATCAAAATCCACATAGTCTTCTCAACTGCTTTGAGAAAGAGAAAACTTCCATCACTCTCTCATCCCCATCTCTGTAAAGGGTTTTTTAAACTCCCTTCAAAAGTTTGTGCTTGGTTTTTGAGCACCTTATCAAAAGCTCATTGGTGGCAAGACACCTGATCAAAAAATCTGATTTGGTTTTTGAGCACCTTATCAAAAGCTCATTGGTGCCCAGGACACCTGATCAACTCATCCTGTAGTGGATTCCTACCTAGGGTGGTAGAAGAGTGGATGTACCCAAGTTTAGGGGAACCACTATAGCTCCTTATGTCTTCTGGCTTGCTTGTCTTTATTTTTGTTTCTGGCTTTGATTGATCTGTGATTAGTTAGGATCTGTGATTAGTTTCTTTTGTAGATTGTAATAATTGTTTAGATCTTTTATTTGCTTCCCTGTTCACTCAGATTGCAACAATTTTTGTAAAACATTTTAAAGCACCATACTCTATTCACCCCCCCCCCTCTAGAGTATATCAGATCTAGCTGCACTTTCAATTAGTATCAGAGCCAGGTTGGTTAAACATACCACACCTTGCTGGTTGCACAGGCTAACACCTGAACCCAAAGATCCCTAGTTAGATCTGCCTTTTTAGAATTTATTATTAGATTATTTCTTCACAAATCATGGCCCAAAACAAAGATTATGCTAGCACCAGACCTCCAGTGTGCAATCTATCCAAGTTTGCACTTTGGAAAGCAAGGATTAGATTATACATGAATTCTATTGACGAGGATATTTTTAATTCTGTTTTGACAGTTTGTCCAAGACCTCCAGAGAACACAAGCACAAATGCTGTTCCACCTCCATCAGGAACAGATGCTGATATCAAGATGTGGAAGGTAGCAGATGCAAAGGCTATGAACATCTTAGCCCAGACCATGTCTGATGACATCTTCCAAAAGGTGGCTGAATGTAATTCAGCAAAGGAAATCTGGGATAAACTCTCTGAAATAGTCTCAGGCTTAGCTGATGAAAGAAAGGACAGGAGATCCCACCTCATATCCCAATATGAGAATTTCAAGAAAGGAGAAGCTGAGCCAGTAGCTGAAATGTATAACAGGCTTAGTCTGATAGTAAATGAACTCAAGACTTTGGATAAGGAAATCTCACTGACTGAACTTAATGACAAAATCCTAATGTGCTTCCCAAGCACTTGGGACTCAAGAATCTGGTCAATCAAGGATGTCAGAAGTCTGAATGAGATCACCACAGAAGCTCTTTTAGGTAAGCTCAAATCTTATGAGCTGCTCATTAAGAACAGAGAAGAAAAGCAGAAGGCTGCCTCACCAGCCACAAGAAAAGAGAAGACAATAGCCTTCAAAGCAACTGAAGATCAGCCTGAAGACAAAGTCACAGGCAATGATGAACTGCTCAGTCTATTGGCCAAAATATTTTACAAGATGGCCAGAAAGGACTTCAAAAGGAGATCATACAAAGAGCATGATAAGCCAAGGTATGATAAGTTAAATAATAAAGAAATTGTTTGCTTTGGTTGCAGGAAACTAGGGCACATTGTACCTGACTGTCCAGAGAACAAAAACAAGGACAGAAGGGATAAAAAAGAAAGAAGAAAGGACAAAGACTACAAGAAAAATGGCAATGGAAAACCCTCCTCAAGCAAGAACAAACACACTAGGAAGGGATTTGTTGCTGAATCCTGGAGTGAAACTGAAGAGGAATCAGAAGCATCATCCAGCTCAAGTGATGATGAAGATGATGCTGAAGAGAAGGAGTTCTGCATGATGGCAATCAATGCCTCTCAACATAATTCAGATAAAGAAGAGTCAGAGTCAGACTCAGAGACTCAACTTGAAGAAGACCAGGTAATTAGTTCTTTTGATTTCAATTCAGAGGACTTTAAATCTGAGTTTAAAGCATTATGTTTAGACTTGCTAAAATCTGAGGAGGAAATTATTTCTCTCAGAAATCATTTATCTGAACATAATATCTTAAAGTCAGAAAACCTCAAACTCTTTAAGGAGTTGGAGTGCTGTAGGGAGCAGATAGCTTCACTGAAAGGTGAGCTATCAGAAGCCAAGAAGCTTGAAGAATCCCTTAATGGGAGAAGTATCAAGCTGATGGACATCACAAGCATAGTGAACTCCAGATTTAATAGTACACTGGGCTTGGGTGCTTCATCCAGCCAATCTATAGTTCTAACAACCCCAATCAAGTTCATTTCTGATAAAGGGAAGGGAGTTGTAGAGGTAGCTAGGAAAAATTCTGATCTACCTAAGAAAACTAAGTTCCAGCAGACATCGTCGAATAGAGCTCGACGATCGCCGAACGCAGATCGACGATCTCAGGCAAAATCGTCGAACTCAGGTCGACGATCTCTAATTCCTGAACTCTGCCACAGTCGACCGTCGAACGGAGCTCGACGATCTAACCCAAGATCGTCGAACGCAGCTCCACGATCGTCGAACAGAGATCAGAGCTCTGGAAATTCCTTCAAGGGCAAATCAAAATCCAATCCTAGGGGTCCTTCATCCCAAATCTTTAACCCTTATACTGAATGGATAATACCTCCAAGGAGATATCATCTTGAAGGTTATAAGAGTCAACCTGGGATGTCTTTTATTTCTGAGTTTAAAGGTTATCAACCTAGGCACAAGGTAAACTGGGTCAAAAACAAATAAATTATTTTATGTGCAGGTGAAGACCTATCCAACATCTAACCAACAATGGTACTTGGATAGTGGGTGCTCTAAGCACATGACAGGAAACAAGGACAACCTCACATCCTTTAAAGCCAAGCTTGGACCCAAAGTCATATTCGGTGATTCAAACTTTGGACAAACTAAAGGATATGGTGCAGTCCAAATTGGAACAGTAAAATTCAAGAAGGTAGCTTATGTGGAAGGACTGAAGCACAATTTGATAAGCATCAGTCAGCTATGTGATGAAGGCTACCAGGTGACTTTCAACAAAGCATTATGCAAGATCAAGTCAGAGGACAACACAACTGTGTTGACATGTAAAAGGAAAGGTAACATCTATCTAGTAGATTTTCTTTCAACAGATGTAGACATTTGCATATTTAATTCTGTTTGTAGACCTAATATTTTATGGCATAAGAGACTAGGACATTTAAACCTTAGAACTATTGCTAGGCTATCCAAGGACAACCTTGTTAGAGGACTACCTTCTGGCCCCTACAAGAAGTAAGGACTCTGCAGGGCTTGTCAATTAGGCAATCAAACTAAAAATAGTTTCAAGTCACTTAATAAGAGTGATTCACCAAGGATTTTATATCTGTTACACATGGATCTTTTTGGACCCATTACAGTACAAAGCCCGGAGGGAAATCTTACACTTTAGTACTTGTAGATGACTTCTCTAGATTCACATGGGTGTTCTTTATGAGGAAGAAGTCTGATAACTTTAAGTGTTTGACAGAGTTTCTCAAATGTATACAGATTGAGTTCAATACTCACATTGCCCTGATCAGAAGTGATCATGGGACAGAGTTTGATTCTCTTCTTATGCAAGAGTTTTGTCAGAGTGAAGGGATCAGGCACGCTTTCTCAGCTCCTAGAACTCCTCAACAAAATGGGGTAGCTGAAAGGAAAAATAGAACCCTTATTGAATCTGCCACTACATTGTTGTCAGATGCTCACCTTCCTCTATCCGTTTGGGCAGAGGCAGTGAACACCTCCAACTATGTGCTGAACATAAGTTTAATACATAAACTAAAGGGCAAGACTCCCTATGAATTACTCAAAGGGAAGAAACCTAATGTTGATTATTTTATAATTTTTGGCTGCATTTGTTATATTCATAATAATGACAAGAGATATTTAGCAAAATTTCAAGCTAAAGCTGATGAAGGAGTGTTTCTGGGATACTCCATGATCAGTAAGGCTTATATGGTTTATAATAAATCATCTCTTAAAATTGAGGAATCTGTTCACATATCATTTGATGAATCTAACATGCATTCCAAGGAGAAGAACACTTCTACCATAGAACCCTTGCAGGTACATTCTCTTGTTGAAGATTTGAACAAGTTACAGGTTACTTAAAAAGAGGAAAGCAGTGAAGATGAAGAAAGCATTCAACATATTGAAGAGAAATAACTTGAAGATCCAGTTGTTGTACCACAAGAGGAAATAGCAACACAGGTTGGTGAACAATCAACACCCCCTGTTGATTTAGTAACATCACGAGACCATCCAATTTCCCAAGTAATTGGAGACATCTCAGCTGGTGTGCAAACCAGAAATCAGGTCAACCAAAACCTGTTGCACACTTGCTTCCTATCTAAAATTGAACCTCAATCCATTCAAGATGTAGAGCAAGATCCACACTAGATCATTGCAATGCAAGAAGAGTTGCATCAATTTGAAAGGAACAAAGTTTGGGAACTAGTGCCAAAGCCTAAGGATCACTCCATTGTTGGAACAAAGTGGGTGTTCAGAAACAAATTGGATGATCAAGGAGTAATTGTAAGGAACAAGGCAAGGCTAGTTGCTCAAGGATACTCACAAGAAGAAGGCATAGACTATGACCAGACTTTTGCACCAGTTGCAAGATTGGAAGCCATCAGAATCTTCTTAGCTTATGCAACACACAAAGGCTTCAAGGTATATCAGATGGATGTAAAAAGTGCATTTCTAAATGGAGACATCAAAGAAGAAGTCTATGTGAGACAACCTCCAGGTTTTATCTCTCCAACTTATCCTGATTATGTTTTTAAGTTGAACAAAGCATTATATGGTCTCAAAAAAGCTCCTAGAGCATGGTATGAGACCCTAGCATGCTTCCTTCTGGAAAATGGATTTATAAGGGGTAGAGTAGACCAAACTCTTTTCATTAGAACCCATAAGTCCCATACCCTACTAGTACAGATTTATGTAGATGATATTATTTTTGGCTCTACTGATTCAAGTTTGTGCAGAAGGTTCTCCAACCTAATGCATTCTAAATTTGAAATGAGTAGCATGGGTGAGCTATCCTTCTTTCTAGGATTGCAAGTCAAACAACATGCTGAAGGCATCTTTATTTCTCAAACCAAGTATGCAAATGAATTGGTCAAGAAATTTGGTATGTCTTAAGCATCTTGTATGAAAACACTCATGCCTACTAATGCTGTATTGGATGCTAATGAACATGAGAAACCTGTTGATCAGACAACATATAGAGCAATGATTAGCTCTTTACTGTACCTTACAGCTAGTAGACCAGACATAATGTTTGCTACATGCATATGTGCTAGATTCCAAGTAAGCCCTAGAGAGTCACACCTAACATTAGCTAAAAGGATTCTCAGGTATGTTAAAAGTTGTCCAAATCTAGGTCTCTGGTATCCAAAAGATTCAGCATTTGATTTAACTGGATTTTCTGATGCTGATTATGCTGGATGCAGAATTGACAGGAAAATCACCAGTGGAACTTGTCAGTTTCTTGGTGACAGACTTGTCTCTTGGTTTTGCAAGAAACAAACTTTTGTGTCAACTTCAACTGCTGAAGCTGAATATATGGCTGCAGGCAGTTGTTGTTCACAAATATTGTGGATTCAAAACCAACTCTAGACTATAGCTACAACTTAGAGAAGTCTAAAATATTTTGTGATAACACCAGTGCTATTTCTATAGCTCAAAATCCAGTCCTCCATAGTAGGACAAAACACATAGAAATTAGGCATCACTTTTTAAGGGATAATGTTGAGAAGAATAAATTTGAACTTTAATATATCCCAACTGATTTGCAAAGGGGAGATATTTTCACCAAACCCTTGGATGAAAAGAAACACACCTTCTTCCTAAATCAGTTAGGCATGTTAGATGAAGGAAATCTATAATAAATTCCAAGATTTTGAAACTCTAAAAATTGACCAAGACTAGGCAAACATCTTGATTTTTCTAAGTGTATAGAGTGTATTTCTGGTCTCTGAACTGCGCTCGACGATTTTCCCCCAGATCGTCGAACGGAGATCGATGATTTCCGAAATCATCGACCTGAGTTCAGCGCTTCTCAGATAGTGTTCAACTATCTCTTCCGGTCAGCGATCGTCGAACGGCGCTCGACGATTTTGTTCTCTGAACGATCGTCGAACAGAGCTCGACACTCTCCAATATCATCAAACGGAGATCTACGATATTGAAGACTCTTCAGATTCCTTTAGAAGCCCCGATCGTCAAACTGAGTTCAACGATCTTTCCTTTTCTGTGTCGAACCTTAATATAAAATTCATTTTTCGGCCGTCGTTCTCCTTTTACGCTTTCAATTTCTCTGCAAAAATTCTCTTTCCCTCCAAACATCTCTACACTTGGTCGTTTTGTTTGTTGATTTTTGCAGGTAACCATGGTCGTCTCTGTTGCCGTTCTAGCTGCAATGAAATTCGATGCCGGATTTGATATAGACATGGAGTCCTTCAGCACCACTGATCAAGTTTTTCAGGATATTCTGAAACTATTCAAGGAGCAGAAGCTTGTTGCTATCATGTCCACAAGAATCAAGTTGGATGCTGATGAGATTAAGGAGTGGGTCTACACTGCCCACAACCAGGACCAAAACACAGTGGTTGGTTCCATTTCTGGAACCCAGGTACCCTTTACTCCAGCTATTCTGACAGAAGTTTTTGAGTTAAGTTCTGAAAGAGATTCTGTTGATTTGTCTGGAGAGGAATTTTCTGATTTACTGGCAAGAATGGGTCATCCTGATGCTAACCCTAGCAAATTGCTGAAAAAGAACCTAGCTGTTGAATACAGGTTCTTAGCTGATGTAGTGGGAAAGGTTTTGCTGGCCAATCATTCAGCACATGATACCATCTCCAGGTATCAGCTGTGCTTGATGGGAACCATTGTGGATAAAAAACAGTTGAACTGGGGAGAGGTCTTCTTTGACCTGATCAAGAAGAAAATCAATAAGAATTTTATTAATTATGGAAGGATACTAGGGCTCTTTCTTCACAACAGATGCCCTGCCCTGCTAGTCTCTTCTGGGATGCACATCAATGCATCAAAGAGATTGTCCTGTGCCCTCTTTGGCAAATGGGACAGGTAGATAACAAAGCCCAGCAGGCCTTCTGCAAGCTCAACTTCAGGCACCAGGACTGTAACAGTCACTTCCCCTCAAGTCTCTGCCCCTGCAGAAGACTTACCTGCTGCTTCTTCTCCTCCTCCAACTCCAATTTCATCCCCTCCAGTTCCATCCACCATTCAAATTTCATCCACTATCATCATCTCCAGCACATCTCCAACATCAATTCCATCTCCAATCCCCACTCTTCCGAAAACAGAAGAAGTATTCTATCCATTACACCACTACCCTCACCCAGACTTGGACACATCATCCAACATTCCATCATTCAATCTTCTTGATGATTCCTTCATGGATGATTCAACTTCATCTCCTCCTGAGCTACCCTCCTCCTCCACATCTTACCAACAGCTCCTACAAGACATTATTGATCAACCCACCTTCACACCCTCTATCTCCATACCACTGTCTTCAATTTCTACAATACCCTCACCTCAACCTTCACTTCCCCCATACACCAGCTCTCCACCACCATCACCAGTAGCTCCACCTCCAGTCTCTACCTCTGCTCCAGTCCCTGCTGAGCAAGTAGACATTCCTGCCCTAGTTGACAAGTTATATGAACTGCTAGCCCCCAGGCTATCACTTCTATTGGAGACCTCCTTGGCTCCACTTCTTCAGTCAGTGACAGCCCTTTCTGCCAGGCTATCCTCTCTATTTCCTCAGGCAATCCCTTCATCAGTGTGCCTTGATCCAGCATTCTCTGAATCTAGGCAGGGGGAGATGCCTAATGAAGATGTGAGATTGCCTGCTGCCATTTCTTCAGTTCCTGCTGCTGCTGCTGTTTCCCCAACTCAAGCTCCAGTTCAACCTCAAGTTGCTGTCTTTTCAGTAGACCTCAGGTCTCTGCTCTCAGTGTTTGATTCAGTCTACTTCAGTTGTATTCCAGAGAAAGTTGCAGTCCAGCCCTCAGAGGATTTTTCCAAGGCTATTGTGCCCTTCTCAAGTTATGACACCAGGGTTATAACTTCATTCATCAATTCCCTCTCTACTGCTGAGACTTCTGGTTCCAGTGATGCTGCTGCTATTCCTGCTGAAAATATTGTTGTTGTTTCTGTTGCTGCTGCTGATATTGCTGATACTGCTGATGAGTTAATCTCTAAGGATATACATATGACAGAGGCATATGATTTTGAGCCTGCTGCTATTGTTGATGCTGAAAATATTATCTCTGAAAGTAGTGTATCTGAAAAAGTTTTATCTGAATCTGTTGCTGCTCCAGTTACTGCTGATATTACTGCTGCTATATCTTCTGCAAGGATTGCTCCAGAATGTTCTGTGTCTGTTGTTATAACTGCTGCTACAACTTCTGTTGCTACTAGTGTTGTATCTGCTGCTGTCACCACTACTGCTTCATCTGCTCCAACTCAACTTCAAAAAGAATATATGAAAAAGATTGATGCTTTATATTATGAGCAAAGTTCTGAAAGTGATGAATTTAAGACTGATTCTGATGATTCTTCTGCCACCATAGCCAGGAAAAGAAAGGCAAGGAGCAAAGCTATGAAAAGGGTGCCTCCAGCCAAAGTAAAGGACACTAATGATATTCCTTATTACATTCTTCATGACTACCCCATTGAAAGTCCACCTAGTGTCAGCTATGTGCACCTATGGGGGGGGAATAGGTGACGTGTAGCGCTTTTGCGGAATTTACGAATGTACCTGCATAATAAAAATAAAAAGCACAGCACACAGAATACACAGGCAATTTTTAGTGGTTCCCCGACTTGGGTACATCCACTTTCCCCCTTCGACCTATCTCCCAACAAGGGACGACTCGGTCTCTTCTCCAACAGGATTGAAATCCAATCCCTGCACTATCGGAAGGAACCCTTCCACACGTGAGAGTCAACACTCCCACAAAACGGGTTGCACCCAACCCTTACAACACGGAACAATCGTTCCTTTACAACAAAAGTAAATATAGAATGTACACGAGATACAAACTTCGTTTGGAGACTTCGGTGTTCCTCTTCGTTCGACGACGTGTTAGTGAAGTCAACGAAGAGTCTACAACCTTGGTCTCTCTTGGAGAGGATCTCCCCGGAACCGGCGGCGGCAACACGAGCGGCGGCTAGCTTCGGGATCGGCGGCTATGATGATGAGCGGCTGCTGAACTTGGAGATCCAAACTTCGTAGCGAAGCTAGCTTGGTCTTCCAACGGTCACACGAGGATCGGTCGTCTCGATCGATTCAGACGGGGGAGTTTTTCCCGGTCAACAAATCGAGAGACAAGAGATCTCTGGATAGACACGTGAGACTCAAGCTTTGCTAAGCTTCTGTCGCCGGAGATCACGAAGGATTCCCGATTGTTGACGGCGACCAACTTGCCCGAGCGCGACGGCGGCGGCGGAGTGGAATCGCGATTTTAGGGTTACGTCGCGGCTCGGTTTCTGATTCTCTGCCTTTTACTGTTCAAAATACCCATGTATTTATACACCGTAGCTAACTCCAATATGACCGTTTGTGGGACCCACAATAGAAATCCCTAAATCCCGGTCCAGAAAATTGACAGCTGCAGAATCCGGTTCAGGAACATCACGAGAAATCGCTAAGTGAAAATCGGCGAGAATCGCGGGTGATTCTCGACGAATCGGCGAGAATCACCAAGTGATTCTCGACGATTCGTCGAGAATCGCTAGTGATTCTCGCCGAATCACTTATTGATTCTCAGCGATTTTCACTTGGTATTCATGAGCTGCTTAACCACAGGTTTGGCGAGAATCACTAGTGATTCTCGCCGAATCTTACTTGGCACCGTTTTGAGATAGCCAGAAGGGGTCGGCGAGAATCACTAGTGATTCTCGTCGATTCGGCGAGAATCACTAGTGATTCTCGCCGAATCGGCGAGAATCACTTGGTGATTCTCGTCGAATTTGCCTTGGACGAATTTTCGTCTTCCACCCAGGAGCTGCTCCTTGACCCATCCATGCTCCTTGTCTTCTCTTGCATATGAACGGCCCTGTACTTGAAAGTAAGTGCACTCCAATAGAGAGAGTACACGTAGGCCAACACACTGATCTGCTCAACGAGTGATTACGTCTTGCAGACCCGTGTATATTGACCTACTGCACCCTGACATTGGTGTGCACTTAGCATGGAGGAGCTGCAAGTACAACTTAAGATATTTCATCAAATACATTGTGAATTCATCTTAGCTTGACAGGTGGCTTCCTCAAATCCAGGTAATTGTGGATACAATACCCAACAATCTCCCCCTATTTGACGAAGCCAAAACCCTACTAGCTAAGATGAATAACACCTATCAAATAATAAACATAGCATTCAGAAATTAAACATGCAGCACAAGAGAATATATGCAACCAGATCAGGACTTGAGTCATTCACAAATTCAAATATATATGCCAATATATATATATACACATATAATCTCAGAATTGTTCATATGATAACACTAATCATTAAATGTTCTTAAGACAAAGTGACAAGCTATAAGTTATTGACTATTTTTCCTTAGCTAAGTCACCCTTAGGATTTTGAGCCAAGTACTTCTTGCTTTGCCTCTCCATGTATTCTTTGGGCTTCGGGTAATACCTAGGAGGAGGAACTTTATCTGCATCCTTGTTGTTTCTGAAAAAGATGTTGCGTTTCGCTTCAAACGTTTTGTGCGTTTCCCACTCATACTGGCTATATACTTCGTTTCGATTGATCTCTCCTCTTTCTTGCAGCCAGAAGGTGTCTAAGATGATGTTCCTTGAAACTGGACTCCACCTTTCGTTTCGTACATCCTCCTCACTCATTCTGATTCTCTTCTCAGCTAGAGTCTCCTTGGAGGTCCCTTCCTGAACTTTTCTCTTTCCCCTGGCTTTTGCTAAGGCCTCTTGGTCAAACATGCTCCTCAGTTTAGCTTTGGAGAGAGCCCTAGCATCAGCGTCATTTGTGGGAACATCTGCAGCACTTGTACTTAAATCCTCAGCAGCACATACTCCCTCAGCGGCCGTAGATGTCTTAGGAACATGAATACCTGCAGGATTGTCAGGCAGAACGACGCCTAACGTACCTAACGCCTGTTGGAGCATCCACCAGCAGCTCTCATAGACATATTTGCTTGATTGTGCAAAGTTTGTGCTCATGCTTTCTTGAAGCTCGGCCAACTTAGCTATATACTCTTTCTCCCCCTTTTTGGCTTCGACAGCGATGCAGTTTGCATATGAGTGCAGGGAGTCATCAATATGCTTCGTGGTCTTGGAGAATTCAGAGACCAAGGCCTGCTGATTGGCGTTGAGAGTGACCATATTACCGTCAAACTTTTGAATGTTGTTGGCGACAACATGCGCATTCTGATTTACGACAGCAAGAGTATCAGTGTTCTTTTTCAATCCGGCCATAAGGAGTGTGACAGCTTCGCCGGCCGCGGTATACTTTTCTTCAAATTTCTTGTCCATCACGTCAAGTTTATGATTGATCTCCACCATATTCTTGAGCATCAGATTTTCAGAAGTCTTAATCCTTTTCAGCAGTTTATTCTGAGCGTTAGCAAAGGAGTCTTTGAGTTCATTCACAATTCCCTGAATGACATTTACTGTGTGAGCGGCTAGCTCATCTCGTAATGGAAGAGTCGGAGGCACTGCTTGGCCTTGCTCTTTAGCAGACGCATCTGTAGAGCTGGATACAATCACAGTCTCTAATGGAGGAATGCTGGCGGCCTCTTTAGATGTTTCAGTCTCCCCCTCCACTGGTGCAGGCTTGTCAGATGGAGGTTCAACAGGATCCGGAGCCTCAAATACTTCATGTCCCTTGTGCCCTTCATCTTCTTCGTCATCATCCATGAACTCATCTTCATCAGCAGCCTCTTCCAATTCTTTGTCAGCAGTCTCTTCCAATTCTTTGTCAGCGGTCTCTTCCAATTCTTTGTCAGCAGGCTCCATTACAGTGTCACTTTCTTCTTGAATTTCGGCCACAGCATCCCTGGCCACCTGGGCGATTTCAGATACTACATCCGTATGAGGGGGTAGAGGCTCCCCCTCGATTCCTGCAGTCAAGGTATCAGGAATTTCACCGGGGGTGACTGTTGGAGATACTGCCTGTTGCTCTTCCACTGCAGTATGCCCAATACGCCTCTCCCATCGATCAAACACACTTGTGTCCATCTTCTTCAAGTAGTAGAGAGGGACACCTTTGCTCATGTCAAATTTGTCTCCATTTAGCTGGTTTAGATATATACTTATGATGCGTCCAAAACTCGGAGTGCCCAAGGTGTCCTTGATCTTCTCGAACAGCAACTCCCCCCAGTTGAACCTCTTACGGCAGACAACAGCTATCAGGATCTTGAACATATCTCCTGAGATATGGTCATGAGAGCCCGGCTTGCAGATGAGCACCTTTCCAATAATGTCAGACAGGAGCTTCCCTTCTTCATTCATATCCTTTCTCTTTATTGACCGAGTTCCTCATAGGAGACCGCAGAATAAGAGAGTTTTGGTTTTGTCCTCGTCCTCCAGATAGTCCTCATGCTCCGAGCTAGAAAGCTGCAGGTAGCGAGTCAGCTTGCTGGCAGACAGCTTGACCTTTGCCCCAGCCACCTTGCTTTTGATTAGTGAGTCGCCTTTTCGGAGTCTTGCGGTGGCGAAGAACTCCAGTACCTCTTTGTCCAAAACTTTGTAAGGGTGCTCCAAGATGAATGTTAGCCCAGCCTCTTCCAGCATCAGAATGATGTTGCGGAATTCGTCCGAGGCGTGAGAGAACCCAGTCCGAACAAGCTCGCAGCCAGTGATCAACCCAGCAGTTGTCTGTGGAGCCATCGTAGATCTAGAGAGAGAAGCCCTACTCTAAGCGTTAATGAACATTCAAAAAGAAAGCGTCACGAGTGATAGTGTCCAAGTACGGGTGAGGAAGAGGTTACCTAAGGGCGTATTAGTTCGAGTGGAGAAGAATCGAAACTTGAAGAGTTCGTCGGTGAAAGCGTCGGCGGGATTCTTGCTGGAGACCTTTGATGGAGACGGATTCGGCGAGCTTTCCGGCAGGAGTCGGCGAGGTGTCCTTCCGGTAAGTGTCCCTTGCGGCGGTTAGTTGCCCCTCGGCGAGTGTCCAGCGCAGGAGAGTCGGCGGAGAGTTGGCGTGCTTCCGCGAGTCGGTGGGAATGGGAAGAGTCGGCGTGATTCGACGGGATTTGGAGTAGGCGGTGCGACGAGCTTCCTGCGGATCGGCGGAAGAACCCTTGTGACTCGGCGTGATTTCTGCGAAGGTAGGCGGGATTCGTGTGGCTTGCCCCTTCGGCGGGATACTTAAGGAAGTTGAACGGTCGGCGAGCTTCTTCGGCGGGATTCGGCGGGATTCTTCGGTGGGATTCTTAGTATATAAAGACGAAAGTGAAGGGTTTTCTTTACTAGGAATTGAAAGGTTCCAAATTTGAAGAGTTTTCGGCGGTTTTCTTAACCACGTATAAAAATGATACCAAGATTCCGAGTATATAATGGGTCGGCGGGATTTGTCTAATCCAAAATTGAAAGGATTCTCTACTGGGAATTTTCACGTTAGAAGGCATTGCAACATTTTCGAATTCTTCTGATGTCAAGTCAATATAAGAACGATAAATACATATTTATTGTACAGACAATCTATTTGGATTTGAGCGAGGCTTCTCTAGACACTTCTTGATGTCAATTGTGAGTTGTCGAGATTCACAATGACATATCTTCGTTAATTTTTGAAGTATAAAGGTTTGCATGTATCGATTTAACCTATCCTTAGATGTGCATAGATACACTAATATACAGAGATGTATCTGAATATAAGGATATATATATATAGGTAATTGTCAATTGAAAATGACTCAAGTCTTGGAACTGATCATGAGTACCTGGGATTTTGAGAGTCATCGTTTTAGTCCCACAGGTAGAACATATTAAAAGCTCACTGTGAGTATTCTCAAATTGATATCACATATGTTATTGCAGACGATTGTTCCTATTTAGTCTTGAGCCACCTGCTGTCTAGTTCCCATCATATTCACGGGAACCTAGACTACCCTGTAAGAAAGAATTACTTTACCTTAGGAACCCAAATCATATTGGGTCCTAGGTTCCTGTTAGCATAAGCACGCAACTGCCTTCCTTCAGAAAACCTGTCTGGAAGACTACCTCTGTCCCGAGAATGTGAATAAGCCCTTGTCGTGGGCACAGAGGGGTTGTGCCAACAGTCGATGGCAAAGTGCCCCACTTTGCCGCAGCACCAACATGGGTGAATGTTGTATCGCCGTTTCTGACCTGATCTAGTGACTGATGTAGTCACGGTCCTAGGTCTAAACGGGATAGGGCATGATCTTGTCACAAAAATTCCTCTTCCATCGTGACACGTGGAAGGGTGGAAAGAATGCATGTTGTGAGCGTTATGAGGCCGGGAAGGTGATGTCATTCTTTCAGGCATCTCCCTTACAGAGGCCCCATGAAACCTGACATCATGACTTCTATCCTCTCCATCCCGTGTCCTCGAGTGGTGAGAAGTCATCTGTGAGCTGGGACATGCAGATCCACACTGTGTTGAGGCAGTGGCAGTGAATACAAAGGGCTCAGAATGAGCCTTAGGTATTTCCTGATGGGTGGCCATGATGGCCCTTGCACTATGGACGTTTCCACATGGGGACAGATCACCCTTGCAGTGACCACGACTATTCCTGTGGTCATACCTGAAGGCATGATGAGTTGCCTTTCTGCTTGGAGTGGGGGGTCGGAATACCGTTTCCCCATTTCTCCATGCCTGGATAATCCGGGAGATCCACCCGGTTTCTTGCTTTCTCTTTATAGCATCAACTTTGGAAAAGTTTGATACTATACGTTTCTCATTATCTAGACTACTCTCTAGAGCTGAGATCTTAGAGTCCTTGACCTTGTTGGACGCCAATTGGAGAACCAACAAGATATTCAGTCGAGCAATCTCTCGAGCTTGCTCCTCAGCAAGTAGGTTGCTTTCCTGAAGGGCTCTCTTCAAGGAATCAGAATTTTCTGGAGGAGAGCAGTTTCTGTCTTCAGAAAGGTCAAAAGATATGGGGAAGGATGAAGATGTTACCTGCTCATCTGTGTTATTGTCATTAGAATCAGTGACCATTGTTTCATCCTCGTCAGAGCTGCTTTCCTCACTGGTCTCGTCAGTCTCTGATACGGACACTGGAGCTCTGATGTTGTCCGAGTGATGCTTGCCTTCATCTTCAGAGGTGAGGACCCCCACATAGGCTTCCTCGTCTGGTTGACAACATATTCCAGCTTTCTCTGACTCCCCCATCAACTCTGATATCATCACCCACAAGGATTTAGCCGTCCTACATTTTTCCAATCTAGAGCGAGAGGATCCAGACCAGATATTCATAATAATTTGACGAATCCTCTTGTCCAAGTGAAATAGTGATAGTTCCGTCTCTGACATCTCAGCAATGCCCATGGGCACTTGGATCCCAGAGTCGGAGGTCTTCATGGGAATAAACGGACCCTCTTCCAGGATGAAGGATGCTCGAGGATCAATAGCATCAAGGTGAAATGACACTCTCATTCTCCAGATGGGATAATAATCCTTTGTGCATGCGGGGAGTTTGAGTGGCGGTATCTCATAATCCAGATCCATGCTTCTGACACTGGTGGCAGGATTCTACTCAAGGTGTTAACCTTTTTGATGAGTAACCTGGCTCTGATACCACTTGAAAGTCCACCTAGTGTCAGCTATGTGCACCTATGGGGGGGAATAGGTGACGTGTAGCGCTTTTGCGGAATTTACGAATGTACCTGCACAATAAAAATAAAAAGCACAGCACACAGAATACACAGGCAATTTATAGTGGTTCCCCGACTTGGGTACATCCACTTTCCCCTTCGACCTACCTCCCAACAAGGGACAACTCGGTCTCTTCTCCAACAGGATTGAAATCCAATCCCTGCACTATCGGAAGGAACCCTTCCACACGTGAGAGTCAACACTCCCACAAAACGGGTTGCACCCAACCCTTACAACACGGAACAATCGTTCCTTTACAACAAAAGTAAATATAGAATGTACACGAGATACAAACTTCGTTTGGAGACTTCGGTGTTCCTCTTCGTTCGACGACGTGTTAGTGAAGTCAACGAAGAGTCTACAACCTTGGTCTCTCTTGGAGAGGATCTCCCCGGAACCGGCGGCGGCAACACGAGCGGCGGCTAGCTTCGGGATCGGCGGCTATGATGATGAGCGGCTGCTGAACTTGGAGATCCAAACTTCGTAGCGAAGCTAGCTTGGTCTTCCAACGGTCACACGAGGATCGGTCGTCTCGATCGATTCAGACGGGGGAGTTTTTCCCGGTCAACAAATTGAGAGACAAGAGATTTCTGGATAGACACGTGAGACTCAAGCTTTGCTAAGCTTCTGTCACCGGAGATCACGAAGGATTCCCGATTGTTGACGGCGACCAACTTGCCCGAGCGCGACAGCGGCGGCGGAGTGGAATCGCGATTTTAGGGTTACGTCGCGGCTCGGTTTCTGATTCTCTGCCTTTTACTGTTCAAAATACCCATGTATTTATACACCGTAGCTAACTCCAATATGACCGTTTGTGGGACCCACAATAGAAATCCCTAAATCCCGGTCCAGAAAATTGACAGCTGCAGAATCCGGTTCAGGAACATCACGAGAAATCGCTAAGTGAAAATCGGCGAGAATCGCTGGTGATTCTCGACGAATCGGCGAGAATCACCAAGTGATTCTCGACGATTCATCGAGAATCGCTAGTGATTCTCGCCGAATCACTTATTGATTCTCAGCGATTTTCACTTGGTATTCATGAGCTGCTTAACCACAGGTTCGGCGAGAATCACTAGTGATTCTCGCCGAATCTTACTTGGCACTGTTTTGAGATAGCCAGAAGCGGTCGGCGAGAATCACTAATGATTCTCGTCGATTCGGCGAGAATCACTAGTGATTCTCGCCGAATCGGCGAGAATCACTTGGTGATTCTCGTCGAATTTGCCTTGGACGAATTTTCGTCTTCCACCCAGGAGCTGCTCCTTGACCCATCCATGCTCCTTGTCTTCTCTTGCATATGAACGGCCCTGTACTTGAAATTAAGTGCACTCCAATAGAGAGAGTACACGTAGGCCAACACACTGATCTGCTCAACGAGGGATTACGTCTTGCAGACCCGTGTATATTGACCTACTGCACCCTGACATTGGTGTGCACTTAGCATGGAGGAGCTGCAAGTACAACTTAAGATGTTTCATCAAATACATTGTGAATTCATCTTAGCTTGACAGGTGGCTTCCTCAAATCCAGGTAATTATGGATACAATACCCAACAACTGAGCATTGGATGCAGTATTCTAAGAACCAACTTAAAGCCATGAAGAAGAAGAGGAAGTATGAGAAAGGATCTTCTCAGTTTCATCATCCTCATCCTCCTCCACCACCTCCTCCTGATGCAGGTATAGGTGGAAGCTCAGCTGCTCAACCTTCTGCTAAAAGCCAAACCCCCTATCAGCCTCATGCAAGATCTTATTATAGGGGAAGCCAGTCCAGAGGTTCTCAATCTAGAAGAGGAAGCTATAGAGGAAGCCAAAGGGAATTCCAAGTCTACTCCAAGGGCTACTCTAGACAACATCCATACTCTAGGGAAGGACAAGCTTCATCAGATACAACATCAGGTCCTTTTCCCTATAAGTTAAAAGAAGTAGTCTCATCCAGAGCTCCTCAAGATAATCCAGCCAACAGATATGAGCCTCCAGTGCCCTTTAAAGATCCAGAAAATAACCCTACTGCATGGACTGTTAGGATGAAAGAGTTAGCCGCCTTAGATCAAATCAAGAAAGCCAAAGAGCAAGGCAGAGATACCTCCAACATTACTACACTGTCTGAACAAAGAAATAAAGAACTGGAAAGATATGGCTCAAGCAAATTCTTTGATTCTGAAAGATATATGGAGCTGCATCCTGAAGCTGTGGTACTAAGGCCCAAACAACAAACTTCTTTAGGTGCAGCAGATGACAGAAGATCCAAAAAGGAAGCTCTCAATACTAATAGAGAAATCAAACTTATAAAGAGCAAGGAGAAAGAATAATTATGTAAGGTGACAATCATTCTAATTTCTGAATTCTGTCTGGGATAATATATATCTGTGATTCTGCTTGTTGTTGTTTATTGTTGCTTTGTATGTTGTTCTTTAATTTTTCCAAATTCTGTAAATAGTAATCCTAACCCAAATAGGGGGAGATTTTTGGAACACCCTATTACTAATTTGGGTCATGATTTCTATGTCTTTAGGAAACCTGCTTTTGACCTCCTGTATAGATCTAAAGGTCAATTAGAATTGAGTCTAAGGGTTAGTAGTTAGGTTTGGAAGCTGCACTCAAGACCAAGGTTTTTTAGTTTGGAGACTAAGTCATATCGTCGAGCTCTATATGACGAATCGTCGAACTCCAATCGACGATCGTCTAGCTCAACTTCGACGGATCGTCGAACTCCATTCGACGATCGCTGAGCTCAACTTCAACAAATCATCGAACTCCATTTGACGATCTTCGAGCTCAGTTCGACGATCTTGGATCCAGAATTGATTCTCTATCTCTGAGCTCAGTTCAACGATAGTTGAGCTCAGATCGACGATCTTTGTTGCTGTCTAAGTCCAAATTGCTGAGCTCAGTTCGACAATAGTACAGCTCAGTTCGACGTTTTTCTGAAGAATTCAATGTTTTTCAAGATTCAAATTCAGAACAGTTAAGGAGTTATTCAGCAACTAATTCAGAAGATTTTCTAGCCGTTTTCATTTACTCTGGATCAAGTTTCAAGGGATTATCAAGGAATGTTTCTTTGGACTTTCCCCCAGAAGACAAAGGGAATTAAGGATGTAATTAATGACAGGCCAACGACTATTCTTGACAGAGGATCTTTCTCTATTCAGAACCCGGGAATAAAACACAAGTTTTTTGAATCTCTCTAACATATAGCACAGATAAGCATAACAAGAAGAACAAGAAAAGAATTTTTTTCTTTGGGACAACATCTTTCTGAACATCAAATGTTCTCATGAGAAAAAGTGAAAGAGTAGTAGACATTCTCTGTCTCTAAAAGAATTCATACAAGAACACACAACCAAGGAGATCAACGATCTGAAATCTTCAGATCTCTTTTGATTCAAGTGTTCAAGGCCAACATCATTAAAGACTCCAGACACCTAACATTTCAGTTGTTGCTGAAATCATCAATTGCTGGAGATCAACTTCTGAAGGCCTATCACCCTACAGCAAAACTTCATTTCCTGAACATCTCAAGAACTCAGGGGGAGCTTTGACAACATCAAAATCCACACAGTCTTCTCAGCTGCTTTGAGAAAGAGAAAACTTCCATCACTCTCTTATCCCCATCTCTGTAAAGGGTTTTTCAAACTCCCTTCAAAAGTTTGTGCTTGGTTTTTGAGCACCTTATCAAAAACTCATTGGTGGCAAGACACCTGATCAAAAAATCTGATTTGGTTTTTGAGCACCTTATCAAAAGCTCATTGGTGTCCAGGACACCTGATCAACTCATCCTGCAGTGGATTCCTACCTAGGGTGGTAGAAGAGTGGATGTACCCATGTTTAGGGGAACCACTATAGCTCCTTGTGTCTTCTGGCTTGCTTGTCTTTATTTTTGTTTCTGGCTGTGATTGATCTGTGATTAGTTAGGATCTGTGATTAGTTTCTTTTGTAGATTGTAATAATTGTTTTGATCTTTTATTTGCTTCCCTGTTCACTCAGATTGCAACAATTGTTGTAAAAAGTTTTTAAGCACCATACTCTATTCACCCCCCCCCCCCCCCCCCCCCCCCGTCTAGAGTATATCAGATCTAGCTGCACTTTCAGACCGAGAGGGTCAATAGAACTATGGAAGACATGCTCCGCATGTGTGTCATGGATTTTGGGAAGCAATGGGAAGACCACCTTTATTTGGTGGAGTTCGCATACAATAACAGCTACCAAGCGAGTATTCAAATGGCGCCCTTCGAGGCCCTATATGGTAGAAAATGTCGCACGCCGTTGTCTTGATTAGAAACGGGTGAGTCAAAGTTGTATAAGCGGTTGGAAGTGGAGGATGCTACTTCTTTGGTGAGAACCATTCGGGAGAGGTTGCTTATCGCTCAGGACCGTCAAGCGAAGTACTATAATGCAAAGCACAGGAACGTGGAGTTCGTTGTGGGCGACTATGTGTACTTAAAGATCAAGCCGTTCAAGGGTGTCTCGCGGGTGCGGCGATTGAAAAAGCTAAGCCCGAGGTACCTTGGGCCGTTTGAGGTTCTGGAGCGAGTTGGTGAAGCGGCCTATCGGTTGAAGCTTTCAGTGGAGCTTGGTGTATTACATGATGTATTCCATATTTCGGTGCTTCGGAAGGCGGTGCAAGAGCCTACGCAAGTGATCGCGGTTGATCAAGTGCCGGTGGATGGTGGGTTGACGACAAAAGTCAAGCCCGTGCGGATTGAGGACTCGGAGGTCAAGCGGCTACGTAATAAAGAGATCAGGATGGTCAAGGTCCGGTGGGACA
The DNA here is from genome assembly GCA_039583875.1 of Platanthera guangdongensis. Taxonomy (NCBI): domain Eukaryota; kingdom Viridiplantae; phylum Streptophyta; class Magnoliopsida; order Asparagales; family Orchidaceae; genus Platanthera; species Platanthera guangdongensis. The sequence goes on along the minus strand of CM077159.1, from coordinate 11,458,280 downwards.
ATTGCAGTCATGAGGAGCTCTCTTGGGAGCGAGAGCAGACTATGCTTGACGAGTATACGGAGTTGTTCCGCTCAGGTACAAATTTTAGTTTTGTACATGTCTTTCCTTTATATAATTTCGTGGACGAAATTCTTTTAAGAGGGGGAGAGTTGTAACGCCCCGAAACTCAAAGGAGCGACGGATGACGTTTTGGGCCAGTTTTGGGTTCTGGTAGGAGGCACACGGCCTGGGACACGGGCGTGTCCTAGGGCGTGTCAGGCTTGTGTCGTTGAGTTGGTCAAGAAGTCGACATTTTGCTGTCGACATTGTGTCGATACTGGGCACACGGCCTGCGACATGCGCGTGTCACAGGGCGTGTCGACCCGTGTCGACACTCAGCCCGCGAAGTCGACACTCTACGCTCGATGAAGTGTCGAGACATGGCACACAGTCTGCAACACGGGCGTGTCGACCCGTGTCGACACTTGTCCCGGGGAGTCGACGAATTTTGGTGGACAATGTGTCGAGACAAGGCACACGGCGTAGGACACGGGCGTGTCCACGGCTGTGTCCACGGCCGTGTCGTGAGTTCGACGAACTTCGCTCGACGAAGTGTCGAGTGTCGAGACCGTGTACACGGCATGGAGCCCAGGCGTGTTGAAGTAGACAGGGCAAGGACACGGGCGTGTCCTAGAACCCGTGTAGTTCTCGGGTTGTTTTCGGGTTAAATCGATGGGGGTACACGGCTGGCCACACGGCCGTGTCAGGTGGAACACGGGCGTGTCAGGTCAAACAAGGGCGTGTTCGATGCCCGTGTGTTGTTCCAGGCGCGTTGATGTTGATGGCGAATGAGGCACACGGCCCTGGACACGGGCGTGTGCCAGGCCGTGTTCGGCCCAGATTGGACATTTCTGTCCCGAATCAAAGCCGTTCGTTTCTTTAATTGGTGATCCAACGGCTGGGGGTTGTTCCTGATGGGATATACCCGGGATTGGGCCTTTGAAACCCTCACTTTTACATGAGTGGTTATCTTTCTAAAGATTAGAGAGAGAGGAGAGCCAAGGAAGGAAGACGAAGTTAGATCCGGCCGTTGGAGGAGCTTCGAAGCTCCAAATTGCGAGCCGACTCTGGATCCACGGAGGCGAAGAGAGTGCGGTACTTTTCATCTGCTTACTTTTCCATGGCGCCAAAGAAGAACGCAAGGGTAACGATTCTCTTCTTGAGCATGTGTAGCTCTCTTTCTTTGCATAGGAAGCCCGCTCTCGCGAGTTTGTGGTGAGTTGGAGGCATTCCTTCGGGTAGATATGTAAAGTCCCCGTTGTGTAGAATCCGTAAGCGAGAACGGACATAGGCATGATGTGTGAAGCCTATCCGGACATGTTGGTCTGGATCGGTGATGTTGCATTGCATAATGCCGGAGAAGACTCCGTGCTATTGGTTGTTTTTCGGGTTTTCTACACGGTAGATTGCAACAGGGAGCCTTGGGGGTTAACCCAAAGGTACACCCGGAAAACTGGGCAGATGCGTGATCTTGCCAACTTGGTGGCCTGAGAGCCAACTTGAACATAACCGGGTTATGTGAAATGTGATGGAAACGGGACTCGGGAGAAGTTTGACCTGCGCATATGGTTTCAATTACCGTTGCGGGTGCATATGGTTTAAATTACCGTTGCGTTGTGAGCACAGGTTAGATGGAACCGTACCCGTTCTACGTCATTCGGATTAGAGCCGTTGGCATAGATGAGGGTCTTCGGCGGTCTATGGTTTCAATTACTGTGACCCATGCCGGGAAGACAAACTGCTCATTGATTGGTCGTCCAAAGGGACGGTGGTGAGTCGGCAGACTTAGACTGTGTTCACTGAGAATGTGCCCTGAGTGCATGGGGTGTGTGGCTGTATGAGCCTACGCCTGTGATGAAATGAATATTGTTATAATGCTCGCTTATGCTAATGAAAATGGAGGGAAGGAGCATCGCTGCCCCGAGTTGGGGGCGGGATCGTTATAATTTGGTCAGCATTGCTGACCATTTCCTTGTTTGCCACCGTGCGGTGGTTTTGTTGTTACTTGCAGGTGCAGCTGGACCAAGCGGTCAATAGCGGGCTAAATCCCAAATTGCAAAGCCGGCCCTCGAAGGCCTAATTAGAGTGTTTACTGCTTTATTCATGTATGACCGGCCTGCGTGTCGTGGTTTGTAAAACATGTAATATCAAGTGAACCATTTTGTAAGGCCTTAAGTCTTGTACTGGTTTATGTATAACATTCCTATTTGCTATTAGTGGACATTCATGCTTATGTGCTGGGTTCTTTATTGTAACTTATTAACTGCTTCCGCTAGAATGCTCTGTGTAGGACGTTATGATTGGTTGGATGGTTTCCATGAGTAACCACCCGGTCTGTCTGTGGTATAAGGCATCGGGCCCCGGCCGGACCTACTGCTATATGCTATGCGACGGATAGGGGTGTTACAACCAGAGAATAGACACACAATGAAGGCTTTCCATTTTACAGAAAAGGAGAAACTCTGCATCAATCTATATTCACAGAGTTCTTCATCTGCTCCAGGCTTCTCAAGAGACACACAATCAATATCAGTCTAAGAAGCTTGCTGGAGACATCATCAATCTAAAGGCCTATCACCCTGAAGCAAAGCTCCATCTTCCTAAACAATTCAACATCTCAGGGGGAGCCTTTTGCTAACATCATATCCACTTAAGTCTTCTCAGTTGTACTTTGAGAAAGAGAAGACAAAATCATCTCTCATCCCCCCACTGTATAAAGGGTTATAACTCCTTTCAAAAGTTAACCCCCATGGTTGCAAGTCTCCTGATCAAAAGACTTGAGGATTAGTTTTTGAGCACTTGATCAAAAGCTCATTGGTGGCAGTCACCTGATCAAAACCTGTAGTGGATTCCTACCAAGGTGGTAGGAGAGTGGATGCACCCAGTTAGGGGGAACCACTATATATAATTGTGTCTTCTGGATTGCTTGCTTTCTTTTTTTTACTTTTGTGCTGTGATTTTGTTCTCTTAGAATATAGATATAACTCTAACTAGTGCAAGTTAAGATCTATCCCTATCTTTTAGAAATGACGCCATCTGGGTGGTCGTGGATAGATTGACAAATGTGTCACATTTCATCCCAAACAAGAAGGAAGATCCGGTGGAAAAGTTAGCCAAATTCTATGTGGATAATATTGTACGATTGCATGGTGTGCCCCGCAGTATTGTTAGTGACCGAGATGGATGCTTCACGTCGAACGACTGGAGGCTGGTGCATAGTCTGTTGGGAACTAAGTTGAGTTTCAACACAGCCTTTCATCCGCAGACGGATGGTCAGACCGAGAGGGTCAACCGGACGATGGAGGAGATGCTTCGCATGTGCGTCTTGGATTTCGGAAAGCAGTGGGAAGATCACCTGTACATGGTGGAGTTTGCATATAACAACAGTTATCAGGCGAGTATTGGAATGGCGCCATTCGAGGCCTTGTATGGTATAAGGTGTCGCACGCCGTTGTCTTGGTTGGAGACAGGCGAGACGAAGTTATACAAACGTCAAGCGGTGGAAGACGCCACTTCAATGATACGTACAGTTTAGGAAAGGTTGAGGATCGCTCAAGACAGGCAGCCAAAATACTATAATGCCAAGCATAGGAATGTGGAGTTTGTTGTTGGTGACTGGGTGTATTTGAAAATCAAGCCATTCAAGGGTGTCTCGTGGGTTCGACGCTTGAAGAAGCTGATTCCGAGATACCTTGGACCGTTTGAAATCCTGGAGCGTGTTGGCGAAGCAGCCTATCGATTGAAGCTGTCAGTGGAGTTGAGTGGGCTGCATGATGTGTTCCACGTATTGGTGTTATGGAAGGCAATGCAAGAGCCTTCGCAGGTCGTTGCGGTCGATCAAGTGCCGGTTAAATACGGGTTGACGACAAAGGTCAAGCCAGTGCGCATTGAAAACTTTGAGGTTAAACGACTCCACAACAAGGAAATCCGAATGGTTAATGTTCGTTGGGATAACTGCGGACGTGAGGAGCTTTCTTGGGAGCGAGAGCAGACTATGATGGAAGAATACCCTGAGTTATTCCACTTAGGTAACATTTAAATTTTTGTGTAACTTTACATAATTTCAGGACAAAATTCTATAAGTGGGGGAGATTTGTAACGCCCCAAAAATCATGATTGAGCTGGTCGTGTCCAAGAGAATTTTTGGTGTCTGTATAGGGGCACACGGCCTGGGACACGGTCGTGTCCAAGGCCGTGTTGTTCTCTGTGTTGGCCGGCTGTATCCAGAGAAGGACACGTCAGGAAACACGGCAGCGTGAAACGGGCGTGTGCATACCCGTGTCACCACCCGTGTTTCCATGAGTCGTGTTGGTTGGCGTGGCAATTACTGGTAATACGCCCTAGGGACACGTGCATGTCGGAAACAGACACGGGCATGTCAGGTTGAGACATGGGCGTGTCTTGACCCATGTCCTCTTCTGTGCTCAACGATCGTGTCTGGATCGAGGCACACGGCCTGGGACACGGCCGTGTGCAAGGCCGTGTTCGGCCCAGGTTTGAGGATTTTTGGGCGGTTCTGAGTCGTTCATTTTCTTTAATTAAAATCTGATGGACCAGATCTATTCCTGCTCTGTTAAGATTGGGAATGGAGGTTGTAATCCTCATTTGCTCTTTAACATTCTCTTTCTAAGAAGTTTGAGAGAGGAGACAGCAAGGAGGAAGAAAGGGGAGGTTTCCGGCCGCCGGCGGAGCATCGGAGCACCGAATCGAGAACCGAGAGCGGATCCGCGGAGGAAATTCCATTGTAAAGTCTTCTATCCATATAGTTTTTCCATGGCATAAAAGCATAGTATAAGGGTAACGATTCTCTACTTGAGCATATGAAGCTCTTCTTCTTTTGCATAAGGAAACGCTCTCCTACGAGTGTGCGGTGAGTGTGCGGTGTTCCTTGGGGTTGACGGGAATAGTCCCCCTTGTGTTGCATAGAGACTCCGCAATCGAAGGACGGACATAGGCATTGTATGTGAAGCATACCCAGACGTGTTGGTCTGGATCGGTGATGTTGCATTTTGTATGGTTTGCTGGAGAAGACTACATGCTTTGTGTTTTTCGGGTTTCTACGTGCTAGATTGCAACAGGGATCCTTCGGGATTAACTCCAAGGCGCACCCGGAAAACTGAGCGGAAATGTAGTTCTGCTAACTTGTCGGCCTGGGAGCCGGCCTTGTACATAACTTGGTTATATGATGTTTGGTATTGATGCGGGATCCGAGAGAAGTTTGGCTCGTGCGTACGTCTTAAGGTGACTACGTGGTGTGAGCAACGGGTAAGTGGAATCAGACCTGGGCTATATGGTTTGGTGCGAGAGACCCAAAGAGGGACTGGACATTGGCATAGTTGGGAGCCTTAGACGTTGGTCATAAATGCAAAAATGCTCACGATGTTGCCATCCCGGGGATGGTGGTAAAGCCACGGAATTGACCGGATTCACCGATAATGTGCCCTGAGTGCACGAGGTGTTTGGCCGTGCGAGCCTACACCTGTGGTGAAGTATGTTTGTACTTTATTGTTTAGCTGGGCTAATGAAATGCAGGGAAGGAGCACCGTCGTCCCGAGTAAGGGGCAGGGTCATTATAATTTGGTCGGCTTTGGCTGACTGTTACTTTGTTTGCCACTGTGTGGTGGAATGTTGCTTGCAGGTGTTGCGGAGCCAAGTACCAAATAGCGGGAAAAAGCCCATATTGTTAAGCTGGCCCTTGAAGGCCAAAGTGAATAGTTGTTTTACTTTTGTCATGTGTGGTCGGTCTGTGAGCCGATGTATGTAAAGCATTACTTTGTTAAGTGAAACTCTTGTAAGATCATAAGGCCAAGTACTTTCAGTGTATTTGTTTTTTCATTCCTATAGTAATTTGTGGACATTCATGATAGTTGGTATTCAATTTTGGGTTCTTGACAACTGTTTAAAAGCTTCCGCTAGAATTCTCTGTGTTAGGGCGAGTAGTCGTAGTTGGAATGTTTTGATATTCTTAAGTATGCCTTCCGACTCTCCGTGGTATATGACGTCGGGTTCCAGCTGGACCTTCTGTTATATTCCATACGATGGATGGGGGTGGTACATTAGATCAAGGGTATATGTGTCCAAGTTCGTCGCCTTGGAGCACGCAGTCCTTTTTTGTTAAAAAGAAGGACAAAAGCTTACGACTGTGTATTGATTACCGAGAGTTGAAAAAGCTGACAGCGAAGAATAGATATCTGATTCCGAGGATTGATCTGTTTGATCAGCTGGTCTGGTCGACGGTGTACTCGAAGCTAGATTTGAAATCCGGGTACTATCGGGTGAGAATAAGGGAAAGTGACATTCCCAAAACGCCTTTCAACACACATTACGGGCATGATAAGTTGTAAATATTCATATTTTTATGTAGTTTATTTATGTAGTTTTAGTTTATTTTCGTTATTTTTAGTTATTTTTCTTTGATAAAATGCTCCTTTTTGTATATATCTTTTAACTAAGTTTAATTTGGTTTTCTAAAAATTTTCAGGAAAAAGTCAAAAAATCAAAGTACACGCCCGTGTACATTTGGTCACGCACGTGACCTGGGCATGTCACTTTGATTATAGTAGAAAGTTGTCGTATGCAAACAAAAAGTCAAGTCACGCCTGTGTCCCGTCTGACACGCCCGTGTTCAGTCCGACACACCCATATCACGCCAGCTGACTCGACGTTCGTCAAACTTGACTCAACATTCGATGCTCAACGTTCGTCGAACTCGCCTCAACGCTTTACTGAACACGCCCTTGTCCCGATTGGACACACCTGTGTCAATCCCGTCTCGACACTCAACGCCTCCAGCTCGACGTTCGACATTTGACATTCGTCGAACTGCCGGTCACGCCCGTGTCAATATGCTACATGCCGGTGACCACTTCACCTGTCCCATATAAGACGTCGCCAGCGTGGCAACAACTCGACGCCTTCACTAGTTAAACCTTCCGGACACGCCCGTGTTGATTCAGGAACACGCCTGTGACTGCCTTAAATTTCGTGACACGCCCTTGACCGCAGAGTCACGCCCTTTACTTCCACGTGGAATGCCCCAAAGTCAACCCACAATAAAATTTTCTGCTTCAACTCAGCACTAGTAGCTACACGCCCCCATTATACGCCCGTGACCTGGGCATGTAATCCGAAAAATTTTGTCTATAAATAGATCTCAGCTGTATGATCCAATATTCCCTTTTTTGAAGCATTTTGTTGTTAGGAGGACTGTTTAGGAGTTTTCAAGCTATGTAAGGAGAATTTTTTCCCCTCTCTTTAGTTTTTTTTCTTTTAGCTTTCCTTGTAACTATTTTTTAACTTAGGCTCTATTTGGTTCGGTGTTTTGCTGCTCCGCTTGGGGCAAACGCCGCCGGAAGGTGGATAAACAAATGAACCTCCGGTGGTGTATACTCCGTTTCCACCCACCCGCCTTGAGAAATGCCCCAAAAAAGCTCCGTTTGGAGCAGCCACCTCCCCCCTCCATTTCGAACACTCCGTTTCCACCCGCCGGATCGACCCGCCACTGCCGAACCAAATGAAGCCTTAATAAAATTTGCAGATTTTCTCTCCTTATATCGTGTTGGAATGCATCTGAGTGCCCCTCCTTAAGCAATCTTATGTCTTATCTTTGTTTTCTTTCTTTAAAATGGGTGTGTGTGTATGTGTGTGTATGAGAATAACTTGTCCCTTTTTATGTTTTCAATCTTATTTTTGCATAGTTTTCGCTCTAAGTTTTCTCTTATAAAACTTTTAGCTTTTATGTTTTTTTAGAACAATATATTCATCCTTATAGATTTGTAAAAGTGTATTCAAAGTGGTTTTTATTTCTTTAACTTAGATTTTCTATTTTAGGTTGTAAAACTTTTTATTCCTTTTTAACTTTATTTCCACTTTTTACACACTTTTATCAAGTTATAAGAATGGATTTATAATCATTTTTATTTTTTGAACACTTTGATTTTGCTTTTATTTCCAAAAACTTTTGCTCCTTTAATTTTTATTTCTTCTTTTTATGCACTTCTAACAAATTCTAACGGTAGAAATATAGTTGTTTGAATTTTTCGATCACTTCATTTTTTGTTTATTTACTTTTGTGTGTGTGTGTATGAGTTAGATTTTATTACTTTCAATCTTTCCTGTAAAGTGTATGCGTATATGAGATAGCTTTTACAGTTTTAATTTCCCGCCTACTCGTTTGAGTAGGACTTGTCATTTCCGGCCTACTCGTTTGAGTAGGACTCGCAATTTCCCGCCTAATCGTTTGAGTAGGGCTCGTCATTTTCCACTTTAATTTCCCGCCTACTCGTTTGAGTAGGACTCGCAATTTCCCACCTACTCGTTTGATTAGGACTCGCATTTTTAGCTTTAATTTCCTGCCTACTCGTTTGAGTAGGACTTGCACTTTACCGCTTTCTTTACAGCTTTCATTTCACGCCTACTCATTTGAGTAGAACTCGCAATTTACTGCTTTCATTTTTTGCTTTCTTTTTCTGTCTACTCATTTGAGTAGGACTCACACTTTCAATTATGCATTTTCTTTTTGTAAGCCGTCCCAATTCCGATGAGTGGAAAATCGCCCTTATCCCTCAGTATCGAAGAGCATTGGGACAGATAAAATCGCTTTAAATAATTAAAGATCCTCTTTTTCTCTTTAATTAAAATTACTTAAGCTTTACCCCGGGTTTACGATGCGTAGAACCACATATCGATGTGTTGGTTGTATTTCCTTTATCCATACGATAGCTAGCCTAGAGGTCGTGCGTGTGGACAGATTAGCATTGGGTAAAGGGAGTTCCGCACTAACCCTCGAGAGAGGAGGCGTGGAATTCTACCGGATTGGGTTCCCTACCCAATAGCGGGGTTCTTAGCGTATTGCGGGCAATAAGAGAAATCCTCCGTCGGACGAGAGCCCAGTCGAATAGTCTTAATGTTCAGGTGAGCGATATTCTTAGAGATAGGTGAGCTCATTTTTATGAAACCTCCACGGCCAAGTCGCCACCTTAATAAATTTGAAATTTAGGATCTCTATTTATTAAAAGTTATTTTTGTTCAAATACGATTTGATACCGATGCGTTATTTCTTCATCGACTTTTTTATGTTTATTTTCTGTTTATATATATAACTATAATAATAACCCGGCAAGTTATCTTCGGTAAAATAATAGTCCCTCCAGGGAAGATTAGAAATAATCAACCTGTCTCTGAGAATAATACGACCCCGATATTCACCATCAAAATATCTTGTACTACACGCGATAGGTACATTTGCCTCCTTTCATTAAAACTCATTTTAAACTTTTTATATTTAATAAATCTGCGTGCCTCGTCCTTCCAAAATAAATAAACCACCGACCAAAATAAACCACTCGGGGCGCCGCGAGTTTTAACCATCAAGTTTTTGGCCCCGTTGCTGGGGAATTTCTGTGTTATTATTTTGAACTCTAGAAAACTATTAATTTTTACCTATTTAATTTATATATATAACAAACAAAAAGGGCCAACCAAAAACTACAAATTATAGTAGTAATAATAATAATAATAATAACTACTTAAAAAAACTAACTCAAAAAATTCTGTAAAATTAAATTTACCTTTATTATTATTATTAATACCATATATATATTTATCTATAAATAAAATGAAATGGCGTCGTTTCTTAAATAATTTTAAAAATAAAAAAACTAAAAAAATTTTAAAACAAAAAAACAAAAAATTTTAAAAGCTAAAAAATAAAGAAATTTTAAAAACTAAAAAAAAAATCTAAAAAACTAAAAAATCTAAAAACAAAAAAACTAAAAGAATCTAAAAAACCAAAAAACTAAAAAATAAAAAAAACTAAAAAAACTTAAAAAAAACTAAAAGACTAAGAAATTCTAAAAAACTAAAAAAACCTATAAACTAAAAAAACCAAAAAAACAAAAAACAAAAACACTAAAAAAACAACCAAAACCCACAAATAAATTTTCCCGTCTATATATTTTATTTTAACTTTTTCAAAAAACCCATAATTTTTTTATTAAGAGTTATATATTTATTTTCTCGGTTTGGCACACCTCACGTTATTTTAGGCGATATGAGAACACATTTCTATTGCGCTCATATAACTAATGTGTTAGCTACTTGAGAGTCACCCACACTTGCCACCCCTACCACCTAGAACCATATGACCAAGTCGAGTTAGTAAATCTATAAATAAGACACATATTAGAAATAAAAACCTCGAGCCACCAAATAAATTTCATATAACAGAATTGTTTTTTTTCTAAAAAATGCAGGGTTTCAAACCGAGCCTCCCCGACCTCGTCTCCGGGAAGCTTCTACCCTCCCTCTTTATTTCGTTTGTAAATCTTGTATTTTATTTCCTTTTTATTCCGCATACTTATATTGCAACAATGGGGACAATTTTGGAATTATGTATGGGAGTGTTTTCTTATTTTCCTATAATGCACTTTTATATTTTGTAAAAATTTAATAAAAAAACTTCCAAATTTTTTTATCATCAAAAAGTAAAATAAAAAATTTCATAAAACAAAAAATTTTTTTCAAAAAATTTTATAAAACAAAAATTCCAAAAAAAAAATTTCTTTTCACTTTGTAAATCTTTTTTGTAAATAATCTTTCTCTTTCCCCCTCTCTTCTTTGTATATAACATCTCTTTCTCTCCACTTTCTTGTAAATAAATTGATAAAAATGTTAAAACATCAAAAAAAATTTAGAAAATCCAAAATCTAAAAAAACAATAACTCTAAAAATCCAAAAAAGATAATAACTTTTTAAAAGAAGATAATAACCCTAAAATCCCCAAAAAAAGTTATTATAAAACAAATAAATCGAATATACCATTCTTAACCTTTTTGGCTTTCCAAAAATCTAGTTGCAAGTTTATTTATAAGCGAATTTTATTAACTCTTTGTTTACTATTCATTTAATAATTAGAGATTGATAGATTTACATATTTGGGGTTAAATTTTAAAGAATTTATTATGCTTTTAGTTTTTTTAGATAAGAGACTTGTTTTCAGCCTTACTTCTAATTTATCTAAATAGTTGCACATTTATTTTGTTACAAAATAATAACCTTAGATTTCAATTATGTTTACTCCATGTTTTTTTTTTGAAATAAAGGAACGTTCAATTTATAAACGTTCCTCTAAAATTTTTTTTATTGCATCTAGTTTTCTTTTTGAAAAAAAAACCTATCTCCCCAGTTTTTTCATGTCTTACTTGTCATGATTTTGATCCTTAAAAGAACCCATGTCAATGTGAATAAGATTTCGTTCCGTAAACATAGGCATCCAATATTTTTAAAAAATCATATGTTACGGAGTAAGAGGATAAAATTCATTACTCTTATACTTATACATTGTGTTATATGAAATAGTTCAAAAAATTTATATGTTATGGAAAATAAGATTTCGTTTTCCTAAACATCCACATTCAACCAAAAAATTTCATTTGAGATTTGAGCGAAAAAAATATACCTCACCGCTAAAACCAAAACCCTCTTCATAAACCACAACATCCCCCTTAGACATTTTCAATGATTCTAGAATTAATTTAAAATCTCTTTGGGAGCATAATTTTAAATTGCATTATTTTCTTGAATTCTTATAAGCTAAAGTTTCTATAATTCCAATCTATTTTTGTTAACCAAACAAATACAATTTTTTCTTTCAATTTGATTATATTGAGACGTTTTTAGCTAAAACTCTTCTTCTATTTAAATTTTTGTCATAATTTAGGACTTAACTCTTATACCCCTGTAATTATTTTGATTTTTATTTCAATTAATTCAAGCGGTAGCTAAACTTAGGATTTATTTAATTTCTTATAAGTATATCTCCAACTTTTGCTCTAAAATAGCAAATGCTTAAGTATGGGGGTATTTGATAAGTTGTAAAGATTCATATTTTTATGTATTTTATTAATGTAGTTTTAGTTTATTTTCGTTATTTTTAGTTATTTTTTTTAATAAAATTCTCCTTTTTTGTATATATCTTCTTGTTGAAACCAAAAGCTCGGTCTCTTATGGAGTTCACCCTCGGGGAAGGGGTGATCGCGCACCTACTTCTTTCCTGCAAGCTAAATAATAAGTGAGATGGGGATTGACCTAAGGGCTCGGCATGGAGGTCCCACCACACACCTGGAAGATCTTAGAGCGCTTCCCCTCCTTAGCCAAAGGCTGTACTAAGGCTACCTCAGAAATCACAAGAAGATTTGAACACCAGTAAGCATGCATTCTGAGAAGCCCATTGAGTCCTATTTATAGTTTTCTGAAGACGGCCTATAAATAGCAAACCTCCGTTGTTCTGAACAGATATGTGCAGCCCAGATGGGTATGCTAACAACGTAACTCCACTGTTCTATCAATCTATTTACACCGCTGGCAAGGGAACCCAGGTAATTTTGCCTCTGGGCCCCACGGGGCAGATCCCAAGGATCTAGAGGTTAGATCGCCACGACTCTCCACCCCGCTGGGGCAGACGCATCCTGGCTCCCGCAGCTCGCCTTCCCTCATTGGGCGAGCACGAGCCAGGCTGCTGCAGCCCGCCTCTCCTTACTTTGAGGCGGGCTGGCAGCTAGGTTGCATTTGGGAGAGTGGGCTGGCCGGTCTGAGATTATCACTACAGAAGTTCCAGAGGAGCTCACTGATCTTGGTTCGACGAATTCATATTCTCAACTCCTGAGGTTAGCTCGAAGAATGTCGAGCTTCGTTCGACGAATGCCGAGCGCGACCAAAGCTCAGTTCAATGAAAGCTAGGCCTAGTTCGATGAACTCAAGGCGGCTGCGAGATGGGTGGGCTAGCTCGCGCAGCTCTCCAGCTTAGCTTAGGCGAGAGCGAGCTGGCCACTTTGAGTTTGCCCGCATGCTGCCCTGGCGTAGTCAGGTCACCTTGGCCCACTCTCCTCTCCTGGTGGACCCACTCGGCGAACACAGTTGTACACAATCCCTGCTCTTTTTGAGCTGACCAAGTTTTAAAAGAATCATCCAACCCATGTGTTCGGTGAGTGTTTTGTTGAGCTGTCAAGGATTCTTTTGGTGGGACCCACCCTCACGCCATAAATATGCCATCAGACCCTCTGAAAAAATCCTGCCTTCTTTTAGCCTTCTCAGTGAGTTGCAGCTGCACGATGCCTGCGACTAAGGAGATGCGAGCTCGGCTAGCGACCGCAAGGGAAAAGGCTAGGGAGGAGGCTCTCGAGGCCACCCTGTAGTTGGCGCGCGGATCACCCGGCCCCCTCTTCAGGCCGGTAAAAGGGAAAATCGTCACGCGGTCTCCGTCAAACGAACTCCCGAGCTCGAGCTCGGCAGCTGACATCGAGGTTCTTCATGAGATATGTGCACCTCCCGCCTGATTCATTACTTTGCTTCTGACTTCTCTTTCCGTAGGTGCCGCCTCATGAGGATGGAGGAGGCGGAGGGGAAGGGGGTCATTCCCTCCCGCTATCAACTGAGCGGGTCGCTCGGGCCTGGGGCACCCCCCTCTGGAGAATTCCCGGTTGCCAAATCCCCCTGGGTTTGGAAAATACTTCGAGGTTCTTGAGGGAGGACTCTTCCAGGGCCAACCGGGCTCTACTCGGCCACCAGCTAGTGTGGGCGACGTGTCGACTCCCTGTGAGTTCATACTCGAGCCTGTTTGTTACCGCTCGCTCTTTCTAACCTACCCATTCACAGGTTAAATGCAATTTCCTCCTCTGATGCTGAGATGAGTGAGGGATATTCACCTCCCCCTTATACAGATCATATTTCTGAGTATCTGTGCATCCGGCTGATGCGACGAGGATGAAGAAACAGGTGACATGGCTATTCTAGAAGCATACACTACTACTAGAGGAGGTCTTCAACAGGGTTGGCAAGGACAAGGTCGAAATGGAGATGCGGCTTGCAGTTCTAAAGGGAGCGAGGTGCCCTGCTAATGGGGACGGGGTTACTTCTCCCAGGGTGCACATAACATGGGCAGAGGAGCGGCTCAGGCATGCCACGGAGCAAGTCGGCCTAGCCCAGCAGGAGCTGGTGGTGGTTCGCGAGTACCATTATTCTCGTGTGCCGCCCCGATCCGGGACACGGAGGTGTGGCAGGTGGAAGTGGATCCAGTACTGATCCGCCTGCCCCCTCCCCGTGGTCGGTCGTCGGGCCAGGACGCATCCGCATCTCAGAACAAATCGTTTAGGAGGATCTTCCATGCTCGAACTTTTTTAATATATATAATAATTTGAGACTTCTCTCGCACGCCGCCAGGCTTAATGTTTGCCGCATTTTACTCTTATTGTGTTGCTACCTAGTTTTCTTTGGGTGAAAGCAGATGAAGCCCTCTTGCTCGCCCACCGCTTCTTTAAGTGGGCACAAGATCGTGGAATCGACTCGCCCTGACCGCCTATCAAACTTTGGCGGGAGTGAGCCGGGATCTCGCAGGTTGCGAACCTGCGCGACTTGCCTACTGTTTCAGGCAGGTGCGAGTCGTATCCCGCCTGCCTCTCATGCGAGCGAGGTTGGGTGCAACCTGCTATCAAACGGACTTCGTGGAGCGGCTGCAAGCCGGGAAGTTGAACCGTCAGGGCTCTTTTTGCTATCCACACTTTCCCGCCAGTGGAATGTTTTGCCGTCATTTTTCTTTCTATAAATAGGCCTTGTCGGACCTTGCTCACCCACCGCATTTAAGATTTCCCTTTCTCTCTTGCTTCCTGCGACCCTCGACTCGCCCGCTTCCTGCGAGAACTTCCTCACCCTGCTTAGAAAGCTCTCTACGAGATGGGAGGTGGCAGTGGCGATGTGGACGGGTGGGGCTAGTGCGCTTGGACCTTTTCCGAGCACGACTTTCCCCCTGCCGCCATTTCTGAAGGCGAATTCTTGGACGCCATAGGCGACCACGTTCCACGCGATTTCGTGCCGAGGCTACCTGGGGAGGGGGAAAAGATAAACGGACTCTCTTGAGAGGAGCTCGTCATCCCCTTGGCGCACTTCGAGGCGGCCCTTCGGCTTCCACTATGGCTGGAGGTTTGCCAGATATTGAAATATTTTGGGGTCGTCCCAGGCTAGATGACCCCCAATTCCATAGTTGTTATGGTCAGATTTGACTGCTTCCTGCAGGAAGAGTAGGTTGAGTTCATCCTCGTGGTCTTTCGCAAGCTATTCTCTTTCCGTGCAAACGAGGACGTGATCTCCTAATTCTCCAGCGGCCATGTCAAGGTGTGGTAGATCGTCAATAAGAGACATAATTTGGCTTAAGAAATTCGTGTTCATCAAGGGGGACTTCAGAAACGTCCCCTTCTCACCGGTACATCTCAGCGAGGCGAGCTACCTCCCCCAAGCCTGGGGTGCCATGAAGTGGAGATGTGCGGTTTCTTCGTCGGGAAGAACTTTGAGGTCACCTTCTTACGCCGGAATCTGGACAACCTCGCCCCCGTTCCGCTCAGGGGAGGTAAGATACTCACGCTTCTCCTTTCCACTTTGATAATTTTTTCTGCTTTAACTGTCCTCTTGCAGGCGAGCGAGACATCCCCCTGCACCCTACATATGAGAGCGCGTGGCTAGCTTCCAACAAGATCGCCCGCGCCGAAGCCGTAGCCGCTGCACAACGTGAGACCCCGGTATCTGCCGCCCATAAGTGGCCCAGTCGCAAACAACCTCCACCACCGCCCAAGAAGTTGAAGGCCACGGGTGATGTGCCTACCGCTGTAACATCTCATTTCCAACTATACCCCTAAGAGTGGTTTTGGCCATGACTAGGTCATGACAAAACCCTAGGAAGCCAGAAATGGGCCAAGAGATAGAAGGCCAAGGTGAGGATCACCATGGTCTGCCTATGGCACAACCTCATCACCAAACCTAGGGTTTGACCTTACGGCCTCACCATGACTCCATGACCCCACCACAACATCACTAACCTATCAGAGGGTCCACTAGAGCCTTAAGGGTCCATTGAAGTCAACCCAAAGTGGCCAATTTGACCTAGGACCACCATAGGCCTAAATTGGGCAAGGTGCCCTAACAAAGGGCAGTTGGCCTCTAATGTGCCCAACCAACCATGCCCAGGTCTTCCTAGATCTAAAGTGAGGTCAATGGGTCACAAAGGACACATTGGGGTCAGCACTAGAGGCCAAGTTGACCCAAGTCAACTCAAGCCCCTAATCTGGTCAAAGTGCCCTTACTAAGGGTAGGTGACCTCCAAAGTGTAAGGTAACCCTACATAACCCTTCCTAGACCTTAGGGGAGACTAATGGGTCACCAAGGATGTAACACCCCAGTTTTAAAAGAGGGTCGTTTTGCGTTTCTGGAAATTTTTTTGGTTTCTGGCAGGGGGCACACGGCCTGCGACACGGGCGTGTCGCAGGGCGTGTCGAGCCGTGTCGACACTCGGCCCGGTGTGTCGACACTTTCGCTCGACATGGTGTCGAGACTAGGGCACACGGCCTGCGACACGGGCGTGTCGCAGGGCGTGTCGAGCCGTGTCGACACTCAGCCCGGGGTGTCGACACTTTCGCTCGACAGTGTGTCGAGACAAGGCACACAGCCTAGGACACGGGCGTGTCCAAGGCCGTGTGGGTCTGTCGACGAGCTTCAGTCGACGATGTTCACTCGACGAGTGTCGAGTGTCGAGTGTCGAGTGTCGAGTGTCGAGACTGGGGCATACGGCCTGTGACACGGGCGTGTCATAGGGCGTGTCCCGCTTGGTCGACGATCTTCGCTCGACGTTTTTCCGCAGTGTCGACACAAAGGCTGTCGACGAGTGTCGAGACTTGGCACACGGCTTGGGACACGGGCGTGTCCCAGGCCGTGTCACTTCTCGGGTTGGTTTCGGGGCCGTGTTGTTGGAGTCACACGGCCGGCCACACGGCCGTGTCATTGGGGACACGGGCGTGTCGGATCGAACACATGCATGTCAGATGCCCGTGTGCAGTTCCAGGCGCGTCGATTTGAGACGGCGAATGAGGCACACGGCCCTGGACATGGGCGTGTGCCAGGACGTGTTCGTCCCATGTCTTTTTTTTTCTGTCGGATCGTGGCCGTTTCTTTCCCTAGTTTTAGGATCTGATGGTTCAGATCTTTTCTTTACGAGTTAAGTCCGAGAATAGGGTTGAAAACCCTCATTCTTCTCCAAGCATTCTCTCACTAAAGATCTAGAGAGACGTGAGATCAAGGAAGAAGGAGAAGGAGAGTTTGGGATGTAGGAGAGGTTTTGGTGCTCCAAATCGCGAGCCGAGTCCGGATCCGTGGAGGTTAGATCGTTGCGAAGATTTTCATCCGGCTATTTCGCCATGGCAAGGAAGAGGAGTCGGAAGGTAACGACACTTTTCCTCTCGGTCTTAGGATGCATGTCTTTAGCATCATTTATTTTTTTTTCTTTCTAGTTTTTGGGCACCAAACTCTCAAATGAGAGGGGTTTTGGTTTGCCAAGGTTCAAGAGGAACCTCCGGGTGGATTGAGTCCATCCCCGGCATATTTTTCATTAGAGATCTGCTCCGTTAGTGGATTAGGCATGGTGGGTGAAGCCGTTGTCGCGACCGTTAGTCCGACTCAGTGATGTTGCATGCGAACGTTAAGGATTCATAAGGATTTCATTGCGGCAAGACGTTGTTTGTGATGTGGTGATGTTTTCCCCCTTCTCCTCGAGTGAGTACGTGTAGTCGGAACCAGAGAAGATTAGCTCCTCGTGGCGGTAGATGTTTTCCTTGGTGGACAAGGTTAGCTCCGCATGAGTTGGAGATGGTTTCCTTGGTGCGCGGGAACGCTGCAGTACAAATGAGGGACTAGGTTGGATTTGTCTTGGTTTGTGATGTGCCAAGGCGTGGCTATGTCTCCGTGGTCGGCTGGCTATCCCATGACGTTCACGTCATGTGCGGAGAGTGTCCCGGCGAGACTAGCCCCCTTCTGTGAGACTGACGAGAAAGCTAAGCATGGGGGTAAGCTCGGGCAATGAGGCCATGAGCGGGTGGGGTCCGGCAAGGCTTTTTAGAATCGGTCAGTTTTGTGTTTGTTGGAATCCTGACATGAGACGTCAGAGCTTGTAGGCAAGCCCGTGTCTAAGAACTTGAGCGGGTGGGGCCTTAACAAGAGTTCCATGAGGCGGCCTGTGAGCCGTTGGTGGAAATGGTGACCCCCTTTGTTTGCGGATTTATGCTAGTGGGGAATCGATGAGTACCCATATGATGTGATGATGTGCTAGATGCATACGATTTAGGGTGCCTTGGGTGAAACCCGGGTTATTGCATACATGATTGCATAAGTAGGCCCTTTTAATATATGCTCAACCAGTAGAGAACATGTATGATGCGTGTGGCATCCAAGCCTGTTTCTGTAGTTGCTTTTCTTGCTTATGATTATTGCATATGAAGTGCTAACCTGCAGGTTGGAGGGGTTCCCCGGGGTCCGATAGGGGCGGCCGGGAGGAGATGTGTTGTTACATAGTTTGAGGTCAGCCTTTGCTGACCCACGTTACTAAAAAATTTTACAGGGAAAGGATCGCATGCAGGAGCTAGCTCGCCAGCAAGAAAGGCCTAAGCCTCATGAAGTGCTTTTCTCTTTGTAGCTCTACTTATGTGATGTTGTATGTTTGAGACTCATGTTGTCCGGCTTGCATGCCGAGGTAGACTAGGAGTGCTAAGCACATTCATGACTGTTGTATTGTTTGCTTTTGGACACTTGATGCAAGGCCTTAAGGCCATTTGTTTTACTCTTCTAGTGGTGGATAACTTCTCGTCTTGCTTGTGTTTCCGCTGTGATGTGCAAAGTGTTTTGAGTGTGGGTAGCTATATCAACTTTTAATACTAAAGCTGTGGCGTCCGTATGTTGTGGGGCCCCGGCCGGACCCATATTATACGTTCATTACAGGGGAGGTGTTACAATTTGGTATCAGAGCCAGGTTAGATTCAAGGTCAATGCGTAGAGAAGTTATCCACATAAGAGTAACGCGGGACCATGAGTGTCCTTATGTTTTAGTCTGGAGATTTGAGACTGATTCCTTATTTCTTGTTTTCTTGAAGAGTGCAAGCAACGAGGCGGGTAAGTCGAGAGCTAGAGAAGAGCTTTCGGCGAGCAGTGCTACTGCTCCAGGTCTTTTGGGCACGGGTGTTAACCCGACCGACTTCTGCCGCATGCTCGCGGAAGCGATGGTGGCAGCCCAAGCTCAACTCGACGCATCTCAGAGTTTTACCTCTTGAGGGTGTTCGTGTGGTGAACTGTGATGGGGTAAACTCATACTAACTAACCTATCACACGTGGGTGCATGCAAACAGACAAGTAAAATACAAATGTACGATTATGATATAATATTTTTCTGAAAAAAAAAATAGTTTGTGGGGTTCATGTTGTACGTAGGGCGGGCCGAAGGATGTGCGGTATGAGTTTATTTCAATATCATGTTGAGTGTCGTGCTCTTGGGAATGCTCGTCTTGACTATTAACCATAACACTAAGGTTTTTCATTACAAATGCTGAGAGTTAATATATTGTTGTGATAAATATAAGAAAGCCTATTGTTTGTGAATGATTGATTTTAAGGAATAAATCAGATGAGATAAATCTCAAAGCCTAATTGTTTGTGAATGATTGATTATAAGGAAGAAATTAGATGAGATAAATCTCACAACCATGAAGTATGTTGTTCAAGGTGGCTTGCCACCAGAGTCGATGTTGAACCCTAAAGTGCTTGGGAGCATGGAAATGTGAAAGGGTGTAATTGCGTGAGTATTTTACCACGCTGGATTGGTAATGATGAAAAGGGACTCAGTTGGAGCCCTTGGATGGTTGATGGCAAGGCCATGTGAATTGGCATCTGGTGTGAGTTGAAATGCGATGTCATAATCCTAGGTTAAGTATAGTGTGACATGTCTATGGGCTTGCCAGTTGTCATACCGATGGGAGTTAAGATATAGACTTTAAACGGTTTGGCTTGGTCCTCGGTTCTCATTCCCGAGAGATTTATCTACGGGCTCGCCAGTCATCACACTGACGAGAGTTGAGAGATAGACTTTGAACGGTTGAGCTTGTTACTCGGTTCTCATTCCCAGGAGTCCTTCTGTGTCAGACGATAGACTAGTTTGGGTTGTGTTCTTGGTGCACATCTACCCAAGACCCCTCTAACCTTTAGTACACATTGAGCTCGGTAGTTGTGTTCTTAGCGTTGAGGTGTACGAAGGACTAGGCCAGGTAGTGTGGAGACCAGACTAGTAGTGGAAAGCTCATTTCACTATCACCGTGTAGCCACGACGGCTGGCGCCTCAGAGTTTAGCTACCTGCTCAAAAGTGGAAACTACAATTCTGTGTTGAGATAGCAGTGTGCGTGTGTATGAGCATGGGTGAGTCATTATATTGCATTTATAACATTACCTTGCATCACATAATATTCTTATCATATAAGTTTGTATAGGCACTCTTATATGATGAGTTACTTTACTTTTAAGTCGATCCTTAACATAAAAATATTTATGGGCATTTTTATAAGTTAAGTTACTTTCTTGTTGTAGATCTATATTCTTGTTTTGGATGAATGTTGCTTGTGTAGAACTGCTATAGTAGAATGCTGAAATTGTTGTTATTTTATGCTTCTATTACCACTCATGATATATATAAGATATACCACATGCTTGTTATTACTGCTTATATATATTGTACCCTCTTCTTTTCTTCGCCTAGTGCCTGAGAGAGGCCGGGGGAGCGGATGTGATAGTCAACTAATGGTTGCTACGTCTTCCATTTTTGGAGGAAATCCAGCAGATAGAGCAGCAATAGCAGGTCATACAACATGGTAGCCAGGCCAGGGTGACAGGGCCTGATACGACATTACCTTCGCTTCCGTCAGTTACAGATGTGAGTTTTTGAGAGACTCGTGATTGTAGCAATTTTGGTGTACTCTGATATTAAAGAAATGTTATAGCTACTTATTATTGTTGTACTTGTTTGGACTTATATACTTGTGTGGATTTTGACTTATATATATATTGTTTTTGTTGGGTTGGCATGGATGATATTGGTGTTAGCCGGAATGATTTGGCTCTTGCAGTATCGGTCGACCTGTGTGTCGGCGTTACCACAAGGTGGATGTTCTAGGCATAAGACTCCCCTCAGCCGTGTCTTGTGTTCTAGGAGGAGGGTCTTACAAATGGTATCAGAGGGAGGATTTGATCGTCCAACCTTAGGGCCTGAAACCACACAAAATGAAAGGCTCAGGCGCCGCATTTAGGGTCTGGTATCACGTAGACCACATGAGCTCATATGAGTGTATGAACAGGAACTCTCCAAATATTTAACCCAAGGTCTAAGATTATTTCTTAAAATAATTAGCAATTATTATAATTTTTTCCAAATTATTGTTATACGTACATTTTCATGAGAAGTGTTCAACATTAATGTTGTAGATCTCGACGATATGTACAACTTTCATGTTAAACACTTTTTGATTTCAAGTTAACAGATTAAAATGAAAAATTGGTCGACATGAAAGTTGTAGATATCCAGAAAAATAAATATTCATCAATAATTCCAGAAATTACGGGAGGCCTCGTTATAATTTCAGAAAAATAAATAAATGATCCATTGGTTGTGA
Source organism: Platanthera guangdongensis (assembly GCA_039583875.1). Classification (NCBI taxonomy): domain Eukaryota; kingdom Viridiplantae; phylum Streptophyta; class Magnoliopsida; order Asparagales; family Orchidaceae; genus Platanthera; species Platanthera guangdongensis. Next base: position 11,436,722 of record CM077159.1, on the reverse strand, counting down.
GAATCCTCTTGTAATGTTTTCGCCAAGATTCTCTCTAAGGTATCAAATTTCATTGTAATGGCCTCGTAATTATCCGTTCATGTGCACTATTGAGCACCACATTACGACATTCACACCAGCGCAACTTTTGAGTTGTGGAAGGCTGGTGGCCGAAATAATATATAGTATTAAGGAAAAACGTGGGAGTACCCCCTTATAGTGATATTCTACAATGAGGGGTGGGGGAACGAATCTACTGCGACTTGGGGCAGATTCTCAGTGTACGTGGTAGTAAGGCCACTCTGCCACGTACAATACCCTGTTGTGAATTTAAGTCATCTACAAAGGATTCTACCTATCATTCGTTTGTAACTGCAATTAAAGGCATCCACACAAGTTATGTACAAAACTCGTGTGGAGTAAACCAACATCATGCGCCCTTGGGAGCTATAGACCTACTGTTGGACATGGGGCGAATGAAAGGCTCAGGCACTGCATTTTTAGCATGGATTCTGACTTAGAGGCATTCAGTCATAATCCTACACACGGTAGCTTCACGTCACTGGCTTTTCAACCAAGTGTGATGATCAATTGTGTGAATCAACGGTTCCTCTCGTACTAGGTTGAATTACTATCGCGACACAATCATCAGTAGGGTAAAACTAACCTTTCTCATGACGGTCTAAACCTAGCTCACAATCCCTATTTGTGGGTGAACAATCCAACACTTGGTGAATTCTGCTTCACAATGATAGGAAGAGCCGACATCGAAGGATCAAAAAGCAACGTCGCTATGAACCCTTGGCTGCCACAAGCCAGTTATCCCTATGGTAACTTTTTTGACACCACTAGCTTCAAATTCTGAAGGCCTAAAGGATCGATAGTCCCCGCTTTCACGGTTCGTATTCATACTAGAAATCAGAATCAAACAAGCTTTTACCTTTTTATTCCACACGAGATTTTTGTTCTCGTTGAGCTCATCTTAGGACACCTGCGTTATCTTTTAACAGATGTGCCGCCCCAGCCAAACTCCCAACCTGACAATGTCTTTTGCCCGGATCGACCCACCGGGGCAAGTCTTAAAAGCCAAAAGGAGGAGCCAGGCCCTGCCTCCGTCTCATGGAATAAGTAAAATAACGTGACACAGACTTGCACGTTTGCCTCTCTAATGCTCCAATCCTACACTCGCACAATCGTTCTACGCTGCTTAGGATCGAACAATGGCTATAAGCCAATATCTTTTCCGGCTAAAAGGACCCTCCCGGCCCGAACGAGCGGTGTTGTACCAAAAGAGATCTACAAATAGTAACGATTCAAAAAACGGTAGATCTCTCCCAACAAAAGATAATGACGGTTTGCCAAGCCTTTTCGAAAATAAATCAATCAAGATAAACACAAACCAATCGAAAGAAAACCACGATTATTCAACGCTTCAAGATGCAATGCCAAGAATTTCCACCACAAGAATGTATAGGAAAAGAAACACACGAGAGTAGAAATTTTTCGTTGCCCAACCGGAATGGATGATTCCGATTTCTTTACTTGGATCGCCCATCAACGGCTCCGCCGGAGTCATGTCGGAAGGAGAGGAAACTTGTCTGCCTTCATCACTTCACGCCTTGGCCGAGATCCATGAAAACTTGTTGCCAACAATTTGGCCTATCCACTAAAAGAGAGGGGTGGTCGGGTTATATGGTTTTGGTGGAGGATGGTCGGTTGTAGCCAAGGGTGGACGGCTTAGGGCTTAGTGGAGGTGATCGGGTTGGAGATGAGGCGGTTTTGATTGTGGTGGTGGAGGGAGAAACATGAGGGAGAAAGTGAGAGAAAAGGTCGCGGTTTAGGGATAGCCGAATATCCTTAGAGAGGAAAGGAGAGGAGGAGGTGGAAGATAGGAGGCCGAAATAGAGAGGGGAGGGAGAGTTGGCCGGCGGCCAGGAGGAGGAGGGGGAGGGAGGTGGCTGAATTTTGCCAAGGGGGAAGGAGGATCTCAAAAAGATTTTAGGGGGATTATTTTCTTATTCTTCTTCTCTTCAAACAATATGACAAATATCATGTCTTATATATAGGCTTACACCACTCAATCAACCCTTCATTCAAATTTCAAAATTCAAAATTCAAAATTGAAAATTGAAAATATGATGGTTATATGCACCCATCATAGCACATGAAATGAAATAATTAAAACAACACATGATGGTTATAAGCACCCATCATTACACATGAAATGAAAATTAAAACATGAAATAAATACTTAAAATAAAATTGCTAAAATAATAAAATTATTAAAATTATATGATTATAATTATTTAATTTATGATTATATAATTTTATATAATGGCGGCAGACGTCGATCCCATCCTCGAGCTTACGACAGCGATCGTCCCAATCGACGAACTCTCTCAGATGGGGACCAATGGCGGTCGTGTCAGCAACGTCTCCATCAATCCTCCCCCGCTCAAAACTACTCATCACCGATGAGTTGGTCTGAAAGTACCGGTGCAGGAGAGCATCATCCAAAAGAACCATGTTGAAGCAATCAAAACTACTTGGCGAGGAGAGCACTTCATCTTCGAGTATCCTGTCATGCAAAAATGTGGTCCTAGGGAACCTTGAAAAAGCATTAGGAAATAGAGGAAAACAAGTTTCTACATCAACAACCAACGTACCTCCAGTGAAGACCGATGAAGAGAGCGATCCAGGCACAAGCTCCCTACCCAAACCATAAGAAAACAAAGTGGACCCAAACGGACAGGCAGATAATTCAAGTGGTGGAGAAACATATAGTGTTAAATTAAAAACATTAAAAATATGGGTAATACCCCAATCAGTAAAAAACTTCAAATGATATACGTACTCTATTAATTTCTTTTATATCCGAAAAAGGTCCAGCTCGCCAACTCGCCAACTTTTTATAGTGCCCGAAGGCAACCATTCAGGGACGAGACACACCGAAATTAAATCGCCAACAATATAGTGAGACGCCCTTTTATGTAAGCTAGCATGAAGTTGATAAAATGTAATTGGTATAGTTAGCGCTTCACTAATGTGCTTATATTTTGAGCATGAGAGGCATAAACTAGTGCGAGTTGACTTGTCTTATAAGACAGTAGTAATGAAATCAAGTCAAAAGGCACTTGTGCTTTAAATCCGTGCACGATCTCATTCGGCGAGCTACAAGCATATAAATAATAATAAGACTCGACTTGATTGGGTAATTTCTTAAAAGTGTGCCTAAATATCTTGCTACCGTGAGGTGTGAACCCATGTGCTACGTGTCTCAACCTGAATACGGGGGCTACAGGGGTTAAGTCCGGGGGCACGGGAGCCTTAACATCAAAGATGACTTTCAATGGCTTCAAATTCGCAGTCCTAATTTTAAAATTAGTATTTTCATACTTGGCAAGAAGATACGCCAAGAGAAACCGCTCATCATTAATACTAAAAGAGTTGGATGCTCTCGGATGTGACAAGAGGTGCGAGCGATGCAACTCATGGGGACTAACGTTGGTCACTAACGTGTGGGAAAAAGAGTCATCAAATGGCTGTGGGTAAATACGTGCGATCAGGTGTAGTATATAAGTATGGGAAGGAGGCACCACATCCAGAGGCACAATAGCCTAGGAATCAGACACAGACGAGGATAGACCCATAGCTGGACACACAGAGAAATGAATAGTCAAATGTGACGTGAAATTAAATCCAGGAGGTGCGGTGAAAAGACCGGCTAGAAAATATAATAACTCACTTGAACTTGTACTACAAGTCATGTCCAAAGGGGGGCCCACAGGGTTGGCAACATAAAATGACACAGATCAAACATACCAAACTCGTGTCCTAAAGGGCCCACTAAACGAGTCAACGGATCAGGTGGGAGAGTCGGTAAAACTAAAACCGAGAGAGAATAAAAATCATATTCAATTTTATGCAACGGAGACAACATCAGGAGACGCTCATCTGGGTCTACTTCAATAACGTCTTCTAAAATTATATATCTCTCACATGAAAATTCTTCCAACACATTTGATATGTCTTCCAATTCACAATCAGTATAGGCCTCAGAAATGGACAAAATCAAACCCTACGACAATTTTAATTCAGCTTGATCTTCAGATAATGGTGATAACAACAAAAAACTATCGTTCGGGTTCGCATCGCTAAAATCATCCAAACATAAACTTCTCACATATGGTGAGTCTTCCTAATCAATTGGAACATCCACTAAATCAGGGTCATCAATGACAATGGAAAAAATCCTCACACACACGCTCCATAGGAAAGTCAGATAAATTCTCAGTGGGTATAATCATAGGCTCTAACGCGATGGGGATCATATCCGGTAGAGGGCACTCAATACTAGGGTGCACAAACACAATGCTAGTAGGGTACGTAATAGGCAAAGAGATACTCTCACAGCTTGGATTATCATTATCATCTAAAACATCGTCTTCTAGATCACTAGGGATTCCCTCAGACTCAGACGCATCAGAATCGTCGGCACTAACAAACATATCAGAATACTCTCACCTTCGAGGTCATCCTCAAAATCCAGAGATAGTATATCAACATCAACATCCTCAGGGGTATCAGTCACTATCTCGACGGGCTTAGATGTCGAGGCTAACAGAGGTATAACCCTAGTGGTAACATCTATCGAGTCCACACTAAAAGACCTATTAGGAGAGGTTTCCCTAACGGGGGGGGGGGGGGGGGGGGGTGGTGGTCCTAATACGGTCTTTCTGGTCTGACACGAGTGAGCTTTATTCCTACGAAGGTAGTGCTTCTCAATTTTTAATGCTATATTAAAAGTGGTGTCTAGATCAGTGTGACAATAACGCAGTAATTTACCCTGGATGTAGGGGTTTAACCACTTACGAAACCTAAGGAGGGTGATCTCTAGCAACTCATTCACACCACTTCTAACCATCATATCCTTAAAAAGACGCATATAATCCGAGACCAACTTATTCCCTTGTTTAATGTTAGTCAAATCATCAGTTATATGTCGCTTGGTCTGAGCATTTGGTTTATAATCATTCCTAAAGTCAGGAACGGATCTAGTGCCAAAACTATACTCACTCTTAAGCTTGGTGTTAGCAGTATGAAGGTAGGCGGAATCAAATCGATCCGAGAGCAGGCTACGCATTTGCGTCCAAGAATGTGTCTTGCTACCAACACGAAGCTCTTTGTTGTACCAGAATATGCGGTCATGACCTATTAATCGTACATGGACGATGTTCACCTGTTGGTGGTCATCCCATTCGTCATAATCAAAGTAAATATCTAAACATTTAAGCCAGTCCCTAAATTTTTGTGAATCCTCATACCCATCATACGTTGGTATCTCATTCTCAGTGTGAAAATATGTGTGGGGACGGTTGGAAAGCAAGGCTGGGGTGTGTTTAGACATGGCTTTATCATACCAATAGTCTAAAAGGGAAGCATTAACATCAAATGTCATGTTCAGTGAGAACCGGAGAGAAAACTCACTCGGAACTGGTGCACAAGCAATGAATGAATAACCTGGCCCTTTTTAATTTTCAAAGATGTAATTGTTCCCGCTAATTACTTAAGGTAATAGATACCTTTTTTTATTTTCTTGTTGTAAATAATACGAAGATTATTAAAAAAAATTGATTTTTTGCTGAAATAATAAAAACATAGGCCGCTATTTGCAGACAAGGGAATTTATTTTTTGTAATTTTGGCAAATAAACATGCATATAAAGTGCGTGTTGACGTGCTAATAAGAGGGGGAGGGTGCCAATTAGGAAATTGACGTGAACCTCGCTTTGATACAAAATTGATGCAGGCTTGCACGTTTACCTCTCTAATGATCCAATCCTACACACGCACAATCGTTCTACGCAACACCACATTAATTAAATCTATCTATTATATGTTAACGTACGGGTAGCCAAACCGCTTAGGATCGAACAATGGCTATAGGACAATATCCTTTCCGGCTAAAAGGACCCACCCGGTCCGAACGAGCGTTGTTGTACCAAAAGAGATCTACCAAAAGTAACGATTCAGAAAATGGTAGATCTCTCCCAACAAAAGATAACAACGGTTCACCAAGCCATTTCAAAAATAAATCAATCAAGATAAACACAAACCAATAGAAAGAAAACCACAATTATTCAATGCTTCAAGATGCAACGCTAAGAATTTCCACCACAAGAATATCTAGGAAAGAAGTACACGAGATTAGAAATTTTTTGTTACCCAACCGGAATGGATGATTCTGATTTCTTTACTTGGATCGCCCATCAACGGCTTTGCCAGAGTCACGTCGGAAGGAGAGGAAACTTGTCCGCCTTCGTCGCTTCACGCCTTGGCCGAGATCCACGAAAACTTGTTGCCAACAATTTGTCCTATCCACTAAAAGAGGGGTGGTCGTGTTATATGGTTTTGGTGGAGGGTGGCCGGTTGTAGCCTAGGGTGGCCGGGTCAGGGCTTAGTGGAGGTGATTGGGTTGGAGATGAGGCAGCTTTGAGGGTGCTGGTGGAGGGAGAAAGTGAGAGAAAAGGTGTCGGTTTAGGGATAGATGAATATCCTTAGAGAGGAAAGGAGAGGAGGAGGTGGAAGAGAGGAGGCCGAAATAGAGAGGTGAGGGAGAGTTGGCCGGCGGCCAGGAGGAGGAGGGGGAGGGAGGTGGCCGAATTTTGTCAAGGGGGAAGGAGGATCTCAAAAAGATTTTAAGGGGATTATTTTCTTATTCTTCTTCTCTTCAAACAATATGACAAATATCATGGCATATATATAGGTTCACACCACTCAATCAAACCTTCATTCAAAATTCAAAATTCAATATTCAAAATTGAAAATATGACAGTTATATGTACCCATTATAGCACATGAAATGAAATAATTAAAACAACATATGATGGTTATAAGCACTCATCACTACACATGAAATGGAAATTAAAACATGAAATAAATACTTAAAATAAAATTGCTAAAATAATAAAATTATTAAAAATATATAATTATAATTATTTAATTTATAATTATAAATTTTTATATAATGGCTGTGGAGGTCGATCCCATCCTCGAGCTTGCGGCAGCGATCGTCCCAATCGACGAACTCTCTCAGACGGGGATCAATGGCGGATATGTCAGCAACGTCTCCATCATAACGTTAAAAGTAGTGGTATTTCACTTTCGCCGGCAAGCCGGCTCCCACTTATCCTACACCTCTCAAGTCATTTCACAAAGTCGGACTAGAGTCAAGCTCAACAGGGTCTTCTTTCCCTGCTGATTCTTCCAAGCCCGTTCCCTTGGCTGTGGTTTCGCTGGATAGTAGACAGGGACAGTGGGAATCACGTTAATCCATTCATGTGTGTCACTAATTAGATGACAAGGCATTTAGCTACCTTAAGAGAGTCAGAGTTACTCCCACTGTTTACCCGCGCTTAGTTGAATTTCTTCACTTTGACATTCAGAGCACTGGGCAAAAATCACATTTCATGAGCATCCGTAGGGACCATCATAATGCTTTATTTTAATTAAATAGTAGGATTCCCCTTGACCGTACCAGTTCTAAGTCGATTGTTCGTCGCCCGGGGATGGCCCCAAATGAGCCATTCCCAACCCGTCCCCCAGCCTGCACGCGACGACCCGCTCTCGCCACGGATGCAGCTCAAGCAGTCCGCCTACAGCTGATGGGTTCAGGACTGGGACCCCCGTGCCCAATCCTCAGAGCTAATCCTTTTCCTGAAGTTATGGATCCATTTTGCTGACTTCCCTTGCTTACATTATTCCATCGACCAGAGGTTGTTCACCTTGGAGACCTGATGCAGTTATGAGTATGATCGGGCGTGGACGGGACTCGATCCTCCGGATTTTCATGTGCCACCGGGGGTGCATCGGACACCGCTAAACGTGCGGCACTCTTCAAGTCACTGGACCCTACCAACGGCTGAGCCGTTTCCAGGGCAGACAGGATTTTAAGCAGAAAAGATAACTCTTCCCGAGGCCCCCGCCAACGTCTCCGGACTATCAAATGTTGCCATCAACAGCCACATCCCGGCTCGAGAATTTTAACCTGACTCCCTTTCGAAGCTCGCGTGAAGTGACATTCCCTGACGGGCTTCCCCCGTCTCTTAGGATCGGCTAACCCATGTGCAAGTGTCATTCACATGGAACCTTTTCCCACTTCGGCCTTCAAAGCTCTCATTTGAATATTTGCTACTACCACCGAGATCCGCACTAATGACCTCTCCCCAAGAGCTCGCGCCCTGAGTTTCACAGCAGCCGCCACGCCCTCCTACTCATCAAGGTATGGCATTTGCCTCGATGGCCAGGTGTAGGTCGCACGCTTAAGCGCCATCCATTTTTGGGGCTAGTTGATTCGTCAGGTGAGTTGTTACACACTCCTTAGCGGATTTCAACTTCCATGACCACCATCCTGCTAATCAACCAACACCCTTTGTGGGTTCTAGGTTAGCCCGCAGTTAGGCACCGTAACCCGACTTCCGGTTCATCCCGCATCGCTAGTTCTGCTTACCAAAAATGGCCCACTTGGAGCCCTCGATTCAATGGCATGTGGCTCAACAAAGCAGCTAAGCCATCATACCTATTTAAAGTTTGAGAATAGGTCGAGGGCATTGTGCCCCCGATACCTCTAATCATTTGCTTTACCTGATAGAACTCTGCACAAGGCTCCAGCTATCCCGAGGGAAACTTCAGAGGGAAGCAGCTACTAGATGGTTCGATTAGTCTTTCCCCCTATACCCAAGTCAGACGAATGATTTGCATGTCAGTATCGCTGTAGGACTCCACCAGAGTTTCCTCTGGCTTCGCCCCGTTCAGGCATAGTTCACCATCTTTCGGGTAACGGCACACATGCTCTCACTCAAACCCTTCACATAAGATCAAGGTCGGTCAGCAGTGCACCTTATAAGAGGATCCCGCTCATCAACTTCCTTGCTCCCTACGGGCTTTATCACCCGTCGGCTCACATGCATGTCAGTCTCCTTGGTTCATGTTTCAAGATGGGTCGAATGGGGAGCACACAGATCATTGTAATAAGCGCGTAAGAGCTGTTAAGCCTGTCTGTATGATGCATGTCATGCTGCTAGTTAATCATAACGACAGTGTCTCCGTGGGCATCACTCTCCCAGGCTCTACATGGCAATAAGTTCTGCAACGATCCACACCTCGAGCCAAGCAACGGACTAACGTATGTCATTCCACTTCAGGCCGAGGCACACCGCTGGCCCCCATCTGCTTCCCTCCCGACAATTTCAAGCACTCTTTGACTCTCTTTTTAAAGTCCTTTTCATCCTTCCCTCGTCATACTTGTTCGTTATCGGTCTCTCGCCTTTATTTAGCCATGGACGAAATTTATCTCCCGATTAGGGATGCATTCCCAAACAACCCGACTCATTGACAACACCTCGTGTTGCGATACAGTTCAGGCAGAACGGGGCTCTCACCCTCCCTGGCACCCCATTCCAGGAGACTTGGGCCCGGTCCGTCGCTGAGGATGCTTCTCCAGACTACAATTCGAGCTGCATAGAAACCCGATTTCCATGTTGGGCAATTCCCGGTTCGCTCGCCGTTACTAGGGGAATCCTCGTAAGTTTCTTCTCCTCCGCTTATTGATATACTTAAACTCAGCGGGTCACCCCACCCATCCTGGGGTCGCATATCAATTTTCATACAATAACAATTGAATTGGGTTAAACATGGTATTCACAAAAATTTCTTAAAGCAACCAGACGATGATGAGGACCAACATAGCTTTTATCCACCAGTTAATCGATCGTTACAAGCGAAAATCATCCCCGCTCTTTAGCCTCCCACACATCAGCGCATGACGGGCAAATCTCTACATCCTAGACAAGACCAATGCAAAAAATTGGAGATCTTATGGAGCGATTTAATGCTTGACGCCCAGGCGGACATGCCCTTATCCAGCTGGCCTCAGGCGCAACTTGCATTCAAAAACTCGATGGTTCACGGGATTCTGCAATTCGCACCACGTATCGCATTTCACTGCTCTCTTCATTGATGCGAGAGCCAAGATATCCATTGTCGAGAGCCCTACAACTCTTGAAGAGAAAACAACAAATCCACAAAACAATTTTTTTTAGAATATATGGTTGAAATTCTACTCATACTACATATTTACCTTGGCGCAAATCTGCGTCGAGTTGATCTCCCCTCCATCTAGAACATGTTAACATCAGGTTGTTCATGCAAAAGATGGACAAGTGCTCAACAGCATCAATGAGCTGCTGAATAAGTTCACAAGTTGTCAAATCGCTCGATCTCTTTAGGATCTTAATAATGATCATTCCGCAAGTTCAGCTACGGATACCTTGTTACAACTTCTCCTTCCTCTAAATGACCATGTTCAATGGACTTTTCGAAGCATCACAGGCGGTGAACCACCCACATCACAGTGATCTGAACACTTCACCGGACCATTCAATTGGTAGGAGTGACGGGCGGTGTGTACAAAGGGCAGGGATGTAGTCAACACGAGCTGATGACTCACGCTTACTAGGAATTCCTTGTTGAAGACCAACAATTATAATGATTTATCCCCATCACGATGAAATTTTCAAAAGATTACCCGAACCTATCTACCAAGGTTATATACTCGTTGAATACATCAGTGTAGCGTGCTTGTGGCCCAGAACATCTGAGGGCATCACAGACCTGTTATTGCCTCAAACTTCTGTGGCCTGAGTGGCCATAGTCCCTCTAAGAAGCTGGCCGCGCAGGTTGAACTCCGTATAACTAGTTAGAAGGCTGAGGTCTCGTTCGTTAACGGAATTAACCAGACAAATCACTCCACCAACTAAGAACGGTCGTGCACCACCACCCATAAAATCAAGAAAGAGCTCTCAGTCTGTCAATCCTTACTATGTCTGGAGCTGGTAAGTTTTCCTATGTTGAGTCAAATTAAGTCACAGGCTCCACTCCTGTTGATGCCCTTCGGTCAATTCCTTTAAGTTTCGGCCTTGCAACCGTACTTTTCACGGAACCAAAAAACTATTCAATATTCAAGGAACCCAAAAACTATTCCATTTTGGGTTATTTCACGGAACCAAAAAACTATTATCAAGGAACCCAAAAACTTTAGGGGATCTTTTTATTTCTGCCATCTTGTTTCTCTTTCTTGTTGCTTTCTAGTGAGAGAAGGTCTGGGTATGGGGGAAGGCCGGTGGTCTTCCCCCTCCTTGTTGGAGGGGTATAGTGCAGGGGTGGGATTCAATCTGGTGGAAAAAGGAGTAGGCGAGCTCGGGAATGTGCAAGGGCTAGTTGATCATGCGGGTTTAAGTGGCGGATGTGACCTTTCAGGGGAGCTGCATAGTAGAGACAAGACAGCGGTACTGTCAAGTCCTTCTTGGCGTGTTCCGCAAGAAACTGGAGGGGATGGTTTTAATAACAATAGCGGGGTGGAGTTTGGGTCCATTTCGCCTGGCATGCCTTCGTTGAAGCTGCCGACGAACTCCTCCACTCCACCGCCGGGTCTTAGCTTTCTATATGGCGATGAAGCTGCGGCGGTGCTGGGTGGTTCCATCCCAGACACAGTGGTGGCTGTCTTTTCTTCGAAGATGGAGGCGGAGTAGGACCATTCCAGCGCAGGCAGCAGTGGTGCTGGCACTGTTGGATCTGGTGCACTACTACACGCCGCGGGGAGACAACCTCCTTCATTGGTTGGAGCTGGATCAGGGCTGTAGATTTCTGGATGTGGCTTTCACGGTCCAGATCTGGGCGGATCTGGGCTCGCTGGTGGTGGTGCGGTGTCCTACAGGCCTCGATATGGTGGCGCCACGACGATCCTGGTGCTGGATGTCGACAATAGTGGCTCTACGATGGTGGATCGGGCATCGTCGACAAGTTTGGTAGGTTCGGGACAAATTGATGCTAGCGCAGGTGCCCTGGATCTGCGCCTTTCGGCCTCCTCCTGGTCTTCCCGGCGGCGTCACCTGGAGCAAGAAGGTATACCTCACACTCCGTGGGAGATTCTGGGTGTGCGTGATGGTTTGGTGGTGAATGTCGCCACTGGTATTGAACTAAGGGTATTTTGAGGTTCAATGTCAGTCGGTGGTGTTGTTTTTGGAGCAGTGCAAAATATCCGTGGTGAGTCAAGGGTATTTGGAGGCTTTCCACTGCTGATGGCGGCTGGATCTAGCATGAGGATGGTGGATTGGGATAATGTAAGGGGTACATCGATGACGGTGTTTTCTGGTGGCGCTTCTGGAGCTCAGGCACCCAACCAATTGCTGGCGGATGTTAGCACGACTCTGTCGGAGGACATGGACGACGGATCAGAGCTGGACGACGCAGAACTTGATGCCATGGAGGAAGCCTTTATTCCATTGGCTGGTGGTGCAATTTCAGGGTTGATATGCCGATCTGCAAGTGAGGCTGGGACTGGGAAAGAACAATGTAACACCATCCCTGGCTACGGTGCACTGCCAGAAAACACTGTTGCTAGATGTGTGGGTGGTGGTTCGAATTTCTGTGATGGTGTTGGGCGGCGCTCGAATGGGCGATCTCCTGCTGTCGTTCAAAATACCCAACGGGGCGGTGCTGTTTTGGCCATGCCTACATCGGCATTACAGTCGCTGGGAAGATTCCCCCCCCCCCCCCACCTCCTCTGCTAACCCGACCGGTGGTGCTGGTCGGGGTGTCAATGCCTGGGCAAGACTACCTCCTCTGCCGCTTCGATTGATGGAGGAACGGAAGGAGTTTTTTGATGAAGATGATGTTGTGCTCATGAATGATAAGCTCGCCGAATGATTCATAACACAGTTCGAATGTGCAATCGTTGGTAGGATCTTAGGACGAAAAATAACACCTCATGTCTTGGCATTCGAACTGCGTCAACATTGGGACAAATATGGTCATTTCAGGCTAACTATGGTAAATCCGGAGTGCTTCCTCTACATTTTCGAGTCCACGCTGGTTCGGGATGAAGTTTTACGCAATGGACTGTGGCAGATTAGGGGATTTATTCTTGGGCTAGACGCGTGGACACTGGACTTCCACCTAAATAGGTTGTCGGAGGTTACTTCACCAATCTGGATTCACCTCCCGAACCTCCCACTTCTCTTCTGGGACCCCTCTAATATTAGCCGGATTGTTGCCAAGGTGGGAGAGCCATTATGGATTGATGGAATGACCAATTCACTAGGATGAATTGAGTAAGCCTGGGTATGTGTTCAGGTTAATCTTGCTAAGCCGCTACCATTTGGTGTTTGGGTGAAAAGTCGTTTCCAGAACTTCTTTCAGAAGATAGAGTACGAAGGGTTGAAAGTCCTGTGTTTTCAATGTGGATGTGTTGTCCACCGTGTGGAGGAGTGCCCGACTGAGGAAGGTCCTCCGACACCTCGGCCGACAACAACGATGACTGATCAGGAGTTGGCTATATCTAACGTCTCTACATCGGCTATGGCCCATGGACTCTTGTGCAGCGCAAGCCTAGACCGGCTGACTCCATGAGTCCGCCTCTTCAAGACCCTGAGGCTGTGGGTGGGCCGAGCCGGGCCTTGGTTGACAATTTGGGCGGACCTACTAGCAGGTGGGGGAGAAGACGTCGTGGTAGAGGAGGACGAGGTGGAGGAGCAGCAACGCGAAGTGCAGTTGGGCCTAATGGGGAAATGATTGTTGGGCCTATGGATTTGACTAAGCAAGCAAAGGGCGGTGCGGCGGTGGGCCCCCGACCTGAGCCATACTTAAGAGAAAAGGGGAAGGATATATTGGTGCAGGACGCAGTGGCGGGCCAAGCCGGGAGTGTTTACCCTGTTGAAACTAATAGGGGTGGGTAGGGCCGACGAAAACTAGTTGCGATAACAGCTTTGGGCTGCATGCCCAGCTGGAGGATGGGCCGCCGACTATGGAAGTAGATATGGACACCAGGGCCGACCCTAGCGGAGTGTTTAGTACTGGCCCCGGTGCACCCCTGGTACCACCAGACCACAACCTAGGACTGGGGGAGGTGCAGTTGGGCTTACGGGCCCCTGAGCAGGCGAAGTTAGCTAGTGTTGGGGATGAGTTGGGCCTACCCTTCATTTTGTCTTTGAACTACCAGGAAGTTGTGAAGGATGGGGCGGGCCAGGGGATTAAGAGGGGCCGGAAGCCGTTTGGGACGGCCCACCTGTTTTCTAAGGCGGCCAGGCTGGAGCTGGAGAAGAGATGAAATGCAGCTAACTTTAGGAGCTGGTAGGGCGGTGTCTCAGCTCAGAATAATGGGCGTGGTGGGGGTTCCTTCCGCGGCGGGGATGCGTCCCATTTAGTTCCAAATGTCTAGCATTCTTTGGTGGAACTGTATGGGGGGTGCGAAAAAAAGGCGCACAGAATTATCTTAGGGACCTTATTCTACAACATGGCTTGGGTCTGATTGGTTTGTTTGAAATGAAGGTCGAGTGCCTGTCACGGTTGGAGATTGACAAACTTGCTGGGCGTGGGTGGGAGTTTTTCCACCAGATGGCGTTGGGGAAGTCGGGGGAATCCTTGTGCTATGGAAGAGTGGGTTGGTTGTTTTTCGTGTGGCGGATGCTGGACCTCAGTGGGTGGTAGGCTGGACCGAGTTTCCTGGCCTACCCCGTCTGCTCACCGCATTCATCTACGCCAACAAGTATGCCCATATTCGAAGGGCTATCTGGGGCGCGCTTGGGAGCTGGCTGGTGACATCGGGCCAGACTTTCATCCCGGGGGGGGGGGGGGGGGACTTCAATTGTATCACGAGGCCGAAGGATAAGATGGGAGGAAAGGCCTTCGTCTACGCGGATGGGGCCCGTGAAATGGAGGAGGCTTTTGTTTCGTCGGATCTTCATGAACTTGGTTTCATTGGGCCACAGTTTACTTGGTGTAACAACCAGTTGGATGCACATAGGATCCTGATCTGCCTTGATCGGATTCTCTCCAACTCTATGGGTTGTGAGTTGACCCCCCTGGGCGGCGTCAGGCACCTTAACCAAGTTGATTCTGATCACTACCCCCTCTTGCTGACCCTTGGGGAGACGTCCCAGGCCCGGCGACAGCGATGTATTAGGTTCGAGGACGCTTGGCTTTCCTAACCCGCGGTCAGAGGAATTGTGCAAAAATATTGGCAGCGGACAGACTTTGGCCAACCTTCAGATTTGCTTCATCGGTGTTGTCACCAAACGCTCCGGGCGCTGTCCTTTTGGAGTCAGACTAAGCTTACGGGCCTGTAAAAGCGCAAAGAACAGCTGGAAATGGTGGTGACAGATCTTCAAATGCGGGAGGGGGAGGCCAGATCTCAGACATGCGATCATACGGCTGCTCTTGTCGGTAAGGTTAAAGAGCTCTCTGCCACTCTTGGGCGATTAAATACTTGGTGGAAGTAACGTGCGAAGGTCTGTTGGATCCAGCAGAGGGATGCTAATACGACAAAATTTCACTCCATGGACTCCTCCCACCGCAGAACCAAACGTATCAACCACATGGCTACCTCGGACACGAATGTTTCTGAGGATCCGGATGAGATTGAGGCGCGATTCCTACAGTTCTTTGGAGAAAAGTGGCAGTGTGACACCCCGATGCTGGAGGGATGGCCTGCACTTGGCGAGCGGCCCACCATCGTGGCGGCTTGGGCGGATGAGCTCATTAGGGAGGTTACAGGTAAGGAAATTTGGGTGGATGTGCATGGCCTCAAGCCGAACAGAGCGTCGGGGCTTGATGGCTTGCCAGCTTCCTTCTTTCAGAGTTTATGGGACCTGTTGGGAATGGATGTCTGCCAGGCCATCAAAGAGTTCTTCTCTACGGGCCGCATGCCGACAAATTGGAAGAAAACCGCGATTATTCTGATCCCGAAAACCCCAAACACTGACCGACCGGAGATGTTTAGGACAATAAGCCTCTGTTCTACAGTTTACAAGGTCGTGGCTAAGATTCTCGTGGGTTGGGTGAGGGGGTTACTGCCTTTTCCTTCCCGGAGAAGGATGCTTTCATACCAGGATGCAGTATCTCCCACCAGTGTCTTCTGGCACACGAAGCCGTAAACAAGCTACGTGTCTCAACCTCCAAGGAAGGGTTCCTCGCGGTGAAGGTTGATATGCAACAAGCTTATGACCGCATGAGTTGGCAGACTCTCAGGCAGGTCCTCACTCTTATGGGTTTCCCCTCTTACTTTGTGGAATGGCTGCTTCAATGTGTGCAGACCCCTAAGTATACCTTGGTGATTAACGACCGGAGGACTAACTGGATTGTGGGCGAGTGCGGCTTTCGGTAGGGATGCCCTCTCTCCCCTTATCTGTTCATCCTGTGCTCGGAGCTTCTGTCGGCTGCTATACACCAGCATGGGATGGAAGTGGGCTTTTCCATCTCGACGGGAGGACCAGTCCTCTCACACCTTCTGTATGTGGATGATGTCTCACTCTTCTTGTGGGGGACGGAGGGTGCAGTTCGGCGGTGTTCACAGGTGCTGGCAAATTATTGCAGTTGGACTGGACAACGCATCAACACTGCCAATTCCATGCTGATGGCGAGCAAGGCCATACCTCTATAGAAAGGCAATCGGTTTCCTTGCAAGTTGGGATTTCATCGGGTCGCGGAGTTGGACTACCTTGGGGTACGTCTAGCCATGCGTAAACTGCAAAAATCTGACTTCGACAGCACACTCATGTGGCGGTAAATGAAAATCCGGTAATGGGGGCAACCGTCATCTTTTCCTTATCGACCGGGTGGCGCTCGTCCGATTCTCTTTCCTGGCCAGGCCATCCTATTGCCTAGCGCATTCGGAGTTACCCCATGTTGTTGTGGATATGGTGGAGCAGATGGCTCGTGTTTTTATTAGGCAGAAAAGCCTTTCTTGTCGGGGCATGCGCTACGACAGGTGGGACACTCTATGTCTACCGGTTCTGTAGGGCGGACTCGGGCTGATATCTCTCCGACAATGGGAAAGGCCGCTCCGGGATCGGTTGGCTTGGGATTTGCTTCAACGTGGTGACTCCTTATTTGGAGATATCTTCTGGGCTATATACGGGCATCACTTGAGGGCCCCTCTACACAGTCATTCGGACTCACCGGCCTGGGCAATCATCTGGCATGGTCTCCGCTGCCTCTCGAGCATCGTTCGCTGGAGGATCAGGGAGGGTAGCTATATCGACGCTCTTCACGACTCTTGGATTTTGAGTTACCTTTGGCTCTGTGGCCGACCTTTGCCGACCCTACTGCCTTGGAGGGGCTGAGCATGGCGGACTTACAGGATGAGGCAGGTGCTTAGGATAGGGAGGTTCTGGCATCCTTCTTCGGGTCGGAGCTGCTGTACATTATGGAACAAATTCCCCTGCATCAAAACAAGGACACCCCGGAGTTGCTGCGGCAATTCAGCGATCGCTCTATCAGTGCGCTTGCCTATTACGCAGGCTACCCCTCCTCCCCCCCGCCTAGGTGTGACTTCGCCTGGCTTGGGCGACTCCGTTTACATCCATGGGGTGTGACTTCGCCTGGCTTGGGCGACTTCGTTTACATCCACGGGAGAGGATGTTCTGCTGGAGGGCGGTTTGGGATGCCCTCTGTAGCTGTGTTTGGCTTCACCGTCGTGGCCTTACAGAGTCCCCCATTTGCCCGTGGAATTGTGGCGTGCCGGTGGACTTGGACCACTTGGCTGGTGGATGCCAGCGGCTGCTGGCCGTTGGACGAGAGCTTTTACGATGGGGGGAAAGATTACTTACGGGCTGGAGCTGGGAGGATATCATGACCTCAACCTTGCAAGTTAGTGAGGCTGACCTGGCACCGGTGAGACTCCTCTACTACACAATCTATCAATCTTGGCATAGTAGGAATGCGTATACACATGGTCGTGAGGTCGGCACCCCGGTGGTGGTTACTGCCGCCGTATTGGAGAATATTGCCATCTTTGATCAAGGTCGGAACTCGGGATGTTGGGGTACCTCCCGCCCTTCGGGGCTCTTTCGCTCACCTTCCTGGTGTCCCCACCGCCCGGTTGGATAAATCTTAAGGTGGACGACTCCCTTCTGGCTTCGGGGCATGCTAGCCTTGGCATCGTCATTCGTAATGAGACTGGCCGGGTTTTGACTACGGCTGGATTTGCGTGGCAGCATTGGGACCCTGGATATGTGGAATTTGAGGCGGTCACTGCCATTCGGCGCGTTGTGCTGCTGGCGCTCCTGGATGCCTGAGGGATCATGATCGAGGGAGACACGAAGAATGTCATGGAATTCTGCAGCAAGCATGCCAGTAGGACAGCTCGATCCTTGGTGTCCCCCGTGATGGGCGACCTTACTTTCCTTTCAGAATTCTCGGCTGTCCAGTTTCACTATGTTGGCCGCAGGGCCAATCGGGTGGCTGACATCTGTGCTAGGCTGTCATGCGATGATAACTTCTTTTGGTGCACCAGAGATGGCATGGATGGGGGCTTCCTAGCCCTTGTGGCTGAGGATAGCTGTGGGTTGGACGGTGTGTGAGGGGATTTGTCCCTCCCGTCCTTTTTTTCTTCTTGCTGTTTTTTTTTGCTTTCCCCCCATGTTCTACTTCCCATTTTCCTTTTCTTCTGCTAATGCATATTTCACTGAACCCAAAAACTTTAGAGATTGTTTGCAGAGAGTGGAGAGAGCAATTTTAGTGAGAGAAAGGGGGTGGGGTGGCGGTGATGCTGCAGGTAGGTAGCAGCGGGTGTAACGCCCCCGGTTTTCCTGTGTTTTGTTTGATCTTTGGCTGGCATTACGATGGCGTATTTCCGGCTTTTTGCCGTTTCAGAGCGTGGTCTTAGCTCTTAGGGTTCCCTGTGCAGCCTGTTTGTAGCCTGTTAGCAAGATTCCCCAGCTAGCTGGAGTCCGTTGGATGACTCGGTTGGGCCTCTTAGGGAATGCTTGTGTCTTGGCTTCGGGTGGTGAAATCCTGAGTTTTGTTCGTCGAATGCTAATTTCGACTTCGCAGTTGTGTTCGTAGCGTGTGTTTTTAGCTGCGAGGAGAATTTTGTCATTTTTTGAGAAGTTTCGGGTCTCGTGTTGTTTTGATTTTGCGTGTAAGTAATTAATATGTTGATTGTCTATTTTTAAACTGCTGTATATATATATATATATATATATATATATATAGCCTTAGGTTAGAATTAGGGCTCGGTTCTTTTGTTTCTTTTCTTTTTTCTGTTTGGAAGAAGCCGCCGCCTGTACGAGAGGAAGAGAACCCCCGGACTACCCTAGCCTTCGGACGCCGATTTCTGGATATCTAGCGGTCGAAACTCGATTTCGACAGTGGATCTGGACTGCCCTCGCCTGGATCTACTTTCTTTCTGCTCCTCAGCTTGCTGCTCTGCGGCTAGATCCGAGCGTGGGGGAGGCCGCCAACCATGTTTTTTCTGGTATTGAGGCATGTGATGTTCCCTCATCCTTGCCATAGTTGATCTTTGTCTTCTTTTGTTTAAATTTTATCTCTTTCCTGCTTAGATTTTAGGTGTACGTTAGGGTTCGTTCCCGATCATACCGTGGTTAGTGTAGAAAAGTTCCCGTTAAATCTTAGATTTCCTGAGGGATTATGTTTATTAGGGGAAGTTTTGGTTCGATTCAGTTCGAGTAGTTGATATTGTCGATGGATGATGGAACTCTAGAGAGAGAGGCCTCATTCTCGTTTCGGTTGTTTGCTGGGTTTGGCGCCGGTAGCCAGTCGGGGTGTCGACACCTTTGTGTCGACACCGGCCAGCTGTGGTGTCGACACTTGGTGTCGACACCAGCAGCTGTGGTGTCGACACTTGGTGTTGACACCAGCATCAGAGGTGTCGACACTTGGTGTCGACACCAGCAGCTGTGGTGTCGACACTTGGTGTCGACAACAGCAGCAGAGGTGTCGAAACTTGGTGTCGACACAAGCAGCAGAGGTGTCGACACTTGGTGTCGACACCAGCAGCTGTGGTGTCGACACTTGGTGTCGACACCAGCAGCAGAGGTGTCGACACTTGGTGTCGACACCAGCAGCAGAGGTGTCGACACTTGGTGTCGACACCAGCAGCAGAGGTGTCGATACTTGGTGTCGACACCAGCAGCAGAGGTGTCGACACTTGGTGTCGACACTAGCAGCCGAGGTGTCGACACTTGGTGTCGACACTGGCTTGTCGTGGTGTCGACACTTGGTGTCGACACCGGCATGTCGTGGTGTCGACACTTGGTGTCGACACCGGCTTGTCGTGGTGTCCACACTTGGTGTCGACACCGGCTTGTCGTGGTGTCGACATATCGTGTCAACACTGGGTGCTGCGCTTGTTTTGGGGTCAGATAGACTCGGGGTTGGTTCGGGTTAGGCGTGCAAGGCTGCGTCGGTTGGACCCGACGTTTTTGCCTTGGGTTCGTGTGTTTCTTAGGATTGTTAGTGTAACTTTTCCCCTAGGGGGGGGGGCACTGGGTGTTCGGCTAGTTTCTGCATGCCGACTCTTGGGTTGTGGCCGGGGGTGGAGTTTTGGTGGCCTCTGGAGGGGTGGTTTTATGTGGAGAGCTGTGGCCACCGCCTTTTGCCCCGGTTTGGGTTGGTGTGTGTGGGACCCTAAAGCTGCCACTGTTTGACCCCTTAGCCCTTTTTTGGATCTGATTTTGGTTATGTATTCAGATCCATGTTTTGACCACTGCCACTTGCCCACGTGTTAGGACTGTTAGTCCCTTCCTGCTTATGCTTTCTTTTCTTTTGGCGTATATGTATATGTCTTGTTGCTGTTGCAAACTCTTTTGGTAGGGCATAATGGTTTTATTGCTCGCACTTGGTGTGCTCTGCTGTGCTATAGGCAATACTCTCTTTTTATTGTCACCCCTTTTCTTTTGCTTATAGCAGTTAGTTGCCGGGTTGGTAAACCCTTCTTCTTATTGCTCATTAATCTATTGCTCTATTTTTCCCTTTTGATTATTTTCTTGCTGAGGTGTTCTTTTCTTGAATGCCTCAGGTCCAGGTTGTAGCCAGTTCAGCGGCTAGTTCTTTTGGAGGGGCTTGTTGGCGGCCTCTTGGGTAGCTGAGATAGCTGATCCCCGTTTTGTGAGGTAGTCCTTTACTTTTTCTGTATAGACATACATACTCGCCAGTGGGTTCGTGTCAGGTTGTTGACGCCCACTGGTGGCTTCTTGCGATGCTGGGTATGACTTAAACTGCTGTTTTTGCCTATTTTATGGTTGGTTACTTGCTTCTGTGAAGGATTTATGCTAGGTTGCATGTTAGATATTTTAAAACCTAAAAGTATTGCTATATGTACCTCATGCATAGCATGTTTCCTAAAACAAAGATACTATTTTTCCTCAGCGTAAAACACTATCTTTCATACCTACTATATTCACCTTAGAGTCGTGCGTACCATGAGTCGTCCCCCGGGGACTCTCATGCTCATTTAGGGTGTCAACTTAATTGAAACAAAGTATTTTCTGCTGCGTATAAATATAATTTTTACTCTGAACTAGCTGATCCACCGTGCCGAGGGATACGGACATTCAACATGACTGATTTTCTTTCACATTTAATCAACGATTTTTCCTTAAAATCTAAGGTCTAGAGTTTTGCCTGAGCATGTGCAGTTATCCCCTGCACGACGTGGCATCACGTCACGTGTTTTCTCTTGCTCTGACATGATTTCTTCGTTGAGAAAATACGGGTTGTGACAGTTGGTATCAGAGTTAGGTTGCTTGATAAATGGTCGGGCAACCTTTCCCTTGTCTGCATTAGTGGTTAGCGTCATACCATACACACATCGATATGTCATCAACATGTCTTGGCCGAAGCACGAACACTACACTCATGAGCATAAAGAAGTATACAGGGCATATTATGTAGTATGGGATGCATAATATGTGTTTGTATATGGATCCACCATAAGAGGCAACATGTGAGGGTTATGTAGTATGGGATGCATAACCTCACCACATGAATGCGGCTAGCACGTTTTCCTTTTCGTTGCATGGGAATGTTATGTAGTATGAGATGCATAATATTTTCATGTGTACGTCGCCCATGGCATGCACTAAGGCCTTTTTAGAATGCATAGCACATCATGCATAGCATAACATTTCATAAGCACAGCGTGCCAAACTAAAGATTTGCAAGATGACATATGTACACACATGGTTTTGAGTCAAAAAGAATACAAATACATGCATTCATGGTTTAGGCACATGAGTTAGTATGATGGTGGTGAGCCATCTTAGGTTAAGCATAAAATTATCTTGGTAAAAACAACTCCCAGAGCAAGTTTTAGCAGTTGAAGTTCATATTTAAGTGTGTTTGTCTGTACCGGGTAGTTTTGTTCTAGATGATGGGCTAGGTTTTGTCTAAAGTTTATGCGATTTTAGGATGGCGAGACGTCCTACGACGAGATCGACCCCCCAATCTGAGGGTGAGACGTCAGGAGCATAGAGCGATGCGGTGGTAGAAAGCCTGCGGCTGAGTAATGAGGCATTAGCGAGGCAGGTAGTGGCTATGCAGGCTCAGATTCAGTCCCTTGTAGCAGTAGTGGCAGGACAGACCCCGAGAGCTCAGGACCCTGCTGAGGGGGTAGCTGTTCCTACCCCTCCTGCTCCTCCCGTGCCTTTGGTTGTGGTGCCCCCGGATATGACGTTCATATCCCAGTTTCAGCGGCTGAGACCCCCTACCTATGATGGGCAGGCAGATTTCATGATTTTGGATGACTGGCTGATTACCATTGAGGAGATGTTCTCTTACTCAGGGATTACGAATGATCAGAGAGTGATGCTCGCTGCCTACCAGCTTAAGGGCTTAGCAAAGAATTGGTGGCTGAGGGAGAAAGAGAGCTTAGTGGCAGGTTGCACTTGGGAGTCATTTAAGGTGATGTTGTTAAGTAAGTTTCTGCCTTCAGTCGAGCGGGACTGGCTAATGAATGACTTTCTTCATTTAAAGCAGAGGAAACTCACGGTTAGTGAGTATGAGATTGAGTTTAGTAAGTTGAGTCGGTTTGCTCCGGGTCTGGTGAGTGTTGAGGCGGACCGAGTTAAGAGATTTCTGGGTGGACTAAGAAGCGACATTCAGCAGTTAGTGAATGCCTATGGAGCAGTCAGTTATGCCAGCGTAGTTGAAGCTGCCTTGAGGGTTGAGGCCATTGAGAATGCCAAGAATAGAGGCCAGCAGTTGAGGAAGGATAAGCGGAAGTCCGGTGGAGGGAAGAGCCCTCAGGAGTCAGATTGTACAACCCCGTAGCCGGGCGAGTGGGACCCTCCCCAAATGTCAGCCTAGGGGCGTGCTATGAGCGACATTCTGGTACAGTCCCGTTCGGAGACGTGCGAGTGCTCGTGCGTGCGTGCGAAGGTTCCATGGGCGTAATCTTTTAATATATAATGTATATCCTTAGTATTATAATATATATATTATATATATATATATATATTATATTATATATTATGGATTATAATATAGATATGAAGGGATGGGATTGGACAGGAAAAAAGAAAAGCAGGCGGATAGATGAAGGGAGGCAGGCGGATGGGCTCGGGGGAGAGGGGAGAGAAAAAACAAAAAGAAAAATAGAAGCAGGAGGGGGGCTTGGGGGCACAGGACAGCAGGAAAAAGAAAGAAGAATGGAAGCCGGGGAAGAAGAAAAAGAGGGAGCCCTAGCCCGGTCAATCCTGGAGCCCAGCCGCCGCCCCCGCAGTTTCCGCTCTCTCCCGTCGCCGGCAAAGCAGCACTGCCGCCCCCCCTCCTTCTCTAATCCTCGGCCTGGAGCAGCAAGGGGCTGCCCGCCCCCTCCTTCTCTCACCCTCGGCCAAGCAGGGCAGCCGCCGCCGCCGCCATTATTGCTCTCTCCCGTCGCCGGCGAAGACAGCTCCGCCCCCGCCCCCTCCTTCTCTCATCCTCGTCCTGGAGCAGCAAGGGGCCGCCCGCCCCCTCCTTGTCTCACCCTCGGCCAAGCAGGGCAGTCGCCGCCGCCCCTTCCTCATCCCCTCTCACTCGTCGTCGGCAAGGCAGCGCACCCGGCCCCACTACCTTTTTCCCGGCCTGAAGCAGCACGACCGCCACCGATCTCCATCTTTTTCCAGCCGCCTGGAGCGCCCCGGCCGATCCACTATTTTTCCCGACCTGGAGCAGCACACCTCGACCTACCCTTCTCCCGGCGGCAAGCTCGGCCTGAAGCGAGGCTCGGCCTGGAGCGAGGCTCGGCCTGGAGCGAGGCTCGGCCTGGAGCAAGGCTCGGCCTGGAGTGGAGGTCGAACGCCGACACGACCGCATGCAGTAGGATCGACTCAAAGCTGCTCTCCCGTCCCCGTCGCCAAACACGCGACAAGGGTAACGATGTTTCAACTTGGGCATGTTAAGCCTTCAGTTTCCATATTCGCACTGAAGCACCTCTCCACCAACGGGTGGGGGGAAGGTAGCTCCCCGACGGGTTGACGTGCACGTCCCCGTAGTTAATTGCATTAGTACCCGGAAGCGTGAGTACGGGTTTAGGCATGCTGTGTGAAGCCCATCCGGACGTGTGAGCCGGATTGATGATGTTCTGGGGTTCCCGAAGAAGACTCCGAGGAAGTTGTTTATTTAGTCGCTTGCATGGAATGCGCTCCGTAGCCCCCAAAAAGGGGGTGTGCGCAATATGCTTGGCCCGCTTATGTTGGCCGACCAATGACTAGTTGGCCGCCGCTCGTCGAGACGTTGACGTACAGGTGTTGCAGTACCAGGAGGGGAGTAGCGGGCTTAAACCCAAGCTTGTGCCGGCCCTCGAAGGCCTTTTTGTTTATGTTGCCGGCCTGCGTGCTGAGTATGGAATTTATATTCCTGTAATATTTTTTCATTTTTGTGATGCTCTGTGAATATGTAGTTTACTCCTGTCTTGGGCGAGCGGCGTGTTCATGAACCGCTCCCCCTTTGTGGGCTTCCGAGGTATAGATGCCGGGAGGCGCCTGATGGCCTGTTGTCATCCTTTCAGAATAGCGGAGTTTCGCTGTTAGCGGCCCAATTGGGGCTGCGTAGAGTAGGGCTGCTGGGCGGTTTTGCGCCAATAGTAAGGCGGGTGGGGAACATTTTACATAGACCCGAGGTAGCACCTCTAGTTTGGGAGTGGATCTCGAGATTCTCCTTGGATGTTCCGGTCGGCCAAGAGAGCCCTCCGAAGGTTCCTTAGCTCAGCCCTTGGCTTGGGAGGGGAAGAGTTAGTTAGTCTTCCGGGTATGTGGCGGGTCCTCCACGCTGAGACCTTGGGTCTGTCCCTCGTGTTCCTAGTCTTGTGCCTAGATCGTTCGCTTGAGGGTAGTAGGTGCGCGGTCACCCCTTCCCCAAGGGTCGAACTCCACGGGAGACTGGATTTCCGGTTTCAACATTTTGTTGCGGTGAGCGTGGAGGGTGACCAGCACAGAAGATCTCGGGAGAGAGTCATGACTGGAGGTGAGGGAGGTAGTGATGATCTCGGCGAGCTCCCTAGCTCAGGACCCTTTGTGGGGAGGCAAGAGTTCATGGCCTCCATCCAGGGTATCATGGAGATGCTGCGAAGCATTGCTCCTCAGGGTGGCAGCTTCACCCCGACCCCCCAGGAGCTAGCTCCCCCCCTCGACGAGTCGACTCCCAGGGGTCTAGGCGAGATGACCCCAGCAGGGGGAGAAGGAAGTGCACCAGGAAGAAGGCCAGGGAAGGAGAGGATGGGAGATGGGGTCGAGCGAGACCTCACCGACTGGGAGCTGTTCTCCAGCCCGGTGAGTGCCAACCTTCAAGGCGAGCAGGTCGCGCGAGTGGAGGTGGCGAGACCACCCTTTAGGGGGTCACCCTTCAGTGAGCTGATCATCTCAGCTCCCGTTCCCGAGGGGTTCAGAGAGCCAGACATGGCTTACTATACGGGGAAGGATGACGCTGTCCAGCATCTGCAGTGGTTCGAGGATGCCGTCTCCATCAGGACGATGACGGATGCCTTCAAGTGTCGCCTCTTTGCGATCACGCTGAAGGAGAAGGCAAGGGACTGGTTCCATCAACTCCCTCCGAGGTCGATCTATAGGTTCGAGGACTTGAGCCGAAGCTTCCAGCTCCGCTTCTCCACCTCCAAGAAGCGGAAGAGGAGTCCTGAGTCCATCTTCTTGATAAGGCAGGGGGCCGAGGAGTCGCTGGCCCGCTACGTAGACAAGTTCCAAGAGGAGATCTTGGATGTCCAGGAGATGCCAGGGTATGCTCTCCAGATGGCCTTCACCGTTGGGCTGAAGGAGGGCTTCTTCAAGATGAGCTTGACCCGGAAGGCCCCCCTTTCCTTCGAGGAGCTGATGGAAAGGGCGGCAAAGGAGATTGCCATGGAGGCAGCCAACCCGACATTTGTCAAGAGGTTGGAAAAGTTGACGGAAGTGGAGACAAATGAGCAGGGTGGCTCAAGGCATCAGGAAGGAAGAAGGAGAGAGGAGTAGAGAGCTTAGGGTTTCCAAGGACAGGAGGGTCCGGAACTAGGCTGGAGGCAGCAGGGAGGACCTGCTCAAGGTCCAGGAAGAGCTCTCATCCAAGGAGGGGGGAACTTCCACGGGGGTCAAGGGAGGTTCAACTTCCAGAGGCAGGCCCCAAGGCAACTTTTACCCCCGCCGCAGCAAGCCTCGGCAATAGGAGGGGGAAGAGGTAACAGGAGAGAGCGCGCAGCCCGCCGAAAGAGGGGAGAAAGAGCGCTGCTGTACTGCGACTTCCACCAGGTGGAGGGGCACGCTACGGCTACCTGCCCCGAGTTCTTGGAAGTGAGGGGGGCGAGAGGCCCTGCGCAGCCGTAGCTGCCAGTGCGGGTAGAAGAGGTTCTACCCGGAGAAGGGGGTGATGATATATGCGAGGACCGGGTCGACGTGGGAACCCGAGGCGGTATAAGAGTGATCCACGGTGGAGTGGGGGTTGAGGCCACTCGAAAGGCAAGCCTCCATGTCATGTACCGAAGGAGCGTCGCCTCAACCTCCCAGACCCCGCCTCCAGAATAAAAGATCACCTTCTCGGTGAAGGACCTACCAGATTATGAGGATCCGTTCTGTGATGCGCTGGTCATCCAAATAGCCATCGAAGGCTACACCGTCTCCCGGATCCTGGTTGACAACAGAAGCTCCGTCAACGTCATTTTCAAGAAGGCGTTTGATGAGATGAAGGTGGAGCCAAGGAGGGTGTTGGCCTCGGACGGACCCCTGTTCAGATTCTCAGGAGAGAGGAAGGAGGTCGAAGGTGGAGTAGGGCTCCAAGTAAAATTGGGAGAAGTCTCGAGGAACTGCCGGTTCGTCATAGTTGACGCTCCAAGCAGCTACAACGCCATCTTCGGAAGACCCCTCATCAGCGCCTTCCGTTGCGTGCCATCTTCTTTCCACCAATGCCTCAAGTTCAGCTCAGGAGGGATCCAGGTCAGAGTCAAGAGAGACTCCAGGATAGCAAGGCAGTGCTACGTCACGACCGTCAACACCATCTCTTGGTTGGCCAAGGCAGAGGAGATGGAGAAGGTCATGGAGAGCCTGAGCAGGATGGAAGTGTCCGGCAAGGAGGAAGCGGATGGCGACTACCGGGCCCAGACCCCCTGAGGAAGCCTCGCCCCGACAGAGTCCTGTATGTATCTTATCTTGTAATGAGTCTAACCCCCGACCAACTGAGTCGGGGGGATCATGTAACCCATCTATTTTCCCCGTTTGAGGATGTAGTATTTGGCAAGGTTTGATTGTGTAGCTCAAGTCCTTTGCTCCGATGACGATTCCGCCGCCAGGCTCCCACTAGCTGGCTGGGTAGGTTGATCTCTCGTGGTAGCCTAAGTCCTTGGCTCTGATGATGATTCCGCCGACAGGCTCCCACTAGATGGCTGGGTAGGTTGATCTCTCGTGGTAGCCCAAGTCCTTTGCTCCGATGACGATTCCGCCGCCAGGCTCCCACTAGCTGGCTGGGTAGGTTGATCTCTCGTGGTAGCCTAAGTCCTTTGCTCCGATAACGATTCCGCCGCCAGGCTCCCACTAGCTGGCTGGGTAGGTTGATCTCTCGTGGTAGCCTAAGTCTTTTGCTCCGATGACGATTCCGCCGCCAGGCTCCCACTAGCTGGCTGGGTAGCTTGATCTCTCGTGGTAGCCCAAGTCCTTTACTCCGATGACGATTCCGCCGCCAGGCTCCCACTAGCTGGCTGGGTAGGTTGATCTCTCGTGGTAGCCTAAGTCCTTTGCTCCGATGACGATTCCGCCGCCAGGCTCCCACTAGCTGGCTGGGTATGTTGATCTCTCGTGATAGCCCAAGTCCTTTGCTCCGATGACGATTCCGCCGCCAGGCTCCCACTAGCTGGCTGGGTAGGTTGATCTCTCGTGGTAACCCAAGTCCTTTGCTTCGATGATGATTCCGCCGCCAGGCTCCCATTAGCTGGCTGGGTAGGTTGATCTCTCGTGGTAGCCCAAGTCCTTTGCTCCGATGACGATTCCGCCGCCAGGCTCCCACTAGCTGGCTGGGTAGGTTGATCTCTCGTGGTAGCCCAAGTCCTTTGCTCCGATGACGATTCCGCCGCCAGGCTCCCACTAGCTGGCTGGGTAGGTTGATCTCTCGTGGTAGCCCAAGTCCCTTTGCTCCGAGGTGGTCCCGCTGCCAGGCTCCCACTAGCTGGCAGGGTCGGTGGTACCTCTCGTGGAGAGTAAGTCCCTTTACTCCAAGATGGTCCCGCTGCCAGGCTCCCACTAGCTGGCAGGGTCAGTGGTACCTCTCGTGGAGAGTAAGTCCCTTTGCTCCGAGATGGTCCCGCTGCCAGGCTCCCACTAGCTGGCAGGGTCAGTGGTACCTCTCGTGGAGAGTAAGTCCCTTTGCTCCAAGGTGGTCCCGCTGTCAGGCTCCCACTAGCCGACAGGGCCGGTGGTGCCTCTCGTAGAGAGTAAGTGTTTGCGCCCCGAGGCCGTCTCGTCATCCGGGCTCCCATTAGCTGGCTTGACAAGTTGACCCCTCGGGGAGGCTAAGTGTTTTCACCCAGAGGAGGTCTCGCCACCCAGGCTCCCATAGCTGGCATGGCAGGTTGACTCCGAGGGGAGGTTACACTCCGCGAATACGTTGGGTTGGATGTTTCTTTCCGAGCTTGTGCCAACCTCGAAAAGAGCGGGGATTGTGTACGACCCCGTATTTGCGAAGAATGGACCCTAAATGAGGCGTGCTTAGTTTTTAAGCTTTTTGGAGATTTTGCACTCTCGGTGGCCAATTTTGGCTCTGGATTGGAAACATACTATTAGGGGGAGGAAAAATTGGCTCCCCCAATGGCTCCTTTGCTGGGGGGCGGGTGCGGCAAGTTGGCTAGCACCCGCCACGGCCTGTTGAGTCCGTGGCAGGGACAGGAGAGGCGGCCAGGGGCCGGTCTCGCCCGAGCGGCCTGCTCACGGGCGGGACGGCCAGCGGCCGGTCCCGCCCGAGCGGCCTGCTCGCGGGCGAGGCGGCCGCGGCCTGGGTCTCGCCCAAGCGGCCTGCTCGCGGGCGATACGGCCAGCGGCCGGGCTCGCCCGAGCGGCCTGCTCGCGGGCGAGGCGGCCGCGGCCTGGCTCTCGCCCGGGCGGCCTGCTCGCGTGCGAGACGGCCAGCGGCCGGGCTCGCCCGAGCGGCCTGCTCGCGGTCGAGGAGGCCACGGCCTGGCTCTCGCCCGGGAGGCCTGCTCGCGGCCGTGATGGCCAGCAGCCGGTCTCGCCCGAGCGGCCTGCTCGCGGGCGAGGCGACCGCGGCCTGGATCTTGCCCGGGCGGCCTGCTCGCGGCCTGATCGGTGGCCTGGAGCCGTCTCGGATGTTTGGTGGAGGGGTGTTGGCAGCGTGCTTTTACCGCTGTGCCCCTGGGGGCGTTTTACCCCTCTGCCCGCCGGCATGGGTGTTTCCTATTGGCCCAAGGCTTTTTGGGCATGAGGGTATTTTGGTCATTTTTGGCCCATAGGATTTGGAAAACTATAAATAGACCCCCTTGGGTGCCTTGGAGAGGATTCCTTTTTGGCTTCCTCCTCCCTTAGCTTCTTCTTGGTAGAGTTGAGAGAGCTCCTCCAAGGCACCCTAGCTCGAGCATTGGCTAGGGAGGGGAAGTGCTCAGGTAGCCTTCCGGGTGTGAGGTGGGACCTCCGCGCTAGAGCCGAGGGTCTGTTCCTAACTTCTTGATCCTTTGGTCCGTGATGTTCTCTTGAGTGTAGTAGGTGTGAGGTCACCCCTTTCTAGGGACCCCTAACTCCACGGAGACCAAGTTCTTGGTTTCAACACAGATGCTATCTCGAGAAAGAAGATCAAAGAGATTGGTAGTTTTTGTGGCCGGCCAGGCCACCCCTTTGAGAAGTGTTTCAATAGGTTGGGAGCGCAGAAGAAGGAACAGGTGCACGCGATTCAGGGTGTTTCCATGGGATACTTGGTGTGTGCCTTGTGTGGAAGGAAGGGGCATGAGGCTGCCCGTTGTTGGTTAAAAGATAAGGTCTATTTTCAGTGCGGCCAGAAGGGTCATCTCAAGGCAAGATGCCCTCAGGCCCAGCCTATTCTGCAGCCAGTTCCCCTCCAGGCTTTGCCACCGCCTCAACAAATGGATAAAGGAAAGGGAAAGCTGAATGTGCTTTCGGCAGACGAAGCGAAGACTTCAACCCAGGTTATCTCAGGTTCGACTCCTCCCCAGCCGTTTCATTATGTTCCCTTTTTGGTGGTAGTTTTCGTTTTAGCGCTTGTTGCCTTAGATGCGTGTGCAATTCGCAGGACGATTTAAGGTAAAGAACCGCTGGGCGCGCGTTCTCTTCGATTCCGGCGCTACCCACTCGTTTGTGGCGAGAGCCTTCGTGGAGCGGTTCAGTTTGGGCCTAGATCGTGTTGGTGGTGCCTTCTGCGTTAAGTTTCCCTCTGGTGACTCTGTGGTTGCGGACCTGGGTGTCCTCGAATGTCCGATTTTGTTGGGAGATTTTCTAGCCAAGGCAGATCTGAAGGTGATTGACCTGAAGGACTTCGATGTTATTTTGGGCATGGACTGGTTGTCAAGGTACGATGTTGTGATTCAGTGCAAGGGTAAGCGCTTGGATTTCGTCAAAGACAACGGTCAGCCAGGGCGCGTTTATGGGTATTCCCTCCAGGAGTCTCCAATCATTTCTGCGGTGCGTGCTCGGAAGTTGCTTGTTTCTGGCTGTTTTGCCTGTGTGGTTTCTCTGGTAGGGACGATTGTTAGTGTGCCCCGTTTGGAAGAGATTCCTGTGGTGTGTGACTTCTCTGATGTGTTTCCTGACGATCTTCCCGGTCTTCCACCTGATCGAGATGTCGAGTTTATGATAGATTTGGAGCCAGGCACGCGTCCTATCATAAAGGCGCCGTACCGGATGGCCCCGCGAGAGCTGGAAGAGTTGCGAATTCAGCTGGATGAGTTGTTGGCAAAAGTTTTCATAAGGCCGAGTTCTTCTCCTTGGGGTGCACCGGTGCTGTTCGTTAAAAAGAAGGATGGGTCGATGAGGTTATGCATCGACTATAGAGAGCTAAACAAGGTTACTATTAAGAACAGGTACCCTTTGCCGCGAATCGATGATTTGTTTGACCAACTGCATGGTGGTGCCGTGTTTTCCAAGATAGATCTTCGTTCGGGCTATCACCAGTTGAGGATTCGGGAGTCAGATGTTCCGCGGATGGCGTTTCGCTCTCGTCATGGGCATTTTGAGTTTTTGGTTATGTCTTTTGGATTGACTAATGCGCGCTCAGCTTTTATGGATTTGATGAACAGAGTTTTCAAGGACTTTCTAGATAAGTTTGTAATTGTTTTTATAGATGATGTTTTGGTGTATTCTAAAGATGCGGAGGAGCATGATCGACATTTGCGACTGGTCTTGGCGACTCTGAGAGATCATAAGCTATACGCCAAGCTTAGCAAATGTGAATTTTGGTTGCCTCAAGTTTCTTTTCTAGGTCACGTGGTTAATAAGGAGGGAATATCGGTGGACCTAGAAAAGATCGCTGCTGTTATGTAATGGGCGAGACCTGTTACTCCCAAAGAGATCAGAAGCTTCTTGGGTTTGGCTGGTTATTATAGAAGATTTGTAGAAGGCTTCTCTACCTTGTCCGCGCCGTTGACCAAGTTGACGCAGAAGAATGTAGCCTTTATATGTGATGGTAAGCGTGAGAAGGCTTTTGAGGAACTAAAAAAGAAGGCTATGTTCGGCTCCAATTTTGTCCTTGCCTACGGAGGGTAGTGAGTATGATATATATGTGGATGCGTCGCATGTCGGACTGGGCTGCGTTTTGATACAGGGCGGGAAGGTGATTGCGTACGGGTCGAGGCAGCTAAAGACTCACGAGAGGAATTACCCTACGCATGACTTGGAGTTTGCAGCTGTGATCTATGCACTAAAATTGTAGAGGAATTTGCTATATGGCGCGCAGTGCAAGATTTTCACGGATCATAAGAGTTTGAAGTATGTCTTCACTCAGAAAGAATTGAATCTGCGCCAGCAGCGGTGGTTGGAGTACGTGACCGACTATGATGTTGAAATCCAGTATCATCCGGGCAAGGCAAATGTGGTGGCTGATGCCCTGAGTCGGAAGTCAGGTAAGATTTTCAATCTCTCCGCCGAGTGTCTAGTGGAAGAGTTTCTTTTGATGGACATTTCTGTGGGAAGCTGTGATTCGCAGAGTAGCTTGGCAGTGGCAGAACCTTCGTGGATTTTGCTTACAAGACTGCATCAGAAGGACGATCCCAATCTTCTGCATTTGTATCTTCGAGCTGAAAAAGGTGAATTACCAGATTTCTCCATAGATGATGCGGGTACCTTGAAGTATCGTGGCAGGTTTTGCATCCCCGCGGTTGGAGATATCCGGGATGTGGTGTGCAGAGAAGCCCACGAATCTAGTGTTGCCTACCATCCAGGGTTGACCAAGATGTATCATGATGTAAAACAGATTACCTGGTTGTACGGTATGGAGAAGGACATAGCCAGATTTGTTTCAGAGTGTTTCACTTGCAAGCGTGTGAAAGCCGACCATGGGAGGCCTGGTGGCAAGCTGACTCCCTTGGAGATTCCGATGTGGAAGTGGGAGAGTATCTCGATGGACTTCATTACCGGCTTACCGAGATCTCCTAAGGGGCATGATTCAGTCTGGGTAATCGTAGACAGATTGACGAAGAGCGCTCATTTCGTACCATTTAAGATCAATTATCCGATGAGGAAGATAGCCGAGCTATATCTGGAAGAGGATGTCAAATTGCATGGTGTACCCGTAAGTATCATATCAGATCGAGACTACAGGTTCACGTCTCGTTTTTGGAAGAGCCTTCAAGAGGGGTTGGGTACAGATTTGAGTTATTCCACGGCTTATCATCCGCAGACCAATGGTCAGACGGAGCGAGTAAATCATATTGTGGAAGATATGATCCGATGCTATATTCTGGACCACGGAGGGGCGTGGGACGAGCGCTTGCGGCTTATGGAATTCGCATATAACAACAGTTATCAAGAAAGCCTGTAAATGGCTCCTTTTGAAGCTTTGTATGGGAGGCGCTGCAGGACTCCCTTGTTTTGGGCTGAGATTGGTGAGGGACCTTTGTTGGGTCCAGAAGCGCTTGAGGAGATGGAAACCGCTGTGAAGCTTATTCGGGAAAAGCTTCGGATAGACCAGGAGAGATATGAGAAGAACGCCAATCGGCGTAAATCGGACTTGGAATTTGCTGTGGGGGACTCAGTGTTCTTAAAGGTATCCCCGTTGATTGGAGTCAAGCGGTTTGTCAAGAATAGGAAGTTGGACCCGAGGTACGTGGGGCCGTTTCCGATTGTTGAGCGGATTGGGGTATCAGCCTACAAGCTGCTTTGCCCTCAAATTTCCCTGGCGTGCATGATGTCTTTCACGTCAGTCAGCTGCGGAAATGTGTGGTAAATGGCAGGCAGGTGTTGGATTATGTGCCTCAGTTGGAGCCGAATCTTTCTTATGTGGAGGTGCCTGTTTGCATTTTGGATTCTCAAGTTCGGGCGTTGCGAAAGAAGACTATTCCTATGGTTAAAGTTTTATGGAGGAATCAGGATGTGGAAAGCGCGACTTGGGAGTTGGAGTCGGCTATGAGGGAGGCTCACCCTCACCTATTTCCCTGATCTTGTGTCTGATATGCTCTGTTTTATTATATAGCCCTTTCCTGGCTCTTTCTCTCTCCTTCTATATAGGAGTGTTGTGAGTAAAGTTTCGAGGCGAAACTTTCTTTTAGGAGGAGTGGCTGTAACGCCCCCGGTTTTCCTGTGTTTTGTTTGATATTTGGCTGGCATTACGATGGCATATTTCCGGCTTTTTGCCATTGCAGAGCGTGGTCTTAGCTCTTAGGGTTCCCTGTGTAGCCTGTTTGTAGCCTGTTAGCAAGATTCCCCAGCTAGCTGGAGTCCGTTGGATGACTCGGTTGAGCCTCTTAGGGAATGCTTGTGTCTTGGCTTCGGGTGGTGAAATCCCGGGTTTTGTTCGTCGAATGCTAATTTAGACTTCGTAGTTGTGTTGGTAGCGTGGGTTTTTAGCTGCGAGGCGAATTTCGTCATTTTCCGAGATGTTTCGGGTCTCGTGTTGTTTTGATTTTGCGTGTAAGTAATTAATATGTTGATTGTTTATTATTAAACTGCTGTATATATATATAGTCTTAGGTTAGAATTAGGGCTCAGTTCTTTTGTTTCTTTTCTTTTCTCTGTTTTGAAGAAGCCGTCGCCTGTACGAGAGGAAGAGAACCGCCGGACTACCCTAGCCTTCGGACGCCGATTTCTGGAGATCTAGCGGTCGAAACTCGATTTCGAGAGTGGATCTGGACTGCCCTCACCTGGATCTGCTTTCTTTCTGCTCCTCAGCTTGCTGCTCTGCGGCTAGATCCGAGCGTGGGGGAGGCCGCCGACCATGTTTTTTCTGGTATTGAGGCAAGTGATGTTCCCTCATCCTTGCCATAGTTGATCTTTGTCTTCTTTTGTTTAAATTTTATCTCTTTCCTGCTTAGATTTTAGGTGTACGTTAGGGTTCGTTCCCGATCATACCTTGGTTAGTGTAGAAAAGTTCCCGTTAAATCTCAGATTTCCTGAGGGATTGTGTTTATTAGGGGCAGTTTTGGTTCGGTTCAGGTCGAGTAGTTGCTATTGTCGATGGATGATGGAACTCTAGAGAGAGAGGCCTCGTTCTCATTTCGGTTGTTTGCCGGGTTTGGCGCCGGTAGCCAGTCGGGGTGTCGACACCTTTGTATCGACACCGGCCAGCTGTGGTGTCGACACTTTGTGTCGACACCAGCAGCTGTGGTGTCGACACTTGGTGTCGACACCAGCAGTAGAGGTATCGACACTTGGTGTCGACACCAGCAGCTGTGGTGTCGACACTTGGTGTCGACAACAGCAGCAGAGGTGTCGACACTTGGTGTCGACACCAGCAGCAGAGGTGTCGACACTTGGTGTCGACACCAGCAGCTGTGGTGTCGACACTTGGTGTCGACACCAGCAGCAGAGGTGTCGACACTAGGTGTCGACACCAGCAGCAGAGGTGTCGACACTTGGTGTCGACACCAGCAGCAGAGGTGTCGACACTTTGTGTCGACACCAGCAGCCGAGGTGTCGACACTTGGTGTCGACACCGGCTTGTCGTGGTGTCGACACTTGGTGTCGACACCGGCTTGTCGTGGTGTCGACACCGGCTTGTCGTGGTGTCGACACTTGGTGTCGACACTGGCTTGTCGTGGTGTCGACATATCGTGTCAACACTGGGTGCTGCGCTTGTTTTGGGGTCAGATAGACTCGGGGTTGGTTCGGGTTAGGCGTGCAAGGCTGCGTTGGTTGGACCCGACATTTTTGTCTTGGGTTCGTGTGTTTCTTAGGATTGTTAGTGTGACTTTTCCCCTGGGGGGCACTGGGTGTTCGACTAGTTTCTGCATGCCGACTCTTGGGTTGTGGCAGGGGGTGGAGTTTTGGTGGCCTCTGGAGGGGTGGTTTTATGTGGAGAGCTGTGGCCACCGCCTTTTGCCCCAGTTTGGGTTGGTGTGTGTGGGACCCTAAAGCTGCCATGTTTGACCCCTTAGCCCTATTTTGGATCTGATTTTGGTTATGTATTCAGATCCATGTTTTGACCACTGCCACTTGCCCACGTGTTAGGACTGTTAGTCCCTTCCTGCTTATGCTTTCTTTTCTTTTGGCGTATATATATATGTCTTGTTGTTGTTGCAGACTCTTTTGGTAGGGCATAATGGTTTTATTGCTCGCACTTGTTGTGCTCTGCTGTGCTCTAGGCAGTAATCTCTTTTTATTGTCACCCCTTTTCTTTTGCTTATAGCAGTTTGTTGCCGGGTTGGTAAACCCTTCTTCTTATTGCTCATTAATCTATTGCTCTATTTTTCCCTTTTGATTATTTTCTTGATGAGGTGTTCTTTTCTTGAATGCCTCAGGTCAAGGTTGTAGCCAGTTCAGCGGCTAGTTCTTTTGGAGGGGCTTGTTGGCGGCCTCTTGGGTAGCTGAGATAGCTGATCCCCATTTTGTGAGGTAGTCCTTTACTTTTTATGTATAGACATACATACTCTCCAGTGGGTTCGTGTCAGGTTGTTGACGCCCACTGGTGGCTTCTTGCGATGCTGGGTATGACTTAAACTGCTGTTTTTGCCTATATTATGGTTGGTTACTTGCTTCTGTGAAGGATTTATGCTAGGTTGCATGTTAGATATTTTAAAACCTAAAAGTATTGCTATATGTACCTCATGCATAGCATGTTTCCTAAAACAAAGACACTATTTTTCCTCAGCGTAAAACACTATCTTTCATACCTACTATATTCACCTTTGAGTCGTGTGTACCATGAGTCGTCCCACGGGGACTCTCATGCTCATTTAGGGTGTCAACTTAATTGAACCAAAGTATTTTCTGCTGCGTATAAATATAATTTTTACTGTGGACTAGCTGATCCACCGTGCCGAGGGATACGGACATTCAACATAACTGATTTTCTTTCACATTTAATCAACGATTTTTCCTTAAAATCTAAGGTCTAGAGTTTTGCCTGAGCGTGTGCAGTTATCCCCTGCACGACGTGGCATCACGGTACGTGTTTTCTCTTGCTCTGACACGATTTCTTCGTTGAGAAAATGCGGGTTGTGACAGCGGGGGCAGCGTGATTGCTACGGGTGGCGGAGTGCGGGTGCAGGTGGTGCATGGTAGTTGCGGCGTGTTGGTGCGGCGGTGACTGTACTTGCTGCTCCGACATCTATGGGCCGCAAATTCAAAGGTAAGAAAGCAGTTTCTCCCGAGCAGCTGGACTCGTCCCTTTGCTCTGACCCGTCCCAGGTGTGGATGCCACTGATGTTGTAAATGCTGAAATCAGCAAGAAAAAAGGCAAAGAAATGCTGTAGGTTTCCAAAGCTTCAAAGTTGCTGATGCGGTCCAAACTGGGCACTGGGCTGCTCGCAGGGTCATCTAACCCAGGATCCATAGCCAGCCCCAGCCACCGCATCAGGCCCACGGGCCATACACCCCAACCCGTCTCCAGCATGCTGGCGGGTTGTTGGAGCCAGGAATCGAACCCGAGACCTCCCTTCACATAAGAACTGCCACAACAGAACCACATCACCAACTGAGCCGGCTCAGTTGGTGATGTGGTTCTATTGTGGCAGTTCTTATGTGAAGGGAGGTCTCGGGTTCGATTCCGGGCTCCAACAACCCGCCAGCATGCTGGAGACGGGTTGGGGTTTACGGCCCGTGGGCCTGATGAGGTGGCTGGGGCTGGCTATGGATCCTAGGTTAAATGGCCCTGCGAGCAGCCCAGTGCCCAGTTTGGATCGCATCAGTTGCAGGATGAAGATTCCAGCTCAGAACAACACATGTTCGATTCCTCTAACGATGACTCGGATAATGATCTCTCCACTGCATTCTCTGAATCCTCCACTAATCTTAATTTAGCTCCCGCTGATGTCGCATCTGATGCAAAGTTGATGATGCCCGTTAACTGCCTGCCAGATGTTCGACAAAAATTCCATTGACAGTTGCCCGCCAACTGTTTGACAAAGTGCATCTGTAACAATCTCACCGCCACCAGGTTTTCTTGGACCTGATGCTACAACCTAACTAAATACAAATGCAAAACCATTCACTCCAGGAACATTTGATGCCTTGTTAACAATTTGTGGTGGCTCTGGCGTTCCCCCAAAGCCATCAATTTCATCCCAGCCTGCTCTTCAACCAACAGCTGCGAACAAGTTTGCATTGCCGGCCGTGGCTGCTGTCCTGAAGAAAATGCCCAAAGCCTGGGCTAGGAATATACATGCTGTTACTGAAGTACCACTTGAGCCCCAGGAAAACTTCCTGAAATATGGAATTATCACGATAGATGAGGAAGAATCTGATAAAACAAGTCAAACTTTGACAATGTGCTTGTTGGCCGTGTCTTGGGGAAAAATTTAAAATTTGATTTCCTATCGTCGCAATTGCAAGCAAAATGGGGCGCGTACACAGGATTTCACATCAACGACCTTGGTAACGGTTTCTTCATCCTATTCTTTGCGGACAAAGAGAGCAGGGACCAGGTCTGGTTAGGCGGACCTTGGCATGTGGCTGGAAGCGCAGTTGGTCTTGAACGTTGGTCTGAGAGCTTTATTTCCTCTAAAACTCCAGATATGTGTATGCCAACTTGGGTGCGCCTGCCGGGACTACCGCTCCATTTATGTGGGGAAAAGAACTTGCGACACATCGCCACGGTAATCGGCGAACCGCTGTACATAGACGCCAACACAACAGCTATATCCAGAACAATGTTTGCCCGAATATGTGTTAGAAGGAATTTGGCTAAGCCGCTTTTGGGAGGATTTTGGGTCAACAGCAAGGCAACAGGTAATTTTTTTCAACTCTTTATCTATGAAGATATTCCCTCTTTATGTATGAGATGCGGGTTTGCTGGGCACGGTGATGATTCGTGTATGCCAAATCCCACGCCTACGGAAAAACATGGTGTCGTTCCTATCAACCCATTCGCTGGCTTTGATGATTGAACAATTGTCCATCCCCGAAAACAAAAGAACCAAAAGCCCCAGATCAACAATGGTAAATAGCAAGATGCTGAGTTGGGTTCAAAGAAAACTGCTCCAATGGAGGAACAATCAAATGACATAAATTACATAGTGCAAACTACAAAGTTCAACATCCTCGATGGTCTCTCTGATAAGGAGGAAACTGACA
The DNA here is from genome assembly GCA_039583875.1 of Platanthera guangdongensis. NCBI lineage: Eukaryota > Viridiplantae > Streptophyta > Magnoliopsida > Asparagales > Orchidaceae > Platanthera > Platanthera guangdongensis. Next base: position 11,397,751 of record CM077159.1, on the reverse strand, counting down.
ATGACAAGGAAAAACCACCAGAGAAAAATGATCAGGACAACTGCTCTAAGGAGAAAAAAGCCACTCGAGCTGATGACCCAAAACCGCCTGATGTCAATGATGTTGTCTCGCCGACAAGAGAAACCTCTCGTAAGAATAAAACAGCTGATGATTACCTGGTGGGTGTTGACACATCCAACCGAGGACGATACCGATCGCAGCCTGGGCGTAAGGGCGAAACAAGCCCTGTACGAACTAGAAAGAAATCAAAGCAGCCATCCTCCGATTGAGATAATTGTTTGAATGCAGCGGGGGATCCCCCTTGACAGAAATGACAGGGATAATTTTCTGGAATTGTCGGGGGCGGGGGGGGGGGGGGGGGGTAGCAAGCCCGCCTCTCGTGCATATCTTAAGGAGCTTATTTGGAAGAATCACCCTATAACTATTTTCCTGCTAGAAACCCGCAAACAATCTCTCACCCACCGTGAAGCTGATAGGCTTATCGGACGACATTGGAACTTTGAGAAAATCCCATCTCTCGGGAAATCGGGCAGAATCATCCTTCTCTGGCTGAATGAGATAATTAAAGTCAGCACAATTATTAAAAACCCACAATATTTGGTCGCTTCGGTGGATCTACCAACCAACTCGATTTGGCAATTTGTCGGAGTCTATGCCAGCAAATATATGCACATACGGAGATTGATTTGGGAAGACCTTTCCAAATTCGACATGACCATTCCTACAATCATTGGCGGGGATTTTAATTATGTCCTACGACCGAATGAGATGCGCACGGGGCAGGGGGGAGGCAGTGGTGTCAATCAGAATAAAGGGCCACACGAATTTACAAATTTTATTACTCTATGCGGACTTCATGAAGTCCCTTTCACAGGGAATGTTTATACTTGGTGCAACAACATGGAGCCACATGCCCGTGTGCTGTCCAAACTTGATCGTATCCTGCTTAAAAGTTATTAGTTGTCTGCCTAAATCACCTAGAGGGGGTGAATAGGTGAGATGTGCATCTTTTTGCGGAATAAAAATTAGATCTAAGCACAGAACTATCTACCAATCAATCACAGACGAAGAAAGATTTATAGTGGTTCCCCAATCTTGGGTACATCCACTTTCCTTCACCGATCTAGCAAAAAACTAGACTCGGCTACTCCACTATCTCGGATTGAGAACCAATCCTACTCCTCGGAACAACGTTCCTACAATCTCGATCCACAACGCGGATCTACACTCGGAAGATGAAACTTCCTACAATCTTGGAGTCAAAAGCTCCTACATTCGGAGAAAACTTCTACTACAATAATGAAATAAAATGTGTAAGAAATACAAACAAAGAATCTATGTTAGATCTGCAAGAATTGGCCTGGATCTTCTTCTTCTGGACTTTTCGGCTTTATCAGAGAGGTGAAGAAAATCTCGGCAAGATCAGATCTGAATCTTCTTGACTTTATATGATCGATTAGAATATGAAGAGTTGTGAGGCAATCTCGATCTGTAAAATCTTCTTAATTTTAATCCTCTGGAAATGAAAACCCTAGTCGGATGAGAATCGGCAGAGGCGGCTTATTGGAGAGAGAGAGAGGAACAAAAAACTTAGAACAAAAATTCGGCTGCAAAAACTTCTGATAGAATTTCTTCTTGCTTCTTAGGGTTTGTCGGTTTGACAAGACTTTATATATGATGAAAGATAATCTGTCATAATTAATTCATAATGAAGGACACGTGGACCAATCACGTCAAGGCTCGTTAAAGAATCTGTTAAATTGGACTTAACGAAATTTTAAGAAAACTAAAGAGACATACTCGAGTGAAGAAATTACTGCTCGAGTACTTTTCAGAACTACTCGAGAGAGATGAAAATAACTACTCGAGTATTTAGAGACAGTTACTCGAGTAACCTGAAGAGGACTACTCGAGTATAATCTTGAAGAAAATTGAGAAGTTGATCAGCTACTCGAGTACCAAAATGACTTACTCGAGTACTTAAGGAATTACACGTGACGTGGAGTTAGACTACTCGAGTACAAGAAATACTACTGGAGTAAATGAGAATAGGCTACTCGAGTCAGGGACTTAGAATATTTTCTGAACTAGAATTCTGGGCTACTCAAGTAGTGAAGCTGAACTACTCGAGAGGATAAGAACTACTTGAGTATATGGAAATAGCTACTCGAGTAGTTAACTTAGAGAAATTGTGAGGGAAGAAATTCTGGTTACTCAAGTATAAATAGTGAACTACTCGAGTAGTGAATAAACTACTCGAGTACATGACTTAACTACTCGAGACAGAATGTATAAACTACTCGAGTACTATAAAGTACTACTCGAGTAATTTACTTAGATATATTTATAGAGGGAAATCTGTAAACCCGAGAATAATATGGAAACTACTCGAGTAGTTGTCTTAATTACTCGAGAGCCATAAATTGACTACTCGGGATCTATCATCCTTACTCGAGTAAGAGTAATTTTACTCGAATATATACTGAGCTATTCACTCGAGTATGTATAGAACTACTCGAGTAAAATACTTAGTAAAATTTTCTTATATAGAATTCTCTTCTCTTTGGTGAGACCAGCATCAAGTCTTTTCCAATAAGTCCTAGTGCTTGAATATGAAGCGTATCCCAATAGAGATGTTACACATGAGTTAACACCTTGGATCACACAATGAGGGATTACATTGTACTCTCCTGTGTTTGGAGACCCATTGTAGACAGACATTGGTCTACACTTGCCATTATATTCCTGCAAACACATAACTCAACCAAAGCATCAAATACAACTTAATTCATTTTAGTTCAAGGGCGACTTTATCAAATCTGGGTTAATGTGAATACAATACCAAACAATCTCCCCCTATTTGTTGAAGTCAGAACTCTATACACTAAGGTGAATTATAGACATAAAAATTGCTATATAGATAAATCAGTGTAAGTAAGCATAAGACTAGAGACAAGATAATATGAATAAAAACTTATAATTATGTAAATGTTATTATCCAAAAATGTCATTTCTACAACAAGATCATTTCCACATCTTCACATGTCCTTGTAGCTTAGACTTGGTGGTGCTGCCTGTCTTGCTTCTCTTGTTGTCTCCTTTGATAGCTGTAAGGCTTGGGGTAGTACTTAGGAGGTCTTGAAGGAGCAACAGGGTTATTTCTCCCAAATTCTCTGTCATATAGTCTCCTCTTGGTCATAGATTTCTCATATAACTCCCATTCCTGTGAACTGTAATGAATGTTCCTGCTTTCATGGAAGTACATAACAAACTTGAAAGTATCCAAGATGAGGGATTTAGAGGTAGGAGACCAGATCTCTGCAAATTCTGGAGCTTTCCTTTTATCAGCATCAGAAACTGGAATGGACCTGCTAGCAGAGGGACCTTCACCATATTTTCTTTTCTTTCTTGAAGTCTGTATCTCAGGAGGAGCTTGAAGAAAAATATCTGCAGGGTCATCCTCCTAGATTTGAGCATAAGAGTCTGGAGGAGGGACTTCCTGTCCTTCAGGTCTGGGAGAGAAAGTAGGTTGTAGAGGAGGAGCAGGAGCAGCAGCAGCTAGGGGGTTGAGATGAAGAGGAATGATATTGGGATCAACAGCAAATTCAGGAAGGATTTGATTGTGCATCCAGACAGTAGTGTCATATGTATGGAATTTGACACTCTGAATTTGTGCTAAGACATCATCATGGATTTCTGTCAGTTTGGCTTTCCAAAGCCCTTGCATGGCAGCATCTGATTTTTCTAAGTATTCTTTCACCAAATTCTTCCACTTTCTGACTTCAACAGATAGCTTAGAGATGACATCTTCTTTGAAAATACCAACCTCTTCACAGATCTTCATCTTTGTAGTTTCAGCTCTTTTATCCATTTCGATCTGATTACCAGCAAGGGTGACACCTTGCTCTATCACTTGATCAACACTAGTAATAGTGTGGTCTAGAGCCTTCCCACCAATTTGGAAAAGGTGTCTTAGCTGGTCAGTGTTATGTTGGATTTCTGCAAATCCTCTGCTCATCTCAGTCTCCAGAGCAGTGACTTTATCTGTAACATCTTTCATAAAAGCATCAAAGTAGGTTCTCTGTTCTTGAAGCAAAAGTACAACTTGAGCCATCAAATCATTTGTTGAAGCAGCAGTAGCAGCAGGAGGAGCACTAGAAGAGGGAACTGGAGGAGGAGGAGCTACCCATGGATCTATTTCTGTAATGGTGATAGAGCTTTTTGCTCTTGTAGTGTGAAGTAGGGCATCCCCTTCATCAATGACCGAGGGTATGGAGAAGTCCAGATTCCTTAAAGGAGCTTCAGCTGGCTCAGGGGATAGCTCATCATCAATGATAATGGTCTCATCCTACTCTTGGTGTGCAGCAGGAGACTTTACTGTAGAAGGAGTATGCGCTGGAGATTGTACTGGAGGCTCTGGTGGTATTTCAGTTGTGGTTTCCTTTGGAGAGAGAGGAGGAGGAAGATCATTTGCAGTCAATTCTTCTATCATCTCATTGATAGCAGCTTCTGTGGAGAGTAAAGTTTCTTGAAGTTGTTGGTCAGATGGAGGAGTTGCTGCTGGGGGTGTAGGAGTCCTTGCTGGGATAGAAGGATCAGGCTCCCCCTCAATATATGCACTAGAGGAGCTGGCAACCTGAGGTAGAGAGGGAGATGGGGTCCTATCCTCTATGTCTGGTACATCTGGAACCTTTGCAGCCTGAGAGGGATTCTGCAGTTTTAACTCCCATCTTTGTATGGAGGATATAGAGACTTTCTTCATGTGGTGAAGAACAGTCCCTTCAGAGAAGCTGAAGATGTCTGGGTTGATTTTATGGAGGATTAGAGAGATGATTCTGGCATAATTAGGAGCTTTAATGTTGTCTTTAATCTTGTCCAGGATCATCATGCCAAACTAGAAATTCTTTCTGCAGACTATGGCTTGCATGATGTCAAAGAAGTAAAGAGGAATGTATCTGATAGAGTTGGTTCTGCATAGAAGGACCTTTCCAATTATATAAACCAATAACTTCCCTTCAACATTCATATTTGACCTCTTGATGTACTGTGCAGCAGTAGAAATACCACAAAACAAGCAAGTCATGTCTGATTCTTCTTCCCCAAGATCATCGCCTTCATCTATAACCGACAATTCAAGAAGTTGAGATACTGAAGTTTTTGTAAGCTTGATTGTGATAGCTTTGACTTTTGATTTGAGAACGGCACCATGTCGCTTAAACTTGACATTTCTGAAGAACTCGGCAACTTCTGGAAAGAGGATTCTACATGGTTCTTGGAGAATGAAGGTGAGTCCGGCGGTGTCGAGTAGGATCATCAGGTTATGAAAGGCGTCGGAAAGTTCGACAATCCCGACGGTAACCAATTCGGAACCAACGCCAATTTTTGAAGAGGCGGCCATGATTCAGAAACCCTTGGAAAATTTCGGCAGGGAGAAAGAAATGGCGCGGCTCTGCAACTTGTTGTTTGAAGGCGAAGAGACAGTCGGCTACTCGAGAGCGGAAATGATTTCATGTAGGACATTGATGGAATTTCTTATTTATATAACCCTAGGTTTATGTCTAAAGAAAATAGAAATGATGAAATCATACCTTAGAAGTGGAGGCATTAGCCTCGGGTAGCGTATAAGAAAGTATAATCAGTAGGAGAAATGTCCCGGCATATACTCGAGTGAGTTGATATTACTCGAGTAGATGAAATGAGATACTCGAGTAGGTATGCTGAAGTACTCGAGTAGGTGAGTTGAGGTACTTGAGTAGGTGAGTCTGCTACTCGAGTAGGTCATTATTCTTACTCGAGTAGGTTGCTTGTTACTCGAGTCAAAGAGTTCAAATTTTGTATAATTCCAACTTTTGACAAATCCTTGAACTTTGAGCCTTTTTGAAAGTCCATCTTCTCTAATCTTCTTTGTTGAGCATTCCAAGTTCTGTTTTGAAGAACGAGAACTTGGTCTCGTCTAGTGGCTTCGTGAAAATGTCTGCAATCTGCCTGTCTGTAGAGACATATTGAAGGTCTATGTCCTCATGCTCCACATGCTCCCGGATGAAGTGATATCTTAGCTCTATATTCTTTGTCCGGCTATGCGAGACTGGGTTGTTGGCTATTACAATTGCGCTGGAAGAATTGCAAAATAATGGAATCTTTTGGAACTTCATGTTATAATCTTCAAATTGATTCTTTATCCATAGCAGCTATGCACAGTAACTGCCTGCAGAGATGTACTCTTACTCAGCCGTTGAGATTGCTACACAGTTCTGCTTCTTGCTACTCCAGGAGATAAGCCTTCTTCCAAAGAATTGGCATGTCCCGGAAGTGCTTTTCCTGTCTTCTTTGCTCCCTGCAAGATTTGCATCTGAAAAACCTATTAGCTCGCTATCATTACTTCTTAGGTACCATAAGCCAAGATTTGGCGTACCTTTAAGGTATCTCAAAATCCGCTTTGTAGCAGCATAGTGAGATTCCTTAGAGTTCACCTGAAATCTAGCACAGACATATGTTGAGAACATTATGTCAGGTCTACTGGCAGTAAGGTAGAGCAAGGATCTAATTATGCTTCTGTACTTAGTTTCATCAAAAGGTTTCCCTTTTTCATCCTTGTCCAGAGACATCGTTGAACCCATTGGAGTCCTCATCGAGGTTGCGTTCTCCATTCTAAATTTCTTAATTAGCTCTTTAGTGAACTTGGTCTGCGAGATGAAAATTCCATCTTCAGATTATTTCACTTGAAGCCCTAAGAAATACTTCAGCTCGCCCATACTGCTCATTTCAAACTTCCCTTGCATAAGTTTTGAAAACTTCATGCAGAGGTTGTCATTAGTAGAGCCAAAAATAATGTCGTCGACATAGATTTGCACAATCAAAATCTTGCCTTTTATTTCCCTAAGAAATAATGTCTTGTTTATCTTTCCCCTTGTGAACTTGTTCTCAAGTAGAAAGCTAGACAACGTCGCATACCAAGCTCGAGGAGCTTGTTTCAGAACATATAAAGCTTTATGCAATAAATAAACGTAATCAGGAAAGTTAGAATCAACGAAACCTGGAGGTTGTTACACATACACCTCTTCCTTTATGTCACCATTAAGGAAGGCAGACTTCACGTCCATTTGATAGACAGTGAAGCCTTTTAGTGCAGCATATGCTAGGAATAACCTTATTGCCTCCAACCTTGCCTCTGGAGCATACATCTGATCGAAGTCGATTCCTTCTTATTGACGATAACCTTTCACAATAAGTCTGGCCTTGTTCTTTATGATCATTCCATCCTCGTCCATCTTGTTCCTGTAGACCCATTTTGCGCCAATTACATTCTTATCCTTGGGTCTTGGAACAAGTTTCCATACTTTGCAGCACTTGAACTGATTTATTTCTTCTTCCATTGCCACTATCCACGATGCGTCTGAGTTTACTTCCTAAAACTTCTTTGGTTCAACCTGCGAGAGAAAACTTAGATATAAAGTTTCGTTAGTTGTACCTCTACGAGTTCTGACACCATCCTGGGGATCTCATATGATCTGGTCCATGGGGTGATCCTTCAGATGTCTGAGCTCTAGAGTCCTTGCATCTGGATTCTCTTCAATCACCGGAGTGACTTCATCATCTTGCACAATTTCTTCATGTGGATCATCAACCTCTCCAATAGGGGTTGGAGTGGTGATCTTGATGAACGTTTCACCTTTATCTTCAGATGCTTCATCTAAGCTGAGTTCTTTCAATTTTGCACTTGCATCTTCAGTAAGCACACTAGAAGAGTTATCTTGCATCAAGCTCGCCTCATCAAATACAACATGTATTGATTCTTCTACGACCAGGGTTTTTCTATTGAATATCCTGTATGCCTTACTATGGCTACTATATCCTACAAAATACCTTCAAAACTATTTTTGCTGAACTTGGTAGTATGATACTTACAATTGTTAAGCACGAAGCATTTACAACCAAAAATTCTAAAATATGAGACAGTTAGTTTCCTTCCCTTTAGAAGTTCGTAAGGTGTCTTATCGTGGTTTTTATTTATGAGTGCTCCATTTTGCACGTGGCATGCAGTGTTGACGACTTCAACCCAGAAATATTCCGGTAGTGAGGCATCACTCAACATGGTCCTACAGGCCTCTATGAGTGTCCTATTCCTTCTCTCAGCCACTCCGTTCTGTTGTGAAGTACGAGGAGAGGAAAACTCATGAAAGATACCCAAGCTTTCACAAAATTCTGTCATGGCCCCAGATTTGAATTCTGTTCTATTGTCACTTCTGATTTTGACTATGGAGCAATTGTACTCATTCTGGACTTGCCTAACAAAATTAGTAAAGATGTCGAAGATATCTGACTTGTGTTTCAGAAAGAACACCCACACAAAGCGCGAGTAATCATCAACAATTATTAACGTATAATCCTTACCTCCCAAACTTCTAATTTGTAGTGGTCCAAATAAGTTCATATTCAGTAGATGTAAACATCTATTAGAGTCTTTGCCGATAACGCTTTTAAAGGTAGCCCTTGTTTGCTTTCCTTTTACACATGCATGACAAGATCTATCTTTGACGTACTTGACATTTGGGGCATCACGTACTAAGTTCATTGAAAAAAATTTATTAATAGTTTTGGAATTAATTTGTGCGAGTCTCTTGTGCCATTTGTCACCAAGAGATGCACTATCTTTTGTTAAAAAGCACACTGGTGTAAAAGAGTCTATACAAATGAAATTCAAACAAAATATGTTTCTGCTTTGAGTGCCGGATAGAATCATTTCCATATTTTCAATAGATTTTATCAAGCAATTATCAGCGTGAAACTCAACTATGTATCATTTATCACAGAGTTAGCTTATGCTTATAAGATTGCGCTCCAATCCTTCAACATAAGCTATATCTGAGAAAGATACACTACCGCTGGTAATCGTATTGTAGCCTTTAGTGATTCCATAGTATGAACGTCCAAAGATAACCTTTGGTCCATTCAAGACTGGAGAGAAGTTCTGAAGTAGGCTTCTAGTCCCGGTCATATGCCGAGAGCATCCACTGTCCAAATACAAGATTGGCGTTTTGGTGGACTTTGGACATACCTGCAATCACAATCAGTTTGCCTTAGGAAACCAAATATGTTTGGGTCCTTGGTCTCGGGTTAGAACAATCCCCCTACAAATATTAGCATTAGGAGTGGTCTTCCTCATATTGCCAACATGTGGGGTTGCAGCATTTCTGGGATTAAACCAGCAATCAATGGCAAATTGACCAATTTTGCCACAGCACCAACAATCAAATCTGTTGTATCTTGCCTTATGTTCTCCTGCTTGGCCTTTTGAGATTGTGGTCTAGCAGGGGCAGCATTTTTGGATGAAGAAGCTTCATGATGATGACAATCACATGTTTTCTTCTCTTTCACTGGTTTTTCTACAACAGGCTTTGCCTTTGGTGCTTTCTTGAAGTTATGAGCATGATTGAAAGGGCTATAGCTCTGAAGAATCACTTCTTTATAAGGTGTCTTAAAGACACATTCACCAAAGTTTCTAGTGCGAGTCCATCCTTGATAACGGGACTTTGGCTCTACATAGGTAGGCCTAGCAAAGTGTCCGTAGGATGATTCAAGATTAAACTCATTTGAAGGAAATATGACCTTTTTGAAAGAGGTCTAATCTTGAGGGGCTTTCCCCTTCTCCTTAGCCAAGGCCTTCTTGGCGGCCTAATTCTTCCGTTGGGCCTTATTTCTCCTAGAAGATTTGCTAGGAGCATCTTCATGGCCTAGTCCAGCACCCTTGGCCTTCGCTGAGAATTCAACAATGAATGGAAGAACAGTCTTAGGCTTCGAGAAACTTTCAACAAGTTTTCTCTCAGTAGTGAGTTATTCTTCCAACTCTTTGATGATTTTCTCCTTTAGATAAAGGTGCTCAAGAGCTTTGTTGTATTCTTCAATAGCATTATTGAATTTCTCTTTGAGTGAGTCAGTCTTAGCGACTTCTTCTCTCAAGATGCTCTCTTCAGATTTTAGAGACTTTATCTCTTTAGCCTGAGTTTTCACGACTCGGCGATATTTGTCGTAAGACATGATCAACTCCTTATACTGGGCCATGAGTTCAGAATCATCGTTAGAAGAGCTGTCCTCACAATCATGCTCAGAAACTTCAGATTCTGAAAGAGGAGTATGAGAGTTTACCTTCCTAGTGAACTGAGGCTCTTGTTCGTCGTCTGTCTGAACCATAAGGCCGAAATAGGCTTCTTCTTCTTCACTCGACTCAGACGAGTCGGAGTCACTAAGAGTCTTGCCCTTTTTGGCTATTAAGCTCTTCTCTGTCCTCTTCTTGTTGTATGATGACTTCTTTTCCTCTCTTCTTCCACCCTCCTTCTTCTTATGGGGGAAGTCAGTAATGACGTGTCCTGCCTTATTACAGCAGTAGCAAATGTTGTCAGTAGAAATATGTTTGTTCTGTTTAGGAGTGTACCTGTCGAGGCTACTTGAGCCTTTTCTTTGACAATCACTGTTGGGTACATTGGAAAATGTGTACTAGATTTGAAGAATCATCACCTAACTCAATGATATTCATCAAGGTGTATTTGATGGTGTGTTGAGTTTCAATGTGCAGGTTAAGGAAATGCAGAAAAAGTTTCTATGTATAAGTGTCGACACCTGAGAAGAATTGTGTCGACACTTGGGAAAGGCTGTGTCGACACCAGGAGCCAGATTGTGTCGACACATAGGATTTGTGTCGACACACAGAAAATATGTCGACAACAACTGTGTTGACAATAAGGAATTGTGTCGATACATTCTAGAATTCTATCAACAACACATGTGTCGACACACAGGACTTGTGTTGACACACTCTAGAATTCTGCCGACATCAAATTTGTCGAGACTAGAAGTTGTTGTGTCGACACACAGGACTTGTGTCGACACACTCTAGAATTCTGTCGACATCAACTTTGTTGAGACTAGAAGCTGTTGTGCGACACACAGGACTTGTGTCGACACATTCCACAGAAGCTGTGTCAAGAAGAAAAAGAAGATCTATGTCGACATTATGTGAGCTGTGTTGACATCACCAAGGATTGTGTCGACACATGTTGTATTTGTGTCACATATTTGAAGTATTGTCTCGACACTTTGCTGCTGAGTTGAAGTTCAATGAAGGATCAAGTATCACGACTGAAGACTTGACAGCTGTCATAACTGACAATGTTGTTGCATCTGACAGAGCTGTCAGAAGGCAGTTAGGAACCGGATCAGCCGGTAACCTCAGATGGAGCCTATATAAATACATGTTCTATCATCAGATAGAAGAATCGAAGAAGATGTCACAACCAACAACTAAGAAGAATAAGAGAAGTCTTCATCCAGAAATCAACAAGTATCTGGCAGATCCTGAACAAGTCTACAAGAAGAATTCAGATCCACATCTGAAAAGAAGAAGGAAGCTGGATTGAGGATCACCTCCAACTTCACAAGAAGATCAACCTTACTTTGTTCAAATTCAAGAAGCTTTGAAGAAGCTAAGACAGGTTGGATCTAAAGCAGTCATATCTATCAAGAACTGACCAAGAAACCTTCAACCCATTCTCTTTCAACCTGGGTGAAGGGTTTATATTTTTTATATTCACTTTTCTCTGTAGGATCTTATATAGATATTAGTGTAGGAGAGTTATCTCTCTGAGTTGTAAGCCTAAATCTATAAAGGCTGAGGTAGGGATGAGTTCCTGAGGTAGGGGAATCATTTCTCTGAGTTGTAGGCCTGGGAAAAGGCTGAGGTTGGGATTAATTGCCTGAGTTGTAGGAGTGTGGACTCACTCTGAGGTAGGATTCTCTGGGAGGATCTGAGTTGTAGGACTTGCTGAAGTCTGAGTTGTAGGCCTGGGAAAAGGCTGAGGTAGGGCTTAAGTGCCTGTGTTGTAGGAGTGTAGACTCACTCTGAGGTAGGGTTCTCTAAAAGAATCTGAGTTGTAGGACTTGCTGAAGTCTTAAGCTGTAGGGACCTTTCAAGGTTCTTAGTTGTAAGATCTTAGGATCTGAGAAGAAAGAAGGGAGTTAGGCCGAATCTAATACACTGCTAGATAGTCGAAGGGGGAAAGTGGATGTACCCATCACTTGGAGAACCACTATAAAACTGTGTGTATTCTGTGTTGTTGTTTTGTTTAAATCTGTGCTGTGATAAATATTGCATAATTGATCTAACAATGATATAATTTTTATCTGCCTAAGTAAAAAGAATTGTACCTATTCATCCCCCCCCCCCCCCCCCCCCGCCTCTAGGTGTTTTAGGTATCTTGAAACCAATTCTTTCAAGTGGTATCAGAGGGAGGTTACTCAAGAATAGACTTAACAGTCTGAGTGGATCTATAAGGCAGTCATCAGTTAGACAAAATGGGTTCAGGTGAGAATCAAAAGAAACTTGAATCCATGAAGCTTCGTATCTGTAGGAAAGAAAATTTTGCCATATGGAAAGAGAGGGTCAGATTGTTCATGGAAGCATCTGATCCAAGAATTTATATCATAGTTTTAGATGGACCATTTGTTCCTATGAACATATCAGTTCTTGATACTAATCTCAAGTCTCCTAAAAGTTATTCAGAAATGACCAAGGAAGAGATCATCCTAGCAACCTTAGACAAGAGGGCATAGAACATAATTGTGAGTGTCATAGATGACTCTACATTCCAAAATCTGGTTCATTGCAAAACATCCAAGGAGATGTGGGACACTTTGATTGTCTACATGGAGGGAACAGAAGAAGTGAGAGAGGATAGGAAGTCCATGCTAAATCAAGAATATGAAAGCTTTAGACAAGCTAAGACAGATAGCATAGCTGAATGTTATAAGAAATTGTTCAGAATTGTTAATGAGCTAATGACATATGGAAGAGTCTTTAGCAATTATGAATTAAATGACAAGTTTCTTAGATCCCTAACCAAGGATTGGGACACTAACATATGTGTCATCAGAGAGGTGGCCAAGCTTGCAGATACACCTCCACCAACCTTATTTGGAAAACTGTTATCCTATGAGATGCAACTCACTGCTAGAAAGGAGGAGGAGAAAAGCAATAAGTCTGAATACAGAGAAAAGTCAGTTGCCTTTAAGGCTGAAGCTACAAGAAAGGGTAGGAGAAAGTCACCTTCTCCTCCAAGTAAAATGGCTGAAGTTGAATCTGAAAAACTGACATCAACACTTTAGACAGTCACAACTCTGATGAAGACTTTGCTACCTTCACAATATAGTTTCAAAGGTTCATGAAGAAGAAAAAATAGAGAACAAAGTCATCTTCATCCTACTCCAAGGATGACTATTACAAGAAAAAGAAAGCATCTAAGGATGACAGGTATGGCTCTAATCCTAGTAAACAAATTTCTTCTAAAATTATTAGTTATTGCTGCAACAGGTCAAGGCATATCGTAGCTGATTGTCCTGATAAAAGAAAGGAATCTAAAGATAAAAAGAAGCAGCAAAATAAGGGCAAGAAAGAGAGATCCTTGGTTGCAAAGAAGTAGAAAAGCTGGACTGATTCCTCATCATTAGATTCAGGAGAAGAGACAGAAGTTGAAGCTTACATAGGATTGTTTACTACTGAAGAGGATTCAGTAGAATCTGAGTTCTTGCAAATGCTGGACTCAATGAATGGGACTGAAGATCATCACTACAGTGGGCTGATGGATTTGACTAAGGAGGATCAATGCCAGGATCAGCCTGGTCCCAGTAAGGTAAACAACCTTTCATCAGTTTCTGATTATTATACTGGGTCAGAATTAGAAGCATCTGCATCAAGAGATGTGGATGGATCTGAATCTGAAGGAGATGTTCATCAACTTATTGATGAGTATGGTGATCTGTTACATGCACTTAAGAGAAGCAGAAACCTTGTCAAAAACCATGCTAAGGAAATTGCATCTCTTAAATTGGCTGTATCAGATTCAGAAAAAATGCTGGATCTGAAGATTAATGAAGTTGCCAAACTGAAAAATCTAACTTTTATTCAGATGGGTACAATTACATTCAAAAATGATCAAATCAAGAGTCTAAAAGTCAGACTTCAATGAGAGAAGGAACTTGTGGCTAAATTCTCAAAGCCAAAGTCAGTCTTACCCTTAATTGATGACTTCATTCTCCAAAAGGGTAAGACAGGATTAGGCTTCAAGGGAAGAACTAGGGCAGCTAATTATAAAGGGAAAGGCAATGCCCCAGTTCATCCACTAGCCTTCAAACCCCCTACTACTTTTAGGAAAGTGATGCAGCCCACTAACAAGTATGACCATGACATTACACATGGTCATAGTAAGCCTGATAATCTGGATGACAAGGGCGTAATTGCCAATAGGGCAACCCATATACAAACACATTATGATTATCAGGAATCATTAATGTTTGATGCATCAGCCCCAACACTCAAGAAAAAACCACTGTACCTACAACTTTAAAAACTGCTGACAGCAATGCTGTTAAGACTGTACTGAAAAGAAGGTACAATAGATATGAGTGCTGGTGTTGTGGCAAAGTGGGTCATTATGTCATTAATTGTTGGAACAACACTACTGTTAGGAAGAATGCTCGCTTACTTGTAAGAAAGACTGCAGGCAAGCATGTTAAGTTTCAGTCTAACTTGAACCTAGAACCCAATAATTACTGGGGTTCTAAGGTTAAGTAATTGTATTTGATGCAGGTGAGTCCAAGTGGCCATACCCCAATATGGTACTTGGACAGTGGATGTTCTAGGAACATGACTGGAACAAGAAGGATGCTGAAAGATTACACTCCCATAGAGGATGGACCCAAAGTGATTTTTGGTGGATCTGAAAAGGGGGTCATCAAAGGGTTTGGTAACATTTCCAATAGTTCCATCACTATCACCCAAGTGGCTTATGTTAATGGTTTGAAACATAACTTAATAAGCATAAGCCAACTGAGTGATCTTGGTTATGATACCTCTTTTATTAGGAATGACTGTCAAATTAGAAGGACAAGTGATCAAGAGGTCATCTTGTTAGGTTATAGAAAAGGAAATGTTTATTGTCTCAACTTTGATTGTGAGAATAAGAACTTTCCTATTTGTCTAGTTGCAGATGAGAAAGCTTCTCATTGTGTCAAATGACATAAAAGACTGGCTCACCTGAACTACAATTCAATAGGCTAACTCTATAGTATGGAGTTAGTGAGGAATGCTCCTCAGGTCAAGTGCATCCAGGAGGGTGTGTGTTCAGCTTGTCAAAAAGGCAAACAGACCAAAACCTCCTTCCAGAGTCTTGATACCAAAGACTCAGTGAAGTGTTTGTATCTCCTGCATATGAATCTATTTGGTCCTATGCCAGTTCATAGTCTAGGTAGGAAAGTCTACACATTTGTGGTTATGGATGACTATTCTAGATTTACATGAGATTTCTTCCTGAGGCAGAAATCTGAAACCCCTACTGTCTTCCACAATTTTGTTAGGCAAATTTAGAATGAACTTAATAGTTCTGTGGTCAAAATCAGAAGTGACCATGGGACTGAATTTCAGTCTAAATGCATGACAAGATTTTGTGAAGAACTAGGGATTCATCAAGAGTTCTCCTCACCAAGAACTCCTCAGCAGAATGGTATTGCTGAAAGAAAGAATAAGAATCTTATTGAGGCTGGTAGAACACTACTAAGTGACACTTCTCCCCCAGAATATTTCTAGGCTGAGGCAGTAAATACTGCATGTCATGTTATCAAAAGAGCATCCATCAATAAAAGCCACAAAAAGACACCCTATGAGATTATGAAAGGCAGAAAACCAAACATATCCTATTTTAGGATCTTTGGTAGCAAATGTTTTATTCTTAATAATGACAAGCATTATTTAACTAAGTTTGCTGCCAAATCCCAAGAAGAGATATTTGTTGGGTACAACAACAGCAGTAGGGCATACAGAGTCTACAACTTGACTACTCAAGTTGTAAAAGAGTCTGTACATGTAGTTTTTGATGAAACTAAACAAATAAACTGTGAGATGTCTAGTATTTCTTGTAGCTCTACAGTCTGAAGGAAAAGATGGACAAGCTAACCATTAGTGAAGACCAACTTGCAAGGCAGGATGAAGAAAATGATGGATGCTGTCCAGGGGGAGTACAAGATCCACAAGCTGATGATGAAGAAAATGTAATACAACTTGATGGGGAGACTGAACGAAATCAAGGTGTAGATAGATTGCCTCCAGCAATAAGAAATCTAAAGAATCATCCAGCACACCAAATTATTAGTCATCCAAGTCATGGTGTTCAGACAAGGAGCAAGAACATGAACACAGTCCTTTGTTCAAGTTTCCTGTCCCAGATGGAACTCAGGAAATTTGAAGAAGCCATACAAGACCCAAATTGGATTGATGCCATGCAGGAAGAGCTGAATCAATTCAAAAGATGCAATGTCTGGAAACTGGTTCCTAAACCAAAGAATCACAATGTCATAGGGACTAAGTGGATCTACATGAACAAGTTAGATGAAAATGGCATTATAGTCAAAAACAAAGCAAGACTGGTAGCAAAAAGCTACAGGCAGGAAGAGGGAATAGATTTTGATCAGACATTTGCCCCAGTGACAAGGTTGGAAGCAATAAGGCTGTTCCTTACCTTTGCAGCTTATCAAGGGTTCAAAGTATTTCAGATGGATGTTAAGTCAGCATTTTTGAATGGTGACCTAAAAGAGGGAGTATATGTTGAACAACCCTCAGATTTTGTAGATCCTCTCTATCCTAATTATTTGTATAGGCTTAAGAAAGCACTATATGGTTTGAAACAAGCCCCTAGGGCTTGGTATGAAACATTGTCTACATTCCTCATTTAGAACAAATTCTCAAGGGGGAAAATAGACAAAACTCTATTCCTTAGGAAATCAAAAGGTAAGATGATCCTATTCCAAATATATGTTGATGACATTATCTTTGGATCAACAGAAAACAACCTTTGTAGAAAGTTTGCCAAACTTATGCAAGGGAAGTTTGAGATAAGCACTATGGGTGAGCTGAAATTCTTCTTGGGACTCCAAGTTTGACATACTGATGAAGGCTTGTCCATATCCCAGTCTAAGTTCACCAAGGAGTTGATTAAGAAATATAGTATGGAGTCAGCCTCCACCATGAGAACTCCAATGTGGTCAAGTATGCCTATAGGCAAAGATAATGTAGGGAAACCTATAGATGAGTCTTTGTGTTGGATCCCTAGTTGATTTTGGCCAGGTTCACTGACTTAGGATGTGACCCATCATGTATAGCCAGGGTCAACTTGTGTACTAGAGTCTAGGTCAAGTCCTTAGGCTCAACTCCAGATGGAGCAACTATCAACATGACCATCAGAGACTCCAGCCTAACAAGTTTTCAAGACTAAGTAAAGTGAGTTTGACGTTCGTCGAACTCAGCTCGACGAAAGGAGTTCTGCGCTCGACGATCGTGAGACAATTTTTAGTACTGAGCTCGACGATCTGTGTTCTCTGTTCAACTAAGACTCAGTTTTTTACATCAAGCCAAAGTCAGGAGAACCTCAAATTTTTCTAAGTTCAGCTTCAAGCTTTGGTCGACGAATTGGATTCTAAGCTCGACGAACTTGGACCTCAAGTTCACAGCTTCTCAGGTCGACTAAGTCAGCTTCTTAGGTCGACGAATGTTGTACTATACTCGACGATTTCTGGGCTCGGAGAATTTGTGTCGACACTTAGGGTTTGTGTCGACACCAGACAATTTGTGTCGACACCAGGATATCAGTCGACACCAGCTTATGTCGACACCAGAGGATTTGTGTCGACACCAGGATAGCAGTCGACACTAGCTTATGTCGACACCAGAGGATTTGTGTCGACACCAAGATCAATCTGTCGACACCAACTTATGTCAACATAGCATTTTAGCAGATGCCGAATATTTTGCCTAAGTCCAGAACTTTTCTCAGCTCGACGAATTTGATTCTCAGCTCAACGAATGAAGACTATCTGTTTGACGAATGAAGATTGTCTGGTCGACGAACTCTCTCAAGCTCAGCTCGATGAACTCAAGCTCAGCTCGACAAACACAAGTGCAGCTCGACGAATTGTGTTCTTCATTCGACAAATGCAGACTAGGTTTTCTTTAAGTTTCCCGTCCCATTTCTTGGCATTGAATCTGGAGTTATTAATGCCAGATCTTCTCGGAATGTTACCGTTAGAACGCGCATTGACTATGGACGATTACATGCCGTTTTTCCATGGGACAGTTAGGAAAATTATTGATTGTTGCTTCTTTCCAAAGCCGACTGCAATTACTGCTCGACATTCAAAAGTTTGAATGTTCCTCAGTCAGAAAAAGACACACAGTAAGAAAGAAAAGGATCAAGCAGTGATAGAGGAATAGAAACATAGTACAACAAGCAATACATAATCAGACACTCTGAGGTTGCAGAGAAGAACAATCATTCTCAAATCAAAAGTTCTTGACTGCAATCAGCCTTGACCAGAGAACATTTTCAAGAAGAAGAAGAAGAATAATCAAATTCAATGAAGAGTCTTCTTCTCTCTATTCTCAGGACAACTTCAAAGGACAACAAAACTTTATTTGTCAAAAGAAGTTCCTGAAGTATTTCTGATCCAGGCATTCTAGGTCATTGAAGACCTATCACCCTGAAGCAGTGCTCCAGCTTTCCTGATCAATTCAAGATCTCAGGGGGAGCAAGATCTGCTACAAAAAATCCACAAGTCTTCTCTCTGATTGTTGACAGAGAAGACACCATCTCTTTTACTTCCAATTCCTGTACAGGGTTTTAAATCCTTTCAAAATTATTCTAGTTGCATGTATCCTTCCAAAAGACTTGAGGTTTGGTTTTTGAGCACCTGAACAAAAGCTCATTGGTGTCAGGCACCTGATCAAAAACATGAGTGGATTCCTACCAGGGTGGTAGAAGAGAGGATGTACCCAGGTTGGGGAACCACTATAAAATTCTTGTGTCGTCTGGTTTCCTTTCTTTTTGTTTTGGATGTGCTGTGTTGTTATGTGATTGTTCTGTGTTGATCTGAGTTTAAATAGTTGCTGTGCTTACTCTATTTTATTTGCTTCCCTGTTCACTTAGGAATACAACAAAATTTGTAAAACATTTTTAGTGAGCACCATACTCTATTCACCCTCCCTCTAGAGTATATCAGATCTAACCTGCACTTTCAATTAGTATCAAAGCGACTCCCCTTCCTCCTGCTGAAGAGGTCACTCCCCTCCCTACAGAAGAGGTCCCTGCATCTCAATCATCTCTTCCAGCACCCCTTCCTCCACAGAAAACTCCTCATGTACCTACCCCTCCTTCATCTCCACCTCTAGACATCACCAACATCTCATCTCCACATTCATCTTCCCCCTGCCAGCAAATCAACCATCCACCCCTCCAGCTTCACCTCAGGACACTCACATTCCTACACCTCCTTAGTCTCCTCTTCCCCCACACTTATCCACCATTCCATCTTACAACATACCCTCAGACACAATCATGCCAGATTCCCCCACTCCATCTGTTATTCCACCCTCTATTCCATCCTCTTCCCCCTCCCCATTTGATCCATCTACCATCATCTCACTGCTCACTCCTCTCATCAAATCTCTCATACAAGAGACCATTACACCTCTAGTGACCTCCATCAATTCCTTATCTGCCCAGATCTCTATCCTATCTGCTGCCCCCTCTTCATTCAGGGGCCTAGCTCCAGGTGTTCCTGAACCCAGGCATGGGGAGATGCTCAGTGATGAAGTTGCAGTAGATGTAGTTGCAGCAGTAGCAGCAGTCACAGCTGCAGTTCCCTCTTCAGCAGATGCAGATATAGATGAGGATACAACAACTTTGACAGATTTTGATTCTGAAATGATTGAGTTAATTTAATTTATGGATACTAACATTGATTTGGATAAGTCAGTTGAACAAATAAAACCTGTTAGTGATTTCTATTTAAATCCCACATTGAATTTATCTGTTTTGTTGAGTAATTTTGATACTGCACATATGCAATTCTTTACAACAGATTTTACTAAGCCAAGTTTGGCTTTTGTACCTTATACCTCTCCAGCTAGTCCAACAGTTGCTAAGCAACTTTGTGACAATTTTGCTATCTCAGCTTCAGCTTCCATCTCAGCTTCTTGTTCAGAGGTCATTCCAGAAGATACTTTAGTGCCAGTTTCAGCACGAGATTTTGTTATGGATGACTCTCCCCTGCCAGATTTGGATGAGCTTATTCTAGTTGACATAGAAGAAGAGAATAAGGCAGCAGCTGAAAGCTCTATCCCTATTGTTTCTGACTCCTATGCAGTCCCCTCCTCCTCTGGTGTTGATATTCCAGTTCCTGAATCTTCTGCCCCTCCTCCAGAAAAAGCTATTATTTCTGATAAAGCTTTGAAAGCTTTGGATGCTCTTTATGACATCCCTCAAGGTTCTGAGTCTGAAGAAGATGATGATGATGACTCAGATGAAGATGCTGCTACTAAGAAAAAGAAGATGCTCTCAAAGAAAAGAAAGGCTCCTCCTCCTCCAGCTCCAAAGCCTAATCCCAATGCTGACATCCCTTACTATATCCTGCACAATGTAACTCCATATAAGGGAATGCCTGCATGGATGTGGCTCTCCAAAAACCAGCAGAAAGATAGAAAGAGAAGCAGGAGATATTCCCCTCCTCCAGTGCACAGATATAGGAAGGATCCTCCTCCTCCTCCAGCAGCTGGTGCCTCTGGCTCCTCTAGCTCCCAGAGATCTGCCCCAATGCAAACATACCAGAGACAGTTAGGGAGATCTTCTGGAAGCAGCCAGCAGAGACCATCCTCCTCAGGAAGTCAAAGTCAACAGCATAAGCAGCAGAGCAGCAACAAAGTTCTGAAGTTCAAAAAGCTGAAAGTCCAAAGAGACCTCTCTCTCTCCTCCAATTCCTTTTGAAGATCCTGAAACTGCAAATACAGCAAGAATGGCTAGATACTAGGAATTGATTGGACTATCTTTGATAAATAAAGCCAAGGCTGAAGGTAAAGATATCTCTGGATTATCAACCATGTCAAAGTATAGAAAAGAAGAGCTGAAAAAGTTTGACAAAGGAAATAAATTGTTTAATGTTGATGATTATATGAAACTTCACCCAGAAGCAGTTGTCCCCAGAGCAACTTCATTGAATATTATTGGGGCAGCTGACATGACTATGACAATAGCCCAAGCTCGAGATCCAAAGAAATAAATCATTTTCAAGAAGATAGGAGAGCAAACATCCGAAGACAAACCTCAGCAGAAGAAGCCAAAGAAGTAATCTTTTTGTGTTATTTCATTTTCTGTCTATTTTTTTTGTTTTTCAAACCATGTTATCTGTTTAAACAAAGCTATGTATATATATATATCTGTTGCATGTGTTATAATTCTCTGCCAGATATATCTCTTTTCTTGCTTTGTTTTTCTGTTTTGTGTCTCTATTAGCGACCTCACCCAAATACGGGGAGATTGTTGGATCCCTAGTTGATTTGGGCCAGGTTCACTGACTTAGGATATGACCCATCATGTATAGCCAGGGTCAACTTGTGTCCTAGAGTCTAGGTCAAGTCCTTAGGCTCAACTCCAGATGGACCAGCTATCAACAAGACCATCAGAGACTCCAGCCTAACAAGTTTTCAAGACTAAGTAAAGTGAGTTTGACGTTCGTCGAACTCAGCTCGACGAAAGGAGTTCTGCGCTCGACGATCGTGAGACAATTCTTATTGCTGAGCTCGACGATCTGTGTTCTCTGTTCAACGAAGACTCAGTTTTTTACATCAAGCCAAAGTCAGGAGAACCTCAAATTTTTCTAAGTTCAGCTTTAAGTTTTGGTCGACGAATTGGATTCTAAGCTCGACGAACTTGGACCTCAAGTTCACAGCTTCTCAGGTCGACTAAGTCAGTTTCTCAGGTCGACGAATGTTGTACTCTACTCGACGATTTCTGGACTCAGAGAATTTGTGTCCACACTTAGGGTTTGTGTTGACACCAGACAATTTGTGTCGACACCAGGATATCAGTCGACACCAGCTTATGTCGACACCAGAGGATTTGTGTCGACACCAAGATCAATCTGTCGACACCAACTTATGTCGACACAGCATTTCAGCAGATGCAGAATATTTTGCCTAAGTCCAGAACTTCTCTCAACTCGACGAATTTGATTCACAGCTCGACGAATGAAGACTGTCTGTTTGACGAATGAAGATTGTCTGGTCGACGAACTCTCTCAAGCTCAGCTCGACGAACTCAAGCTCAGCTCGATGAACACAAGTACAGCTCGACGAATTGTGTTCTTCGTTCGACGAATGCAGACTAGGTTTTCTTTAAGTTTCCCGTCCCATTTCTTTGAAATGAATCCGGAGTTATTAATGCCAGATCTTCTCGGAATGTTACCGTTAGAACGCGCATTGACTATGGACGATTACATGCCATTTTTCCATGGGACAGTTACGAAAATTATTGATTGTTGCTTCTTTCCAAAGCCGACTGCAATTAATGCTCGACATTCAAAAGTTTGAATGTTCCTCAGTCAAAAAAAGACACATAGTAAGAAAGAAAAGGATCAAGCAGTGATAGAGGAACAGAAACACAGTACAGCAAGCAATACACAATCAGACACTCTGAGGTTGCAGGGAAGAACAATCATTCTCAAATCAAAGGTTCTTGACTGCAATCAGCCTTGACCAGAGAACATTTTCAAGAAGAAGAAGAAGAAGAACAATCAAATTCAATCAAGAGTCTTCTTCTCTCTATTTTCAGGACAACTTCAAAGGACAACAAAACTTTATCTGTCAAAAGAAGTTCTTGAAGCATTTCTGGTCCAGGCATTCTAGGTCATTGAAGACCTATCACCCTGAAGCAGTGCTCCAGCTTTCCTGATCAATTCAAGACCTCAGTAGGAGCAAGATCTACTACAATCAATCCACAAGTCTTCTCTCTGATTGTTGACAGAGAAGACACCATCTCTTTTACTTCCAATTCTTGTACAGGGTTTTAAATCCCTTCAAAATTATTCTGGTTGCAAATCTCCATCCAAAAGACTTGAGGTTTGGTTTTTGAGCACCTGAATAAAATATCATTGGTGTCAGACACCTGATCAAAAACCTGAGTGGATTCCTACCAGGGTGGTAGAAGAGTGGATGTACCTAGGTTGGGGAACCACTATAAAATTCTTGTGTCGTCTGGTTGCCCTTCTTTTTGTTTTGGCTGTAATATGCTGTGTTGTTATGTGATTGTTCTGTGTTGATCTGAGTTTAAATAGTTGATGTGCTTACTATATTTTATTTGCTTCCCTGTTCACTTAGGAATACAACAAAAGTTGTAAAACGTTTTTAGTGAGCACCATACTCTATTCACCCCCTCTAGAGTATATCAGATCTAACCTGCACTTTCAATTGGTATCAAAGCGACTCCCCTTCCTCCTGCTGAAGAGGTCACTCCCCTCCCTGCTGAAGAGGTCCCTCCATCTCAATCATCTCTTCCAGCACCCCTTCCTCCACAGAAGCCTCCTCATGTGCCTACCCCTCCTTCATCTACACCTCTAAACATCACCAACATCTCATCTCCACATTTATCTTCCCCTCTGCCAGCAAATCAACCATCCACCCCTCCAGCTTCACCTCAGGACACTCACATTCCTACACCTCCTCAGTCTCCTCTTCCCCCACACTTATCCACCATTCCATCTTACAACAAACCCTCAGACACAATCATGCCAAGTGCCCCCACTCCATCTATTATTCCATCCTCTATTCCATCCTCTTCCCCCTCCCCATTTGATCAATCTACCATCATCTCCCTGCTCACTGCTCTCATCAAATCTCTCATCCAAGAGGCCATTACACCTCTTGTGACCTCCATCAATTCCTTATCTGCCCAGATCTCTATCCTATCTGCTGCCCCCTCTTCATTCAGGGGCCTGACTCCAGGTGTTCCTGAACCCAGGCAGGGGGAGATGCTCAGTGATGAAGTTGCAGCAGATGCAGTTGCAGCAATAGCAGCAGTCACAGCAGCAGTTCCCTCTCCAGTAGATGCAGATTCAGATGAGGATACAACAACTTTGACAGATTTTGATTCTGAAATGATTGAGTTAATTCAATCTATGGATACTGACATTGATTTGGATAAGTCAGTTGAACAAATAAAACCTATTGGTGATTTCTATTTAAATCCCACAGTGAATTTATCTGTTTTGTTGAGTAATTTTGATACTGCACATATACAATTCTTTACAGCAGATTTTACTAAGCGAAGTTTGGCTATTGTACCTTATACCTCTCCAGCTAGTCCAGCAGTTGGTAAGCAACTTTGTGACAATTTTGCTATCTCAGCTTCAGCTTCCATCTCAGCTTCTAGTTCAGAGGTCATTCCAGAAGATACTTTAGTGCCAGTTTCAGCACCAGATTTTGTTATGGATGACTCTCCCCTGCCAGATTTGGATGAGCTTATTCTAGCTGACATAGAAGAAGAGAATAAGGCAGCATCTGAAAGCTCTGTCCCTATTGTTTTTGACTCCTGTGCAGTCCCCTCCTCCTCTGTTGTTGATATTCCAGTTCCTGAATCTTCTGCCCCTCCGCCAGAAAAAGCTATTATTTCTGATAAAGCTTTGAAAACTTTGGATGCTTTTATGATGTCCCTCAAGGTTCTGAGTCGGAAGAAGATGATGATGATGACTCAGATGAAGATGCTGCTACTAAGAAAAAGAAGATGTTCTCAAAGAAAAGAAAGGCTCCTCCTCCTCCAGCTCCAAAGCCTAATCCCAATGCTGACATCCCTTACTACATCATGCACAATGTAACTCCATATAAGAGAATGCCTGCATGGATGTGGCTCTCCAAAAACCAGCAAAAAGATAGAAATAGAAGCAGGAGATATTCCCCTCCTTCAGTGCACAGATACAGGAAGAATCCTCCTCCTCCTCCTCCAGCAGCTGGTGCCTCTGGCTCCTCTAGCTCCTAGAGATCTGCCCCAATGCAAACATACCAGATACAGTCAGGGAGATCTTCTGGAAGCAGCCAGCAGAGGCCATCCTCCTCAGGAGGTCAAAGTCAACAGCATAAGCAGCAGCAGCAACAAAGTTCTGAAGTTCAAAAAGCTGAAAGTCCAAAGAGACCTCTCTCTCTCCTCCAATTCCTTTTGAAGATTCTGAAACTGCAAATACAGCAAGAATGGCTAGATACCTGGAATTGATTGGACTATCTTTGATAAATAAAGCAAGGCTGAAGGTAAAGATATCTCTGGATTATCAACCATGTCAAAGTATAGAAAAGAAGAGCTGAAAAAGTTTGACAAAGGAAATAAATTGTTTAATGTTGATGATTATATGAAACTTCACCCAGAAGCAGTTGTCCCCAGGGCAACTTCATTGAATATTATTGGGGAAGCTGACATGACTATGACAATAGCCCAAGCTCGAGATCCAAAGAGAGAAATCATTTTCAAGAAGACAGGAGAGCAAACATCTGAAGACAAACCTCAGCAGAAGAAGGCAAAGAAGTAATCTTTTTGTGTTATTTCATTTTTTGTCTGTTTTTTTTGTTTTTCAAACCATGTTATCTGTTTAAACAAAGCTGTGTATATATATATATCTATTGCATGTGTTATAATTCTCTGCCAGATATATCTCTTTTCTTGCTTTGTTTTTCTGTTTTGAGTCTCTATTAGTGACCTCACCCAAATAAGGGGAGATTTTTGAATCCCTAGTTGATTTGGGTCAGGTTCACTGACTTAGGATGTGACCCATCATGTATAGCCAGGGTCAACTTGTGTCCTAGAGTCTAGGTCAAGTCTTTAGGCTCAACTCCAGATGGACCAGCTATCAACAAGACCATCAGAGACTCCAGCCTAACAAGTTTTCAAGACTAATTAAAATGAGTTTGACGTTCGTCGAACTCAGCTCGACGAAAGGAGTTCTGCGCTCGATGATCGTGAGAAAATTCTTAGTGCTGAGCACGACAATCTGTATTCTCTGTTCAACGAAGACTCAGTTTTTTACATCAAGCCAAAGTCAGGAGAACCTCAAATTTTTATAAGTCCAGCTTCAAGCTTTGGTTGACGAATTGGATTCTAAGCTTGACGAACTTGGACCTCAAGTTCACAGCTTCTCAGGTCGACTAAGTCAACTTCTCAGGTTGACGAATGCTGTACTCTACTCGATGATTTCTGGACTCAGAGAATTTGTGTCGACACTTAGGGTTTGTGTTGACACCAGACAATTTGTGTCGACACCAGGATATCAATCGACACCAGCTTATGTCGACACCAGAAGATTTGTGTCGACACCAGGATATCAGTCGACACCAGCTTATGTCTACACCAGAGGATTTGTGTCGACACTAAGATCAATCTGTCGACACCAACTTATGTCGACACAGCATTTCAGCAGATGCAGAATATTTTGCCTAAGTCCAGAACTTTTCTCAGCTCGACGAATTTGATTCTCAGCTCGACGAATGAAGACTGTCTGTTTGACGAATGAAGATTGTCTGGTCGACGAACTCTCTCAAGCTCAACGCGACGAACTCAAGCTCAGCTCGACGAACACAAGTGCAGCTCGACGAATTGTGTTATTCGTTCGACGAATGCAGACTAGGTTTTCTTTAAGTTTCCCATCCCATTTCTTGGCAATGAATCCGGAGTTATTAATGCCAGATCTTTTCGGAATGTTACCGTTAGAACGCGCATTGATTATGGACGATTACATGCCATTTTTCCATGGGACAGTTAGGGAAATTATTGATTGTTGCTTCTTTCCGAAGCCGACTGCAATTACTGCTCGACATTCAAAAGTTTGAATGTTCCTCCGTCAAAAAAATACACACAGTAAGAAAGAAAAGGATCAAGCAGTGATAGAGGAATAGAAACACAGTACAACAAGCAATACACAATCAGACACTCTGAGGTTGCAGAGAAGAACAATCATTCTCAAATCAAAAGTTCTTGACTACAATCAGCCTTGACCAGAGAACATTTTCAAGAAGAAGAAGAAGAACAATCAAATTCAATCAAGTGTCTTCTTCTCTCTATTCTCAGGATAACTTCAAAGGACAACAAAACTTTATCTGTCAAAAGAAGTTCCTGAAGCATTTCTGGTGCAGGCATTCTAGGACATTGAAGACCTATCACCCTGAAGCAGTGCTTCAGCTTTCCTGATCAATTCAAGATCTCAGCGGGAGCAAGATCTGCTACAATCAATCCACAAGTCTTCTCTCTGATTGTTGACAGAAAATACACCATCTCTTTTACTTCCAATTCCTGTACAGGGTTTTAAATCACTTCAAAATTATTCTGGTTGAAAGTCTCCTTCCAAAAGACTTGAGGTTTGGTTTTTGAGCACCTGAACAAAAGCTCATTGGTGTCATGCACCTGATCAAAAACCTGAGTGGATTCCTACCAGGATGGTAGAAAAGTGGATGTACCCAGGTTGGGGAACCACTATAAAATTCTTGTGTCGTCTGGTTGCCCTAATTTTTGTTTTGGCTGTGATGTGCTGTGTTGTTATGTGATTGTTCTGTGTTGATCTGAGTTTAAATAGTTGATGTGCTTACTATATTTTATTTGCTTCCCTGTTCACTTAGGAATACAACAAAAGTTGTAAAACGTTTTTAGTGAGCACCATACTCTATTCACCCCCACATTAGAGTATATCAGATCTAACCTGCACTTTCAATTGGTATCAAAGCGACTCCCCTTCCTCCTGCTGAAGAGGTCACTCCCCTCCCTGCTGAAGAGGTCCCTCCATCTCAATCATCTCTTCCAGCACCCCTTCCTCCACAGAAGCCTCCTTATGTGCCTACCCCTCCTTCATCTCCACCTCTAGACATCACCAACATCTCATATCCACATTCATCTTCCCCTCTGCCAGCACCTCTTCCCCCACACTTATCCACCATTCCATCTTACAACATACCCTCAGACACAATCATGCCAGATGCCCCCACTCCATCTGTTATTCCACCCTCTATTCCATCCTCTTCCCCCTCCCCATTTGATCCATCTACCATCATCTCCCTGCTCACTCCTCTCATCAAATCTTTCATCCAAGAGGCCATTACATCTCTTGTGACCTCCATCAATTCCTCATCTGCCCGGATCTCTATCGTATCTGCTGCCCCCTCTTTATTCAGGGGCCTGGCTCTAGGTGTTCCTGAACCCAGGCAGGTGGAGATGCTCAGTGATGAAGTTGCAGCAGATGCAGTTACAGCAGTAGCAGCAGTCACATCAGCAGTTCCCTCTCCAGCAGATGCAGATTCAGATAAGGATACAACAACTTTGATAGATTTTGATTCTGAAATGATTGAGTTAATTCAATTTATGGATACTGACTTTGATTTGGATAAGTCAGTTGAACAAATAAAACCTGTTGGTGATTTCTATTTAAATCCCACATTGAATTTATCTGTTTTGTTGAGTAATTTTGATACTGCACATATGCAATTCTTTACAGCAGATTTTACTAAGCCAAGTTTGGCTATTATACCTTATACCTCTCCAGCTAGTCCAGCAGTTGCTAAGCAACTTTGTGATAATTTTGCTATCTCAGCTTCAGCTTCCATCTCAGCTTCTAGTTCAGAGGTCATTCCAGAAGATACTTCAGTGCCAATTTCAGCACCAGATTTTGTTATGGATGACACGCCCCTGCCAGATTTGGATGAGCTTATTCTAGCTGACATAGAAGAAGAGAATAAGGCAGCAGCTAAAAGCTCTATCCCTATTGTTTCTGACTCCTGTGCAGTCCCCTCCTCCTCTATTGTTGATATTCCAGTTCCTAAATCTTCTGCCCCTCCTTCAGAAAAAGCTATTATTTCTGATAAAGCTTTGAAATCTTTGGATGCTCTTTATGACATCCCTCAAGGTTCTGAGTTTGAAGAAGATGATGATGATGACTCAGATGAAGATGCTGCTACTAAGAAAAAGAAGATGCTCTCAAAGAAAAGAAAGGCTCCTCGTCCTCCAGCTCCAAAGCCTAATCCTAATGCTGACATCCCTTACTACATCCTGCATAATGAAACTCCATATAAGGGAATGCCTGCATGGATGTGGCTCTCCAAAAACCAGCAGAAAGATAGAAAGAGAAGCAGGAGATATTCCCCTCCTCCAGTGCACAGATACAGGAAGGATCCTCCTCCTCCTCTAGCAGTTGGTGCCTCTGGCTCCTCTAGCTCCCAGAGATCTGCCCCAATGCAAACATACCAAAGACAGTCAGGGAGATCTTCTGGAAGCAGCTAGTAGAGGCCATCCTCCTCAGGAAGTTAAAGTCAACAGCATAAGCAGCAGAGCAGCAACAAAGTTCTGAGTTCAAAAAGCTGAAAGTCCAAAGAGACCTCTCTCTCTCTCCTCCAATTCCTTTTGAAGATCCTGAAACTGCAAATACAGCAAGAATGGCTAGATACCAGGAATTGACTGGACTATCTTTGATAAATAAAGCCAAGGCAGAAGGTAAAGATATCTCTGGATTATCAACCATGTCAAAGTATAGAAAAGAAGAGCTGAAAAAGTTTGACAAAGGAAATAATTTGTTTAATGTTGATGATTATATGAAACTTCACCCAGAAGCAGTTGTACCCAGAGCAACTTCATTGAATATTATTGGGGAAGCTGACATGACTATGAGAATAGCCCAAGCTCGAGATCCAAAGAGATAAATCATTTTCAAGAAGATAGGAGAGCAAACATCTGAAGACAAACCTCAGCAGAAGAAGCCAAAGAAGTAATCTTTGTGTTATTTCATTTTCTGTCTGTTTTTTTTGTTTTTCAAACCATGTTATCTGTTTAAACAAAGATGTGTATATATATATATATCTATTGCATGTGTTATAATTCTCTGCCAGATATATCTCTTTTCTTGCTTTGTTTTTCTGTTTTGAGTCTCTGTTAGTGACCTCACCCAAATACGGGGAGATTGTTGGATCCCTAGTTAATTTGGGCCAGGTTCACTGACTTAGGATGTAACCCATCATGTATAGCCAGGGTCAACTTGTGTCCTAGAGTCTAGGTCAAGTCCTTAGGCTCAACTCCAGATGGATCAACTATCAACAAGACCATCAGAGACTCCAGCCTAACAAGTTTTCAAGACTAAGTAAAGTGAGTTTGACGTTCGTCGAACTCAGCTCGACGAAAGGAGTTCTGCGCTCGACGATCGTGAGACAATTCTTAGTGCTGAGCTCGACGATCTGTGTTCTCTGTTCAACGAAGACTCAGTTTTTTACATCAAGCCAAAGACAGGAGAACCTCAAATTTTTCTAAGTTCAGCTTCAAGCTTTGGTCAACGAATTGGATTCTAAGCTCGACGAACTTGGACCTCAAGTTCACAGCTTCTCAGGTCGACTAAGTCAGCTTCTCAGGTCGACGAATGTTGTTCTCTACTCGACGATTTCTGGACTCAGAGAATTTGTGTCGACACTTAGGGTTTGTGTGGACACCAGACAATTTGTGTCGACACCAGAATATCAATCGACACCAGCTTATGTCGACACCAGAGGATTTGTGTCGACACCAGGATATCAGTCGACACCAGCTTATGTCGACACCAGAGGATTTATGTCGACACCAAGATCAATCTGTCGACACCAACTTATGTCGACACAGCATTTCAGCAGATGCAAAATATTTTGCCTAAGTCCAGAACTTCTCTCAACTCGACGAATTTGATTCTCAGCTCGACGAATGAAGACTGTCTGTTTGACGAATGAAGATTGTCTGGTCGACGAACTCTCTCAAGCTCAGCTCGACGAACTCAAGCTCAGCTCGACGAACACAAGTGCAGCTCGACGAATTGTGTTCTTCGTTCGACGAATGCAGACTAGGTTTTCTTTAAGTTTCCCGTCCCATTTCTTGGCAATGAATCCAGAGTTATTAATGCCAGATCTTCTCGGAATGTTACCGTTAGAACGCGCATTGACTATGGACGATTACATGCCATTATTCCATGGGACAGTTAGGGAAATTATTGATTGTTGCTTCTTTCCAAAGCCGACTGCAATTAATGCTCGACATTCAAAAGTTTGAATGTTCCTCAGTCAGAAAAAGACACACAGTAAGAAAGAAAAGGATCAAACAGTGATAGAGGAACAGAAACACAGTACAACAAGCAATACACAATCAGACACTCTGAGGTTGCAGAGAAGAACAATCATTCTCAAATCAAAAGTTCTTGACTGCAATCAGCCTTGACCAGAGAACATTTTCAAGAAGAAGAAGAAGAACAATCAAATTCAATCAAGAGTCTTCTTCTCTCTATTTTCAGGACAACTTCAAAGGACAACAAAACTTTATCTGTCAAAAGACGTTCCTGAAGCATTTCTGGTCCAGGCATTCTAGGTCATTGAAGACCTATCACCCTGAAGCAGTTCTCCAGCTTTCCTGATCAATTCAAGATCTCAGTAGGAGCAAGATCTGCTACAATCAATCCACAAGTCTTCTCTCCGATTGTTGACAGAGAAGACACCATCTCTTTTACTTCCAATTCCTGTACAGGGTTTTAAATCCCTTCAAAACTATTCTAGTTGCAAGTCTCCTTCCAAAAGACTTGAGGTTTGGTTTTTGAGCACCTAAACAAATCTCATTGGTGTCAGACACCTGATCAAAAACCTAAGTGGATTCCTACCAGGGTGGTAGAAGAGTGGATGTACCCAATTTGGGGAACCACTATAAAATTCTTGTGTCGTCTGGTTGCCCTTCTTTTTGTTTTGGCTATAATGTGCTGTGTTGTTATGTGATTGTTCTGTGTTGATCTGAGTTTAAATAGTTGATGTGCTTACTCTATTTTATTTGCTTCCCTGTTCACTTAGGAATACAACAAAAGTTGAAAAAGTTTTTAGTGAGCACCATACTCTATTCACCCCCCCCTCTAGAGTATATCAGATCTAACCTGTACTTTCAATTGGTATCAAAGCGACTCCCCTTCCTCCTGCTGAAGAGGTCACTCCCCTCCCTGCTGAAGAGGTCCCTCCATCTCAATCATCTCTTCCAGCACCCCTTCCTCCACAGAAGCCTCCTCATGTGCCTACCCCTCCTTCATCTACACCTCTAGACATTACCAACATCTCATCTCCACATTCATCTTCCCCTCTGCCAGCAAATCAACCATCCACCCCTCCAGCTTCACCTCAGGACACTCATATTCCTACACCTCCTCAGTCTCCTCCTCCCCCACACTTATCCACCATTCCATCTTACAACATGCCCTCAGACACAATCATGCTAGATGCCCCCACTCCATCTGTTATTCCACCCTCTATTCCATCCTCTTCCCCCTCCCCATTTGATCCATCTACCATCATCTCCCTACTCACTCCTCTCATCAAATCTCTCATCCAAGAGGCCATTACACCTCTTATGACCTCCATCAATTCCTTATCTGCCCAGATCTCTATCGTATCTGCTGCCCCCTCTTCATTCAGGGGCCTGGCTCTAGGTGTTCCTAAACCCAGGAAGGGGGAGATGCTCAGTGATGAAGTTGGAGCAGATGCAGTTACAGCAGTAGCAGCAGTCACATCAGTAGTTCCCTCTCCAGCAGATGCAGATTCAGATGAGGATACAACAAATTTGACAGATTTTGATTCTGAAATGATTGAGTTAATTCAATTTATGGATACTGACACTGATTTGGATAAGTCAGTTGAACAAATAAAACCTGTTGGTGATTTCTATTTAAATCCCACATAGAATTTATCTGTTTTGTTGAGTAATTTTGATACTGCACATGTAACACCCCCTATCCGTCACATAGCATATAGCAGTAGGTCCGGCCGGGGCTCGACGCCATATATTACAGACAGACCGGGTGGTTACTTATGGAAACCATCCAACCAATTAACGTCCTACAATGAGCATTCTAGCGGAAGCATTTTATACAAGTTGTAACAAAGAACCTAGCATTAAAGCATGAATGTCCACTAATACAAAATAGGAATGTTATACAAAAATACACAAATTAAGCCTTAAGGCTTTACAAGATGTTTCACTTGAAATTACATGTTTTACAAACCACGGCACGCAGGCCGGTCACACATGAATAAAGCAGTAAACATTTCCAATTAGGCCTTCAAGGGCCGGCTTCGCATTCGGGCTTTAGCCCGCTATTGACCGCTTGGTCCAGCTCCACCTGCAAGCAACAAACCACCGCACGGTGGCAAAACAAGGCAACGGTCAGCAATGCTGACCGAATTATAACGATCCCGCCCCCAGCTCGGGGCGGCGATGCTCCTTCCCTGCATTTCATTAGCATAAGCGAGCAATATAGCAACTCAATGCATCACAGGCATTGGCACGCATGGCCACATGCCCCGTGCTCTCAGGGCACATTCTCGGTGATCGCAGTCTAAGCCGCTAACTCACCACCATCTTCTGGACGGCAATAACTCGTGAGCAAAAATGGTCTTTTAGGCAAACGTTACGACACTTTAATGTCATCAACAGCCTATGTCACGACACTTTAATGTCATCGACAGCAGACCAGACCTCTATGCCCTCGGCATAACGCAGGAACGGTTCCCACTCAACCCGTTGCTCACTTGCCACGACACTTAAATATCATCGGCACGGGTTAAGCTTCCCCGAAGCCCGTGAATCGAACGTACGATGCTACATAACCCAGTTATGTACTAATTGGCACCTAGGACCACAAGTTGGCAAGATCTCGCATCCGTCCAGTTTTCTGGGTGCACCTTTGGGTTAATCCCCAAGGCTCCCTGTTGCAATCTACCACGTAGAAAACCAGAAAACAATGAATCGCACGGAGTCTTCTCCGGCATTTATGCAATGCAACATCACCGATCCAGACCAACATGTCCGGGTAGGCTTCACACATCATGCCTATGTCCGTTCTCGCTTACGGACTCTAAACAACGGGGACTTCACATATCTACCCGAAGGAACGCCTCCAACTCTCTGCAAACTCGCGAGTGCGGGCTTCCTATGCAAAGAAAGAGAGCTACTCATACTCAAGATGAGGATCGTTACCCTAGCATTCCTCTTTGGCGCCATTGAAAAGTAAGCGGATGAAAAGCACCGCACTAGCTTTCCCTCCGTGGATCTGGAGTCGGCTCGCGATTCGGAGCTTCGAAGCTCCTCCAATGGCCGGATCTAGCTCCTTCTTCCTTCCTTGGCTCTCCTCTCTCTCTAAGGTTTTAGAAAGATGAAAACTTAAGAAAAGTGAGGGTTTCTAAGTCCAATCCCGGGTATATCCCTTCAGGAACAACCCCCAGCTGTTGGATCTCAAAATAAGGAAACGAATGGCTTTGATTCGGGACTGAAATGCCCAATCTGGATCGAACACGGCCTGGCGCACGCCCGTGTCCAGGGCCGTGTGCCTCATTCGCCGTCAAAATCGGCTCGTCTGGAACCTCATACGGGTATAGAACACGCCCGTGTTCGAGCTGACACGCCCGTGTTCCACCTGACACGGCCGTGTGGCCGGCCGTGTACCCCCATCATTTTTCACCGAAAACAACCCGATCACTGCACGGGTTCTAGGACACACCCGTGTCCTTACCCGTGTCACATCAACACGCCTGGACCCCAGGCCGTGTACACGGTCTCGACACTCGACACTTCGTCGAGTGAAGATCGTCGACCTGTTGACACGGCCTTGGACATGCCCGTGTCCTAGGCCGTGTGCCTTGTCTCGACACCATGTCGAGACCAAAGTGTCGACTTTTCGGGACGAGTGTCGACACGGGTTGACACGCCCTGCGACACGCCCGTGTCGCAGGCCGTGTGCCATGTCTCGACACTTCGTCGAGCGCAGAGTGTTGACTTCGCGGCTAAGTGTCGACACGGGTCGACACGCCCTGCGACACGCCCGTGTCGCAGGCCGTGTGTCCAGTCTCGACACAATGTCGAGACCAAAGTGTCGACTTCCCGTCTCAGTGTCGACACAGGCTTGACACGCCATGGGACACGCCCGTGTCCCAGGCCGTGTGCCTGCAGCCAGAACCCAAACTGGCCCAAAACATCCCCCTTCGCTCCTTTGAGTTTCGGGGCGTTACAACTCTCCCCCTCTTAAAATAATTTCGTCCACGAAATTACATAAAGGAAAGACATGTACAAAACTAAAATTTGTACCTGAGCGGAACAACTCCGGATACTCGTCAAGCATAGTCTGCTCTCGCTCCCAAGAGAGCTCCTCACGACCGCAATTGTCCCACCCGACCTTGACCATCCTGATCTCTTTATTGCGTAGCCGCTTGACCTCCGAGTCCTCAATCCGCACGGGCTTAACCTTCGTCGTTAGCCCACTATCCACCGGCACTTGATCAACCGTGATCACTTGCGTAGGCTCTTGCACCGCCTTCCGAAGTACCGAAATGTGGAATACATCATGTAAACCACTAAGCTCCACTGAAAGCTTCAACCGATAGGCCGCTTCACCAACTCGCTCCAGAACCTCAAACGGTCCAAGGTACCTCGGGCTTAGCTTTTTCAATCGCCGCACCCGCGAGACACCCTTGAACGGCTTGATCTTTAAGTATACATAATCGCCCACAGCGAACTCCACATTCCTGTGCTTGACATTATAGTACTTTGCTTGGCGGTCCTGAGCGATAAGCAACCTCTCCCGAATGGTTCTCACCAAAGAAGTAGCATCCTCCACTTCTGATCGCTTATACAATTTTGACTCACCCGTTTCTAACCAAGACAACGGCGTGCGACATTTTCTACCATATAAGGCCTCGAAAGGCGCCATCTGAATACTCACTTGGTAGCTATTGTTGTATGTGAACTCCACCAAATAAAGGTGGTCTTCCCATTGCTTTCCGAAATCCAAGACACACATGCGAAGCATGTCTTCCATGGTTCTATTGACCCTCTCGGTCTGCCCATCCGTTTGCGGATGGAAGGCTGTGCTGAATTTCAACTTTGTTCCCAACATTTTTTGCACTAGCCTCCAATCATTGGACGTGAACCGCCCATCTCGGTCACTCACGATGCTGCGGGGCACACCATGAAGCCGTACTATGTTATCCACATAAAGTTTTGCCAACTTCTCCACCGGATCATCCTTCCTATGCGGAAAAAAATACGACACCTTCGTTAATCGATCAACAACCACCCAAATGGCGTCGTTCCCCTTTTCCAACCTTGGCAAACCGTGCACAAAGTCCATAGAGATGTCGTCAAATTTCCACTCCAGAATAGTCAAGGACTTAAGAAATCCACCCGGCTTTTGGCACTCCGCCTTTACCAAGGTGCAGGTTTGGCACTTGGCTACGTATAACGCCACATCCTTCTTTAAACCCAGCCACCAAAACAGTTTCTTCACATCACGGTACATCGTCGTGCTGCCCGGGTGAATCGAGTACTTGGTATGGTGTGCCTCGTACAACAACTCCACCCGTAAATTGCCCACACTTGGGACGCACAGATGACCGTCTTTCCAAAGTAATCCATCCTCCACGACGAATTGGAAATTTGACCCATCCAGAGCCTCTACCATGAACTGCTTCATATGAGCATCCATATCCAAAGCCTGCCGAATACGATCAGCCAGGTCATATTGGACTTCAGTCCAATTCAGAACTGCTTCAGTACTTGATTGCCTGTCCACACAAACAATCTCCAACGCCTCCAACTCTCGCACCAATCGCTCATCATGCACCGATAGCCAATTGGCTTGAGCTGGGGCTCGGCGACTCAGCGTGTCCGCAACTGCATTCCCTATTCCAGGCACGTAGTGGATCTTGAATGTATAGTCCCCCAGGAACTCCATCCATCTACGCTGCCGCATATTCAGATCCTTCTGATCAATAAGATACTTCAGGCTCTTGTGATCGGTGTAGATATCAATCTTCACACCGTACAAATAGTGTCTCCACAGCTTCAAGGCAAAAATCACGGCCGCTAACTCCAAGTCATGGACCGGATAAGTCCTCTCAAGCACTTTTAGTTGTCTCGAGCCATAAGCTATTACACTTTCGTGTTGCAGTAGCACGCAACCCAAATCGTTGCTCGAAGCATCACTATAAATCTCATAGCCTTCGGTCCCACATGGCGAACTCAGCACAGGCGTCGTGGTCAACCGACACTTCAACTCCTCAAAAGCTCACGCGCACTCCGGCGTCCAAATGAACTTATGGTCCTTCCTCGTCAAAGTAGTGAGAGGTAACGCTATCCGCGAGAAGTTCTCTACGAAGCGCCTATAATAGCCGGCAAGCCCCAGAAAACTCCGGACTTCCGCTACCGTAACAAGCTCAGGACACTCCCGTATCGCAACAATCTTCGCCGGATCCACAGCAATACCCTCTCCACTCATTATATGCCCGAGGAACGCCACTGAGGATAGCCAAAACTCGCACTTCGAGAACTTGGCATACAACTGATTTCTCCTTAGCGTCTCCAATACCAAATGAAAATGCTTGAAGTGATCTTCCTCACTTTGCGAGTACACCAAAATATCGTCGATGAAGACGATCACGAAATGGTCCAAGTACTCCCTGAAAGTCCTGTTCATCAAATCCATGAACACTGACGGCGCATTAGTCAGCCCAAACGGCATGACCGTAAACTCATAATGCCCGTATCTCGTACTAAACGCTGTCTTCGGGATATCACTCTCCCTTATTCACAGCTGATAGTACCCAGCCTTGAGATCCAACTTCGAGTACACCATCGACCCGACTAACTGATCAAAAAGATCATCAATCCGGGGGATCGGGTACTTGTTCTTCTCCGTCAGCTTGTTTAGCTCCATATAATCAATACATAGCCTCAAGCTTCCGTCCTTCTTCTTAACAAAGAGGACCGGTGCGCTCCAAGGCGAAGAGCTCGGGCGCACATACCCTTGCTCCAACAACTCTTGCAGTTGAACTTTCAGCTCAGCCATTTCCTTAGGCGCTAGCCGATAAGGAGATCGTGACACAGGCTTTGCACCTGGCACTAGCTCGATCGTAAAATCTATCTCCCGCTGAGGCGGGGCTCCAGGAAGATCTGCGGGGAACACATCAGGGTATTCCGATACCATTGAAATACAATCGAACGCGGGCTTCGGCTTTGCAACCTCCACTAGTGTAAAGAACAGTTCTGCTCCAGCACGAACCGCCTTCACCACCGGAAGAGGAGACATCAACGTCTTGCTCGACCCCTTTAAGCCCGTAAAAGTCGTCTCACGACTTGCTCCCAGCTTGACTTCCTTGCTACCGCAATCTATATGGGTTTGCTGCTCCGAGAGCCAGTCCATGCCAAATATGACGTCGAACTCCACCAACAAAAGTAAAGACGTCCGCAGGTCAAACTCCTGCTCCCCAATACGAATCTTAACACCGCAGATCCTATCCGCTCGCATCGAACACCCATTGGGCAATAACACATCCAACTTATCCTTTGCCATCGAAGAAGGGACTCCGATGCGTGATATAAATCCTTCGGACAAGAAGGAGTGTGAAGCTCCCATATCGAAGAGTGCTCGTGCCGGATTTTCACAAATCAATACAAATCCTAAACAAGCAGTGGTAAGGTAACATGTGCATAACAAGTATTTAAAGAAATTGACTTGCTATAAATTAAACCGTACCTGTCACCACATCAGCCTGTTTGATGGCCTCCTGTTGGCCAAGATCGTAGACCCTTGGTTGGGCCGGAGCATAATGGGACGCGGTCGACTCCATCGCCTTTCCCTTCTCTTCATAAGTAGCTCCCGGCCTCCTTTCGAACTTGGGACGTCCGCTCCGGCACTCACGAGCATAATGCCCCAACTTCCCACAATTGTAACATGCGCCCGGGCTCCGACCCGTAGTCGCCCCAGAAGCACCAGCAGAGAGGGCTAAACCCGAAGTCTTAGCTTTCTTGTTCCACTTTCGGAACACAGATTTTGAGGTGTTTGGCCCTCTGGACTACGACCTCTTCTCGCCCAAGCTTTTCTTTGCCTGCACATTCTTCATGTCCTTCTCCAAGGACCGGGCCGTGTTGAACAAGGTTAAGAAACCCTACGTCATCGGCCCCGAGAGTAGTAACCTCAACTCATCTCTCAAGCCTTCATAGAAGCGATTAGTCTTGCGCTCCTCATCCACGATGGTGGAGCTAGCATATCGACTCAAACGAGTGAACTCATGGAGATATTCATCCACGCTCTTCTCACCCTGAACCAACTTCAGAAACTCATTCTCCAACGCTATCTTCTGCGTCGAAGGGAGGTATCTAGCCAAGAACAAGCTCGAGAACTCCTCCATCGAGACATCACCAAGTTGCCTACCCCTCAGTAAGTGCAGCTCCAATCCTTCCCACCACGTCCTCGCTTCACCGTCCAGAAGGAACGTAGCGATGGTGGTCATTTGCCACTCCTCCGTCTTCGTTGCTGTCATGACTCTCTTCACCCTGGAGAGCCAGTCTTCAGCCTGAGATGGGGTTCCCAACACCGAGAATAACGGAGGGTTAAAGCTCATAACATGCTTAAGCTGCCTCTCAGTTTCCCTCCTTGGCACTACCGGTTCCACAACCACTTGCTCCACTCTCCTCGGCTCAGCCTCTTGAAGAGGTTCTTGCTCCATCGCAGGAGCGGGCTGCTGCATTTGCCTTGCAGGCTGCGCATTTATCACGGCCAACACCGCTTCAGCCACCAATCGTATATTCTCAGCCGACAGAGGTGTTGCGGGAGCAACTTCCGGTGCACTACTAGCCTCAGAAACTCGGCGTTCTGACGGCCCAACACCACTTCTGGTCACCTATAGTGGTACAAAACACCGTTAAGCGACCAAATAAAATTGCAAACAGCAATTATAGGAACACACAGGTTCCTCAAACACGAGTATTTTCATTCCTAAGTGGACATTCATGGGTTCTTTTACCGTTATAACGATGACGCACACGATGTGCTCACCACCCCTTAAAAAGAATTCGCCCACGAATTCAGTTGAAGCCCAACCAAAACCAGTAGTCTGATACCAAATTGTAACACCCCCTATCCGTCGCATAGCATATAGCAGTAGGTCCGGCCGGGGCCCGACGCCATATACTACAGACAGACCGGGTGGTTACTTATGGAAACCATCCAACCAATCAACGTCCTACACAGAGCATTCTAGCTGAAGCATTTTATACAAGTTGTAACAAAGAACCCGGCATTAAAGCATGAATGTCCACTAATACAAAATAGGAATGTTATACAAAAATACCCAAATTAAGCCTTAAGGGTTTACAAGATGTTTCAATTCAAATTACATGTTTTACAAACCACGGCACACAGGCCGGTCACACATGAATAAAGCAGTAAACATTTCCAATTAGTCCTTTAAGGGTCGGCTTCGCATTCGGGTTTTAGCCCGCTATTGACCGCTTGGTCCAGCTGCACCTGCAAGCAACAAACCACCGCACGGTGGCAAAACAAGGCAACGGTCAGCAATGCTGACCAAATTATAACGATCCCGCACCCAGCTAGGGGCGGCGATGCTCCTTCCCTGCATTTCATTAGCATAAGCGAGCAATATAACAACTCAATGCATCACAGGCATTGGCACGCATGGCCACATGCCCCGTGCTCTCAGGGCACATTCTCGGTGATCGCAGTCTAAGCCGCTAACTCACCACCATCTTCAGGACGACAATAACTCATGTGCAAAAATGGTCTTTTAGGCAAATGTTACGACACTTTAATGTCATCAACAGCCTATGTCACGACACTTTAATGTCATCGACAGCAAACCTGACCTTTATGCCCTCGGCATAACGCAGGAACGGTTCCCACTCAACCCGTTGCTCACTTGCCACGACACTTAAATATCATCGGCACGGGTTAAGCTTCCCCGAAACCCGTGAATCGAACGTACGATGCTACATAACCCAGTTATGTACTAATTGGCACCTAGGCCCACAAGTTGGCAAGATCTCGCATCCGCCCAGTTTTCCGGGTGCACCTTTGGGTTAATACCCAAGGCTCCCTGTTGCAATCTACCACGTAGAAAACTCGAAAAACAATGAATCGC
This sequence comes from Platanthera guangdongensis, assembly GCA_039583875.1. Classification (NCBI taxonomy): domain Eukaryota; kingdom Viridiplantae; phylum Streptophyta; class Magnoliopsida; order Asparagales; family Orchidaceae; genus Platanthera; species Platanthera guangdongensis. The sequence goes on along the minus strand of CM077159.1, from coordinate 11,356,899 downwards.
ACGGAGTCTTCTCCAGCATTTATGCAATGCAACATCACCGATCCAGACCAACGTGTCCGGGTAGGCTTCACACATCATGCCTATGTCCATTCACGCTTACGGACTATAAACAACGGGGACTTCACATATCTACCCGAAGGAACGCCTCCAACTCTCCGCAAAACTCGCGAGAGCGGGCTTCCTATGCAAAGAAAGAGAGCTACTCATGCTCAAGATGAGGATCGTTACCCTAGTGAACGACGAGGCCGAAGGGGTCGCACACGGCCGTGTGGCAGGCCGTGTGGACGGTTCCTAGGCGGTTCCTGGGCGGTTCCCCACGAGAAGGCTTGTCTGGTCGTGGGCCGTGTCAGATGACATAGGTAGGGACACGGCCGTGTGTGCAGCCGTGTTCCTGAGACACAGGTTGGTCTGCAGTCGTGTGTAAAGATGACATGGGTAGGCACAGGGGCGTGTGCCATACCCGTGTGAGGTTCCATCGTCTGCGCCCAAATTCTTCATCTCCAGGTGCATAGGACACGGGTAGGCACACGGCCGTGTGTCTGGCCGTGTGCACCAAATTTTCGTCCTGTCATTAGCCATGTTGACTCCGTGAACTCCTCTGTTTGCTCCGAGACTTTTAGGTCCATTGGTTGGCATTACCTGCAATAGAAAAAATGATAGACTCAGTAAATAGTTTATTACAAGAACTGCCAAAGACTTCTAAATACGCTCTTCTATCTATGATACGACAGTTTCTTTACTATTATCATGAAATCAACAAAAAAGGGGTAGGAAATAGTAGACATGATTACAATTATGATAGTAAAAAGCCTATCATAATCGTACTCATCAAATACCCCCAGACTTAGATGTTTGCTTGTCCCTAAGCAAACTAATTCAAACACCTGGGTTACCATCAAATAATTTTGCCTCCGCACACTGGTTGCTATGAATTTAAGAGAACTTTGATGATGTAATCGCATAGGAAATAACTTAGCAGACTTTTCTAAATATAGATTTATCTTAAAATTCCTCTAATATATCATTTTAACTATCTCTCACTCGCTTTTAGAAATAAAAGTATAGTCATCTTTAACAAATATGAGGAGAAAATAACAATCTCTATAAGATACGTATTAGTGTTTCAAAACTTATAAGTACTCTTACTGATAATCATGAGCTTACCCTTTTTACACTCTCATCACAGCACAATTTAGAACTAATAAGGTTGGATCCTTAGGACTTGAACTTTGGTGTAGCCTTTTTGGCTTAGGATAGAAGATTAAAGGTGAGGTAGTCAAGGATAAGTTCGATGAATTTTTCACACCTAAATCTTGATTGAGCCTTATGTTGGAAGATACCTTAACATATTTCAATTTTATGTAAACACCCCCAGGCTTTGCAATTTGTATATTTCCCCCATTTTGAAGGGCACTCTATTTTATATATATATATATATATATATATATATATATATTAACCAAGGGACCATAGTAGGGATCATTCCAAGTGGGTGTAAGTATACACGCACTCAGGCCACATATCACTATGTCTTTTTTTTGGGTTCAAAGTAGGGATCATTCCAAGTGGGTGCAAGTATACACGCACTCAGGCCACATATCACAATGAACAAATCATTCCAAGCAGGCATCAATGATAGGTGTGCTAATAGGTAGGGATTTGGCCTTGGTGAATTTTAATAGTAGAGCATCAAAAGGATGGGGATTAGGTTCAAATTGGGTGTGCAAGGGTATCATGTTAAAGGTGTTGGGATAACAAGGCTCAAGCTATCCAATAGGAGGCCTAAGTCATTTCCGCCCTTACTAATTAACCTATGTAATGTTTTTGAGGAATGCTAGAGGGTGAGTCCTAGACATCAATAGGGAGTAATTTTTAATTTTAAAGCCCTAATACCAAATTATAAAAATGTTACATTCATCGACTCACTTTATTATAGATAAATATATTTTCTAAAATAGAGTGTTGGATAGTTACTAATATAGAGGAGTGATCTTAAAATTAAATTATATAGAGAAAATTAAGCTAAAAAAATTTCTATGCTTAATTACGAAATCAACAAAGTTGAATACTCTATGAGTCTACATCAATTCATTTTAATCAGTGTGCGAAGTTAAATTAAATATTTATAATCCCAAATAAAAGAAAAATGAGAGCTTAAAAGATCAAACAAAAATTTGTAAGGGGGGTATAACAACTTGAGTATTATGATAGGCAGATTAGGATCAATTGTAACCACATGAATAGCCATTCTACCCCCAGACTTAAAATTTGCAATGTCCTCAGTGCAAAGTAAAAAGCGAACATAGAGTGATTTCATGATGATATAAAATAAACTGCTATCATAATAAGTAGAAGAGCACAGGAAAGAAACAGGAGTTGTAATGGAATGCAGTGATATATAATAGTCGACAGCACTGAACACACTGATATATATACAAAAAAGATACATGATACAATACATAAAGATAGCACTACAACTAGACATATCAGAAGTAAGCCTGGTGGTCTGTCGAATTGTCCGGGAAGGAAGGAGGTGCTGGAGCTGGCGGCTGGCGAGGGGCGAGCCCGAGGTGGTCTCTGATCTATACGAGGAGGTCCTCGGTCCGCTTCTGCGACTCCTTAATGTCCTGTAGGCGCGGCGATAGATCGGTGTCAAAGAACTGTCGAAACTCGTGCGAGTATCGTGACTGAGGTGGAGGAGGTGCAGTAGACGACTCGCTAGGAGCATAGGTGGAATGGGGTGGAGGCACCAATGGCACGTCGAGGTCAGGATCTATCTCATCATCACTGTCATCCTGTATATGTGGTCCACGTCGAGCAATAGAATATATAACCCCTCCCCGGCCCTGACGGGCGGTGACGAGGCGGAGGGCGCGAAGACTAGCCATCGTGATAGGCACGGTCTTGGCGACCACTATCATCTGGGGGAGGGCTAAAAAGATGCCCATATTCTTCACGAGGCGAGTAATATAGGGTGCTACGCAAATAGACCCTATATGAGGGGTGTCAGCCTGATGAAGAATGAACTGGGCTAGAAGATAACCGAGATGTAGAGGATATCGTGAAGTCATGCTGTAGAGGTATAACAGATCCTTCCTACTGACAACTCCGGAGCTTTCGCCCCGACCGCTCAACGTGTGGCTGAGGAGATGGTGGATGTAATGGAGGGCGGGAGAAATCAATTTAGATGCCTTAGATCTCTTGGCCTCGTAGGCGCCAGTGTCAAATGAAATCTGGCGCCAGATACCACCGGCCATATCGCGGTTGGGGAGTTCGAAGTGGAGTTCGGGGTAGGCCGCACTAAAAAGGAATGACTCCTCATACACCCCTAAATATTGGGTGAAATGGAGCATGGTGAGTGTATAAAATGTCCCACCCACTCGAAATGAAACTATCCCGTCGGGCGCGTGCGGTGCGTCGATGAAATTAGGCCTAAAGCTGGAATAAACTGAAGATAGGAACTCTAAGGTGAGTTCCCTAAAGCCTAACTCCTCTATGGCAAAAACCTGATCCCACCCCGTTACAAAAATTAGCCCCCTGACATCTCCAGCTAAGTTTATCTCCTCAAGTACGCTCCAATCAATTATACGTATGTCTTGAAATTTTTTTGATTGCAAGCGGTTGAAGCGGGCGGTGTGTGATGCATCGGTGAAAATTAGCAGAGCAGCGGCATCCCGCCTCTCCGTTGAGACTTGTAATTCCGGTCGGCGATGGCGACCTCCACTTCTTCCGGAAGACATGATGTAGAAGGGGAAAAATGCGAGTGAAGGGGGACGAGAATTTGAGAAAATATGGTGCCTTGGGGTTCAGGCCACGGGATGACTGAAGCTGGGAGAGGATTTGGAGTGAGCAAGGAAGAAATCCACACGACCCTATTTATACATGTTGAACACGGGTTCGCACACGGGCGTGTGTGAACCCGTGTTAGCGAATCAACACCCTCGTGGAACACAGGGTGCGTCGGTCCGTGTAAAGTCTGCTAAGTTAAAATGATATATTAGAGGAATTTTAAGATAAATCTATATTTAGAAAAGTCTGCTAAGTAATTTCCTATGCGATTACATCATCAAAGTTCTCTTAAATTCATAGCAACTAGTGTGCGGAGGCAATATTATTTGATGGTAACCCAGGTGTTTGAATTAGTTTGCTTAGGGACAAGCAAACATCTAAGTCTGGGGGTATTTGATGAGTACGATTATGATAGGCTTTTTACTATCATAATTGTAATCATGTCTACTATTTCCTACCCCTTTTTGTGTTGATTTCATGATAATAGTAAAGAAACTGTCGTATCAGAGATAGAAGAGCGTATTTAGAAGTCTTTGGCAGTTCTTGTAATAAACCATTTACTGAGTCTATCATTTTTCTATTGCAGGTAATGCCAACCAATGGACCTAAAAGTCTCGGAGCAAACAGAGGAGTTCACGGAGTCAACATGGCTGATGACAGGACGAAAATTTGGTGCACACGGCCAGACACATGGCCGTGTGCCTACCCGTGTCCTATGCACCTAGAGCTGAAGAATTTGGGCGCAGACGATGGAACCTCACACGGGTATGGCACACGCCCGTGTGCCTACCCGTGTCATCTTTGCACACGACTGCAGACCAACCCGTGTCTGAGGAACACGGCTGCACACACGGCCGTGTCCCTACCCTTGTCATCTAACACGGCCCACGACTAGACACGCCTTCTCGTGGGGAACCGCCCAAGAACCGCCTAGGAACCGTCCACACGGCCTTCCACACGGCCGTGTGCGACCCCGTGTCCGACCTGTTTGCAAGGGAACTATAAATTTCCTGTAGAAAGTTTTTGTTTAGAACTTTTGGATCATTTCTGGATTGGAGAACTGCTCGAGGACGAAGGGGAGCATCCAAGACAAGGAGGATTGAAGGGTATTCCTATGTATTTTCATTTAAACATTAACCCCTTTGAATCCTTCCCTTACCTTGATGATTCATCTTCAATTTATGTTTTAATTTGCATGAATTTCTCTTTGAACATTCTAGTAATCATGTATCACCTTGTTTATGTTACATTTGTAGTATTTTATTTGTGTTTATGCTTACAAACAAAGAGTTTAATCCTCCTTATGAATTACTTATTTGTTTTACAAAATTTGCAATTGGCTAGATTGAGAAATTGGTTCTTTGCAATGCTTTTGGTATGTTCATATTGTAATGATAATTCTCTTTGTAATTCAAACTTAATGATCGAGAGATATTTTGTTTGGAAAATTAGAACACGAATAAAAGGATTCATGTTAATTTAGCGATAACATTCATGAATTTATGTAGTAATAAAGGTATTTTGCTTAATGCGAACTTGAGTGTTGTGAATTGTTCGAGAGAAAATTTAATATCTTAGGTTTAGATTTGGAATTTCTCGAGAGAGAATTTTGATGAAAAATTAACCTTTACATTGCACAAATTTAACAGTATTTTCATGTCATGATCGCTTAGAATTGAACTACTAAATGAAATTATTCATGTAATTATTTAAAAGCTTCATGTTTTTATCGTTTTTATTTCTCCAATACTTAATTATCCAATTGGTCATAGTTAGGTTAATGTAGTTTAAATATCACTTTTGTTTAGAGGTATGATAATAAAGGGAGGGTGAGTACGAATAGTTGAAACGACCCTGTGGAATACGACACGAGATGTAGATTTCTCATATATTACGATTGATAGGTGCGCTTGCCTGAATGCTAATTCAATCTAGTTTAAGTCCATCTACATAATTGTATTAGAATGTAGAATGAAATCGCATTGAGTTATTACTTGTTAGCAAGAAAAATCATCAAGTTTTTGTTCTAAAATAACAAAATCAGCAGGAAATATAAATTTTTCTACCTTAACTAATACATCTTCTACTATTCCTCTAGGATACTTAACCGATCGATCTGCTAATTGAATACTCATTCTTGTTGTGCTAAGTTCTCCTATGCCTAGTTTCAGATATAGTTTATAAGGCATTAAATTTATACTTGCTCCTAGATCTGCTAAAGCCTTATTTACTTGTAAATCACCGATTAAGCATGGAATTTAAAATGAACCGGGATCCTTAAGTTTTTGTGGCAATTTATTTTGCAAAATAGCAGAACATTCTTCACTTAATGTTACTAATGATAATTCTTCTATTTTCTTTTTATTAGAAATCAAATCCTTAAGAAATTTTGCATATTTAGGCATTTGAATAATTTCAGAAAAAGGTAAATTAACATGTAATTGCTTAAACATAGATAAAAATTTACCATACTGCGCATCCATGCGCTCCTTGTTATGCTTTGCTGGGTATGGTAATGCTGGTTGGTACTCCATCGGTTGTACGTTCATATCGCTTGGTCCTTCGCCGCTAGACTCCATTTTGGGTGCTTCTTTTGCAGGCCTTGGGTCTTGTAACTCCTTTCCGCTCCTCAATTGAACGGCTTTTGCATGCTCCCTTGGATTTATCTCTATATTCTCTGGAAGTGTTCCTTGCTGCCTTTCAGAAACCATCCTTGCAAGCTGACCAATCTGATTCTCCAAGTTCCGAATTGAACCCTCTTGATTCCGGAAGGCTACATCGGTAGTTTGCATGAATTTGGTAAGCACATCTTCCAATGTAGGCTTCCTTGGTTCCAACTGTGGTTGTTGTCCAAACATGGGCTGCTTCCCTTGATTTCCTTGTCCTCCCCAAGAGAAATTGGGGTGGTTTCGCCATCCAGGATTATATGTAGAGCTATATGGGTTGTTGGCTTGATTGAAAGGTGGCCTAATATTATTACCCATATAATCAACATGCTCTTGAACTTGCGGTTCACAACTAGGCATTCCAGTGCATGAAGGGTCCCATTGTTGAGATGTCATGGAAGGTGATGCTAAGGCAAGGTTGTTCATCTTTTGGTGTGGTTTCTCCACTTGAATTGCTAAGGCGGTGACGGCATCTACTTCATAAATTCCTGCGGGCTTGCTAGGCTTTTGTCTTACTGTAGTCCATTGGTAATTGTTCATTGTCATGTCCTCTATCAACTGCTGAGCCACTTCAGGTGTCTTATTGTTCAAAGTTCCTCCACTAGCCGCATGAATCATTTGTTTGATGGCTGGATTTAGACCATTATAGAAGGTCTGAATCTGAAGCCATGAAGGTAGAGCATGGTGGGGACATCTCCTTAACAACTCCTTGAATCGTTCCCATGTGTCGTACAACGATTCAGACTCCAATTGAATGTATGTAGAGATGTCATTCCTTAACTTCGCAGTCTTCGCAGGTGGAAAATACTTCATCAGAAACTTCTCAACCATCATGTCCCAAGTTGTGATCGACCCTCTAGGTAAGGAATTCAACCACTGCTTAGCCTTATGCCTTAAAGAAAATGGAAACAATCCCAATCGAATGGCGTCGTTGGAAACACCATTGATCTTAAATGTGTCACATATCTCTAAGAATCCGGCCAAGTGGGTGTTAGGATCCTCATCTTGCAAGCCATCATACTGGACATACTATTGAACCATTTGTATTACACTAGGCTTCAATTCAAAGTTATTGGTAGCTATCGGTGGTCTAACGATGCTCGACCCGGTTCCTTGGAGATTAGGTCTAGCAAAGTCAGACATGGTTTGCTCATTTTGGTTGGCCATGATATCTAAGTTTTCAGGATGATTCTCTCCTTGGTTTACTATCTCCTCTTCTGATAGTTCGTTTGAAATATCTGTGGTATTAATTCCCACGTCCCTTAAGTTAGTGTTATGGAGAATTCGTTCTGGGTCAGGATGAAATGGTGCTAGCCCAGAATTTCTGCCACTGGTCATAGACTAACAGACTACAAAAAAAAATATTACGCAATATAATTATATAAATACTAATTTACAACTATATAAATGAAAATTGGTAGATCAATAAAGATTAGGATTTCAAAATATTGAAAACGATCCCCGGCAACGGCGCCAAAAACTTGATGATTTTTCTTGTTAACAAGTAATAACTCAATGCGATTTCATTCTACATTCTAATACAATTATGTAGATGGACTTAAACTAGATTGAATTAGCATTCAGGCAAGCGCACCTATCAATCGTAATATATGAGAAATCTACATCTCGTGTCGTATTCCACAGGGTCGTTTCAACTATTCGTACTCACCCTCCCTTTATTATCATACCTCTAAACAAAAGTGATATTTAAACTACATTAACCTAACTATGACCAATTGGATAATTCAGTATTGGAGAAATAAAAACGATAAAAACATGAAGCTTTTAAATAATTACATGAATAATTTCATTTAGTAGTTCAATTCTAAGCGATCATGACATGAAAATACTGTTAAATTTGTGCAATGTAAAGGTTAATTTTTCATCAAAATTCTCTCTCGAGCAATTCCAAATCTAAACCTAAGATATTAAATTTTCTCTCGAACAATTCACAACACTCAAGTTTGCATTAAGCAAAATACCTTTATTACTACATAAATTCATGAATGTTATCGCTAAATTAACATAAATCCTTTTATTCGTGTTCTAATTTTGCAAACAAAATATCTCTCGATCATTAAGTTTGAATTACAAAGGGAATTATCATTACAATATGAACATACCAAAAGCATTGCAAAGAACCAATTTCTCAATCTAGCCAATTGCAAATTTTGTAAAACAAATAAGTAATTCATAAGGAGGATTAAACTCTTTGTTTGTAAGCATAAACACAAATAAAATACTACAAATGTAACATAAACAAGGTGATACATGATTACTAGAATGTTCAAAGAGAAATTCATGCAAATTAAAACATAAATTGAAGATGAATCATCAAGGCAAGGGAAGGATTCAAAGGGGCTAATGATTAAATGAAAATACATAGGAATACCCTTCAATCCTCCTTGTCTTGGATGCTCCCCTTCGGCCTCCAGCAGTTCTCCAATCCAGAAATGATCCAAAAGTTCTAAACAAAAACTTTCTACAGGAAATTTATAGTTCCCTTGCAAACAGGTCGGACACGGGGTCGCACACGGCCGTGTGGCAGACCGTGGGGACGGTTCCTAGGCGGTTCCTGGGCGGTTCCCCACGAGAAGGCGTGTCTGGTCGTGGGCCGTGTCAGATGACACGGGTAGGGACACGGCCGTGTGTGCAGCCATGTTCCTCAGACATGGGTTGGTCTGCAGTCGTGTGCAAAGATGACACGGGTAGGCACACGGGCGTGTGCCATACCCGTGTGAGGTTCCATCGTCTGCGCCCAAATTCTTCAGCTCCAGGTGCATAGGACACGGGTAGGCACACGGCCGTGTGTCTGGCTGTGTACACCAAGTTTTCGTCCTGTCATCAGCCATGTTGACTCTGTGAACTCCTCTGTTTGCTCCGAGACTTTTAGGTCCATTGGTTGGCATTACCTGCAATAGAAAAAATGATAGACTCAGTAAATAGTTTATTACAAGAACTGCCAAAGACTTCTAAATACGCTCTTCTATCTATGATACGATAGTTTCTTTACTATTATCATGAAATCAACACAAAAAGGGGTAGGAAATAGTAGACATGATTACAATTATGATAGTAAAAAGCATATCATAATCGTACTCATCAGCGCCATTGAAAAGTAAGCGGATGAAAAGCACCGCACTAGCTTTGCCTCCGTGGATCCGGAGTCGGCTCGTGATTCGGAGCTTCGAAGCTCCTCCAATGGCCGGATCTAGCTCCTTCTTCCTTCCTTGGCTCTCCTCTCTCTCTAAGGTTTTAGAAAGATGAAAACTTAAGAAAAGTGAGGGTTTCTAAGTCCAATCACAGGTATATCCCTTCAGGAACAACCCCCAGTCGTTGGATCTCAAAATAAGTAAACGAACGGCTTTGATTCGGGACTAAAATGCCCAATCTGGACCGAACACGGCCTGGCACACGCCCGTGTCCAGGGCCGTGTGCCTCATTCGACGTCAAAATCGGCTCACCTGGAACCTCACACGGGTATCGAACACGCCGGTGTTCGAGCTGACACGCCCGTGTTCCACCTGACACGACCGTGTGGCCGGCCGTGTACCCCCATTGTTTTTCCCCAAAAACAACCCGAGCATTGCACGGGTTCTAGGACATGCCCGTGTCCTTACCCGTGTCACATCAACACGCCTGGACCCCAGGCCGTGTACACGGTCTCGACACTCGACACTTCGTCGAGTGAAGATCGTCGACCTGTTGACATGGCCTTGGACACGCCTGTGTCCTAGGCCGTGTGCCTTGTCTCGACACCATGTCGAGACCAAAGTGTCGACTTTCCGGGATGAGTGTCGACACGAGTTGACACGCCCTGCGACACGCCCGTGTCGTAGGCCGTGTGTCACGTCTCGACACTTCGTCGAGCGCAGAATGTCGACTTCGCGGCTAAGTGTTGACATGGGTCGACATGCCCTGCATCACGCCCGTGTCGCAGGCCGTGTGCCCAGTCTCGACACAATGTCGAGACCAAAGTGTCGACTTCCCATCTCAGTGTCAACACAGGCTTGACACGCACTGGGACACGCCCGTGTCCCAGGCCGTGTGCCTGCAGCCAGAACCCAAACTGGCCCAAAACGTCCCCCTTCGCTCCTTTGAGTTTCGGGGCGTTACAGCACATATGCAATTTTTTACAGCAGATTTTACTAAGACAAGTTTGGCTATTGTACCTTATACCTCTCCAGCTAGTCCAGCAGTTGCTAAGCAACTTTGTGATAATTTTGCTATCTCAGCTTCAGCTTTCATCTCAGCTTCTAGTTTAGAGGTCATTCCAGAAGATACTTCAGTGCCAGTTTCAGCACCAGATTTTGTTATGGATGACTCTCCCCTGCAATATTTGGATGAGCTTATTCTAGTTGACATAGAAGAAGAGAATAAGGCAGCAGCTGAAAGCTCTATCCCTATTGTTTCTGACTCCTATGTTGTCCCCTCCTCCTCTGTTGTTGATATTCCAGTTCCGAATCTTCTGCCCCTCCTCCAGAAAAAGCTATTATTTCTGATAAAGCTTTGAAAGCTTTGGATGCTCTTTATGACATCCCTCAAGGTTCTGAGTCTGAAGAAGATGATGATGATGACTCAGATGAAGATGCTGCTACTAAGAAAAAGAAGATGCTCTCAAAGAAAAGAAAGGCTCCTCCACCTCCAGCTCCAAAGCCTAATCCTAATGCTGACATCCCTTACTACATCCTGCATAATGTAACTCCATATAAGGGAATGCCTGCATGGACGTGGCTCTCCAAAAACCAGCAGAAAGATAGAAAGACAAGCGGGAGATATTCCCCTCCTCCAGCGCACAGATACAGAAAGGATCCTCCTCCTCCAGCAGCTGGTGCCTCTGGCTCCTCTAGCTCCTAGAGATCTGCCCCAATGCAAACATACTAGAGACAGTCAGGGAGATCTTTTGGAAGCAACCAGCAGAGGCCATCCTCCTCAGGAAGTTAAAGTCAACAGCATAAGCGGCAGTAGCAGCAACAAAGTTCTGAAGTTCAAAAAGCTGAAAGTCCAAAGAGACCTCTCTCTCTCCTCCAATTCCTTTTGAAGATCCTGAAACTACAAATACAGCAAGAATGGCTAGATACCAGGAATTGATTGGACTATATTTGATAAATAAAGCCAAGGCTGAAGGTAAAGATATCTCTGGATTATCAACCATGTCAAAGTATAGAAAATAAGAGCTGAAAAAGTTTAACAAAGGAAATAAATTGTTTAATGTTGATGATTATATGAAACTTCACCCAAAAGCAGTTGTCCCCAGAGCAACTTCATTGAATATTATTGGGGCAGCTGACATGACTATGATAATAACCCAAGCTCGAGATCCAAAGAGAGAAATCATTTTCAAGAAGATAGGAGAGCAAACATCTGAAGACAAACCTCAGCAAAAGAAGCCAAAGAAGTAATCTTTTTGTGTTATTTTATTTTCTGTCTGTTTTTTTTTGTTTTTCAAACCATGTTATCTGTTTAAACAAAGTTGTGTATATATATATCTGTTACATGTGTTATAATTCTCTGCCAGATATATCTCTTTTCTTGCTTTGTTTTTCTGCTTTGAGTCTCTGTTAGTGACCTCACACAAATAGGGGGAGATTGTTGGATCCCTAGTTGATTTGGGCCAGGTTCACTGACTTAGGATGTGACCCATCATATATAACCAGGGTCAACTTGTGTCCTAGAGTCTAGGTCAAGTCCTTAGGCTCAACTCCAGATGGACCAGCTATCAACAAGACCATCAGAGACTCCAGCCTAACAAGTTTTCAAGACTAAGTAAAGTGAGTTCGACGTTCGTCGAACTCAGCTCGACGAAAGGAGTTCTACGGTCGACGATCATGAGACAATCTTAGTGCTGAGCTTGACGATCTGTGTTCTCCGTTCAACGAAGACTCAGTTTTTTACATCAAGCCAAATTCAGGAGAACCTCAAATTTTTCTAAGTCCAGCTTCAAGCTTTGGTCGACGAATTGGATTCTAAGCTCGATGAACTTGAACCTCAAGTTCACAGCTTCTCAGGTAGACTAAGTCAGCTTCTCAGGTCGACGAATGTTGTACTCTACTCGACGATTTCTGGACTCAGAGAATTTGTGTCGACACTTAGGGTTTGTGTTGACACCAGACAATTTGTGTCGACACCACGATATCAGTCGACACCAGCTTATGTGAACACCAGAGGATTTGTGTCGACACTAGGATATCAGTCGACACCAGCTTATGTTGACACCAGAGGATTTGTGTCGACACCAAGATCAATCTGTCGACACCAACTTATGTAGACACAGCATTTCAGCAGATGCAGAATATTTTGCCTAAGTCTAGAACTTTTCTCAGCTCAACGAATTTGATTCTCAGCTCGACGAATGAAGACTGTCTGTTTGACGAATGAAGATTGTCTGGTCGACGAACTCTCTCAAGCTCAGCTCGACGAACTCAAGCTCAGCTCGACGAACACAAGTGCAGCTCGACGAATTATGTTCTTCGTTCGACGAATGCAGACTAGGTTTTCTTTAAGTTTCCCGTCCCATTTCTTGGCAATGAATCTGGAGTTATTAATGCCAGATCTTCTCGGAATGTTACCGTTAGAACGCGCTTTGACTACGGACGATTACATGCCGTTTTTCCATGGGACAGTTAGGGAAATTATTGATTGTTGCTTCTTTCCAAAGCCGACTGCAATTACTGCTCGACATTCAAAAGTTTGAATGTTCCTCAGTCAGAAAAAGACACACAGTAAGAAAGAAAAGGATCAAGCGGTGATAGAGGAACAGAAACACAGTACAGCAAGTAATACACAATCAGATACTCTGAGGTTGCAGAGAAGAACAATCATTCTCAAATCAAAAGTTCTTGACTGCAATCAGCCTTGACCAGAGAACATTTTCAAGAAGAAGAAGAAGAACAATCAAATTCAATCAAGAGTCTTCTTCTCTCTATTCTCAGGACAACTTCAAAGGACAACAAAACTTTATATGTCAAAAGAAGTTCCTGAAGCATTTCTGGTCCAGGAACTCTAGGTCATTGAAGTCCTATCACCCTGAAGCAGTGCTCCAGCTTTCTTGATCAATTCAAGATCTCAGTGAGAGCAAGATCTGCTACAATCAATCCACAAGTCTTCTCTCTGATTGTTGACAGAGAAGACACCATCTCTTTTACTTCCAATTCCTGTACAGGGTTTTAAATCCCTTCAAAATTATTCTGGTTGCAAGTCTCCTTCCAAAAGACTTGAGGTTTGGTTTTTGAGCACCTGAACAAAAGCTCATTGGTGTCAGGCACCTGATCAAAAACCTGAGTGGATTCCTACCAGGGTGGTAGAAGAGTGGATGTACCCAGGTTGGGGAACCACTATAAAATTCTTATGTCGTCTGGTTGCCCTTCTTTTTGTTTTGGCTGTGATGTGCTGTGTTGTTATGTGATTGTTCTGTGTTGATCTGAGTTTAAATAGTTGTTGTTCTTACTCTATTTTATTTGCTTCCCTGTTCACTTAGGAATACAACAAAGGTTGTAAAAAGTTTTTAGTGAGCACCATACTCTATTCACCCCCCCCCCCCTCTAGAGTATATCAGATCTAACCTGCACTTTCACTTTGTATAGAGAGATAATTGGCTCCCTTTCATACTTAACTGCTAGTAGACCAGACATCATGTTTGCTACATGTGTCTGTGCTAGGTATCTAGCCTGCCCTAAAGAATCTCATTATACTGCAGTCAAAAGAATTTTGAGATATCTTAAGGGAACACCAAATCTTGGCCTTTAGTACCCTAAAAATTGAGATTTTATACTAACTGGGTATTCAGATGCAGACTTTGCAGGATGCAAAGAAGACAGGAAAAGTACAACTGGCACATGTCAGTTTTTAGGTGGAAGATTGGTGTCATGGAGCAGCAAAAAACAGACAAGTGTGGCTATTTCCACTGTTGAGTCTGAATATGTTGTTGCAGGTAGTTGTTGTGCTCATCTGTTATGGATACAACATCAACTTGAAGATTATGGCATCCAGGTAAGTAGAACTTCATTATTTTGTGATTCTACCAGTGCCATTTCTATTGCTAGAAATCCTGTTTCTCATAGCAGAACTAAGCACATAGAAATAAGATTTCATTTCCTTAGAGATCATGTTGAAAAGGAAGATATAAGTTTAGAATTTGTCAATACTAATTTTCAAATTGCTGACATGTTCACCAAACCACTGGATGAAACTAAATTCAACTATTTTAAAATTGAATTAGGAATGCTGAACTTAGAATAATAATGACAAATTTGATTAAGTAAATGTGTGTCGAAACATAAAGACAAAGGTGTTGACACTTAGTAGATGGTGTCGACACATAAGAAAAATTCTGTCGACACATCCAGAAGATTGTGTCGACACTCAGAATTTGGTGTCGACACATGGCTATCCTGACACTTAAATGTTGATGTCAACACATACAGTCGTCTGTGTCGACACACAGAGATTAGTGTAAGTTCTTAAGATTATTTGTGTCGACACATCGTAATTGGTGTCGCCACATAGAATAGTAATTCTCTGTCGAGACTTTAGTATTCTGTGTCGACACAATCCCAACAGTGTCGACACAATAAGAGTATTTCTACCCTCCTTTTGACCTTCTTTGATTAGAAACATATAAATAGGTGGAAGTAAAACCCTGTCTACTATAAGATTGCATGGGGAGAAGGCTAAGACCCTGTCTATAAATAGGTGGAAGTAAAACCCAATCTGGGTAGAATCCTGAGTTTATATCTGGCTGAGAATATTCCTGAAGTCATGAATCAGATTCTAGGATCTAAGATCAATCATATGAGAAGAATGAATTTGAGAATACTATCAAGATGGGATAGAGTTCTGACCAAAGATGTTTCTACCCCTCAGAATCAATCACAGCAGATTCAGAAAAAGAAGAAAACAGCTTCTAAGACCACTGAATCTTCCAGTGATTCAAAAGTAATGGTTGTTTTCAGCTCAGATGAAGAAGGAGCTGAAAGGACTAACAAATCTCCTGCTCAAGAAACTGAGACTGATAGTCAGTTGCAGGGGGAGCAGATTCCTGCAATCAACATCCAATTGGCTCAAGTCAGGAAGAGCTTAATCAAGGGGGAGCCAATGAGCTTTCTCTAGTTTCAGCTCAACAAGAAGCATTACCCTTAGGGGGAGCTAATGAGCAACAACCACCTGTCTACACAGCTGCACTGGATAGTGAAGCAGCTACACAATCTATACTTGAGATTAACCAAGACAATGTCCCTGAGGATATCATTACCAGGGAAGAAACTTTGGAATTTGAGGGAGAACCATCTGATAAAGAGACAATTATACCTCCAGTACAAATGCAACTAGAGTTCACTCTAGAAGAGTTATTTCCTGACATACAAGATGCAATGACTGAGGGGGAGCAGCCAAGGACTGAGAAGGAGTTGCCCTCTAGTCTAAAAGATACTGTGGACATAGCAAGCTCATCTGAGTCCTCAGAAGATGAAGAAGCCTCTAGGGCAAAGAAGAGAAAGCTTATAGAGTTAAGGAAGAGAAACTCAGTATATAAGAAAGCTTTGCAAGCTATTCTACAAACTCCAACTCTAACAGTAGATTTCAGTTCACTACTGGTGCAACTGCAAGTAAAGTTGGATGCACAAAGCCAAGCCCTAGAAAAATATATTGATGAGAGCAATCAAGAATTGCAACTTCAGCTAGCACAAGATATTAAATCTATCAGATTTGAAGTGAATTTACATAAAAAGGAAATGACAGATTGCTTCCATAAGAGAGGTAATGTTGTATTCTATTTAGCCAAGCAACAAGTAGAAGCCAAAACACAAATAGATGACATAGCAGTGAAACAAGGCTATGTTCTGGAAAACCAAATAAGAATGAATGATAATCTCACAGAGTCACACAATGTTTTTGCAATAGAACTTAAGAATACATCAACTACTTTCACTACAAACATTGCTAAAGAAAAGACTGAGTTTGATAAACAACTCAAAGCAAATTTGACTGATGTTAGCACTGCTATCCAAGCTTCCCAAAAGGTAATTGCTAATCAGCTGCTGAAGTTCAGATCATTCTACAAAGAAGGAATAAATTATCTAGCTAATCGGATAAGGTTTCAAAACGATGATCTAAGAGATCATGTTGATATAGAAGTCATAAAGGGGGAGAGAGTGTTAGTCAATGTAGGCTCTGAACATGCTAATTGGATAACTAATGCTATCAGAGCCACTCTTGGTTATCTACCCATGTGTGATGATGATAACACTGCTGAATCAGGAATTCAACCTGCTTACCATGAAGGAGTTCAGCAGGAAGTAGCTCAAATTATTTATCCACCTGCTTACCATGAAGGAGTTCAGCAGGATGTAGCTCTGCAGTACAACAAATGTACAGTCCTCCACAGGATGTTCAAACTTTGATTATTGAGAAGGTTGAGATGTCTGAAGCTGCTTTAGATTATTGAGAAGGTTGAGATGTCTGAAGCTGCTTTAAAAAGAGAGCAAGAATCTCAACTTTCTAAGAAATGGTTTAGAGAGCAGGCTGAATTAAAGCCTGATTTTGAAAGATGGAGCCCCACCTCCAGAAACATTATTCTCACTGCCTGACAAGCAGTTAAAGACAACATGCATGATAGTGGCAAGTGGTACTCTGAACAAGAATGGAGCAAGTATCAGAAACGGCAAGATGTCATACATCAATTTAGAAGAGATCTCAAAGCTGGGAAGATACCTGCTACTTCTGTGGAGCCTAGCAAGTACTTTCCAAAGCCTTATCATTATTTTGAAAGGCAAAAGGTTAAGGCTGAAGAACTAAAGAAAAATGATCTTAAAGGAAAGAAGCTGGCTGATGACACTAAACTCAATATACAATCAAGGATTCAGTCTGGCAAATGCATTATCATCAAGGAGCCTAATCAGTCCTAGAATAGATTGACTAGATTTTAGAACTATGTAATCTTGTATTTTAAAATCTATATAATCTGTTGTTCAAAAACTTCTTGTACTTCAACAAAACACTGATTCATGTTCACTATATTTTATCATATTTTGTGATGATACAATATGCTGGTTTTGTTTGTGTTACCCTATCAAATAATGCTTTTATACATCATATTCTGTATTTTATTATAAACTGATGTATATCATTGACTAAGGGTTATGACTTCTCCAAATAGGGGGAGATTGTTAGGTACATTGGAAAATATGTACCAGATTTGGAGAAGCCTCACCTAACTCAATGATATTCATCAAGGTGTATTTTATGGTGTGTTGAGTTTCATGTGCAGGTTAAGGAAATGCAGAAAAAGTTTCTAAGTACAAGTGTCGACACCTGAGAAGAATTGTGTTGATACTTTGGAAAGGTTGTGTCGACACCAGGAGCCAGATTGTGTCGACACATAGGATTTGTGTCCACACACAGAAAATCTGTCGACAACAACTGTGTCGACAAGAAGGACTTGTGTCGACATATTCCAGAATTCTGTCGACAACACTTGTGTCTACACACAAGACTTGTGTCGACACACTCCAAAATTCTGTCGACATCAACTTTGTCGAGACTAGAAGCTGTTGTGTCGACACATAGGACTTGTGTCGACACACTCCAGAATTCTGTCGACATCAACTTTGTCGAGACTAGAAGTTATTATGTCGACACACAGAACTTGTGTCGACACATTCCACAGAAGCTGTGTCAAGAACAAAAAGAAGAGTTGTGTCGACATTATGTGAGCTGTGTCGACATCACCAAGGATTATGTTGACACATGTTCTATTTGTGTCGACACATTTGAAGTATTGTCTCGACACTTTGCTGCTGAGTTGAAGTTCAATGAAGGATCAAGTATTACGACTGAAGACTTGACAGCTGTCATAACTGACAATGATGTTGCATCTGTCAGAGCTGTCAGAAGGCTGTTAGGAACCGAATCAGCTGGTAACCTCGGATAGAGCCTATATAAAGACATGTTCTATCATCAGATAGAAGAATCGAAGAAGTTATCACAACCAACAACTAAGAAGAAGAAGAGAAGTCTTCATCCACAAATCAACAAGTATCTGGCAGATCCTGAACAGGTTTGCAAGAAGAATTCAGATCCACATCTGAAAAGAAGAAGGAAGCTGGATTGAGGATCACCTCCAACTTCACAAGAAGATCAAGCTTACTTTGTTCAAATTCAAGAAGCTTTGAAGAATCTAAGATAGGTTGGATCTAAAGCAGTCTGATCTATCAAGGACTGACTAAGAAACCCTCAACCCATTCTCTTTCAACCTAGGTAAAGGATTTATATTTTTTATAATCACTTTTCTCTATAGGCTCTTATATAGATCTGAGTATATGAGAGTTATCTCTTTGAGTTGTAATCCTAAATCTATAAAGGCTGAGGTAGGGCTGATTGACTGAGGTACGGGAATCATTTCTCTGAGTTGTAGACCTAGAAAAAGGATGAGGTAGGGCTTAATTGCCTGAGTTGTAGGAGTGTGGACTCACTCCGAGGTAGGATTCTCTGGGAGGATCTGAGTTGTAGGTCTTGCTGAAGTCTGAGTTGTACGCTTGGGAAAAGGCTGAGGTAGGGCTTAAGTGCCTGAGTTGTAGGAGTGTGGACTCACTCTGAGGTAGGGTTCTCTGGAAGAATCTGAGTTGTAGGACTTGCTGAAGTGTGAGCTGTAGGGACCTTTCAAGGTTCTGAGTTGTAAGATCTGAGGATCTGAGAGGAAAGAAGGGAGTTAGGCCGAATCTAGTACACTGCTAGATAGGCGAGGGGGGAAAGTGGATGTACCCATCACTTGGGGAACCACTATAAAACAGTGTGTCTTCTGTATTGCTGTTTTGTTTAAATCTGTACTGTGAACTATGATGTGATAAATATTGTATAAGTGATCTAACAGTGATATAATTTGTATCTGACTAAGTAAAAAAAACTGTACCTATTTCCCCCCCTCTAGGTGTTTTAGGTATCTTGAAACTAATTCTTTCAATCACCATCAAGTCGTGATCTTCTATAAGAGGCATCCTTGTCTTTCCAGTGCTTCTTCTTGTTCAAGAATTTCTTGAACTGTCGTGAGAGTAGTGAGAACTCTCCTTCAGATAGCTCAAAGCTTGAGGTACTTGGCTCTGATGTTTCTTCTTCACTTACGTCTTGAGCTGGAGCAGGAGGAATAGCCTTTGACTTCTTTGAGGTTTCTGCCTTTAAGGCAACAGACTTCTCTTTGAATGTAGACCTACTCTTCTCTTCTTCAGCCTTTGTGGTATTAAGTTGAAGCTTATATGACATAAGCTTCCCGAAGAGATTCTGTGGGTCTGTCTCGGCTAGTTTTCCAAATTCCCTGATCGCACAGACCTTGTTATCTCATTCCTTAGTTAGGGATCTTAAGAACTTGTCATTTAATTCTTCGTTAGTGAACACTCCGCCATAGACCCTTAGGCCATTTACTATCTTGAAGAAATTCTGAAATGTGTCAGCAATGGTGTCCTTGTTTGCTTGTCGGAAGGCTTCATACTTTTGATTTAGAAGGGACCTTCTATCATCCCTCACTTCTTCTGTACCTTCCATCAAGGTAACTAGAGACTGCCACATCTCCTTTGCAGACTGGCAGTGGATCAGGTTTTGCAGCATGGAGTCATCGACTGCACTTGCTATAATGTTTTTGGTCTTTTTGTCTAATGACACAAGTGTAATCTTGTCTTTATCTAGATCCATTAGTTTCTTGGGAACTTTCTTGGTTGGATCTATTGTGGAGACTGTCATGGGAATGTAAGGACCTTCTTCAACTATCATGAAGATCCTAGGATCCACAGCTTCCATAAAGAATTTTATTCTCTCTTTCCACATGGGAAAATTTTTCTTGGTGCACAAAGGAAGCTTGGCAAAATCTTTAGCTTTGTCCATGTTTGGTAGATCTAAAAAGACAACTATATAAGGATCTGATCAAGGTGTTAACCTTTTAATGATCAACCTGGCTCTGATACCAATTGAAAGTTATTAGTTGTCTGCCTAAATCACCTAGAGGGGTGTGAATAGGTGAGCTGTGCGTCTTTTTACGGAATAAAAATTAGATGTAAGCACAGAACTATCTACCAATCAATCACAGATGAAGCAACATTTATAGTGGTTCCCCAATCTTGGGTACATCCACTTTCCCTCACCGATCTAGCAATAAACTAGACTTGGCTACTCCACTATCTCGGATTGAAAACAAATCCTACTCCTCGGAACAACGTTCCTACAATCTCGATCCACAAAGCAGATCTACACTCGGAAGATGAAACTTCCTACAATCTCGGAGTCAAAATCTCCTACACTCGGAGAAAACTTCTCCTACAATAATGAAATAAAATGTGTATGAAATACAAACAAAGAATCACTCTCAGATCTGCAAGAATCAGCCTGGATCTTCTTCTTCTGGACTTTTTAGCTTTATCAGAGAGGTGAAGAAAATCTCAGCAAGATCAGATCTGAATCTTCTTGACTTTACACGATCGATTAGAAGATGAAGAGTTGTGAGGCAATCTCGATCTGTAAAACCTTCTTAATCTGAATCCTCTAAAAATGAAAACCCTAGCCGGATGAGAATCGGCGGCGGTGGCTTCTTGGAGAGAGAGAGAGAGAGAGTGGTGTAGGGGAGGCCATGATATGTGCTCGACTACACTAACGGAAACTATCGTCACAACACATAAAATAAGATAGGAGGGCTCCGACCAAGAGCGAGCGAACGGGTTGGCTCCCAAATCCGAATGATAAAATCAATATGGAAGATTCAAGCCGTACTTGATACAATGTCCTTAAGACCTACCTCTCCAACAAGGACACAACTCACCGTAAGCCGGACTCGATACAACATCTTTAAGACCTACCTCTCCAACAAGCACACAACTCACCGCACCTACACAAGCATCTACTGTACCAACTTGATCCGTTTCAAACGCAGCAATATTTTATTTCGGAATAGCGGCAAACTTCAATTGGCGGTCGAGTTTCAGTTGAGATTAATTCCCTTGTTAACACAAAGTGTTCCGATCTTGGAATGCAAGACAAGGCTAGGCCAAGTCTCATTCCCACAACGAATCTTCCCGATCCGGAATACAAGAGATTCAATAACAATGAAGCCGGATCAGATTTTGCAAGCATGTATTTAAAAATCACGGAAAAGACGGTTCGCAAAAACCTCCACAAACTCAAAGCAAGAATCACTAGAAGATGAAGAGATTACCCAACCAAGAACATCAATCACACAACATAGGTGGGAGATTCACTATCTCCACGGAACCACCGACTTCACACTGAATAGGGCTGCAATCCTTCTTCCTCGGAGTCGCATCGAAGGAAGCCACGCCGGCGTCGCACCGAAGTCGGAAAAGGAAGCAAGGGGGGCGGTGGCTTCACACCAAGGCCGGCGGCTTGGGAGGTCCTCCTTGGCCGAAATCCTCTCTAGGGGAATTAGGTTTCCTTCTCTTGTTCAATTAATAAAATCCACCAAAGAGTCTCCTTATATAGGAGTTACAACAAGCCCATAACCATTCATGATGGAGATGTAATCTCATCCATCCGTATGGTTAAATACACACCACGAAATATAAGATGTCCAAAATCAAAATTACATAACATTTATGAATATAAAATTATCATCCAAACATGAAATAATTTTATATTCATCAATATAAAATAAAAGTGCATGAAATAATTATTAATTTTTCACGCCGGATTTAGCACGCCGCGGGCGGAGGTTATAACGCGGTCTTCCTTCATCATCATCACAGCACCTAAGATCTTTGTGTCGTTGTGCCTCGGCAACCGGGTCATCATCAAGTAGTGGCGGAGGGGCCGCTACATCAATCCTCCCCCACTCAAAATCACGTATCTCTGATGCGTGGTCCGAGAGATAGCGGCAGAGAAGCTCGACATACAAACGTTGAAGCTCTATCGCGATAACCATGAGTCGTCTGAATGGGGGCGGTCACGCCAACGGATGAGTAAGCGGTAGGTAGCACCATCGGGAGTAGTAAGTGGCTCAGCAGCAAGTATCATATCCGGAGTGAGAAATGTCTTGGGAAACCTGGGAAACATGTCAGCAGTAGGAAGAAAAGAAGGCAACGTACCATCCAATGTTATACCTGCGGGGACCAAAAGAGAGAGATCATCCGAACTACCACTCCCCAACCCATTAGAAATTTCAGTGGAGGGAGAAGACGACAAAGAATTCAACTCAGGTGGAGGAGAAACAAACGGCGTCAAATCCAAGACATTAAACATAAGGGAGATACCCCAATCAGCTGGCAAATCCAACATGAAATCGTTGTCACCTAGTTTCTTTATAATCCGAAAAGGGCCGGCGCGCTTTGGTGCTAACTCTTTAATGGTGCCAGATGGCAAGCGTTCAGGAACTAACCGGACTAGGACTAAATCACCGACTTTGAAGTGCGATACCCTCCTATGTAGATTAGCGTGCGTCTGATAAGACTCGTATTGAGCAGTCAAGGTAGCTTGTATACGTGCATGTAGGTCATGAATATGTTGGGCGAAGGATTGTGCAAACTGACTTGTCTTGTATGTTGGGGGCAATGGAACCAAGTCAAGAGGCACAGGGGCCTTGCACCCGTGAATAATCTTGTTTGGAGATAGACCGGTGGAACGATTTTTGGAATTATTATAGGACAACTGGGCGTGGGGATGAAGAAGATCACATGTACTTTTGTGATCGCTCACGAGGCATCTAAGAAGGCTTCCCAGGCTCCTATTGACCACCTCCGTTTGCCCATCGGTCTGAGGGTGATAGGCGGAGGAAAACAATAACTTGGTACCCATTAAGACCCAAAGTGTTTTCTAGAAATAGCTCGTATACTTAACATCTCTATCCGAGACTAGTGTCTTCGACACTCCCCGGTGACTAACTACTTCATTAAAATACAATTTTGCAATATGGGATGCGTCGTTGGTTCTAGAGCACGGAATAAAGTATGCCATTTTAGAGAACCTATCCACAACTACAAGAATGGAGCCGTGATGACGCAAGTAGTTGGTAGGCCTAAGACAAAGTCCATGCTCACGTCTTCCCATGGTGTAGAAGGTATAGGAAAGGGCGTATATAATCCTACATTGGTTTTGGTGCCCTTGGATACCTGACAGGTACGACAACTACTAACTACCCTTCCCACCATCGCCTTAAGTTTTGGCCAATAGAATTTCTCCTCAACTAGCGTAATGGTCTTGTCCCTGCCGAAGTGGCCACTCAACCCTCCACTATGCAATTCCCAGATGATATGGAGGCGTAACGATGACTGCGGAATACACAACTTCCCATGTCTAAATAGATAGCCATCCTTAATGACGAACGCAGATATAACCATGGGGGAGCTATCCTGGGCAGACAAATATGCGTCCTAAAGATCTGTGCACATGGAGTACTCATCCTTGATTTGCTCGAATCCTACCACGTTAATCTCCATAGTGGTGAGTAACAGGGTTAGGTTATTAAGAGCATCCGCGACTCGATTGTCAGCTCCCTTAAGGTGTTTGAGATTAAAAGTGTAACCCTGTAGGAAAGATACCCACTTAGCGTGACGCGGGCTGATTTTATGCTGGCCATTGATGAAGCGCAGTGCTTCGTGATCGGAGAGGATCACAAACTCCTTAGAGAGGAGATAGTGCCTCCAATGGTGTAAACATCTAATGACGACATAAAACTCTCTATCATAATTTGAGTAATTCAATTTGGCGCCCGCTAACTTTTCACTAAAATAACTCACGGGGTGTCCTTCCTGACTCAAGAAACCTCCTATTCCCACGCCAGAAGCATCAAACATAAGCTCAAAGACCTTTGAGAAGTCTGGTAGACGTAAGACAGGTGCCTCAGTCATAAGTTCCTTAATGCGTTGGAAAGCGATAGTGGCGGACTTCATCCTAGTGAACTCACCTTTCTTCATGCAATCGCTAATGGGGGCCATAATGCTACTAAGGTCTCGAATGAAACGGCGGTAAAAAGTAGCTAACCTATGGAAACTTCGCACTTCTCGTAACGTGGTCGTTTCGGGCCAATCCTTAATGACTTTAACCTTGTTATGGTCAACTCTAATGCCTTCCGAACTGACTATGTAGCCTAAGAACTCCACTTCAGTGACATAGAATGTACACTTCTTGAGATTAAGGAATAATGTTTCCTTCCGTAGGGTGGAAAGAACCGACCTCATGTGGGAGACGTGCTCAGCGGTGGTGGTACTAAAGACTAAGATGTCATCAAAATAGACGACCATAAACTTCCCTATATAAGGCTGAAAGACATGTGTCATCATCCGGGAGAAGGTACTGGGGGCATTGGATAGCCCAAAGGGCATCACAAGCCACTCGTATAACCCATCCTTTGACTTGAACACAGTCTTCCATTCGTCCCCCTCACGGATCCTGATCTGGTGATAGCCACTCCGCAAATCTAACTTTGAAAAATGGTAGAGCCAGATAAGACATATAGGAGGTCATCTAATTGCGGAATAGGAAATCTATATTTGATGGTAATCTTGTTGATAGCACGGCTATCAACACACATTCTCCACTTACCATCCTTCTTGGGAGCAAGAAGGGCAGGTACCGCACATGGACTCATACTAGTCCTAATGAACCCCTTTTTCTTCAAATCCTCGATCTAGGTCTGTAACTCTTTATGGGCGGCGGGATGAAGCCTATAGTGGGGTTGGTTCAGTAAGGAGGAACAAGGGATAAGGTCTATCGCATGCTGTATATTCCTCAGTGGTGGTAACACCGAAGGCAGCCCATCCGGGTACACATCCTTATATTCGTCCAACAATACCCATAACTCTTTAGGAAAATCGTCCAATGCTCTTGAATCCCCCTTCACACTCATAAGAACTAGTGCGTACATCATCCCGTCAAGAAAGGGATCCTTCACACATTCTTTTCTACTTACTAGACTCAACGTCTTCCTCTCGACCGGTACAGTGGTGTCCTTAGCCAAAGCTACAGGATCCTTCGGGACGGTCAGCCTCAACGTAATGACCTTTCCATTAAATTTAAATTCATACGTGTTGGCTCTCCCAAAGTGTGTCACGTCGCGGTCATAAAGCCAAGGGCGGCCCAACAACACGTGACAAGCGTCCATTGGAAGGACATCACACCACACCTCGTCAGTATATGATTTGATCGAGAGAGGTACAAGGCATCGCTTGGTGACCGGGACGGTAACGTTATTAATCCAAGCTACCTGATAGGTAGTCGGGTGGGGCTACGTAATCAAGTGCATACATGTAACGACGTTCTCAGAGATGACGTTTACACAACTGCCACTATCAATGATCAACTTGCACAACTTCTCGCCACTCTTAAAGATCAGGGAAAATATACTCGTCCTCTTCCAGTCATCTAATGGACGGGGAGTGGTCAAGATACAACGCATCACCATAAGGGGGTGATCGTCCTCTAAATCATTTGGGACCCCTTCTGTGTCACTCTCCTCAGCAGCCTCATATACGTAATCAGCAAGGTCGGTAGTCGACTCTAATAGTGTTATGGCTTTGGTCTTCGTTGGGCATTCAAAGGCGTAGTGACCTTGAATGCCGCAGGACTAACATGTAGTGTTAGACTTGCTAACTTTCTCGATGGGGATACGCTCACTTGCGGGGTTCTTAGCGTTCTTAGCAGTGATCACGACAGACTTTGACTCTGTGGACCGAAACTTCCCTTTATCCTGATATGTGGAGGAAGAGGCTCTAGCTGTGGACTTTCCCTTCGCATTGGAATAATAGGAGTGAGCCTTAGAGGCTACGTGCTTTTCGATGTCGAGGGCGGCATTGAATGTCGTGTTCAGATCTGTATGACCATATCGTAAGAGCTTCCGCTGAATATCGGGATGAAGCCCCTTACGAAATCTGGATAGGGTGACCTCGGGGATCTCCCTCAGATCACAAAGCACGATGCGGTCTTTCAGTTCTCCCATGAACTCAGCTACCGAGTTTGAGCCCTACCGTAGAGTGGCAAGCTCGTCGAACATCTGTGTCCGATGGTACGCGGGAACGTATTGATTGGTCAACAGGTTCTTCATCACGGCCCATCCTATAAGTGGGACCCCGTTCCCGGTTCCTAGCTTACGCTCTTCATTCAGCCAATAAGTTTTTGTGCGTCCCGTTAGCTTCATCCTGGCAACTTGAACCTTTTGATGGTTCGTAAGGGTGTGCCAATCAAAGTAGCACTCCATATCCACCACCCAAGTAAGGAAGATCTGGGGATCTCCCATGCCATCATAAGTTGGGGCATCGATCTTAATGGCCCTGGTAATATCGAAAGCATGATCATGGCGGTGTTCTCGAGGGGGCACTCGGGGAGAGTCCTCATCGAAATCCGAATCAGGAGTTTGTTGGCGCCGGTTGGGCTGCTCAACATTAATGGGTGGCGGGGGTGGTCTTGCTTGATTTTGTAGGATCTGTGCTTACATGTTCCTAAGCTCCGTCATTTCATTACGTAGCCCTGCTATGGCCTCGGTGTTAGGATCCTCACGCTCACTCACAGCCATCCTAGACGTAGACGGTGTCGTGTATTCCGATCCTAGCCTAGTGCGCATTCAGGTTTAGAAAAATCTTGGGAAGATGATTTTTCCTAGGGTTGTATCTATATTGGAAATAGGATACTTTTATAGATTCCCGATGTGAGGAACAAGTGGATCGTTAAATTTTTTTTTTGTTTGAAATTTCGCTGAAAAATAAAGATTTTTGCCCGCTATTGGCAGACCACCGAAAATAATTTTTTTGTTTTTCTAAAGATTAGATTGACCAACAAGGAACACAGCGAGGATGTTTGCAACGTGGGAGTTGAAACAACCGCCTCTGATACCAAATTAGTGTAGGGGAGGCCGTGATACAAGCTCGACTACACTAACAGAAACTATAGTCACAAAACATAAAACAAGATAGGAGGGCTCCGACCAAAAGCGAGCGAAAAGGGGTCGGGTTGGCTCCCAAATCCGAATGATAAAATCAATATGGAAGATTCAAGCCAGACTCGATACAACGTCCTTAATACCTACCTCTCCAACAAGCACACAACTCACCGTAAGCCGGACTCGATACAACGTCCTTAAGACCTACCTCTCCAACAAGCACACAACTCACCGCACCTACACAAGCATCTATTGTACAAACTTGAGCCGTTTCAAACGCAGAAATAATTTATTTTGGAACAACGTCAAACTTCAAATGGCGGTCGAGTTCCAGTTGAGATTAATTCCCTTGTTAACACAAAGTGTTCCGATCTTGGAGAGAAAGACAAGGCTAGGCCAAGTCTCGTTCCCACAACGGATCTTCCCGATCTGGAATACAAGAGATTCAATAACAACAAAGCTGGATCAGATTTTGCAAGCGATGTATTTAAAAATCACGGAAAAGATGGTTCACAAAAACCTCCACAAACTCAAAGCAAGAATCACTAGAAGATGAAGAGATTGCCTAACCGAGAACATCAATCACACAAGATAGGTGGGAGATTCACTCTCTCCACGGAACCACCAGCTTCACACCGAATGGGGCTGCAATCCTTCTTCCTCGGAGTCGCACCGAAGGAAGCCACGCCGGCGTCGCACCGAAGTCGGAAAAGGAAGCAAGGGGCGGGGGGGGGGGGGGGGGGGCGGTGGCTTCACACCAAGGCCGGCGGCTTGGGAGGTCCTCCTTGGCCGAAATCCTCTCTAGGGGAATTAGGTTTTCTTCTCTTGTTCAATTAATAAAATCCACCAAAGAGACTCCTTATATAGGAGTTACAACAAGCCCTTAACCATCCATGATGGAGATGTAATCTCATCCATCCGTATGGTTAAATACATACCACGAAATATAAGATGTCCAAAATCAAAATTACATAACATTTATGAATATAAAATTATCATCCAGACATGGAATAATTTTATATTCATCAATATAAAATAAAAGTGCATGAAATAATTATTAATTCTTCATGGCGTATTTAGCACGCCGCGGGCGGAGGTTGTAACGCGGTCTTCCTTCAGCATCATCACGGCACCTAAGATCTTTGTGTCGTTGTGCCTCGGCAATCGGGTCATCATCAAGTAGTGGCGGAGAGGCCGCGGCATCAGAGAGGAACAGAAAACTTAGAACAAACATTCGGCTGCAAAAACTTCTGATAGAATTTCTTCTTGCTTCTTAGGGTTTGTTGGTTTGACAAGACTTTATATAGGATCGAAGATAATCTGTCATAATTAATTCATAATGAGGGACACGTGAACCAATCACGTCAAGGCTTATTAAAGAATCTGTTAAATTGGACTTAACGAAATTTTCAAAAAACTGAAGAGACATACTCGAGTGAAGAAATTACTACTCGAGTACTTTTCAGAACTACTCGAGAGAGATGAAAATAACTACTCGAGTATTTAGAGACAGTTACTCGAGTAACCGGAAGAGAACTATTCGAGTATAATCTTGAAGAAAATTGAGAAGCTGATCAGCTACTCGAGTACCAAAAAGACTTACTCGAGTACTTAAGGAATTACACGTGAAGTGGAGTTAGACTACTCGAGTACAAGAAATACTACTAGAGTAAATGAGAATAGGCTACTCGAGTGGTTGATGAACTACTCGAGTCAGGGACTTAGAATATTTTCTGAACTGGAATTCTGGGCTACTCGAGTAGTGAAGCTGAACTACTCGAGAGGATAAGAACTACTCGAGTATATGGAAATAGCGACTCGAGTAATTAACTTAGAGAAATTGTGAGGGAAGAAATTCTGGTTACTCGAGTATAAATAGTGAACTACTTGAGTAGTGAATGAACTACTCGAGTACATGACTTAACTACTCGAGACAGAATGCATAAACTACTCGAGTACTATAAAGTATTACTCGAGTAATTTACTTAGAATATATTTATAGAGGGAAATCTGTAAACCCGAGAATAATATGGAAACTACTTGAGTAGTTGTCTTAACTACTCGAGAGCCATAAATTGACTACTCGGGATCTATCATCCTTACTCGAGTAAGAGTAATTTTACTCGAGTATATACTGAGCTATTCACTCGAGTAGGTATAGAACTACTCGAGTAAAATACTTAGTAAAATTTTCTTAGACAGAATTCTTTTCTCTTTGGTGAGACCAGCATCAAGTCTTTTCCAATAAGTCCAAGTGCTTGAATATAAAGTGTATCCCAATAGAGAAGCTACACATGAGTCAACACCTTGGATCACACAATGAGGGATTACATTATATGCTCCTATGTTTGGAGACCCATTGTAGACTGACATTGGTCTACACTTGCCATTAGATTCCTGCAAACACATAACTCAACCAAAGCATCAAATACAACTTAATTCATCTTAGTTCAAGTGTGACTTCATCAAATCTGGGTTAATGTGGATACAATACCCAACACTACTCAACTCCCCGGCCCTTCATAATTTTCCTGGCTCTATTGTCCATCATTTACCACAGATTGCCTCGGACCATGCTCCGTTGCTACTTGAAGTTGACAAGCTTCAATTCTCCTCACATGGCCGACTGAAATTTGAAGAGGCCTGGATGATGTTTGTAACGCCCCCGATTTTTTTCGATGGTTTTATTTGTTTGGGCAACGTCAGATTTATGACGTCGTGGCGTTACTTGTAACGTCGATTTGACGGCGCAATGCCGTTAAGGCAATTTCGCGTCCGTGCGGTCGAGTAGGCCGAATTCTTATTGTAATGGGAAGATTTTGCATTTGGAATTTAAGTTAAGTAATTTTGGACTTGCTCGTCAAGTTTCATTGCAATTCGAGCATTTTTGTAGTCTCGGCGCGCGATTGAAGTTTTGGATTGTTTATGTTCGTCGTATACTTCGAAGATTAATATCTCGGGAATGGCTCGTCGGATTCTGGTTTTGATTTCGCCGTTAGATTTGTAGCATTGGTGTTCACCTTCGGTGCAAGTTTCGTTTAATTCGGCGCTCGTTTGGGCTTCCGTGCTGAGTCTTCTCGAGAAGCTATGGTTCTACTCGATTAACCCGTTTTAGATTTTACTCGGGCGCCGTTTTGAGGGTCAAAACCGGGTTGTATCAAAAACTGGTCAACATGAAATTCGTTCGTCTCGACGATATCTACAACTTTCATGTTGACCACGTTTCTAATAGATGCAGTTTTGAACCCCTAATTCCGTTGTTTCTGTAATAACTCGAGTGCTGAGCTGCTACTCGAGTATATGCTGCTTCTACTCGAGTAAGTCATGTTTTAACTCGAGTAATGAACCTCTACTTGAGTATATTATGTTACTACTCGAGTAGGTATGTTACTACTCGAGTATATATGTTGTTACTCGAGTAGGTATGCTGTTACTCAAGTAGGTATGCTGTCACTCGAGTAGACTGTTTCATTTTACGTTCCGACATCATTTTGAGGGTCAAAACGGTGTCGTATCAAAATATGGTCACCATGAAATTTGTTGGTCTCGACGAGATCTACAACTTTTATGTTGACCATTTTTCGATTTAACTCGTTTTAAACCCCTAATTTCATTTTTCCCGCTATAACTCGAGTGGTGAGCTGCTACTCGAGTATATGCTGCTTCTACTCGAGTAATTCATGTTTTTACTCGAGTAATGAGCCTCTACTCGAGTATATTGTGTTACTACTCGAGTAGGTATGTTATTACTCGAGTAGGTATGTTATTACTCGAGTAGGTATGCTGCTACTCGAGTAGGTATGCTGTTACTCGAGTAGGTTGTTTCTGTCTGCGTTCAGAGGCCGTTTTGAGGGTCAAAACGGTATCGTATCAAACAATGGTCAACATGAAATTTGTTCGTCTCGACGAGATCTACAACTTTCATGTTGAAGACTTTTTGATTTGAAGTCATCCTAGATCTCTATTTTGGGTTCCCGAAAATTGCTCGAAATAAACCGTTTTTGACAAAACTTTTTATAAACATTATATATATATATATATATATATATATATATATATATATATATATATATATATATATATATATATATATATATATATATATATATATTCTTGTACTTAGGTTTTAGAACCAAACTTCATCTTCTCCGTTATTTTTCTCCCGAACCAGAGCAGCGAGCGAGAGAGAGAGTTTCTTTTTTGTGAATCTTCTGGTGGCCGCCGACGGTTCTCCGGTGCTCGAAATCTTCAACCGAACTTAGATCCGGAAAGCTCTCGCCGAGAGCTACGCTATCGTGCTAATTTCTTCCCCATTCCTATAGTTTTTTTCGTTAGAGATTTTCGGCCCTAATCCCTTTTCCTCCATTTTTGTCTAGATCTCAATTTCTCCTGCATCCTTTTTGCCCCGACCTACGACGTGGAGTGATTCGGTGGATTTTTTCCGGTAAAAACCAAGGCAAGTGGTGGTTTCTCCTCTTTTCTCCTTGTCTGATTCGATGGTAACGGCTATGTTTTCATGTTCCCTAAAATTTTCTACACTTAATCTTCCAAATTATTGCAAAGATTAACCGCTTTGTTGACCACATGTTGTTATGTTGTTTTGCCATGATAAACTTGAACTTGTCTATTTATGTTTAATCGTCCTTGAAGTGTCTTATCGATGGCTTAAGTGCCTTAGCTCTCGTTATCAAACGTATTAGAGTTTAATTAGGGTTGTAAATCGGTCTTAAGGGTTGATCAATCATGTCCGGAATCTAGTAATGTCAACTAGAGTTTGTCGAGCCAAATCCCGAGGTATTTGTGTTGTGGTTTTTTTGGGTTTCTTGAATGTGGGTGTTAGTGGACATTTCCACCTCTGCAGTGTTTGTTACCTTCATTAGTGCCCTGTGGAAGTCTACCTGGTTTTTGGATGTCTGCGCTGTATGGTGGAGAGCATGAGACTCCCTCACAGTTAGACGGATTGTATATCCGTTGTTTTGGGTGGTGTGTCCAAGAGTGACCACTTCTCCTGCATTTTTTGGGTGGTGTGTCCAAGAGTGACCACTTCGCCGTGATTTTGGGTAGGGTCGACCACAGGTGCCTAATGAAGGTTTTTTTTTCTTTCTGGGGAAATATTTATGTAGTCACCTTATAGCCTTGTGCGTCTGGTGTACTCTTGTGGAATGTGACAAGTCACGTAGGAGTTCTCTTCCTATTGATGCCCTGTTTCTTTTGTACTTGCTTCAATACTTTTGGTCTTGGGCTGGTACCCCTGTTGACCTTTGTTTATTTTGGCTTATTATTTTTTTCCTGCCACTACTTGTACCTTCTTGCTGAGGTGTTCTGTCTTTGGAATGTCTCAGGTTCAGAGTTGTAGCAGGTAGCAGTGCTGGTTTTGGAGTTTTCTGGCGGCAGTGTTGGCCGTGGTTGTTGTCTCGTCTTAGCGAGGTAGTTTGTTGATTTTTTTAGTTTTACTAGTTCAGACATACTTTTGTTCGTGGGTTCGTGTCAGTTTGTTGGCACCCACTGATTTTGTTAGTTGCTGATACTTGCTAGCTGCTCATTTATTTAATAGTGGATGTGGTTTACTTGCTCTCTGGGAGGATTTATGCTAGGAATGCATGTTAGGTATTTTCAACTATAAAATCTACTACTATTACTTCATACATTACATGATTTGAAACTCTAACCCGTTATTTTTAGCGACCGTAAAAGCAATCTTCCTTACTATAATAAATTTAGAGTTCTGCATGGCATGATTTGTCCTCTAGGGACGTTTATTCTCATGTATGATGTATGAGTCAATCTAAACAAGTATTTTTCCACAGCGTATAACCATATTTTGATTCGTGGACCAAATGAGCCACTAAGCCGAGTGATACGGCTAACTGTTGCACTTAACTGATTTTCCTTAAAATAACTTAAAGGATCTTTCTCCATGATTAAGTAGGTTTTTGCCTGAGCGTCCGCAGTTATCCCCTGCTGACATGGCATCATGACACGCATTTTCCCTTACTCTAATAAGCTATTTATGTGGTGAAAATGCGGGTTGTCATAGTTGGTATCAGAGGGAGGTTGTTTGACAATTTGTCGGGCAACCTTTCCTTGTTGGTATTAGGTGTTTAGCATCATATCATACCACACACCGATATGTCATCAGCACGTCTCGACTGAAGCACGAACACTACACTCATAGCATAACATGAAGTATATGAGGCATATTATATAGTATGGGATGCATAATATGTGTCTGTATATGGATCCACCTTAGGGGCAACATGTGAGGGTTATGTAGTATGGGATGCATAACCTCACCACATGAATGCGACTAGCAGGTTTCTTTTTCATTGCATGAGAATGTCATGTAGTATGGGATGCATAACATTTTCATGCGTACGCCGCTCATAACATGTATTAGGGCCTTTTTAGAATGCATAGCATCATCATGCATAGCATAACATTACATAAGCACAACGTGTCAAGCTAAAGATTTGCGGGATGACATATGTACACACATGGTTTTAAATCAGAAAACGAATATGAATACATGCATTCATGTCATAGGCACAAGAGTCAATAGGATGAGAGGATATCATCCTAAGTAGGACGTAGCATCATTATAAAATCCCAGAGCAAGTTGCAGCGTAAGCAAGTGTCTTTTAAGTATGGTCTGAACTAGTTGCGTGGCTTTGTTGTAAGCTAGGATTTTGATGAGTTGCTCGTTTGATTTTTTTTTTAGAAATGTCGCCAAAGCCTCCTGCGACGAGGTCGACTCCCCAGTCGGAGGGTGAGTCATCAGGTGCGCAAAGCGATGCGCTTATCGAGAGTCTGCGTCAGAGCAATGAGGCTCTATCAAGGCAAGTAGTTGCGATGCAATCGCAAATTGAGTCCTTGTTGTCTGTCGCTCCCGCGCAGCAACCCTTAGTGCAAGAGCCTGCCTTGGGCCAAGCTGTGCCCGATTCCCCTACTCCTCTGGTGGCCCCGATGGTGATACCCCCAGAAATGAATTTCATATCGCAGTTCCAATGATTGGGACCTCCCACCTACGACGGGAGTGCTGACTTTATGATTTTAGATGATTGGATCGTCTCCATCGAGGAGATGTTTTAATATTCCGGAATTCTAGAAGCCCAGCGAGTGATGATTGAAGCCTATCAGTTAAAAGGTCTGGCAAAGAGTTGGTGGATTCGGGAAAGAGAGAGCCTGAAGGAAGGCTGTACTTGGGAATCTTTTAAGAAAATGTTGCTGAAAAAGTTTCTACCCTCGGTCGAGCAAGACCACCTGATGAATAGCTTCCTGCATCTAAAGCAGAGACAGCTCACCGTGAGCGAGTACGAGATTGAGTTTAGCAAACTGAGCAGGTTTGCTCCGGATTTGGTAGCTTCTGAGGAGGATAGAGTGAAACGTTTCTTGGGAGGACTAAGAAGCGATGTCCAGCAGTTGGCATGCGCTTACCAAGATGAAAGTTATGCTGAAGCAGTGGAAGCCGCTTTAAAAGTGGAGGCGATTGAAAACGCCAAGAGTCGCGGTGCTGTGACAAGGAAGGAGAAAAGAAAAGGTGTTGAGGATGGTAACTCCAGGGTATTTGGCCCATCTTCGAAGAAGAAAAGTAAGGATGTGTGTAGCTTCTGTGGTCGACCTGGCCACCCCTACGAAAGGTGCTTCAAGAGGACTGCAACCCTGAAGTAGCAGCAGGTGCATGCCATCCAAGGTGCACCCAAGGGAGAGCTTGTGTGCTCGTTCTGTGCAAGGAAGGGTCATGATGTGACTCGTTGCTGGATGAAAGAAAGGGTTTGCTTCCAGTGTGGGTAGAAGGGACACCAGAAGTCTTCATGCCCCCAGGCTCAGCCCCCACTGCAGCCTGCCCCACTTTGAGCTCTGCCGCCGCCGCCAAGCCTGGATAAAGGAAAGGGAAAGCTGAACATGATGACCAGGGAGGAAGCCCAAACCTCTACGCAAGTGATATCAGGTTAGCCTCAGTTTAATTTATCCTTATTAATTATCCTTGTTGCCCTAGTTATTGTTCGTTTAGTTACGTATGTTACGGTTTTAGGGGAGTTTAAGGTGCGGAATAGGTGGGCGCGCGTTCTTTTCGATTCGGGTGCCACTCATTCCTTTGTGGCCCGAAGATTTGTTGATAAGCACCGTCTGAGTGTCGACCAATTAGGAGGCTCCTTCAATGTCAAGCTCCCTTCCGGTGATTCAGTGATATCTAACCAAGGAGTTCTGAGATGCCCTATTCGTCTTGGCAATTTTCTGGCATATGCGGATCTGATGATTTTGGATCTGTCTGATTTTGACGTGATTCTGGGCATGGACTGGCTGTCCAAATATGATGCGGTCATCCAGTGCAAGGCTAAGCGATTGGATTTCAGAATGGATGACAGACAACCTATGAGCTTCTATGGATTTCAAGACAGAGTTTCTCCTGTCATTTCTGCGGTACGTGCTTATCGTGCTATAGAGTCTGGTTGCGAGGCATTTTTGGTTTTTATTTCTGCTCTGGAAATAGCTTTTGTTACGCCACGTCTTGAGGATGTCTCGGTGGTGCGAGAGTTTCCAGATGTCTTTCCTGATAGTCTTCCAGGACTTCCTCTTGAAAGGGAGATAGAGTTTGTGATAGACCTCGAACCGGGCACTCGTACCATTGCTAAAGCACCATACCGTATGGCTCCGCGTGAGTTGGACGAGTTGCGTACTCAGCTCGATGAGTTGTTGAGGTGTGGTTATATTAGGCCAAGTACTTCTCCATGGGGTGCTCCTGTTTTGTTCGTCAAGAAGAAAGATGGATCGATGAGACTTTGCATCGATTATAGGGAATTGAACAAGGTAACAATTAAGAATAGATATGATGGCGATGGCCATCATGATGGAGATTACGACGATGGCGGCCTAATTGGTAAAGATGACGGCGATGATGACGATGGCGGCGATGACGACGATGGCGCACGTGGTGTTCATGGCGATTACGACGATGGTGGCCTAATTGGTAAATATGACGGTGATGACGACGATGGCGGCGATGATGACGATGGCGCACGTGGTGTTCATGGCGATCGCGGGATATTGGCGGAAGATGAAGATGATGATCCACCGGCCAAGGATTTGCAGCGCCGCAGCGGCCATGGCTACAATCTTCGCCAATAGAAATAGACTTATTATCATTAATAATTTTAATTTGCTAGTTTATGAGTTTTTAATAATTGACATTTTTATGCTGATGTGCGTTTAGCCACTGTTTTGGGCTGCTTATAGTTTTTGTTTGATGTAAGCCTTATAAAAGGCCATGACTATTGTTTTTATCATTAGTTTATGAATGAATTGAAAACCTAAATTCATCCAACCTAATTTCTCTCCTTACTCCCTCTTAGTTGCCGCCTCCCTTAGGGGTTCTTCTTCTCCAAAGCCCTTGGCCGCCCCTCCTTCTCTCTTCTTTTCCTCTTCTTTCATCTACTCCCTTTCCCCCACTCTTCAATACCTCCATCATCGTGTTTCTCCTCCACGATTTTCTTCACCTCCCATCAATCTTCGGCCTCCTTCGGTTTGGGGAGTCAAGTGCAAGGAAGAAGAGGCCATCGTGGACTTCTACGGCGAAAGGCGGGGAAGACGATCGAGTTTTCTCATCATTGGTGCATCTCCCGTCGCGTCCAAGGAAAGCGATCATTCTTGTTTGTGGATCCAACATCTCGGATCTACTATTCCGTGCGGGGTAACAAAACCATCTACTCAAGAGATTTCTTTCTTAGATAGTTCTTGTGGTGGCGACTTTTCCGTGGAATTTGAATCGTTGAATTTTCGCGGTACTACTTTTAATAGTTTGTCATTTTCGTTTGGTTTTCCGAAGATCCTTCGAGAGGAGTGGCGATCCTCGCTTCTTTGTTTTAGTTGGGATAGATCCTACCATTTTCCGAATTCGGTATTTATTTCTTGGTGGATCTATTTTGGTACAACTCCAAGCTCGTCGGAATAAATATTATTCCCTTTAGCCGGAAAGGATTTTGGCCTATAGCCATTCTCCATTCCTTTAACGGATCGGCTATCCGTATGTTAGCGCGAGAGATAAATTAAATCATTGTGATGGCTGCGTTTCATAGTGTGCGGGTTAGAGAGCGTTGAGAGTTGCGAGCGTCGTCGTCACGTCGTCCGTGTAGGATCTTTTAGGACGGGGCCTGCATCAATTTGGTATCAGAGGGAGGTTCAAGTCAATTACTTAATTGGCACCCTCCCCCTTTTATTTGCACGTCAGCACGCACTTTTCTTGTTCACTTTCGAGTCAAAAAAAAAATTCAAAGAAAATATTCTTGTTGGTCTGCCAATAGCGGCCTAGATTTCTTATTTTTCAGCAAAATAATAAATTTTTTTTTAATAAACCTCATATTTTTTCCAGCAAGAAAATCTATTTTATATAATTATAATCTTAGTGGCTAAGCGGGAACAATTCTATCTTTCCTAGAATTAGTTGTTCAGGTACCCTTTCTTTCCATTCGCATAAAATCCGGATCGAGTGTCCTCTCTGGTTCACACTGAAATGGATTTCGACGTTAACGCTTCCAATCGTCCCCTGACTTATCTACACACTAATATTTTTACCTATGATGGTTATGGGGATCCCAAGTATTTTAGATACTGGCTTGAGGGGGTAGAAACCTATTTTGATTATAACAAATTGGGCGACTACCAAAAGGTTAATGTAGTCCGAGAGCGGTTAAGAGGTCTAGCCCGTGTGTTTTGGCTGAACGAAGAGCGTGGATCTGGTAGCTATCCATATGCCTGGCCCCACATGCGAGGAATGCTCTCGGAGAAATTTAATTCCCCCTACTGCCCTACTACTAGCCCGACATCCAATAATCAGTATAGTTATGGCACCTTATCCAAGCCTGATCATAGGGGTGACCTATTCACCAAGGACAGATCCTTTCCCAGGGCTGGGGGAGCTACCCATAGCACACCTGCACCTACCTATAGAGGAAAGGAAATAGTGAGGTCCCCTATCTCGAGTTCGGTACATGTGACTGCTAGGACTGTCATGAGCCCGCGAGGTGAGAGTAGTCCTATCTGTAGGGGCAGACAGACGACTACGACTTGTGAGTCTAGCGGCGTATCTAACCATGGCTATATTGAGTATCCTACCCTTATTACGGCCATAGACGCTTTTAAGTCTTTCCCCGAGTTGCCTGAATTAGTCGTTGACTCTCCTGTTGAGTCTGAGGCGGTGTCGAGGACTGTGCCTGTCACTGAGGACGAGGTTGAATACGCTGGCGATTTGAGTGACGATGAGGAGATTGGTTACCCTAGTGACCTGGACGAGGAATTCTCCTCTGAGGAATCGTCTCCTTTTCCTTTCGGCGATGTTTCTGAGGCGTCTCCCTTGATAGTTATGGTGTCTTCTGATGACCTTGAGTCAGAAGACATTCCGGCTGAGTCACCCTATGTTGAGAGCTTACCTGTAGGTGATGACCTGCTAGAACACGAGCTATTTCCTTCTATCCCGGAACATATTGAGGTGCCCATTTATTTAGCTTCCCCGTTAGATCAATCCAGTCAGATAAGTGCGAGTGAGGATCACAACATTATAATGATTGATCCAGGATTGGTAGATGTTTCAACGGTGTTGGAAGAGTCACCTTGGGATGGATGTTTATCTTGGGATAATCTTTGTGGTGCACATCCGGGAGATAGTTCATTGATATTATCATCGTTGCTTGAGGGTCATACTAATTTAGATTCTCCCCGGGATTCGATTTGCCCAACCCTCCATCATGATTTAGACAATGTACCTACTTCGTGGGAAGATTTGGTTAGCGAAGGATGTGACGTTCTGGAAAATTTACCCTGTGTGGGAAGGCTATTTGTGGATGATGGTAGCACTGAGGACCCGATAGACATTTCTTTGATGTTAGATCCTTCGCCAGAAGTCCGAAATGGATTCGAAATTTTGTCGAGTATGATTTTGCCTACTTTTGAGACCAATACTTATTCTGATTTGGACGAATTATCTAGTGGGTTGGAAGACATGTCAGCTGAGTTGGTAGAGTCACCCCATGATGAATGTTTATCTGATAGTGAGTTAGATGATGACGATCCAGCTGAGTTTTCGGTAAGGACGAATCTACTGTTTGATTTTTCCTTTGATTTTGATGGCTTGCACCCAGAGGATTTTTCTTGGACGTTAAATCTATGTTTTGACGGTGAGTATGATTTAGTTCCTCCTCTGGAATCGCCCATGTCGACTCCTCCTCCGGTTCACTTGATTCGATTATATGACTTGTTAGGGAACGAGCTTGTCATTTATAGCCCGAGATATCTAGAGATGTTTATTTATCCAGCTTCCCAATTAGACTTACCCAGACGGGTGTGTGTGAGCGATTTGTTAGTTGTCGCGGTTGGTCTTTCCACTACTGTTCATAGATCTGACTATGCTGTTCCTAGGATGGACCGTTCATATGACCGTTTGCCGTTGGGTAAGGCTTCATTTTGGACCGCTAGTGATTCCATGGCGATGTTACGTTTTGATGTGGTGTTCCCCAAAACAATTATTTTCCAAGCCCGGTCGCTTGCATTTATCCTCCGCCTTTTGATGATATGTGCATGCACACGTTAGTGAACGTAGTTGGGTATGTGGAGTTGTGTCTCCCGCACTACCTTTCAACTCCGAGAGCATCCAACTATATAGTTGGAGATGAGCGTTTTCCGCAGGCATTTCTTTGTGAAATTTTTAAATCTAAATTTAAATCTAAATTTAAAACTACGACGTTGGACTCCACAGAAATCGTTAATGAATGTAGAGCACCCGTGCCACCAGACTTAGTCCCGTTATTTTCTACTGTTAACTCTAGTCATGTTGCACATGGGTTCACCCCTCATGGAGGTACGTGGGACCTTGTTCTTCCGCATGCTCAATTAGCATATAATAATTCTAAGAATAGGTCCACCGGTTTATCTCCGAATGAGATAGTGCATGGATATAAGGCGCCCGTGCCTCTTGACTTGATTCCGTTACCTCCATCCTTTAAATCTAGTCAATTTGCACAGGACTTCACCTCACACGTTCACGCTCTCCATGAGCACATTGGTAAGACGTTAGCTACACAATATGATACTTATCAATCGAATGCTAACGTACATAGGCGAGCAGTCCACTTGAATATTGGTGATTTGGTAATGGTTCGACATATCCCTGAACGGCTTCCTTCAGGCACCATAAAGAAATTAGCGAATAAGAGAGCCGGTCCTTTTTGGGTTTCAAAGAAGATAGGCGAAAATGCATATTTATTAAAGTTACCCGCTGATTGGGGAATCTCTCCTGTTTTTAACATTTCAGATTTAACGCTTTATGTCGCTCCACCACCTGAACTTTCTGTCTCTCCGTGTAATATTTCTACTATATCATCTCATGGGGTGGGGGTGAGATTGTTTCTGGATCGCTTCCTCCTTCGGATTCTCCGGGAGGTATGTTACCTATTGATGATGTAACTGGTTTTTCTACTTCGCCTAACGCTTTTCCAAGGTTCCCCCGGACCGATTTCTTGCCTGACAGGATATTACAGGACGCGATGTTTCCCACCCCAGCCGGTGACATTCACAGGTTTTTGATCAGATGGCGTGGTCGTCCTGCTTCGGACGATTCTTGGCTCTCAGGTGCGTAGGTGGATCTTCTAGATGCAGATCTCTTGCGCCGTTACTTTACCGCCCACTCATCAGTGATGAGTCCTTTTGAGCGGGGGAGGATTGATGGCGACGGCCATCATGATGGCGATTACGATGATGGCGGCCTAATTGGTAAAGATGACGGCGATGACGACGATGGCGGCGATGATGACGATGGCGCACGTGGTGTTCATGGCGATTACGACGATGGCGGCCTAATTGGTAAAGATGGTGGCGATGACGACGATGGCGGCGATGACGACGATGGCGCACGTGGTGTTCATGGCGATCGCAGGATATTGGCAGAAGATGAAGATGATGATCCACCGACCAAGGATTTGCGGCGCCGCAGCGGCCATGGCTACAATCTTCGCCAACGGAAATAGACTTATTATCATTAATAATTTTAATTTGCTAGTTTATGAGTTTTTAATAATTGACATTTTTATGCTGGTGTGCGTTTAGCCACTGTTTTGGGCTGCTTATAGTTTTTGTTTGATGTAAGCCTTATAAAAGTCCATGACTATTGTTTTTATCATTAGTTTATGAATGAATTGAAAACCTAAATTCTTCCAACCTAATTTCTCTCCTTCCTCCCTCTTAGCCGCCGCCTCCCTTAGGGGTTCTTCTTCTCCAAAGCCCTTGGCCGCCCCTCCTTCTCTCTTCTTTTCCTCTTCTTTCATCAACTACCTTTCTCCCACTCTTCAATACCTCCATCATCGTGTTTCTCCTCCACGGTTTTCTCCACCTCCCATCAATATTCGGCCTCCTTCGGTTTGGGGAGTCAAGTGCAAGGAAGAAGAGGCCATCGTGGACTTCTACGGCGAAAGGCGGGGAAGACGATCGAGTTTTCTCATCATTGGTGCATCTCCCGTCGCGTCCAAGGAAAGCGATCGTTCTTGTTTGTGGATCCAACATCTCGGATCTACTATTCCGAGCGGGGTAACGAAACCATCTACTCAAGAGATTTCTTTCTTAGATAGTTCTTGTGGTGGCGAGTTTTGCGTGGAATTTGAATCGTTGAATTTTCGCGGTACTACTTTTAATAGTTTGTCATTTTCGTTTGGTTTTCCGAAGATCCTTCGAGAGGAGTGACGATCCTCGCTTCTTTGTTTTAGTTGGGATAGATCCTACCATTTTCCGAATTCGTGATTTATTTCTTGGTGGATCTATTTTGGTACAACTCCAAGCTCGTCGGAATAAATATTATTCCCTTTAGCCGGAAAGGATTTTGGCCTATATCCATTCTCCATTCCTTTAACGGATCGGCTATCCGTATGTTTGCGCTAGAGATAAATTAAATCATTGTGACAGCTGCGTTTCATAGTGTGCGGGTTAGAGAGCGTTGAGAGTTGCGAGCGTCGTCGTCACGCCGTCCGTGTAGGATCTTTTAGGACGGGGCCTGCATCAAGATATCCCCTGCCAAGGATTGATGATTTGTTTGACCAATTGCATGGTAGCTCGGTATTTTCAAAGATCGATCTTCGCTCAGGCTACCACCAGTTGAGGATTAGAGAGGCAGATATTCCTCGAACCGCTTTTCGTTCACGACATGGACATTATGAGTTTCTGGTGATGTCTTTTGGTTTAACCAATGCACCTTCTGCCTTCATGGATTTGATGAATCGGGTGTTTAAGAAATTCTTGGACCGATTTGTTATTTTGTTCATAGATGATGTCTTGGTGTATTTTCGCAATGTTGAGGAGCATACTAAGCATTTGCGTCTGGTTTTGTCGACCCTAAGGGAGCATAAGTTATATGCGAAGTTGAGTAAGTGTGAGTTTTGGCTACCTCAGGTGTCCTTTCTGGGTCATGTGGTAAGTAAGGACGGTATTTCTGTAGACCCGACCAAGATTTCTGCGGTACTGGAGTGGGAGAGACCTTCTACACCGAAGGATATTAGGAGTTTCTTAGGCCTAGCTAGCTATTACAGAAGATTCGTGGAAGTATTTTCGGTGTTGTCTGCTCCTCTAACTAGACTTACTTAGAAGAATACTGCTTTCATTTGGAGTGACAAATGTGAAGATGCTTTCCAAGAGTTAAAGAAGAGATTATGTACTGCTCCGATTTTAACCTTACCTACTGAAGGAGTTGAGTATGCTGTGTATGTCGATGCGTAACATATCGGACTTGGTTGCATTTTAATGCAAGATGGTAAGGTGATTGCGTATGGATCGAGACAACTAAAGATCCACGAGAGAAACTATCCGACGCACGATTTGGAGTTTGCTGCCGTAATTTATGCACTGAAGCTCTGGAGACACTTATTATATGGCGTGATGTGCAAGATCTATACTGACCAGAAGAGTTTGAAGTACGTCTTCACTCAGAAAGAACTAAATCTGCGCCAGCGTCGGTGGTTAGAATATGTGGCGGATTATGAAGTGGAAATTCTCTATCATCCAGGAAAGGGTAATGTAGTAGCCGATGCCTTGAGTAGGAAGACTGCTAAGATTTTTAATCTATCGGTGCAGTCCTTGATAGAAGAATTTTTGTTGATGGATATTGAGGTTGGGAGTAGTACTGTGTCTGATAGTTTAGAAGCAGAAGAACCCTCTTGGATTTCCCTTACTCGAGCACATCAGAAGGATGATCCGGATTTGTTACATCTTCAGAATAGAACGGTGAAGGGAGAGCTACCCGATTTCTTTATGGACGAGTTGGACACCCTGAAGTATCGGGGTAGATTTTGCGTCCCCGCCTTTGGCGATATTTGATGACTTGTTTTAGTCATCATTTTTGGGATAGTTTAGTATGCAAAATTCCTAGTTTAATTGTATGATTCAAGTATTTTCATGCATATCTTGTTTAAAGTCTTGTTGTGTTAGGATATTATAATTCCTAGTTTTATTATAGTTTTATTTGCTCATTATGTTGAAATTTTATTTTGTTATGTTTTGATATAAAAATCTATAGTTTTATTATATGTTTTATGTTTTATGTTTACTAGTGTTTTGTTTTTGAATATAATTAATTAATAGTATGTTATGTTTAGTTTAGTTTTAAACTAATATTATGTTGCTTATTTGTGTTATGTTTTCTTATATAACTAATGTTATTATGTGTTATTTTCTTGTAGGTACTTGCTAGATGATGCAGCCCACAAAGTGCAGCCCTCTTCAAGCTCAAACCCGAGCCCCCCATGCAGCCCTCAAGCTCAAACCCGAGCCCACAAAGTGCAGCCCTCTTCAAGCATGGTGCAGCCCGGCCCCTTCCCTTGAAGCCACATGATGCAAGCAAAGCCCTCATGGTGAACCCGAGCAAATGCAGCAGCCCACTTCAATTGAGCAGCCCAAACCACTTCATTTAAGCCCACATGGCCGGCCCCCCCCCCCCTCTCTTTCCTTTATTTCTCTTGCCACCTTTCAATCCATGCATGCATCATAATATTCTCTCTCCCCCCTTTTATTATTTTCTCCTCCATTTATTCCTCATGCATCCCCCACTCATCCTTTCTCTCTTATTAATTTCTCTATCCATGCACCTTGCCACCAATACATTGAACCCACCTCCTCTTTCTTCCCCCAAATTAAATAATGTGCATGCATCTTCTCCATCCTACTTGGTCGGCCACCCCCCTTGCCCCCTCTTCTTCTTTCCATTCTAGAATCTTCCCTCCTCATCTATAAAAGGCACCATGGTCTCATACTTTGGGGGAGTTGAATTTTGGAGAGAAAGTGAAG
This sequence comes from Platanthera guangdongensis, assembly GCA_039583875.1. Lineage (NCBI taxonomy): Eukaryota > Viridiplantae > Streptophyta > Magnoliopsida > Asparagales > Orchidaceae > Platanthera > Platanthera guangdongensis. The sequence continues at coordinate 11,312,280 of CM077159.1, read as the reverse complement.
TTCTAGTTCAAGAGAGTGCTTTCTTTTTGCTTACATGTTGTTAGTGTAATCTTTTCTTTTCAATTAGTGCAAGTTTTCCTTATAGCATAATCTAGTCTTTTTAATATTTTGTACACTCTTTTTATTTGCAAGTAATGAAATTCTCTTCTATTTGTTTCGTTGTTTCTTTTTGCAATATGCGTAGCTAATCTTCTTTTAGCATTTGATCATGAGGATCCATGATTTGAAATGAGAATTATTTTTATTTCATAGTTTTATTTTTGCGTAATTCTACTCGGTCCTTCTTTGATTTATTTTATGTCGACTCCGTATTTCCGGTATACGGTAGTAGGCTTATGATCTCATATTCGAGTAGCCGAGAGGCTCGTGGATGTGAAAGATCACTCAAAGAAGGAAGGAGTTGAACGCAACCCTAGAGATAGGACGACGTAAATCCTCCGGATTGGAGTCAAATCCAATAGTGCGGATCACCTCGATAATGCAACTTTAGGCTTTTTCGGTTTTGTAAAGAGATTTCGATCGAAAAGTCTATAAGTTAGGAGACTTAATGCTCTAGCGAGATTTTGTCTTATTTTCGGATCCGTCACGGCCAAGTTGGATTTGCAAATTTAAAACTATGCCCTTTTATTTTCTCATTTCATTTCATGGTGAATCAATGATCGAATGCTAGCCTTTTTTATATAAGTTTTCGTCTCGAATTTATCGTTCCTTTTGCTTCTTAAAAAATTCTCAAATCCCTTTAATTTTCCGGTAGGATAATAGTTAGAGCGCGAGTAGAAGTACTTGACAACCCCGTGTTTAAATACGACCTTGGTACTACAATTCGACAGGTACGCTTGCCTGTTCGGGTTTTGGCCCACCAATATTCGAGCTAAGATCTGTGCTGAAGCTCATGGTTCCAGTGTGGCCTACCACCCTGGTTCCACAAAAATGTATAAAGATCTAAAGCAAATTGTTTGGTGGTCAGGGATGAAGAATGACATCGCCAGGTTTGTATCGGAATGTTATACATGTCAGCGTGTTAAGGCTGATCACAGAAGGCCTGGTGGTAAGCTGACACCGCTTGATATTCCAAGTTGGAAATGGGAAAGTATTTCAATGGATTTCATCACCGGTCTGCCAAAATCTCCCCGTGGGCAAGACTCTGTTTGGGTGATAGTCGACAGATTGACAAAGTGTGCTCACTTTGTGCCATTTAAGATTGGGTACTCGATGAAGAAGATAGTTAAGTTATATCTTGAAGAGATCATCAGGTTGCATGGTGTGCCTATTAGCATCGTATCAGATCGGGACTCTAGATTTACGTCTCGCTTTTGGAAGAGTTTACAGGAGGGTTGGGTATCGATTTAAGGTATTCCACCGCCTATCATCCGCAGACTAATGGTCAGACGGAAAGAGTAAATCAAATCGTAGAATATATGATCATATGTTATATTTTGGATCATGGTGGTGCTTGGGATGAGCGTCTCAGACTCATGGAGTTTGCTTACAATAACAGTTATCAAGAGAGTCTACAGATGGCTTTGTTTGAGGCCTTGTATGGGAGGCATTGTAGAATCCCTCTATTTTGGGCTGAAGTTGGTAAGAGACCGTTGTTAGGTCCGGAAGCCCTTGAAGAGATGAATTGTGCCGTGACCCATATTCGGGAAAAGCTTCGTGTGGCTCAAGAACGGTATGAGAAATATGCTAATCTTCAAAGGGTCGATTTGGAGTTTGCGGTTGGAGACTTGGTGTTTCTGAAGGTTTCTCCAATGTCTGGTGTTAAAAGATTTGGTAGGAACCACAGGTTAGACCCCCGGTATGTGGGACCTTTCCAGATTCTTGAGCGCATCAGAGTGTCGGCTTATAGGTTGGAATTGCCTGCGACCTTCCCTGGTGTCCATGATGTGTTCCATGTGAGCCAGTTGCGGAAATGTGTTCGTAATGATCGTCAAGTCCTCGACTCGATACCCCATATTCAGCCCAACCTTACTTATGTGGAAGAACCTGTTCGTGTTCTGGATTTCCAAGAGCGGGTGTTGCGGAGAAAGACCATCCCTATGTTCAAGATTCTTTGGAGAAATCAAGACGTCGAGAGTGCGACGTGGGAATTGGAATCGGTGATGAGGGGATCTCACCCGCACCTCTTCTCTTAGTTTCAGGTATGTCGTTATGTTTTCAGTTATGTTTGATTTATCGTTTTGATTGGTTTTGGAGTTGTGTTAAGTTTCGGGATGGAACTTATTTTTAGGGAGAGTGACCGTAACGCCCCCGATTTTTTTCGATGATTTTATTTGTTTGGGCAACGTCAGATTTATGACGTCGTGGCGTTACTTTTAACGTCGATTTGACGGCGCAATGTCGTTAAGGCAATTTTGCGTCCGTGTGGTCGAGTAGGCCGAATTCTTGTTGTAATGGGAAGATTTTGCATTTGGAATTTAAGTTAAGTAATTTTGGACTTGCTCGTCAAGTTTCATCGTAATTCGAGCATTTTTGGAGTCTCGGCGCGCGATTGAAGTTTTGGATTGTTTATGTTCGTCGTATACTTCGAAGATTAATATCTCGGGAATGGCTCGTCGGATTCTGGTTTTGATTTTGCCGTTAGATTTGTAGCATTGGTGTTCGCCTTCGGTGCAAGTTTCGTTTAATTCGGCGCTCGTTTGGGCTTCCGTGCTGAGTCTTCTCGAGAAGCTATGGTTCTACTCGATTAGCCCGTTTTAGATTTTACTCGGGCGCTGTTTTGAGGGTCAAAACCGCGTTGTATCAAAAACTGGTCAACATGAAATTCGTTCGTCTCGACGATATCTACAACTTTCATGTTGACCACTTTTCTAATAGATGCAGTTTTGAACCCCTAATTCCGTTGTTTCTGCAATAACTCGAGTGATGACCTGCTACTCGAGTATATGCTGCTTCTACTCGAGTAAGTCATGTTTTAACTCGAGTAATGAGCCTCTACTCGAGTATATTATGTTACTACTCGAGTAGATATGTTACTACTCGAGTATATATGCTGTTACTCGAGTAGGTATGCTGTTACTCGAGTAGGTATGCTGCCACTCGAGTAGGCTGTTTCGTTTTACGTTCAGACATCATTTTGAGGGTCAAAACGGTGTCGTATCAAAATATGTTCACCATAAAATTTGTTCGTCTCGACGAGATCTACAACTTTTATGTTGACCACTTTTCGATTTGAAGTGGTTTTAAACCCCTAATTTCTTTTTTCCCGCTATAACTCGAGTGGTGAGCTGTTACTCGAGTATATGCTGCTTCTACTCGAGTAATTCATGTTTTTACTCGAGTAATGAGCCTCTACTCGAGTATATTGTGTTACTACTCGAGTAGGTATGTTATTACTCGAGTAGGTATGCTGCTACTCGAGTAGCTATGTTGTTACTCGAGTAGGTTATTTCTGTCTGCGTTCAGAGGCCGTTTTGAGGGTCAAAACTGTATCGTATCAAAAAATGGTCAACATAAACTTTGTTCGTCTTGACGAGATCTACAACTATTATGTTGACGACTTTTTGATTTGAAGTCATCCTACATCTCTATTTTGGGTTCCCGAAAACTACTCGAAATAAACCGTTTTTGACAAAACGTCTTTTAAACATATATATATATATATATATATATATATATATATATATATATATATATATATATATATATATATATATATATATATATATATATATATCTTGGACTTAGGTTTTAGAACCAAACATCATCTTCTCCGTTATTTTTCTCCCGAACCAGAGCAGCGAGCGAGAGAGAGAGTTTCTTTTTCGTGAATCTTCTGGTGGCCGCCGACGGTTCTCCGGTGCTCGAAATCTTCAACCGAACTTAGATCCGGAAAGCTCTCGCCGAGAGCTACGCTATCGTGGTAATTTCTTCCCCATTCCTATAGTTTTTTTCGTTAGGGTTTTTCGTCCCTAATCCCTTTTCCGCCATTTTTGTCTAGATCTCAACTTCTCCCGCATCCTTTTTGCCCCGACCAACGACGTGGAGTGATTCAGTGGATTTTTTCCGGTAATAACCAAGGCAAGTGGTGGTTTCTCCTCTTTTATCCTTGTCTGATTCGATGGTAACGGCTATGTTTTCATGTTCCCTAAACTTTTCTACACTTATTCTTCCAAATTATTGCAAAGATTAACCGCTTTGTTGACCACATGTTGTTATGTTGTTTTGCCATGATAAACTTGAACTTGTCTATTTATGTTTAATCGTCCTTGAAGTGTCTTATCGATGGCTTAAGTGCCTTAGCTCTCGTTATCAAACATATTAGAGTTTAATTAGGGTTGTAAATCGGTCCTAAGGGTTGATCAACCATGTCCGGAATCTAGTAATATCAAGTAGAGTTTGTCGAGCCAAATCCCGAGGTATTTGTGTTGTGGTTTTTTTGGGTTTCTTGAATGCGGGTGTTAGTCGACGTTTCCACCTCCGCAGTGTTTGTTACCTTCATTAGTGCCCTGTGGAAGTCTACCTGGTTTTTGGATGTCTGATCTGTATGGTGGAGAGCATGAGACTCCCTCGCAGTTAGACGGATTGTATATCCATTGTTTTGGGTGGTGTGTCCAAGAGTGACCACTTCTCCTGCGTTTTTTTGGGTGGTGTGTCCAAGAGTGACCACTTCGCCGTGATTTTGGGCAGGGTCGACCACAGGTGCCTAATGAAGGTTTTGTTTTTTTTTCCTGGGGAAATATTTATGTAGTCACCTTATAGCCTTGTGCGTCTGGTGTACTCTTGTGGAACGTGACAAGTCACGTAGGAGTTCTCTCCCTGTTGATGCCCTGTTTCTTTTGTACTTTGCTTCAGTACTTTTGGTCTTGGGCTGGTACCCCTGTTGACCTTTGTTTATTTTGGCTTATTATTTTTTTCCTGCCACTACTTGTACCTTCTTGTTGAGGTGTTCTGTCTTTGGAATGTCTCAGGTTCAGAGTTGTAGCAGGTAGCAGTGCTGGTTTTGGAGTTTTCTGGCGGCAGTGTTGGCCGTGGTTGTTGCCTCGTCTTAGCGAGGTAGTTTGTTGGTTTTTTGTAGTTTTACTAGTTCAGACATACTTTTGTTCGTGGGTTCGTGTCAGTTTGTTGGCGCCCACTGATTTTGTTAGTTGCTGATACTTGCTAGCTGCTCATTTATTTAATAATGGATGTGGTTTACTTGCTCTCTGGGCGTATTTATGCTAGGAATGCATGTTAGGTATTTTCAACTATAAAATCTACTACTATTACTTCATACATTACATGATTTGAAACTCTAACCCGTTATTTTTAGCGACCGTAAAAGCAATCTTTCCTACTATAATAAATTTAGAGTTCTGCATGGCATGAGTTGTCCTCTTGGGATGTTTATTCTCATGTAAGATGTTTGAGTCAATCTAAACAAGTATTTTTCCGCAGCGTATAACCATATTTTGATTCGTGGACTAAATGAGCCACTAAGCTGAGGGATACGGCTAACTGTTGCACTTAACTGATTTTCCTTAAAATAACTTAAAGGATCTTTCTCCATGATTAAATAGGTTTTTGCCTGAGCGTCCGCAGTTATCCCCTGCTGACGTGGCATCATGACACGCATTTTCCCTTACTCTGATAAGCTATTTATGTGGTGAAAATGCGGGTTGTGACAATGTTACCTAATGCGCATGTCGTTGCACTTGTGGCATGGAGGAGAGGGGCGGTTGGGCCCCCTACCAAAATTTTGGCGCATAAATGCGCAAGAAAAATCAATACTTTAGCGCTCTGGAGCAAATTCAACGCCAAGACAGAAACGTAGACGGCAAGTAAGTTGGAAGCTGAGATAAAGGTTCTGCAATTGCGGGAGGCGGACCTCCCCTTGAATGACTTAGAATTCATACACTGCGGGTTCTGGTGGCCAACTATAATCAAGCTAAAGAAAGATTAGATACCTGGTGGTGGCAACAGGCTAAATGTAGCTGGTTGACGCATGGGGATTGCAACTCGGCTTTTTTCCATGCGGCCGCTACCCAACGGAAACATGAAAATAGAAGCTTCTCTATCCGCAAGAATGGTCTCACCATCACTGATGAGAAGGACATTGCACTGGAATTTATTATTCATTTTGCCTCGAGATGGTGCCTTGATGATGCCAAAACCCAGGACAACTTGTCGTGCCCCCCCCCCCCCCCCCAAAGATGGTAAATGATGGTGTCGCACATCTTCTGAAAGAAAGGGGATAGATCTGATTTACTCTAGAGGGGCGAATAGAGTAAATCAGATTTATCCCCTTTCTTTCAATTGGTATTAGAGGGGTGTTCCTTTGGTTGTACAAGCTAATACTTGAACCAAAAGATCCTTATTAGATCTGATTTTCTTTTTCCTTAATTTTTATGTTTATTTGATAACATGACATAGAACAAGGATTATGCAAGCACTAGACCTCCAGTTTGAACTTGAATAAGTTTGATATCTGAAAGACAAGAATTAGGCTTTACATGAATTCTATTGATGAAGACATATACAACTCTATTTTTACGGGTCCCCCTCAACCTATAGTTGCTACTACATCTACCAGTACACATGCTGTTCCACCACCTGAGTGGACTGTTGCTCAAAAGAAGGCCAAAATAACAGATGTCAAGGCCATGAATATTCTGTCATAAACTATGTCAGATGGCATATTCTAGAAGGTGACTGAGTGCACATCTGCCAAGGCTATCTGGGACTCTCTCAACCATATGGTTGCTGGATCAGCAGAAGAGAGAAAAAACAGGAGATATTACCTCATCTCCCAGTATGAAAACTTCAAGAAAGAAGAATCTGAGTCTGTCAGTGATATGCACAACAGACTAAGCTCAATCACCAATGAGCTAAAACTCTGGACAAGGACATCACTCTCACAGAAGTAAATGACAAGATCTTCACGTGCTTCCCTAACTCATGGGATTCCAGAATATGGCCAATCAAGTAGGCCAGAAGTTTAAATGAGATTTCCACTGAATCTCTTCTAGGAAAGCTCAAGTCATATGAGCAACTCATAAAGTCAAGAGAAGCTGTAGAGCAGAAGACTCCGCCAGCAGTAAGGAAGGAGCAAAGCATAGCCTTCAAAGCTTTAGAAGAATCAGAAGCTCCAACAACCAGTGATGAACTCTTGAGTCTCTTAGCCAAGAGATTTTATAAAATGGTAAAGAAGGAATTCTGAAGAAAGTCATCTTGGCAAGATGACAAACCAAGATATGACAAGACACCCACTAAAGAAGTTGTTTGTTTTGGGTGCAGGAAACCAGGACACTTCATATCAGAGTGTCCAGAAAACCAAAAGAAGGAGAGAAGAAGAGAAAAGGACTCCAGAAAATAGCACTACAACAAGCCCTCCTCCAGCAAGCATAAAAGGAAAGAGAAAGGTTTCATTGCTGAGACCTGCAGTGACATAGATGAAGAATCTTCATCTTCTAGCTCTAGTGAAGATGAAGAGGAGGCAAAGGCACGGGAAGTTTGCCTTATGGCTATCAATTCCTCCTGTAGCCCATCAGAATCTGACCAGTCAGACAATGAAGAATCATCGGAATCTGAGGCAGATCAGGTACTATCATCTTTTGATTACAATTCAGATAATTTTAAACTGAATTCAAATCATTATGTATTGATTTAATTAACTCTGAAAAAGAAATTAAAATACTTAGAGAAAAACTGACTGAGCAAGAAAACTTTATTTCTGAAAACATTAAGTTAAAAGATGAATTAACTTTAGCCAACGAACAAATCATATCATTAAAATCTGAATTTGCTGAGGCAAGAAAACTTGAAGAATCCCTAAATGGGAGAACCATCAAGTTGATGGACATCACAAGCACAGTGAATGTCAGGCTAAATGGTAAGCTTGGCTTAGGTGCTTCATCAAGCCAACTCCCACTGATTCAAAAGAACATCTTGACAACTCCAATAAAATTTTTTTTCAGAAAAAGGTAAAGAAAAGATAGATAATAATAATAAATTTAAACAAATAGAAGTAAAACCAAAGAATAAGAAAAAGAATAAGTATAAGAAAAATCTCAAACATAACAATGTTCAGCAGATTTCGTCGAACTTAGATCGACGAAATATGTACAGTTCGTCGAACTCAAGTCGACGAACTCTGAACGCAAACATTCTTTATAATTATTCGTTGAACAACGATCGATGAAACCAGTATGGTTCGTCGACCCGAGATCGAAGATTTTGGGGCCCAGAGAATGAATACTCTCATTCTCTGAGTGGAGTTCGACGAACTTATCCCCATTCGTCGAACTCAGATCGACGAACTTAGCAAACTTCGTTGATCCCAGTTCATTTTAACAGAAATTTAATTTTCCTAAAACTTATAATCAACCAAGATCTTTCATTAACCAATTTAATCAATGGATAATTCCACCAAGAAGATATCATCCCTTAGGTTATAAATGTCAACCAGAATAATCTTATATTTCCTGTTTTAATTATGTAAAGAAAGAAGGACCCAAGGTAACCTGGGTCAAGAATAGCTAATCTGTTTTATTGCAGGTGAAATACTATCCCACCACAGAGCAACAGTGGTATCTGGATAGTGACTGTTCAAAATATATGACTAGAAACAAGGATAACCTAATCAACTATAAGTCAAAGCTAGGACACAAAGTAATATTTGGTGATTCCAATTGTGGCAAGACAGAGGGATATGGAAAGGTCAAAATTGGAGCAGTCATATTCAGAAATGTTGCTTATGTAAGTGGACTGAAGCACAACCTTATCTCCATAAGTCAGTTATGTGATGAAAGGTTTCATGTATAATTTAATAAAACTTCCTGTATTATTACTTCAGTAGATAACCTAGTAGTGTTACTAGGAACTAGAGTGAGAAACATTTATGTAGTTAATTTTAAGTCTGCCCAAACTGAAATTTGCATGTTTAATCAAACTAGTAATAATAATGAACTTTGGTATAGGAGATTAGGACATATTAACTTGACAAATATTATTAAACTCTCTAGGGACAACCTTGTTAGAGGATTGTCTTCTTGCCCCTACAAGAAGGAAAGCTTTTGCAGGGCTTGTCAGTTAGGCAAGCAAACTAAAAACAGTTTTAGATCTGTAAATAAAAGTGACTTGTCTAGAATATTGTACTTGCTACATATGGACCTTTTTGGCCCTATTGTTGTACAAAGCGTATGAGGAAAATCTTGTACTTTAGTGATTGTAGATGACTTCTCAAGATTCACTTGGGTATTCTTTTTGAGATCTAAGTTAGATAAATTCAAGGTTCTTACATATTTTCTCGAGAACATACAGATTGAGTACTCTACACCAGTTGCATTGATCAGAAGTGATCATTTGTACTGAGTTTGAGTCTCTTCTTATGCAAGAGTTCTGTGAGAAGAAATATATCAGACACTGTTTCTCAGCTCCAAGAACTCCTCAACAAAATAGGATTGCTGAAAGGAAAAATATAACCCTAATTGAATCTGCATGCACATTACTTGCAGATACTCACTTGCCTCTATCCTTTTGGGCAGAGGCTGTGAGCACAGCAAATTATGTACTGAACAGAAATATGATACACAAGCTCAAGAATAAGACTCATTATGGGATACTTAAATGGAAGAAACCTAAAGTAGACTATTTTAAAATTTTTGCTTGCATTTGTTATATTCACAATAATAATAAGAAACACATTAGAAAGTTTGAAGCCAAGGCTGAAATAGGAATTTTTCTTGGATATTCCCAAGTAAGCAAAGCTTATATGGTATATAATAAATCAACTATGAAAATGGAAGAATCTATTCACATTTCTTTTGATGAAACTAACATGTTTTACGAGGAGAAGATTCCTTCTACCAATGAGACTTTGCAGGAACCAAATTTGTGTGAGAAATTGGATGAATTGACCGATACCAATGAGGCTGTTAGCCATCCTTCTCCACAAATTGCTGAAGATAGTGAAGATGAAGACATTGAACTCAGTGATGAACCAATAACAGCTATAATTCCACAAGAGAAATTAATTTCCCAAGCTATTGCTAAACAAACTCCTCCTACTGAATTTGTCACACTTAGAGATCACCATGTATCTCAAGTGATTGGAGACATTTCAGTTGGTGTGCAGACATGACATCAACTCCACCAATACATGATGCATGCCTGCTTCATATCTCAAATTGAGCCCCAATCCATAAAAGATGCCGAGCAAGATCAACACTGGATTATTGCAATGCAAGAGGAGCTCAACCAGTTTGAGAGATGTAGAGTTTGGAATTTAGTTCCAAGACCAAAAGACTACCCAGTCATTGGAACTAAATTGTTGTTTAGAAACACGTTAGATGCTCAAGGTCTTATCATACGGAATAAGGTCAGACTAGTTGCTCAAGGATATAGAAAAGAGGAAGGCATATACTATGACCAAACATTTGCTCCAGTTGCAAGGATTGAAGCTATCAGAATTTTTATTACTTATGCAGCCTACAAGAAGTTCATTGTTTACCAGATAGATGTCAAAAGTGCATTCTTAAATGGTGAACTCAAAGAAGAGGTTTATGTAGAACAACCACTAGGTTTTATTTCTCCTACTCATCTCTCTTATGTTTTCAAATTGCATAAGGCTCTCTATGGTCTAAAGCAAGCTCCAAGAGCTTGGTATGAAACCATTGCTAGCTTTCTCTTAGAGCATAAATTTTCTAGAGGCAGAGTAGATAGGACTTTATTTATTAAGCATCATCATGATAAAATATTATTAGTACAAATATATATAGATGACATCATATTTAGTTCTACATATTCCAAACTACGCAAAAGCTTCTCCAACCTTATGCATTCCAAGTTTGAAATGAGTATCATGGGTGAGCTCTCCTACTTAGTCTCTAAGTGAAGTAGTTACCTGATGGCATCTTCTTATCCCAATCCAAATATGCTAAGGAGCTGATAAAAAGGGTTGGGATGGTTGATGCATCAGTAAAGAAAACACCTATGGCTACAAATGTTGTAATTGATTCTGATGAACATGGGAAACATGTAGATCAAAAATTATATAGGGTCATTGTTGGGTCCCTGTTATATCTTACAGCAAGTAGACCAGACATTATGTTTGCTACATGTCTTTGTGTTAGGTTCCAGCTGAACCCTAAAGAATCTCATCTTATTTTTCTAAAAAACATTTTGAGATATATAAAGAGTTGCCCTAATTTAGGACTCTAGTATCCAACTGAGTCAGAATTTGAGTTAACTGGATACTCTGATGCTGACTTTGCTGGATGTAGAGTAGACCGAAAAAGCACATCAGGAACATGTCAGTTCCTTGGTGATTAGCTAGTGTCATGGTTTTGCAAGAAATAAACATATGTGTCTACTTCAATAACAAAAACTGAATATATAGCAGCTGGTAGTTGCTGTTCACAGATGCTGTGGATTCAAAACTAACTCCTAAATTATGGTGTCAACTTAAATAATTCAACTCTACTTTGTGATAACATAAGTGCAATTTCTATTACACAGAATCCAGTGCATCATAGTAGGACTAAGCATATAGATGTAAGATATCATTTCATTAGAGAGTATGTAGACAAAAAGAAAATTAATCTCACCTTTGTCTCTACTGATTTGCAAAAGGTAGATATCTTCACCAAACTCTTAGATGAGAAGAAACATCTGTTCTTTATGAATCAGCTAGTTATGATCAATGGAGATACATTAATTTAATTTTTTGTCTGTGGTCGAAGAATTTGCCATAGTTCGTCGAACGGAGATCGACGAACTAAGAAAAGTTCTTGAGAAATTCGTCGACCTGAGATCGACGAACTCTCTGTGAGTGAAGTCTTATTCGTCGAACGAAGATCGACGATATCACTTCAGAAAATTTTCGCCGACCTGAGAACGACGAAAACTTTTCCCTTCTTTTGACTGAGATCGACGAACTCTTTTGTCAATAAAATATTTCGTCGAACCCAGATCGAAGAATTTTTATTTTTCGTCGAACGGAGTCTGCCGCTTCATATTCTGAAAACCATATATCTAGATTTTTTTCGAGCTCCGTCCCGCACTTTCTGTTCCCTTTGCACTTGATCTCTCTGTTTTCTTTTGCAAGCGAACAAATGACAATTCCGGCAAACTCTCTTGCAGCAATGAAGTTCGACACCGGTTTTGATGTTGATTTTGACTCCGTCTCCCACACTGATCAAAATATTCATCGACATCCTACAATTGTATGAGGAATAGAATCTGAAGAAGTTCATGACAAACCAAATCAAGATAGCAGGAAATGAAATCAGTGAATGGGTTTTCACTGCAACCTCTCCAGACGCAGATACCATGATAGATACCATCAGCGGCACACAGGTCATTCTAACTCCTGTAGTTCTTACTGAAATTTTTGATTTGTCTACCAGAGAAGATGATATTGAAATAGATACTGATGAATATGAGAATATGCTTAGCATTATGGGTCATTCAGAAGGAAACCCCAATAAATTATTGAAAAAGAACTTGTATGTTCAATACAAGTCTCCTGCAGACATAGTTGACAAGGTATTATTAGGCAAGCATACAACCCACGATTATATCACCAGGCACCAATTTCAAGTGATGTGTGCTCTGGTTAAGAAGAAATCTATTAACTGGGGACATATATTATTTGAGTTAATAAAGAAGAAGAATACAAAGAAAGAAGTGTGTTTTGTGGGGATTCTGGGAATCTTTCTTCAAGAGAAGGCACCTGAGCTACTTGTCTCCCCGACAGTGTTCATTAATGCCACAAAGAGGCTTACATCTGCTCTTTTTGGTAGATGGGAGAGGACAATCTCAAGGCCATCCAAAGCTTCATCATCTTCCCGGACTTCTGAGAGCACTAGGGCAGTGACATCCACTCCTCCACCTCCAGAAGTTGTCCTTCCCTCCACCAGAATTCCTTTACCTTCTCCACAACAACCATCCTCCATTATCCCTCCTGTTTCACCTCATCATGTACCATCACCTCCATATTCTCCAACAGTCATTCATGAGGATAATCCATCTCCACCTCCTCATTCTCCACCTCAAATTAATCTATCTGACATTCCATCTACCTCACAACCCTCTTTCAATCTACTGTCTCCTCAACCATCTCCAAATCACTCTCCAATTCAGGAACCCATCTCCTCACCCACAACCACAGTTCCCCCTTCTACCACTGCAATTCCTTCAATTGATATCCCTCCAGTCATCACCTCTGACATTCCATCTATTACTTTCTCCACACTTCCAGACTACACCCACACAGATTTCTCACATGCATTCTCTGTGTGTTCAAATTGTGGACATCACACTCCCTACTCCTCCTCTGCTCCTGAACCCCTATACCTAAACTTTTTTGATATAGCAAAAGACCTTCTTGCTTTTATTTCCCCCACTCTTGAGAAACTTATAGCTAATGTTATTGCTCCTCTCTCTGCTTCCATCATCTCTCTCTCTCTTCCAGAATTATTGCCCTGTCTTCTGTCCCTTCTTCTAGAGGACTGGCTTCAGGACCCTCTGAACCCAGTCAGGGGGAGATATTCTGTGAAGAAGCTCCAGTTCCTCCTTGTACAGCAGTAGCAACAACAGATTCTGAGATGTCTGATGATTCAGCAGAAGTAGCCCCTCCAGCAGAAATAATTGATTTGTTTATAGATTCTGATATAGCCATAGCTGACACAGTTATGGCAGAAATAATTACTGTTGGTCATTATATTATAAATCCCAAAGTTAATCTAGATTTTTTACTAGATTCATTCAATTTTGTTTACAATAATATTCTACGTAGTTTTGAGGAACAGTTATCTAGAGCTATTGTACCTTATACTGCTTCAATAAGCCCTGCAGTTGTTAAGCAACCTAAGGAAAGTTTTACAGTAGCGGTGCCTCCAACGGTGTCAGCCCCCAAGGCTATTTCTCCTCCCAAGGCTATCTCCCCTCCTACCTATAAGATGGATGATAGTCCTTTACCTAATCTAGATGATATTATTCTCGCTGATATAACAGAAGAAATTTTGACTGTTCTTAAAAGTATTGCAGAAATAGAACTTCTAGTACAGCCTCAGGCTGAGAAGCAGATATCCAAAGATATTTTGAAGGAAACTGATGCTCTATATGGCAATCCTCCAGGATCATCTGATGATGACAATGATAATGAAGACTTTGATGACTCTGATGACTCAAAAGCAAAGAAGAAACTTGCTAAGAAAAGAAAAGCACCTGCTAAGGCTGTTCCAAAGTCAAATCCTAATGCAGACACTCCCTACTATATTCTCCAGAAGATCACTTCTTACCCAGGGATGTCTTCATGGATGTGGATATCTAAGAATGAGCAGAAAGACAGGAAGAAAAGCAGAAGGTACTCTCCTCCTCCTCCTTCTCAAAGGAATTGGAGAGGTCCTCCTCCAATAGCTGGTGTTTCAGGAAATATTTTTCATAGATCTACCTCATACACTACGACTTATAAAATACAACATGATAGATCTTCAAGATCTCACTTTCAAGAAAGTAGTCAGCAAAAACACTCATCAAGCAGCAGCAGACAGCAACAACAACATCAGAAGCCAGACAAGAAACAGATAGCATTAGAAATTGATAAATCCGAAAAGGATAACAGTCCAAAAAGTCCAGAATCTCCTCCAATCCCTTTTGTGGATCCTGAACAAGAAACAACTGCTAGAATGGCCAGATTTCAAGAGTTAGTTGGACTCTCCATGATTAACAAAGCTATAGTTGAAGGCAAAGATCATTCTCAGTACTCTACAATGTCATCCTACAGAAAAGAAAAATTAAAAAGGTATGACAAAGCTAATAAATTCGTCAATGTAGATGCTTATATGAATCTGTGTCCAGAGGCTATAGTTCCAAGAGTAACTTCTCTCAATATTATTGGAGCAGCAGACATGACTATGTCAAAAAGATAAGCTGCCAATCCCAATAGAGAAATCAAATTCAGACTGTCCTCTGAAAGTTCTGACAAAGCTGATAAAGATAATGCCAAGAAGAACAAATGATATTTTGTCTAGTTTTTTATATTTCTGAACTCTATTTGTTATAACTTTCACAAAGCTCCTATTATGTACATATCTGCTGGATATTTTTATTTTTCTGTCAGATATATTTTATTTTGCTTTGTGATCATTTTATTTTGTTTATATTAGTGACCTCACCCAAATAAAGGTAGATTGTTGGATCAATAGTTTGGATTTGGGCTAGGTTCACTAATTAGGATAAGTTTGACCCATATTGTATAGCCAGGGTCAAGTGTTGTGTCCTAGAGTTTAGGCTAGTCATTAGGTTCAACCTTCATGGACCAGCCAACAGAAGACTTCAGGAGACTCAAGACTTAAAAGAATTCAAGTTCAAAATTATCAGTTCGAAATTCTTCGAACTCTGCTCGACGATCGTCGATCGTAGATCGACAAACTTAGAGTTAATTCTCTGAGTTAAGCTCGATGATATTCGAGCTCAGGTCGACGAAATCTGGAGTTTAGCTTCAACATATTCTTTCCAGTTTAGTTTCTCTGAACTCAGCTCGACAAAGACAGATTCTGTGCTCGACAAACTTGGATCGCAGAATTGTCAAGTTATTCGTAGAACGCAGTTCGCTGAGCTCAGGTCGATGAACAGGATTTCTCAGCTCGACGAACTTGGATCTCCGGTCGACGAAATCAGTTCAGAGGTCGACGATTTCTGACCAGTGCCAGACTTAGAGTTTTTCCTCATTTCTGTCCTTATTTCATATATTATTTAGCAGTGATTTACTGAGTAATTAATGCTCATATTCTCCTGAATATATTCGTTATTGGCAACATTAATTATGGTCTTCATCGGGGTTAATTACTTGCTTAATTTATTAGGACAGTTGGGGAAACTCATTAAAGATAATGTTCTTCAGCCGTTTTTCATTCTCCAGACAATCAGTAATTAATGCTTGGAAATTCAAAAATTTAAAGGAGAATTCGACACCAAAATATAAAAAAGTTTTTCTCTTTTCAGAAGAAATGAAGTGATATAGAGAAGAATTACAGAAACATATAGAAGGATACCTGCTTCTTCTCTGTGCAGAAAACAACCTGTTTTCCCTTGTTCTTACTAAAGACTGAAGAAGAACAACAAACAAATATCAAGAGTTTTCTTCAACTACTACTCCAGGAATATTCAAGGATAACAAAATCTGAATCAGTTAGAAGATTCCTGGATTATTTCAAGTCAAGGATGAAGACCTACACCCTGAGCAAGGCTTCAAGTGATTTCAGAAGGAGTCTTGACAGCAACAATCCACTAGTCTTCTTTGTTGATTAGATAAAGAGAAGAAACCATCAACTCTCTCTTAACCTCTTATACAAAGGGTTTATTAACTCTCTTCAAAAGTTTACTCTTGGTTTTTGGGCACCTGATCAAAAGCTCAAAGGGTTGTGAGATCTCTCTGGAAATAGATCTTGTGGTGGCAGTCACCTGATTAAAAACCTGCTAGTGGATTCCTACCAGGGTAGTAGAAGAGTGGATGTACCTAGTTTGGGGAACCACTATAAAATTCTTGTGTTGTCTGGTTGCCTATTTTCCTTCTATTCTTGCATTGCCGTGATAAATTAGTTTGTTGTGATAGATTAGTTTGTTGTGATAGATTATTGTGTTGTGATAGTTTAGCTTAGTTTATATTTTTTATTACTACTATTGGTGTCACCTACTTTACTCTGATAATAATTCAAAACAGCCAAAAATTTTTAATTACTCTATTCACCCCCCTCCACCCTGTCACAACCTGCATTTCCTCAACGAGCACGTCGTATCAGAGCAAGAGGAAAAATGGGTTATAATGCCACGTCGTGCAGGGGATAATTGCACACGCTCAGACAACTCTTTACACTTACTAGACCAAATCATCAGTTATATGCAAGAAAACCGTTGAGTTTGATGGCCGTATCCCTCGGCCTAGTAGAGCAAAATGTGGTTGTACGCGGCGGAAAATAATTGACGTTAGTTGTGATTTTTCCTTATGCACTCTAGATTTATTATACCATAGGAAATCGTGTGTTTTTACGTGATTTGGAAATACGTCTTAGTTTACCAAAACATGTATGCATGACATAGAATAGTAGGTTTGTTTTAACTTTAAAATATCTAATGCAACCTAGCATAAATCCTTCCCAAGAGCAAGTAGACATCATCTCATCCAAATGATTCATATTAGCAGTCTATCAGTCATATGTAGCAAGTAAAGAAAGCCACCAATGGGCGCCAACAAGCTGACACGAACCCATTGGGGCGTATGTATGTCTGTGACCCACCCCCCCCCCCCCCTCTAGAGTAAATCAGATTTATCCCCTTTCTTTCAATTGGTATCAAAGTTCGAAGAATTTCGAACTGATAATTTTGAACTTGAATTCTTCTAAGTCTTGAGTCTCCTGAAGTCTTCTGCTGGCTGGTCCATGAAGGTTGAACTTAATGACTAGCTTAAACTCTAGGACTCAGCATTTGACCCTGGCTATACAATATGGGTCAAACTTATCCTAATTAGTGAACCTAGCTCAAATCCAAACTAAGGATCCAACATCTTCTATCGCCCCTTTCAGACATCAAAATTAAATCTGATGTTTTCTCATTCGGCCGCAACAAATCCCCGGGTTTTGATGGAGTCACCCACTCCTTTACCAACTTCTGGGGCTTCGCCATGACCGAAATTGTGGATGCTGTTAAAGACTTTTTTGCCAATGGTTGCATGGAACCAACTTGGAAGGACACACTCGTCATGCTTATTCCTAAATGTGAGCAGCCTTGCCTCCTCGAGCACTATCGCCCAATCAGCCTATGCTCGTGGATATACAAAGTGGTGGCGAAAATCATCGCTAACCGGATGAAACCAACATTATTTCAGAGGAGCAGGCTGCCTTCGTGCCAGGGAGGCTTCTCTCCTACCATTGCATCTTGGCTCATGAAATCATGCATCGTCTTCACACAACCGAGAGGAAGGATGGGTTCATGGCTATCAAGCTAGATATGGAGAAGGCTTTTTACATAATCCAGTGGAGTTTTCTTAGACGTGCCCTGCAAGCTTTCCACTTCCTGCCTGGTAGGATAAATTTGATCTTGGAATGCATCTCAAACCCAAGGTATGGTCTTATTATCAATGGAGTAAGAGCTTCATGGATCAACGCCACATGCGGATTGTGATAAGGGTGCCCCATATCGCCTTACCTCTTTATTATATGCTTATAATTTCTATCAACTCTTATCAAAATTAATCAACATCCCGGCCTGGGTGTCAAAACCCGCATTTTCTCTGTATTAAATAATACATCAGAGTGATAGAAAATACGCGCTGTGATGCAATGTCGTGTAGTGGACAACTGCAGACGCTCAGGCGACTCGTCCTCGCATTTACTTTAAGTAAAAGACTTATGAAATTAAGTTTTAAAAAAATATATAAGTTATTTGAGTTACTGACTGTGTCCCTCGGTCCGGTGGATCACTATTCCATAGGTGAGAAAATATATAAGTTTACGCAGCAGAAAATACTTAGTTTGATTCATTTATTATCCTATATGAGAATGAAAGCCTAGCATATTGAAATGATGATGTGACTTCTACATTTAATATAAATAAAAGGCCTTTTATAGCGCTTAAAAATAGTATGTTTTGCAGTGAAAAATTATGCCATGACAATATTCCAGAATGCACTTTTGTATACTTAAAAATATCTATATGCATCCTAACATAAATCCTTCTCAGAGAGCAAGTATAAACAAACAATAAGTAACAGCAGTAAAAGTAACAAGTAAACTGTCATGAGAAGTCTAAGACTATGGGCATCAACAAATGATATGAACCCATAGAGAAACGGTCATGTCTAACAAAATAACTACATCAACACTCTGAGGTGGAAACAAATGGCCACAGCAACTCGCAGCACTAGAAGCATAACTCTGTCAGCTAAAACTGCTACTGCTCTGGACATGAGGCATTCAAAAGAGGAAAACCTTAGAAGCACGTTGAAAGTGGTGCAAAAGAGTAAAAGGAAGACCAACAAACCTTGAAGTGAACGAGGGATAATAAATCAACTGCAACAAAAGTCAGTAGTAAAGCAACATAAACAAAACGTTAAATCTAGCTGAGCAAGAAGAGCTAAATTACAACAACTGGACAGGATAGAGTGTCAAATATCAGAAGTTCATATATTCATCTTTCTTTATTATTCATGTCATTCATCATTTAAAATGAGACTGATCAGATCAACAGAAAAGAGTACTGTGTCGGGGAAAAAGGTCCACAACACGCCCAAATCCAGTCAAAATGCACCATGCCGAGGGAGAAACCCTAATGCGCATAGAGCAATAGCTAAGGTAAAGTGTCGGGGATGAAGGTCCACAATGCACACAAACTCAGCCATAAGACATTGTGCCGAGGGAGAAACCCCAACGCGCATAGACCATCAGAGTTTTCTTTAGTTACATAATTATATACGCATAGTTTCTTTTATTCAACATGGATTAACGGTCAACAAACGATTTGGACTGCATAAGGACATTGCAAGGGTTAAGCACAGTGAGGTACGATCAACACAACGGGACGTACGAGGTGTTGCAATGATCATAATGACTCGATAGTTAAAGTGGCATGAAAACCAAATTTGTTTACCAAATCCACGGAATAAAATTTGGGAGAAATGGTTCTAGGTGAAACACACTTCATAATCCAATATAATTAACTAGCAATTCGAGGATAAAGTTAACTTAAACAAGTCAAATCTACACCATATGGATAAAATTTGGAAGAAAAGAGCAAGAGGGAGGGCAAGAACACCACTTGCCTCAGTTTCTACTCCAATCGGTCTTCCAATATACACCACGTCGTGGATCTAGCCAAAAGAAGGCGCGGGGAAGCGGAATCTACAAGAATTTGGCAAAAAGAGAGGTTAGAACTGAAAACCCTAACGAAAAACTTCCATGAAACGAGAAATACTTACCACGATCGTGAAGATCTCGGCGAGAGATTTTCGGATCTATGCTCGGTTTGTGATTCCGAGCACAGTAGCTCCGACGGCGGCGATCCGAAGCTTCACGAATTTAGAACCCTCATTGTCTCTCTCACTCTCTGGTTCGGTCAAGAGAAGAAGATGAAGTCGTTCTATCTATCCTTAAGTATATGACTTTATATATATATATATTTATATATATATATATATACTAGTGCCTAACACGGGGCTCCGCCCCTATGGCTACGCGCCACAGTACCCGGCCCGTGACGACGGGCTTCGCCCGCACATGGTTGTGCCCGCCCCGCGGCGGGCTGCGCCCGCAGAGGAGGGCGCTGCTTATATTTAAATATTTTAAAAAACCTCCTTATATTTAAATATTATTATAATATTATCATAATATTTATAATAATATTTATATAATAATATTTAAATATTATAATATAATATTTATATAATAATATTTAAAATATTATAATATAATCTTTATATTATAATATTTAAAACAAAAGCCTGCTTAGGCGGGATTTAATCCCGCCTAAGTTAGGCGGGATTTAATCCCGCCTAAGCAGATGGGATTAAATCCCGCCTAAGCAGGCGGGATTAAATCCCACCTAAGTTAGGCGGGATTTAATCCCACCTACTTAGACGGGATTAATCCCGAGTAATTAATCCCACTTGGGATTTAATCTCAGGCGGGATTTAGTCCCACATTGCGAGATTACTTTGGCTTTTCGCGTATATATGGCTTTGCGCCTTTGTATTTCTATTTGCGGGTCCGAAACTGGCGAGTTGTTCTGTTTGCTAGGCTGGCGAGCGGGTCTGCGCTTCGCGGGCACCAGTCATTTACAGCGGGCAGGCGAGCTTGCATTTTGGGCTTAATTTTGGACTGGGCTGATGGGTTGTAGGGCGCCCTACAAAATATGTAGATTTGAGAGGCCCTATATAGGTTTAGGAGACCTAAGAAAAAAATATGAACGGCCCTGATTCGTTGTTGTGATCAACGGCTACGATAAATGTTTGGTTTATTTTGAACGGTCTTGATCTGATTTCGATACTTCTTTATAATAGATAAAGATATATATATATATATAAATTCTTTTGTCTAAACAAGAAGGAGGTGGGTAATTCAAGTGTGGGCGCACGGAAAACGAAAATATAGACTAAAGATGGCTCCGAATTGAAAAGTAATCCACAAGGAAGTTGTATATCTCGTTGAGACGAACAAAATTCATGTTAACTATTTTTCCATATGACGACGTTTTGACCCTCAAAACGGCACTCGAAAGCAGGCTGAAACAGATTTCTTGAGAAGGACCTACAGTACTCGAGAACAAGCTTTGAGTTCTCGAGAACTAACTAAAGAAAGATGAATATATGAACTTCTGATGTTTGACACTTTGTTTTGTAAAGTTGTTGTGATTTAGCCCTTGTTGCTCAGCTAGATTTAACGTTTTGTTTATGTTGCTTTGCTACTGACTTTTGTTTTAGTCAATTTATTGTCCCTCATTTACTTCGAGGTTTGTGGGTCTTCCTTTTACTCTTTTGCACCACTTGTAAAGTGCTTCTGAGGTGTCCTTCTTTTGAATGCCTCAGGTCCAGAGCAGTAGCAGTTTTAGCTGACAGAGTTGTGCTTCTGGTGCTGTGAGTTACTACGGCTGTTTGTTTCCACCTCAGAGTGTTGTGGTAGTTGTTTTGTTAGACATGACTATTTCTCTATGGTTTCGTGTCAGTTGTTGATGCTCATAGTCTTAGACTTCTCATGATAGTTTACTTGTTACTTTTATTGCTGCTACTTATTGTTTGTTTATATTTGCTTTCTGAGAAGGATTTATGTTAGGATACATATAGTTACTTTTAAGCATACAAAACTGCATTCTGGAATATTGTCATGACATAATTTTTAACTGCAAAACATACACTACAACAAAATGCACCTATAGTAAGGACCTAAATCGTTACCATAAGTGCCAAAAATCGTTACACAAACTATTTGGTAACGAAAAAAACTTTAAGTAATGGTCGTCCTCTAAAGCTCGACGCTAATACTTGTTGTAACGAATGTATGTGTATCGTTACAAATAAATTACTTGTAACAAAAGATTCTTCCTCACCCAAAACAGATTCTTCCTCACAATAAATTAGTTACAATAAATATTATTTCGTTACGAATGATTTTTTCCAGCACAAAAAATCGGTTACAATAAATACTATTTCCTCGCAATAAATTCGTTACAATAGTTTTCTACTCCTCACTACAGCCAATTCATTTGTATATCATAATATGCTCACAAAAACTTCCAAAAAATAAGACATTATAAGATCGCATCCAGATTCATTTAAATATTTATTTATTCATAAATAGAATTTTTACATGTAGTCAAATTGCATAATAATAATAATGAATTTTCAAAAAAAATTACATAACATTAAGATCTACAAGTATAAATAAGACATCAACTTTGACACATTCCGACTAATGAATTTCCCGTCATTTTCAAACTAATGAATCTTCTATCATGTTTTGACTGATGAATCACCTGTCACTTCCGACCAAGGATCCCGTACCCTATAAATAAAAGAAAACAATTGTTAATTTTAATACAAATTGAGAGGAAAAAAATATTTATACGCACTCACATATATCAATACACACGCAATCTACAAAAAGTAGCGACCAATTGTTAATTTTAATCCAAATAAAAGAAGACAATTGTTAATTTTAATCCAAATTGAGTGGTGAAACTTGTTTTTTTTCTTTTTCAAAACAGAAAGTGGATTTGTTGCTAAATGATGGCAGTAAGGATATAAACATTCAAGACTGGAGAAAGAATGCAAGTCTGACTCAAAGAGTTGAAATTGGTCGAAGACGTATAGTAGCAGACGTTGTTTACTAATGAGTTTATCCTTAGCTAAAGCTTCAGATCAGCAGGTTTATATCCAAAGCTTCACATCACAGCTACAGGTATATCACAGCTACAGGCACTAATCCTTAGCTAAAGCTTCAAGAACTGCTGATGTACTTGTAGCTGTGATGGCCGGAATAGTGAACTGCTGGAGCAGTTCACTGCCAGAATAGTGAACTGCTGGATCAGTTCACTTATCCACTGGTGCAAAGTTTTTTGTCTATAGAGATAATAAAAAATGATGGGATTACTCAACCCATCCCATAAAAAATGGCAAATCTGAACCGTGAAAAAGATCCCCACCATTTTACCCCCGGTACGCAAAGTTCCTAAACTTCACCTTTTGATGATTTAAATCTTCACGAATTAAATGAGTCGAAATAAAATTGCATTTTTCTAGAATTTTTTTTATTACTGCAAGTAACGAAACTAACCCTAAGAGGAAATAATGGTGAAAAAACTACTAAAACCTCCATAGGAAAACAACTGTCCATTCTTCAATGGAAATATCAAGTGTGAACTCAATAGAAAGCATCACTCACATAGAAATACCACTATCTTCAAATCAGAGGGCTTGATACCTGTAATATCCCATTTCCAACTAGACCCCTAAGAGTGGTTTTGGCCATGACTAGGTCATGACAAAACCCTAGGAAGCCAGAAATGGGCCAAGAGATAGAAGGCCAAGGTGAGGATCACCTGGTCTGTCTATGGCACAACCTCATCACCAAACCTAGGGTTTGACCTTAGGGCTTCACCATGACTCCATGACCCCACCACAACATCACTAACCCATTAGAGGGTCCACTAGAGCCTTAAGGGTCCATTGGAGTCAACCCCAAGTGGCCAATTTGACCTAGGACCACCATAGGCCTAAATAGGGCAAGGTGCCCTAATCAAGGGTAGTTGACCTCTAATTTGCCCAACCAACCTTACTCAGGGCATCCTAAACCTAAAGTGAGGTCAATGGGTCAGTAGGGACCCATTGGAGTCAAACCTAGTGGCTAAGTTGACCCATGTCAACTCAAGCCCCAAAGTTGTCGAAGTCCCCTTACCAAGGGTCAAGTGACCTCCAAAGTGCCAAGTTAACCCTACCCAACCCTACATAAACCTTAGGGGAGGCTAATGGGTCACTAAGGACCCATTGGGGTCAACCCAAATGATCAAATTGACCCGAGTCAACCCTAGCCTAAGCCAAGTCAAACCTAGCCCAAATGGGCTAACCCAAGCTCAAGACATTTTTCCCTTAGACTAACCTCACTTTCATAATTATTATGATTAAGTGGGTTGCACATATCCTATGGAGTTGACTAGTCAAAATGGGTGACTAGGAGAGAGAAAGGAGCTTCCTTTCATGAAAATGGTGGAGAGAGAGAATTGGGGGAGAGGAAGGGATGGGTGGGAACCGGCCAAAGGAGGTCAACAGCTATCCTTTATGGCCGCAATCAACTCCTCTAGGGAATAGGATTTTATTCCAGCCGTTTCCCGACCACCAAGAGGTAGGTTCAGCCCCCCTCACTCAACCCGAGCCACCCCTTTAATGGTGTTTGATGGGCATTGAAGAACCAGCCGCCCCCTCCCCAATTGACCATTTAAACATCATCAGTGGGCAGAGGGGAGCATTTTGAACTCTTACCTGGAAGGAACAAGCCGTCTCACGGTGTTATTACAGAAGCCGAGCTCCGCCTTCGTCGACCATGGCATCCCGCCGTTCCTCCCGCATTCAGGCCGCCAGAAAGGTCCTCCCCCTCTCCTTACTTCATGGGTAGATCTTAGGGCTAATTAGGTTCATGGTTCGGGCTCAATTGAGCCCAATCCATGTTTTGATTTCCTGGTTTTTCCAAGGAAATTCTTCTTATCGGGATCGCCGGAAATGGCTCCTCCGGCGGCCGTGCCGCCGGCTGAGGGTAGCCACCACATCCACGAAGGGAGTGGTGGCGGTGGCCGGCCGGGAAGTGGAAGGGTGGTCGGAAATTCAGCCTGCAAGGCCGCCCAGGATGGGGACATCATGGCCGTCGGCTCAAGGAGGAAGACACCTCGGCTACCCTTGGATTGCGCCAAGATTCGTGCGGCGCCTTTGATAAGAATCTGATTATTTTGATTTAATTTCATTTCTGTCACATTATTTACAGTAAATGGTTTTAATTTTTAAAAATACTTAGGTCCACCTGGTGGGAAAACTTTCAATATAAAAGTTGTAGCCCTGTGGGTCTACTTTAATCCAAAATTGATTTGGACCAAATTTGGCCCTCTGGTTGGACCAGGGCAGCCATTTTGGTGGGACCTGTACTTAGGGCTGTCCTGAGATTCAAATGGATTCCCACCTTTCATCCCTTGTCCAAATGGGCTGAAATTTGGACAGGGGATCAGTCTTTACTATACCTAGGGTCTGTCCAAAATTGGGATTTTTTTGGAGAAACTTTGCCTAAAGGTTTTACTTTTATTTAATAATGCAAGGGTATTTTAATTAAGTGGTCTAATGACCTCCAAACCCTCCCAAAATTTGTTGAGTGGTCTCTGGCATCAATACCTAGCTCTGTACAAAATTTCAACTCATTTGGATGGGTTTTGGTTAGGGATTCACCAAACCCTAGTTTGGCCTTAAGGAGGTGTGTTTGATTAAAAGTGCACCATGTGCTTAGGGTGGCCACCTCCCCTCAACAGAGGCTGAGGTTTTTTGACACTCCCTTCGTGGAGATTATCTATATGATATGTGATTTTATGTGGACTGCTAGTTTGTGTTTACTTTGTTTTTTTACTTTTTTGTGATCTAATTGGCCGGCAGAATCGGTACTTTGTGGTGATGACCCTTCAGGGCGTGAAGGAGTCACCGCAAAACGGCGGTTCTGGGCCTAAGACCCTAGTGTTATAAAAAGAAGAAAAAAATGGGGAGTCTTACAAGTGGTATCAGAGGTAGACCTCGATCGAAAAGTAACAGTCCACAACCCCTGGGAAACCCCCGCGCGAGTTTAGTTTGGCGACGAACTAAGCAACGGAAGCAGTGGTGCGCCCATATGAGGGATCACATATAAATTGTCCACTTCTTATTAAGTATTGAGTCGATTACCTACTAATGTAGTTCGTTTTGCAGCCCCCAGCTCAGCCCACCCCACAAGGCGGAGCTCAGCAGGCTCCGGACGTTGTACCACCTCCCCCGGTCCCCACTCCATTCCTACAGTCGGAGATGGGACAAACTCTGACATCCATTTTGGAAGATTTTGGGTCCCAACAGGTTCCGGCTCCGCAGCCGAACTCGGGGGACAACTGGTTGAGCATCTTCCGAGGACTTTCTCCCCCGTCC
Source organism: Platanthera guangdongensis (assembly GCA_039583875.1). Lineage (NCBI taxonomy): Eukaryota > Viridiplantae > Streptophyta > Magnoliopsida > Asparagales > Orchidaceae > Platanthera > Platanthera guangdongensis. The sequence goes on along the minus strand of CM077159.1, from coordinate 11,286,170 downwards.
TACTTGGGGACAGAGTCGGTAGTTCGGACGGAAGAGTGGCTGGATATTATGTATGAAATGCTGACCGGGATACGGTGCCCCTGGGAGGAGAGTGTGGCTTTGGTGGTATCTTGCCTGGAGTCCCATGTCAAGAGGTGGTGGAAGACGCTGCTGGACACGATGTTTGCCGATAGGGAGGTTGTGGAAATTACCTGGGAAGAGTTTAGGGCCACGCTGCTGGAGCATTTTGTTCCGCAGTAGACCAGAGATGAGTTGGAGGAGCGGTTCTTACAGCTGAAGTAGGGGTGGCGTCGACCCCCCAGTTGACGGTCCAAATTGTGGACCCCCAAGTACCGGCCCCCATGGTTGTTGACGGCACTCTAACGAGACCCTTCGTCTCCACAAAGGACTCGCGTCGCCGATTTGTATGCGGCGCTCAATTTCCGCCCTCGGCGCAAGACAAATATATAATTACATTTATCTTTAGATTTATCATTTTTCTTTATGGTTTGTATTGTGGGCTTACCAGTGGTGTGTTGTTTTTTTATTTTTATTTTGGGCTGCATATAGACTTATTTTAAGAAGCAGGTTTGGTTTATACCCTATCTTTTCCCCTCTAAACATTCTCTCCCTCTCTCTCTACATATCCTAGACCCTCACTCCCCCTCTCTCTCTCTCTAAAAGGGCCAGCAATTCTAACAAGCTAATCTCTCACTCTCCCTCTAAAAGGGCCAGCCCACACATCTCCATCTCCGCCCCACCTCCTCTCAACCCACAACCCGGCCTCCACCTTCTCCAAACCGGAGTTAAGGGAGGCGAGAAATCTTGTTGAAGCGGCCAAGACGGACGATTTCTCTCCATCCGTATCTGACGGAATCATCTATTCCGCTTGGGTAACTATCTGTGATTCCCGGGTTTTGGAGATGGTTAGATTCAAAGAGGATTGAGGCTGATTACCATTTTTCGGCATTTTGGGTAGATCACCACTCGGGGTCGGAAGCGGCACCGTAGCGGATAATACGGATCAGGGCCGGAGAGCCAGAAATGATCACCGGCGAGGTGTTATACCAGATGGAAGAAGGACAAAGGACCAGCCTCATCAGGAAGTGAGGCAGGAGCCGAGGGAGCAGGTGATTTTGGCCCCTCAACCTCTTTGGATGTAGGAGATGCCGAGACTCGGGGGTATGGCGTATCCCCCACCAGAGTGCTTTCATTGTCATCAGGTTGGACACCTCCGGAGAAACTGCCCCATGATGGGGGCACCACCTCCAGCACTACAGGGTGTCCCACCTGCTCAGCATTTCGGAGGCCGAGGACGCAACCGAGGACCTGGTTACCACGGAGGGGATCGTAGAAAAGAAAGGGATCAGGTGTATGCTTTGGACCTGGCGCAGCCTCGAAACCCAGAGCAGGTCATAGCAGGTACGCCAAGATATTTAAATTGTTTAAATAGAGTTCCCTTTCTCAATTGCCAACAAGTAGAACTGCCCTAAGTAGAATAAATAGGAAAGAAAACTCGTTCTAAAATACTAAGACATTTAACCATCCCAGGTATAGTCTTTATCAGCGGCAAGCCCGCCTACACACTGTTCGACACGGGTGCCTCACACTCATTTATGTCGGAGGCCTTTCTGGAAGGGCTGGAAGGAGTGGAGCGGTTCACAGGCCTGATGAGGAGGGTGCATCTACCCGACGGATCGGAGATACTCATCTCTACCCACTGCAACATGGAGGCGGAGATTGGAGGAAAGTCATTCGAAGTATCGGCAGCGATCCTAAGGATGCTAGTCTTTGAGCTGATCCTGGGCATGACTTGGTTACACTAGAACCAAGTCCAGATTGATTGTCAAGCAAAGAGGATCACCGTGAGGCACGGGGACTCTGTCATTATCATCGAAGGTATAAGACCTGCCTCTTGTATACCCTTATCTTCAGTATAGGCCGTTAAGGCCTATTTACAGGGGGAGGAGATCTACGAGGTGCTGTTTGAAATGGCGGAGGCCACAGATTCTATATCGGATATCCCGGTGGTGCAGGATTTTGCGAACGTCTTCCCAGAAAAATTACCAGGATTACCCCCGCACAGGGAGCAGGATTTCCAGATACTGCTGGTGTCGGGGGCCAAGCCAGCATCTAAGGCCCCTTACCGGATGGCCCCAAGGGAATTGACAGAGTTTCGAAGCCAGCTTCAGGAGCTAGTGAAAGTCGGATTTGTCCGGCCAAGCTCTTCACCATGGGGAGCTCTGGTATTGTTCGTCAAAAAGAAAGACGGGACACTCAGGTTGTGCATCGACTACCGAGCACTAAATTGGCTGACGGTCCAGAATACCTATCCACTGCCAAGGATAGATGAGCTGTTCGACCAGCTGCAGGGGGCGCAGTTCTTTTCAAAATTAGATTTGAGGTCGGGCTACTACCAGCTTCGGATTCGAGAGGAGGATATTCAGAAGACTGTTTTTAGTAGCAGATATGGATTGTTTGAGTTTACGGTGATGCCCTTCGGGCTCACGAATGCACCATCGGCGTTCATGACCCTCATGAACCAGGTTTTCAAGAAGTATCTAGATGTGTTTGTCATTGTGTTTATCGATGACATCCTCATCTACTCGAGAACGGAGGAGGAGCACACTCGTCATCTGGCACAGACCCTACAGAGACTGCGGGAGAATCATTTATATGCAAAGTTCAGCAAATGTCAGTTCTGGTTGAAGGAGGTGGGCTACTTAGGCCATATTATCAGTGGAGCCGGGTTGGCAGTGGATCCGGCAAAGATTCAGGCAGTTCGGGATTGGCCGCAGTTGAAAGCAGCCACCGACGTACGAAGTTTACTAGGACTTGTCGGTTATTACCGGAAGTTCGTGGAGGGATTCTCTTGAATCGCCCTCCCACTCACATCATTAACGAAGAAGGAGGTACCTTTCGTGTGGACCCCACAGTGACAGGCGTCTTTCCAGGAGCTAAAGGATCGACTCACCTCGGCTCCCATACTTGCTCTCCCCTCGGGGAGAAAAGGATTTCAGGTCTACACCGATGCTTCCTACTAGGGTATCGGAGATGTACTGATGCAGAAGGGTCATGTGATTGCGTATGCGTCTCGCCAGTTGAAGAAGCACGAACAGAACTACCCGGTGCACGACCTTGAGATGGGGGCGGTCGTTTTTGCTTTGAAGGTCTGGCGTCACTATCTTTATGGAGTCCACTGCGACATCTACTCCGACCACAAGAACCTGAAATACGTGGACACGTAGAAGGTACTGAACATCAGGAAGAGGCACTAGGTGGAGTTCTTAGCGGATTACCAGTATGAGATGGACTACCATCCAGGGAAGGAAAATCTGGTGGTCGACGCGTTGAGTCAGAGAGCTGCCACTTCCGAAGCCGGGCCCCAGGTTATGTCTATGGAGCTGGTGAGGAGATTGGAGGATATGCACATCACACTAGTGTCGTCCGAGGACCCCGAGCTTTACATGGAGTATTTAGCTGCAATGAGTGCTATAGACGATATCCGGGACCGAGTCAGAGATGGGCAGAGGCGAGATGCCAAATTGGATCCGATATTCTGGGCCTTGGAGAATGGTGCAGCAGGGGATTACACGATGAGGGACTGCGTGGTATGCTTTAGAGGTCGGACTTATATACCGGAAGGAGGCCAGGTCCGGGAAGATATCATGGCGGAGGCCCACCACAGCAGATACTCGATGCACCCGGGGATCACGAAGATGACTGTGGACTTGAAGAAGACTATGTACTGGCCAGGCATGAAGAAGGATATCACTCAGTTTGTGACCCACTGCGAAGCGTGCCCGCTAGTGAAGGCGGAGTGCAAAAACCCCGCAGGATTGTTGCAACCACTCCTGGTATCGAAGTGGAAGTTTGAAGACATCACGATGGACTTTATTCATTGACTTCCCCGATCACGGGAGGGAAACGACTCGATTTGGGTCATCGTCGATCGTGTTGGATCCCTAGTTGATTTGGGCCAGGTTCACTGACTTAGGATGTGACCCATCTTGTATAGCCAGGGTCAAGTTGTGTCCTAGAGTCTAGGCTAAGTCCTTAGGTTCAATTTTAGATGGACCAGCTATCAACAAGACCATCAGAGAGTTCAGACTTAGAGGATTTCAAGACTAAGTCAAATAAGTTCGACGTTCGTCGAACTCAGCTCGATGAAAGGAGTTCTGTGATCGACGATCGTGAGACAATTCTTAGTGCTGAGCTCGACGATCCGTGTTCTCTGTTCGACGAATGTTGAGGTTCTTCATCAAGCCAAATTTATGACAACTTCAAGATTTTTCTAAGTCCAGCTTCAAGCTTTGGTCGACGAATTGGATTCTAAGCTCGACGAACTTGGACCTCAAGTTCTCAGCTTCTCAGTTCGACGAATGCTATACTCTCTCGACGATTTCTGAACTCAGAGTATTTGTGTCGACACTTAGGGCATGTGTCGACACCAGACAATTCAATGTCGACGCCAGAGGGTTTGTGTCGACAACAGGATTTCATGTCGACACCAGAAGTTTTGAGTCGACACCAAGTTCAATCAGTCGACACCTGGTTTTGTCGACACTGGATATCAACAGTTGCAGAATATTTGGCTAAGTCCACAATCGTTCTTCGCTCGACGAATTTGGATCTCAGCTCGACGAATACTGTCTTATAATGAAGATTGTCTATTCGACTAATGATGATTATCTGGTCGACGAACTCTCTCAAGCTCAGCTCGACGAACTCTCTCAAGCTCAGCTCGACGAACTCTCTCAAGCTCAGCTCGATGAACTCTCTCAAGCTCAGCCCGACGAACTCAAGTTCAGCTCGACGAATTGTGTACTCCGCTCGACGAATCCAGACTAGATCTTCTTTAGGTTTCCCGTCCCGTTTCTTGGCGATGAATCCTGAGTTATTAATGTCAGATCTTCTCGGAATGTTACCGTTAGAACGCACATTGACTATGGACGATTACATGCCATTTTTCTATGGGACAGTTGGGGAAATCATTGATTGTCGCTTCCTTCCAAGGTCGACTGCAATTACTGCTCATTCATTAAAATTTTGAATATTCTCAGTCAGTCAAAAAGAGACAGAGAAGAAAAGAAAAACACAACACAGTCAGTCATACAGACACACAGAACAGGAAGCAATACAGACATTTTAGACAGACACTCTCAGATTGCACAGAAGAACAATCAACTGAAATCAAAAGTTCTCCTGCAATCAGCCTGAGCAGAGAACATTTTCAAGGAGAAGAACAATCAAATTCTATCAAGAGTCTTCTTCTTCCAACTCACAGGATAACTTCAAAGGACAATAATTATTCAATCTGTTAAAGGAGTTCCTGAAACAAATCCTGGTCCAGGCATTCTAGGTCTTTGAAGACCTATCACCCTGAAGCAGTACTCCAGCTTTCCTGATTAATTCAAGATCTCATGGGGAGCAAGATTTGCTACAATCAATCCACAAGTATTCTCTCTGATTGTTGACAGAGAAGACACCATCTCTTTTACTTCCAATTCCTGTACGGGGTTTTAAATCCCTTCAAAATTATTCTGATTGCAAGTCTCCTTCCAAAAGACTTGAGGTTTTGGTTTTTGAGCACCTGAACAAAAGCTCATTGGTGTCAGACACCTGATCAAAAACCTGAGTGGATTCCTACCAGGGTGGTAGAAGAGTGGATGTACCCAGGTTGGGGAACCAACATAAAATTCTTGTGTCGTCTGGTTGCCCTTCTTTTTGTTTTGGCTGTGATGTGTTGTGTTGTTCTGTGATTATTTAGGTTGCTGTGTTTATTTATTTTGTTTGCTTCCCCGTTCACTTAGGAATACAACAAAAGTTGTAAAAGTTTTAAGAAAGCACAATACTCTATTCACCCACCCCCCCTCTAGAGTATTTCAGATCTAACCTGCACTTTTAATTGGTATCAGAGGCAGGTTGGTTAAAATACCACACCTTAGTGGTTGCACAGACTAACACATGAACCACAAAGATCCCTCTTGTTAGATCTGCTTGTTTGCTTTTGTTATTAGATTTATCTCTTCACAGACATGACCCAAAACAAAGATTATGCAAGCATCAGACCTCCAGTGTGTAATCTCAACAAGTTTGCCATCTGGAAGGCAAGAATCAGGTTATACATGAATTCTATTGATGAGGATATCTTTTCTGTTATCTTGACAGGAGTACCACCAGCACCTACAGCTTCTACAGGAACTTCAACAAACATGACTGCAGTTCCTCCTCCAGAGAACAATGAAGCCTACAAGAAAGCCAAGATGGCTGATGCTAAGGCAATGAATATCTTAGCCCAGACTATGTCAGATGACATATTCCAGAAGGTGGCTGAGTGCACCTCAGCCAAGGCCATTTGGGATTCCCTCAACTAAATGGTAGCTGGCTCAGCAGATGAAAGAAAGGACAGAAGATCCAATCTCATATCCCTATATGAGAACTTTAAAAATGATGAGAATGAATCAGTGGCGGAAATGTACAACAGGTTGAGCACAATCACCAATGAGCTCAAAACCCTGGATAAGGACATCACCTTGACAGAGGTGAATGACAAGATATTGATGTGCTTCCCTAGCTCTTGGGATTCCAGAATCTGGCCAATCAAAGAAGCCAAAAGCCTCAATGAGATCTCAACTGAGTCTCTACTAGGCAAATTGAAGTCCTATGAGCAGCTGATAAAATCCAGAGAAGCAGCAGAACATAAGACAACAACTCCAGTTAGAAAGGAGCACAGCATAGCCTTCAAAGCATCTAAAGAAAGTGAGACATCAACATCAAATGAAGAGCTCATGAGCCTCTTTGCCAAAAGGTTCTACAAGATGGCAAGGAAGGACTTCAGAAAGAAATCATCTAGACAGGTTGATAAGCCCAAGTATGACAAGACACCAACCAAGGAGGTTGTGTGCTTTGGTTGCAGAAAGCCTAGACACTCATTCTCAGAATGTCCAGAAAATCAGAAGAAGGACAAGAGCAGAGAAAAGGATTCCAGGAGAAAGTATAGCAGCACACCCTCCTCCATCAAATATAAAAAGAAGGAAAAGGGATTTGTTGCTGAGACTTGGAGTGACACAGAAGAAGAAACATCTTCCTCTAGTTCAAGTGAAGAAGAGGAAAAAGCTAGATCCAAGGAGGTGTGCCTAATGGCAATTGATGCCTCTAGGAGTAATTCTGGATCAGAAGAAGATTCTTAAGATGAAGCTGCCTCAGACTCAGAGGCAGATCAGGTTATTTCTAGCTTTGACTTTAGTTTTCATTTATTTAAAGCTGAATTCAAATCTATGTGCCTAGACTTAATCAACTCAGAAAAGGAAATAAAAACTCTTAGAGAAAGACTAGAAAATCTTGAATCTGTAAATTCAGAAAACATAATGCTAACAGACCAATTAACCTTAGCTAATGTGCAAATAATTAAACTAAAATCTGAATTATGTGAGGCCAAGCAACTTGAGCAATCTCTCAATGGGAGAAGCCTCAAGCTGATGGACATCACAAGCATAGTGAATGCCAGATTAAATGGTAAGGTGGGCTTGGGTGCTTCTTCAAGCTTACCCCCCATAGTTAAGAAAAATATTCTTTCAACCCCCATCAAGTTCATATCTGCAAAGGGAAAAGAAAAGTTAATAGACAAACCAATGTCAGAAAACAATCCTAGACCCATTGACAAGAGAAACAGAAATCTGAAAACAACAAATAAAAACAAAGTTCAGCAACATTCTTCGAACTCAGATCTACGAAATGTATCCAGTTCATCAAACCCAGATCGACGAACGCTGAACGCAAACTTCAGATATAACAATTCATCTAACTGCGATCGACGAACTGTGTATGGTTCGTCGAGCAGAGGTCGATGAACTTGGGGCGCAGAAAATGACTACTGTCATTCTCTGAGCAGTGGTCGACGATCTTATCCCTATTCGTCGAACTCTGGTAAACGAACTTACAACAATTCGTCGAACCCAGAAAGACCAAACCTAAACCATTTCTCTTACAGATACTCTAAGACAATTAATAAGACATTTAATCCAGTAGCTGATTGGGTAATTCCACCTAGGAGATACCACCCTTTAGGTTATAAATCTCATCCTGCTTTATCAGTTATTTCCAGCTTTACTTTTCAACAAAATAAAGGACCCAAGGTAACCTGGGTCAAGAACAATTGAATTTTGTTTTTCCTTGCAGGTACAGGTGAAAGCTATCCAAGGGTAAGTCAGACATGGTACTTGGACAGCGGTTGCTCCAAACACATGACAGGCAGCAAGGGCAATCTATCCAATTACAAGCCCATGCAAGGACCAAAGGTGATTTTTGGAGATTCCAACAGTGGTCAATCAGAAGGATATGGAGCAATCAAAACTGGATCAGTGACTTTCAAGAAAGTAACATATGTAATAGGACTCAAACATAACCTTATATCCATAAGTCAATTATGTGATGAAGGTTATCAGGTACATTTTAACTCTACTTCCTGTTCTATTATTGATAATAAAAACAAAACTATTTTAATTGGACTTAGACAAGGCAACATATATTTAGTAGATTTTATATCTGCCACAACTGATATCTGCTTACTGAATGTTACTATTAATCAAAATGAGTTATGACATAAAAGACTAGGACATGTAAACCTTAAGAATATATCGAGGTTATCTAAGGACAACCTTGTTAGAGGCTTATCTTCTGGCCCCTACAAGAAGGAAAGCCTATGCAGGGCTTGTCAGTTAGGCAAGCAAACCAAAACTAGTTTTAAATCCATTAATAAAAGTGATTCACCTAGGATATTGTATTTGCTTCATGTGGATCTAATTGGACCCATTACAGTACAAATCCTTGGAGGAAAGTCTAATACTTTAGTGATTGTTGATGACTTCTCTAGATTCAATTGGGTAGCCTTTCTGAGAGCTAAGTCAGATACATTCAATGTTCTTATAGATTTTCTCAGGACCATACAGATTGAGTTCTCTACTCATGTTGCATTGATTAGAAGTGATCATGACACAGAGTTTGAGTCTCTTCTTATGCATGAGTTCTGTGAGAAGGAAGTTATCAGGCAGTGCTTCTCAGCTCCTAGAACACCCCAACAAAATGGGGTTGCTGAAAGGAAAAATAGGACACTTATTGAATCTACAGGTACATTATTAGCAGATGCTTACATGCATCTATCCTTTTGGTAGAAGCTGTAAATACTGCTACTTATGTCCTGAATAGAAGTATTATACATAAACTGAAAAACAAGACCCCCTATGTGTAACGCCCCGAAACTCAAAGGAGCGAAGGGGGACGTTTTGGGCCAGTTTGGGTTCTGGCTGCAGGCACACGGCCTGGGACACGGGCGTGTCCCGGGGCGTGTCCAGCCTGTGTCGACATTGAGACGGGAAGTCGACACTTTGGTGTCGACAATGTGTCGAGACTGGGCACACGGCCTGCGACACGGGCGTGTCGCAGGGCGTGTCGACCCGTGTCGACACTTAGCCGCGAAGTCGACACTGTGCTTTGACGAAGTGTCGAGACATGGCACACGGCCTGCGACACGGGCGTGTCGCAGGGCGTGTCAGCCCGTGTCGACACTCGTCCCGCGAAGTCGACACTTTGGTGTCGATAATGTGTCGAGACATGGCACACGGCATGCGACACGGGCGTGTCGCAGGGCATGTCGACCCGTGTCGACACTTAGCCGCGAAGTGTCGAGATAGTGTACACAGCCTGGGGTCCAGGCATGTTAATGTGACACGGGCGTGTCCTAGAACCCGTGCAGTGCTCGGGTTGAAAAAGGGGAAAAATCATGGGGTACACGGCTGGCGACACGGCCATGTCAGGTGGAACACGGGCGTGTCAGCTCGAACACGGGCGTGTTTGATACCCGTGTGAGGTTCCTGGAGATTCGATTTTGACGGCGAATGCGGCACACGGCCCTGGACACGGGCGTGCGCCAGGCCGTGTTCGATCCAGATTGGGCATTTCAGTCCCGAATCAAAGCCATTCGTTTTCTTAGGTTGAGATCCAACGGCTGGGGGTTGTTCCTGAAGGGATATACCCGGGTTTTGACTTAGAAAATCCATTACTTTCCTTCACTTTTCATCTCTCTAAGCCTTTAGAGAAAGAGGAGAGCCAAGAGTGGAAGAGGGGCTAGATCCGCTATTGGAGGAGCTTCGGAGCTCCGAATCGCAAGCCGACTCCGGATCCACGGAGGCAACGCAAGTGCGGTGATTTCCATCCGATTACTTTTCAATGGCGCCAAAGAGGAACTCAAGGGTAACGATCCTCATCTTGAGCATGAATAGCTCTCTTTCTTAGCATAGGAAGCCCGCTCTCGCGAGTTTGCGGAGAGTTGGAGGCGTTCCTTCGGGTAGATATGTAAAGTCCCCGTTATTTAGAGTCCGTATGCGAGAACGGACGTAGGCATGATGTGTGAAGCCTACCCGGACATGTTGGTCTGAATCGGTGATGTTGCATTGCATAAGGCCGGAGAAGACTCCGTGCTATGGTTTGTTTTTCCGGTTTTCTACGCGGTAGATTGCAGCAGGGAGCCTTGGGGACTAACCCAAAGGTGCACCCGGAAAATTGGGTGGATACAAGATCTTGCCGACTTGGTGGCCTGAGAGCCAACTTGAACATAACGGGGTTATGTGACTTGCGATAGAATGGGACTCGGTGGAAGTTTGACCCGCGCAAATGGCTTAAATTGTCGTTGCGATGTGAGCACGGGTTAGATGGAACCGTACCCGCTTTATGTCGTTCGGTTAAAGAGACCTAAAGTTACGTGGCACTTGCCGTTGGCATAGATGGGAGTCTTCGGCGGTCAATGGCTTAAATTGTCATGACCCAGGCCAGGAAGACAAATTGCTCATAGGTTTGGCCGTCTAAGTGGCGGTGGTGAGTCCGGAATGTTAATGGCTTTAATTGACGTGACATCGACCGGTTCACCGAGAATGTGCCCTGAGTGCACGGGGCGTGTGGCCATGCGAGCCAACGTCTGTGATGAAATGGCTATGGATTTATACATTGCTCGCTTATGCTAATGAAATGCAGGGAAGGAGCATCGCCGCCCCGAGTTGGGGGCGGGATCGTTATAATTTGGTCAACATTGCTGACCGTTGCCTTGTTTTGCCACCGTGCGGTGGTTTGTTGCTTGCAGGTGCAGCTGGACCAAGCGGTCAATAGCGGGCTAAAGCCCTTTTTGCGAAGCTGGCCCTCGAAGGCCCAAGTAGAAGTGTTTACTGCTTTATTCATGTATGACCGGCCTGCGTGCCGTGGTTTGTAAATCATGTAATATTCAAGTGAAACATTTTGTAAGGCCTTAAGGCTTGTTTTGAGTATTTTGTAATAACATTCCTGTTTGGTACTAGTGGACATTCATGCTTTAATGCTGGGTTCTTGTTTACAACTTTTATAAACTGCTTCCGCTAGAATGCTCTGTGTAGGACGTTGAGATTGGTTGGATGGTTTCCATAAGTAACCACCCGGTCTGTCTGTGGTATATGGCGTCGGGCCCCGGCCGGACCTACTGCTATATGCTATGCGACGGATAGGGGGTGTTACACTATGAATTACTTAAAGGGAAGAAACCTAAAATCACATACTTTAAAGTTTTTTGTTATATCTGTTACATTCACACTAATAACAAAAGATACATTAGAAAGTTTGAGGCCAAGGCTGAAGAAGAGATTTTTCTAGGATATTCCCAAGTAAGTAAGGCCTATAGGGTTTTTAATAAATCCACCCTTAAAATTGAAGAATCTGTTCATGTATCTTTTGATGAAGCTAACATGTCATATAAGGAGAAAGAGATTTCTACCAATAGCTTATTGCAGGTACCTCAACTTTGTGAGTCTATGGATGGACTAAACCTTACCCAAGAGGTATCAAACCATCCTACTCCACAGGTTCCTGAAGAAAGTGAAGAAGAAATTCAAGAGGAATTGGCTGAACTTCCCTCAACAGCTAGTACCATTCCCCAAGAGGAATTAATTATAGAAGCTGTTGTTCAACCAACTCCACCAACTGATCTTGTCACACTTAGAGATCACCCCAGATCTCAAGTGATTGGAGACATTTCAGCAGGTGTACAGACAAGACATCAACTCAACCAAGACTTGATGCATGACTGTTTTCTCTCTCAAATTGAACCTCTCACCATCCATGAAGCTGAGCAAGATCCCCACTGTATCATTGCAATGCAAGAGGAACTAAATCAGTTTGAGAGATGTAGAGTTTGGGATTTGGTTCCAAGATCTCATAACTACCCAGTTATTGGAACCAAATGGGTCTACAGGAACAAGTTGGATGCTCAAGGCAATATAGTGAGGAACAAGGCTAGGATTGTTGCTCAAGGCTACATGCAAGAGGAAGGAATTGATTATGACCAAACCTTTGCCCCTGTTGCAAGGTTAGAGGCCATAAGAATATTCCTTGCTTATGCAGCTCACAAGAGATTCAAGGTCTACCAAATGGATGTCAAGAGTGCATTTCTGAATGGAGTACTTCAAGAAGAGGTTTATGTAGAACAACCTCCAGGTTTTATCTCTCCAACTCAACCCTCTTTTGTTTTTAAATTGCATAAAGCTCTCTATGGTTTAAAGAAAGCTCCAAGAGCATAGTATGAGACCTTAGCAAGATTTCTTTTAGAGCATAAATTTACAAGAGGAACCATAGATAAAACACTTTTCACTAGACATCATAAGGACCAAATTTTATTAGTACAAATATATGTGGATGACATCATTTTTGGGTCTACTGATCCCAAATTGTGCAAGAGGTTTGCTGACCTTATGCATTCTAAATTTGAGATGAGTAGCATGGGTGAGCTTTCCTACTTCCTTGATCTCCAAGTGAAGTAGCTCCCAGATGGTATCTTCCTCTCCCAAGCTAAGTATGCTAAAGAGCTTATCAAAAAGTTTAGGATGGGTGATGCTTCAGGGATGAAAACCCCTATGGCTACAAATGCTGTTGTGGATTCTGATGTAGCAGGGAAACCTGTAGATCAGAAAAATTATAGGGCAATTGTTGGATCCCTATTATACCTCACAGCTAGCAGACCTGATATAATGTTTGCCACATGCCTTTGTGCTAGGTTCCAAGTGAACCCTAAAGAATCTCACCTTATTTTCTTAAAAAGAATTTTGAGATATATAAAGAGTTGCCCTAATCTAGGACTCTGGTATCATGTACAGTCAGAGTTTGAGTTAACTGGATACTCAGATGCTGACTATGCTGGATGTAGAGTGGACAGGAAGAGTACCTCTGGAACTTTCCAGTTCCTAGGTTTGAGACTTGTCTCCTGGTTTTGTAAAAAGCAGACATCTGTGTCTACATCAACTGCAGAAGCAGAATACATGGCTGCTGGTAGCTGCTATTCACAGATGTTATGGATACAAAATCAACACTTAGACTATGGTGTCAACTTAAATAATTCAACATTATTTTGTGATAATACTAGTACTATTGCTATAGCACAGAATCCAGTTCACCATTCTAGCACTAAGCATATTGAAATAAGACAACATTTCCTTAGAGATAATGTAGACAAAAAGAAAATTAACTTAATCCATATTCCTACTGATTTATAGAGAGCAGACATTTTCACCAAGCCATTGGATGAGAAAACTCATCTGTTCTTTATAAATCAACTGGGCATGATTAATGGAGAAGAGTTAACCTAGTTTCTGTCTGCATTCGACGAATTTTCCAGAGTTCGTCGAACGGAGTTCGACGAATTAGGGAAAGTTTGAAAGATTCTCGTCGACCGAAGATCGACGAATTCTCTGTGTGAGGAAACAACGCTCGTCGACCGGAGATCGACGAACTTTGCTTCAGAGGACATGTCGTCAAACGGAGTTCGACGAAATGTGTTCGATTCTTCTGGATGAGATCGACGAATTATTTGTCTACAATTTATTTCGTCGACCTCAGTTCAAAGAATTTTTCTTTTTTCGTGGAACGGAGTTTGTCGATTCATATTCTGGAAAACTTATATCTAGGTTTTCTTCGACCTCCGTCCCGCGCTTTCAGTTCTTTTGCTCTTGATCGTCATTTTTCTCTGCGTTTTTCCTGTAGGTCTGTTGGAACACCCTATTACTAATTTGGGTCAGGATCACTATGTCTCTAGGAACCTTTATTTGACCTCCTGTATAGCTTAAAAGGTCAATTAGAATTGAGTCTAAGGGTTAGAAGTCTAGGTTTGGAAGCTGCCCTGAAGACCAAGTTTTTCTGACTGGAGACTAAGTCTGATCGTCGAGCTCAGCACGACGATTCGTCGAACTCCGATCGACGATCGTCTAGCTCAACTTCGACAGATCGTCGAACTCCATTCGACGATCGCTGAGCTCAACTTCATAATATCGTCGAACTCCATTCGACGATCGGTGAGCTCAGTTCGACGATTTTGACTCTGCTTTGGACCTTTATCTCTGAGCTCAGTTCGACGATCTTTGAGCTCAGATCGACGATATTTTTGCTGCTTAAGATTTCCTGATCGCTGAGCTCAGCTCGACGATAGCAGAGCTCAGTTCGACGATTTCAGATATCTTCCAGAATTCAAATTCAAATCAGTTAAGAGTTATTCTGCAATTAATTCAGAGATTTGTTAGCCGTTTACATTCAATTCTGGACCAAGTTTCAAGGGATTTTCCAAGGAATAATTCTGTAGACTTTCCTCCAGAAGAGATTATGCAATTAAGGATGCAATCAATGCAGACCAATGGCTATCCATGATAGAGAATGATATTCTATTCTGGAACAGAGAATAAAAGACAGAATGCTTTTTGAATCAAACAGTAGAACAAGACAGAGCACACACAATACAGAATACAGAAAGATACTCAAAAGTTTTCTGTCAAAAAGAATTCTGAAGAACACTCATCAAAGAGATCAAGCTTTCAAAAATCTTCAGATCTCTTCAGATCTCAAAGTGTTCAAGGACAACATCATTTCAAGACTCCAGACACTCAACATTTCAGCTTGCTGAAATCATTTATTGTTGGAGTTCTATCCTTGAAGGCCTATCAACCTCAGCAAAGCTCTTCTTCCTGAAGATCTCAAGGATTCAGGGGGAGCTTTGACATCAATCCACATAGTCTTCTCAGTTGGTTGAGAAAGAGAAGACTGCCATCACTCTCTCACCCCCACTCTGTAAAGGGTTTTTCAAACTCCCTTCAAAAGTTTGAATCTGGTTTTTGAGCACCTTGTCAAAAGCTCATTGGTGGCAAGACACCTGATCAAAAAATCTGCTTTGGTTTTTGAGCACCTTATCAAAAGCTCATTGGTGCCCAGGACACCTGATCAACTCATCCTGCAGTGGATTCCTACCTAGGGTGGTAGAAGAGTGGATGTACCCAAGTTTCGGGAACCACTATATTCCCTTGTGTCATCTGGTTTTGGCTTGTTTTCTTTTTGTTTCTGGCCTTGATTTTTCTGTGCTTAGTATTTGCATAACTCTGTACTGTGATTAGATTTATTTCTGCTTCCCTGCTCACACATATTACAACAATTGTTGAAAAAGTTTGCAAAAGTTTTAAAGCACCATATACTCTATTCACCACCCTCTAGAGTATATCAGATCTAGTTGCTCTTTCAATTGGTATCAGAGCCAGGTTGGTTAAACATACCATATCTGATTGGCTGTACAGGCTAACACCTGAACCCCAAGATCCCAAACTAGATCCTTTTTGTATTTTATTATTAGACTCTGTTTGCATAAATCATGGCCCAAAACAAAGATTATGCTAGCACCAGACCTCCAGTGTGCAATCTGTCAAAGTTTGCACTTTGGAAAGCAAGGATTAGACTTTACATGAATTCTATTGATGAAGATATCTTTAATTCTGTTTTGACAGTGTGTCCAAGACCCCCAGAGAGCATAAGTACAAATGTTGTCCCACCTCCATCAGGAACAGATGCTGACATCAAAAAATGGAAAGTAGCTGATGCCAAGGCTATGAACATTCTAGCTCAGACAATGTCAGATGACATTTTTCAAAAGGTAGCTGAATGTAATTCAGCCAAGGAAATTTGGGACAGACTCTCAGAAATAGTCTCAGGCTCAGCTGATGAGAGAAAGGACAGAAGATCCCATCTCATCACTCAATATGAGAACTTCAAGAAGGGAGAGACTGAGTCAGTGGGAGACATGTACAACAGACTGAGTCTAATTGTCAGTGAACTGAGGACATTAGAGAAAGAGATCTCTCTAACAGAACTTAATGACAAGATCCTAATGTGCTTTCCCTGCACTTGGGATTCAAGAATCTGGCCAATTAAAGATGCCAGAAGTCTGAATGAGATCACCACTGAAGCCTTGTTGGGTAAGCTCAAATCTTATGAGCTGCTCATCAAGAATAGAGAGGAAGAACAGAAGGCTGCTTCACCAGCCACAAGAAAAGAGAAGACCATAGCATTCAAGGCAACTGAGGATCTGCCTGAAGATAAGGCTACAGGCAATGATGAACTTCTCAGCTTGTTGGCCAAAAGATTCTACAAGATGGCCAGAAAGGACTTCAGAAGAAGATCATACAAGGAGCAGGATAAGCCAAGGTATGACAAGTCCATTGGTAATAACAAAGACATTATTTGCTTTGGTTGCAGGAAACCAGGGCACATAGTTCCTGATTGTCCAGAGAACAAGAACAAGGACAGAAGGGACAGAAAAGAAAGAATAAAGGAGAAAGACTCCAAAAGGAATGGCAATAGCAAACCTTCTTCAAGCAAAAATAAGCATACAAGGAAAGGGTTTGTTGCTGAATCCTGGAGTGAGACTGAAGAGGAGTCAGAAGCCTCTTCCAGCTCCAGTGATGATGAGGATGATGCAGAAGAAAAGGAGTTCTCCATGATGGCAATCAATGCCTCACAGCACAATTCAGAGGAAGAGGAGTCAGAGTCAGACTCAGAGACTCAACCTGAAGAAGATCAGGTAATTGGTTCCTTTGATTTTAGTTCAGAAGATTTTAAATCTGAATTTAAAGCACTGTGTTTATACCTGCTAAAGTCTGAGAAAGAGATTATCTCTCTCAGAAATCAATTATCTGAACACAATGGTTTAAAGTCAGAAAACCTCAAACTCTCTCAGGAGTTGGAGAACTGTAGGGAACAGATAGCTACACTGAAAAATGAGCAATCTGAGGCCAAGAAGCTTGAAGAATCCCTTAATGGGAGAAGCATCAAGCTGATGGACATCACAAGCACAGTGAACTCTAGATTTAACAGTACACTGGGCTTGGGTGCCTCATCCAGCCAACCTATTATTCTAACAACTCCCATCAAGTTTATTTCTGACAAGGGAAAGGGAGTTGTAGAGGTTGCTAGGAAAAATTCTGATCTGCCTCAGAAAACTAAGTCCCAGCAGAAATCGTCGAATGTAGATCGACGATCGCCGAATGAAGATCGACGATCGCCGAACGCAGCTCGACGATCTCAGGAAAAATCGTCGAACGCAGATCGACGATCTCAGCCAAAGTCGTCGAACGCAGCTCGACGATCTCATATACCTGACCTCATCCATAGTCGACCATCGAACGGAGCTCGACGCTCTGACCCGAGATCGTCGAACGCAGCTCCAAGATCGTCGAACAGAGGTCAGAGCTCTGGAAACTTGTTTAAAGGCAAATCAAAATTGAATCCTAAGGGTTCTTCATCCCAAACCTTTAACCCTTATACTGAATGGATTATACCTCCAAGGAGATATCATCCTGAAGCATATAAGAGTCAACCTGGGATGTCTTTCATTTCTGAATTTAAAGGCTATCAACCTAGGCCCAAGGTAAACTGGGTCAAAAACAAGTAAATTGTTTTATGTGCAGGTGAAGACCTATCCAACATCTAACCAGCAATGGTACTTGGATAGTGGGTGCTCTAAGCACATGACAGGGAACAAGGACAACCTCACTTCCTTTAGAGCCAAGCTTGGACCCAAAGTTATCTTTGGTGATTCCAACTTTGGACAAACTAAAGGATATGGTGCAGTCCAGATTGGTTCAGTAACCTTCAAGAAGGTAGCCTATGTGGAAGGACTGAAGCACAACCTAATCAGCATCAGTCAGCTATGTGATGAAGGCTACCAGGTGACCTTCAGCAAAATCTTATGCAGAATCAAGTCAGAGGACAACACAACTGTGTTGACAGGTAAAAGGAAAGGTAACATCTATCTAGTAGATTTTCTTTCAACTAATGTAGATATTTGTCTGTTTAACTCTGTCTGTAGACCAAATGTTTTATGGCATAAGAGACTAGGACACCTAAACCTTAGAACTATTGTTAGGCTCTCCAAGGACAACCTTGTTAGAGGACTATCTTCTGGCCCCTACAAGAAGGAAGGACTCTGCAGGGCTTGTTAATTAGGCAAGCAAACTAAAAATAGTTTTAAG
Organism: Platanthera guangdongensis; assembly: GCA_039583875.1. Classification (NCBI taxonomy): domain Eukaryota; kingdom Viridiplantae; phylum Streptophyta; class Magnoliopsida; order Asparagales; family Orchidaceae; genus Platanthera; species Platanthera guangdongensis. The sequence continues at coordinate 11,267,838 of CM077159.1, read as the reverse complement.
TCACTTAATAAGAGTGATTCACCTAGGATATTATATCTGTTACACATGGATCTATTTGGACCCATCACAGTACAAAACCTAGGAGGGAAATCCTACACTTTAGTAGTTGTAGATGACTTCTCTAGATTCACTTGGGTGTTCTTTCTAAGGAAGAAGTCTGATAACTTTAAGTGTCTGACAGAGTTTCTCAAATGTATACAGATTGAGTTCAATACTCACATTGCCCTGATCAGAAGTGATCATGGGACAGAGTTTGATTCTCTTCTTATGCAAGAGTTCTGTCAGAGTGAAGGGATCAGGCATACTTTCTCAGCTCCTAGAACTCCTCAACAAAATGGGGTAGCTGAAAGGAAAAATAGAACCCTTATTGAATCTGCCACTACATTGTTGTCAGATGCTCATCTACCTCTATCCTTTTGGGCAGAGGCAGTGAACACCTCCAACTATGTGCTGAATAGAAGTCTGATACATAAACTAAAGGGAAAGACTCCCTATGAATTACTCAAAGGGAAGAAACCTAAAGTTGACTATTTCAGAATTTTTGGTTTTATTTGCTACATTCACAATAATGACAAGAAATATCTAGCAAAATTTCAAGCCAAAGCTGATGAAGGAGTGTTTCTGGGATACTCCATGATCAGCAAGGCCTATAGGGTCTATAATAAATCATCCTTGAAAATTGAGGAATCTGTTCATATTTCTTTTGATGAAACTAACATGTCTTTCAAGGAGAAGATTTCTTCTACCATAGAACCTTTGCAGGAACTCTCTCTAGTTGAAGATATGAACAAGTTACAGGTTGCTCAAGAAGAAGAAAGCAGTGAAGATGAAGGAAATGCCTCACTCATTGAAGCTCAACTTGAAGAGCCAGTTGTTGTACCACAAGAGGAAACAACAACACAGGTTGGTGAACAATCAACACCCCCTGTTAATTTAGTAACATCAAGAGACCATCCAATTTCCCAAATAATTGGAGAAATCTCAGCTGGTGTGCAAACCAGAAATCAGGTCAACCAAAACCTGTTGCACACCTGCTTCCTATCTCAAATTGAACCTCAGTCCATTCAAGATGCAGAGCAAGATCCACACTAGATCATTGCAATGCAAGAGGAGTTGCATCATATTGAGAGGAACAAAGTATGGGAACTAGTGCCAAAGCCTAAGGATCATTCCATTGTTTGAACAAAATGGGTATTCAGAAACAAACTGGATGATCAAGGAGTAATTATAAGAAACAAGGCAAGGCTAGTTGCTCAGGGATATTCTCAAGAAGAAGGAATTGACTACGACCAGACTTTTGCACCTGTTGCAAGATTGGAAGCCATCAGGATATTTCTAGCTTATACAGCTCATAAAGGCTTCAAGGTTTATCAGATGGATGTCAAAAGTGTCTTCTTAAATGGAGACATCAAAGAGGAAGTCTATGTCAGACAACCTCCAGGTTTTATCTCTCCAACTCTTCCTGATTATGTTTTTAGACTGAACAAAGCATTATATGGTCTCAAGCAAGATCCTAGAGCATGGTATGATACCCTAGCATGATTTCTCTTGGAAAATAGTTTTATAAGGGGTAGAGTAGACCTAACTCTTTTTATCAGAACCCATAAGTCCCATACCCTACTAGTACAAATTTATGTAGACGATATCATTTTTGGTTCTACTGACTTAAAATTGTGCAGAAGGTTTTCTAACCTGATGCATTCTAAATTTGAGATGAGTAGCATGGGTGAGCTATCCTTCTTCCTAGGATTGTAAGTCAAACAACATGCTGAAGGCATCTTTATTTCTCAAACCAAATATGCTAATGAACTGGTTAAGAAATTTGGTATGTCTGAGGCATCTTGTATGAAAACACCCATGCCTACCAATGCTGTATTGGATGCTGATGAACATGGGAAACCTGTTGATCAGACAACATATAGAGAAATGATTGGCTCTTTACTATACCTTACAGCTAGTAGACCAGATATAATGTTTGCTACATGTATATGTGCTAGGTTCCAAGTAAGCCCTAGAGAGTCACACCTAACATTAGTAAAGAGGATTCTCAGGTATGTTAAAAGTTGTCCAAATCTAGGCCTCTGATATCCAAAAGATTCAGCATTTGAGTTAACTGGATTCTCTGATGTTGATTATGCTGGATGCAGAATTGACAGGAAAAGAACCAGTGGAACTTGTCAGTTCCTTGGTGATAGACTTGTTTCTTGGTTTTGTAAGAAACAAACATCTGTGTCAACTTCAACTGCTGAAGCTGAATATATGGCTGCAGGCAGTTGTTGTTCACAAATTTTGTGGATCCAAAACCAACTCCTAGACTATGGATACAACTTAGAGAAGTCTAAAATCTTTTGTGATAACACAAGTGCTATTTCAATAGCTCAAAATCCAGTCCTCCATAGTAGGACAAAACACATAGAGATTAGGCATCATTTCTTAAGGGATAATGTTGAAAAACACAAAATTGAACTACAATATATCCCAACTGATTTACAAAGGGGAGATATTTTCACCAAGCCTTTGGATGAAAAGAAACACACCTTCTTCCTAAATCAGTTAGGAATGTTAGATGGAGGAAGTCTTAAATAATATCCAAGATTTTGAAAGCTTAAAAATTGACCAAGACTAGGCAAAAATTCTGATTTTTCTTAGTGTCTAGAATTTTTCTGATTTCTGAACTGCGCTCGACGATTTCCCCAAACATCGTCGAACGGAGATCGATGATTTCCAGAATCGTCGAACTGAGTTCAGCACCTCTCAGATAGTATGAACTATCTCTTCCGGTCAACGATCGTCGAACGGCGCTCGACGATTTTGTTCACTGAACGATCGTCGAACGGAGCTCGACGCTCTCCAAGATCGTCGAACGGAGATCGACGATGTTGGAGTCTCTTCAGATTCCTTTAGAAGCCTCGATCGTCGAACTGAGTTCAACGATCTTTCCAATTCTGCGTCGAACCCTAATATAAAACTCATTTTTCGTCGTCGTTCTCTCTTGCGCTTTCATTTTCTCTGCAAGAATCTTCTTCCCTCCAAACAGTTCTACGCTTGGTCGTTTTGTTTGTTGCATTTTTGCAGGTACAATGGCTGTGTCAGTTGCAGTTCTAGCCGCAATAAAGTTCGATGCTGGATTCGACATTGATATAGAATCTTTCAACACCACTGATCCAATTTTCCAAGATATACTGGCTTTATTCAAGGATCAGAATCTGTCTGCCCTCATGACCATTAGAATCAAGATGGCTTCAGTTGAGATAAAGGAGTGGGTCTATACTGCTCATAATCAAGACAACTCCACAATAGTTGGGTCCATTGCTGGAACTCAAGTACCTTTGTCCCCCACCATTTTAACAGAGGTTTTTGGACTAAGAAATGGAGATGATATTGCTGAGTTATCTGGAGAGGATTACTGTGACCTGCTTGCCAGGATGGGTCATCCAGAGGGACACCCTAGCAAGCTATTCAAGAGGAACCTGTCTGTTGAATACAGGTTCCTAGCAGATGTGGTAGGGAAAGTGCTGCTTGCAAAGCACTCTGCTCATGACACAATATCCAGATACTAGCTCTGCCTCATGGGAGCTCTGGTGGATAAGAGAAGTTTAAACTGGGGAGAGGTCTTCTTTGACCTAATCAAGAAGAAAATAAACAAAAGCTTTGTTAACTTTGGAAGGATTCTTGGAGTCTTCCTACAGAACAAGTGCCTTGCCTTGCTGGTCTCCTCTGGAGTTCACATAAATGCCTCCAAGAGACTCACCTGTGCCCTCTTTGGCAAGTGGGATAGGCAAATCAGCAAGCCTGGAAGGCCCTCCTCAAGTGCTCCTTCAGGCACCAGGACTCAAAAAGTCACTCCTCCACAGGTCTCTGCTCCTACAGATGACCTGGCTGTTGCTGTTGTTGCCTCTTCTCCTCCTCCACTTCCAACCCTTCCTCTACCATCCACCATTCCAGCTCCATCCACCATTACCATCTCTAGCCCATCTCCAACATCAATTCCATCTCCAGAACCCATTTTGCCTCCACCAGTAGACCACTTCCACCCTCTGTTCTCATACCCTCCACCAGTTGTCACCTCTTCTCCATCCATTCCATCCTTCACCCTCCTGGATGACTCCTATATGAATGATTCCCCATCCTCTCCTCCAGACTTACCCTCCTCCTCAACTTCATTCCAAGATCTCCTCCACCATATCATTGACCAACCAACTTTCACCTCATCCATATCCATCCCCTTGTCCTCCATTTCCACTATCCCAACACCTGAGCCATCCATTCCACTCTCCAGCCCTCCACTTCCAGCATCCTCAGCTATCCCTTTTCCCTCTACCTCTACTCCTATTATTGAGCCAGTAGACCTCTCAGCCCTAGCTGACAAGTTCTATGAGCTAATTGCCCCCAGGCTCTCTCTACTCTTGGAGACCTCATTGGCTCCTCTACACTTGTCAGTGGCAGCCCTCTCTGCCAGGCTTTCCTCCCTCCTTCCTCAGGCAGCACCACCAGCAGTTTGCCTTGATACAGATGTCTCTGCATCTAGGCAGGGGGAGATGCCCTATGAAGCAAGCCTTCATGCTGTTGCTGCTGCTGTTTCTGCTCCTGCTGCTGATGATACTGCTGCTGCTGCTGATGTTTTTGTGTCTGCTGCTCTTTCTGCTCCTGTTGCTGTGTCTCCAGAATATCAGACTCCTACTGCAGTTTTTGCAATTGACCTAAGGTCTTTGCTATCTGCCTTTGACACTGCCTTCTTCAGCTGTTTGCCAGAGAGAAATGCTGTCCAGCCCACAGAAGATTTATCCAAGGCATTGGTGCCTTTCTCTTGCTGTGACCCCAGCATTATCTCCTCTTTTGTATATTCAGTGATTGCTGCTACTGAAGATGTTGCTGCTGATGCTGAAGAAAGGATTGTTGTTGTTGCTGCTGATTCTGATGAGCCAATATCCAAGGATCATCTGATGTCAGAGGCCACTGTTTTTGAGCCTGCTGCAGTTTTTGATGTTGTTTCTGCTGTTAGTGAAATTTCTGCTGATGATAGTGAGACAGTTACTGCTGTTGTCACCAGTCCAGTATCTGCTGCTGCTGTTGTAATTGCTTCTGTTGCACCCTCTCCATTTGCTGCTCCATCTGCTGCTGTCACCTCTACTGCTGCTGTTGTTGTTCCTGCTTCACCTCCTGTATCTGCTGCTGTTCAGCTGAAGAAAGAATTGATGAAGAAAATAGATGCTATATATGATGACCAGAGTTCTGAGACTGATGAGTTCAAAACAGACTCTGATGATTCAGCTGCTACCATTGCCAGAAAAAGGAAGGCAAGGAGCAAGGCAATGAAAAGGGTTCCTCCTACAAAAGTCAAGGATAATAATGACATTCCATACTACATCCTTCATAACTGCCAAATTACTGAGCATTGGATGCAGTATTCCAAGAACCAGCTGAAAGCCATGAAGAAAAAGAGAAAATATGAGAAGGGCTCATCTCAATTTCAGCACCCTCATCCTCCTCCACCACCTCCTCCTGATGCAGGTGCAGGTGGAAGCTCTGCAAGTCAAGCCCCAGCTAGAAGCCAGGCTCCCTATCAACCCCATGCCAGATCCTACCAAAGGGAAGGCCAATCTAGGGGTTCATATTCTAGGAGAGGAGGATACAGGGGTAGTCAAAGAGATTTTCAGGTTTATTCCAAAGGGTACTCCAGGCAGCACCCATATTCTAGGGGAGGACATAGTCCTGCTAATACTACTTCTGGTCCCTTCCCCTACAAGCTAAAAGAGACAGTGTCTGCCAGGCCTCCTCAAGACAATTCTTCGAACAGGTATGAGCCACCTGTACCATTTGAGGACCCTGAAAAGAATCCAGCTGCTTGGACTGCCAGGATGAAGGAGTTGGCTGCACTAGACCAGATCAAGAAGGCCAGAGAACAAGGACTAGATACTTCCAACATTTCTATAATGTCTGAGCAAAGGCAAAAAGAATTAGAAAGATATGCCTCCAGTAAATTCTTTGATGCTGACAGATACATGGAGTTGCATCCTGCTGCTGTGGTTCCCAGGTCTTCAAAGCAAACTTACTTGGGTGCAGCAGATGACACCAGGTCCAACAAGGAAGCTCTAAACCCTAACAGAGAAATCAAAATTGTTAAAGACAAAGAGAAGAAGTGACAGTGTAAGGTGACAATTTCTGTGAATTCTGACTGCTATCTGGATGCTATATATATATATCTCTGTGATGTTTCTGCAATGTCTAGCTGTTGTTTTTATGCTTTTCTGATTGTATATTGTTATTTAAATTTTCCAAAGCCTGTAAATAGTAATTCTAACCCAAATAGGGGGAGATTATTGGAACACCCTATTACTAATTTGGGTCAGGATCACTATGTCTCTAGGAACCTTTATTTGACCTCCTGTATAGCTTAAAAGGTCAATTAGAATTGAGTCTAAGGGTTAGAAGTCTAGGTTTGGAAGCTGCCCTGAAGACCAAGTTTTTCTGACTGGAGACTAAGTCTGATCGTCGAGCTCAGCACGACGATTCGTCGAACTCCGATCGACGATCGTCTAGCTCAACTTCGACAGATCGTCGAACTCCATTCGACGATCGCTGAGCTCAACTTCATAATATCGTCGAACTCCATTCGACGATCGGTGAGCTCAGTTCGACGATTTTGACTCTGCTTTGGACCTTTATCTCTGAGCTCAGTTCGACGATCTTTGAGCTCAGATCGACGATATTTTTGCTGCTTAAGATTTCCTGATCGTTGAGCTCAGCTCGACGATAGCAGAGCTCAGTTCGACGATTTCAGATAACTTCCAGAATTCAAATTCAAATCAGTTAAGAGTTATTCTGCAATTAATTCAGAGATTTGCTAGCCGTTTACATTCAATTCTGGACCAAGTTTCAAGGGATTTTCCAAGGAATAATTCTGTAGACTTTCCTCCAGAAGAGATTATGCAATTAAGGATGCAATCAATGCAGACCAACGGCTATCCTTGACAGAGAATGATATTCTATTCTGGAACAGAGAATAAAAGACAGAATGGTTTTTGAATCAAACAGTAGAACAAGACAGAGCACACACAATACAGAATACAGAAAGATACTCAAAAGTTTTCTGTCAAAAAGAATTCTGAAGAACACTCATCAAAGAGATCAAGCTTTCAAAAATCTTCAGATCTCAAAGTGTTCAAGGCCAACATCATTTCAAGACTCCAGACACTCAACATTTCAGCTTGCTGAAATCATTTATTGCTGGAGTTCTATCCTTGAAGGCCTATCACCCTCAGCAAAGCTCTTCTTCCTGAAGATCTCAAGGATTCAGGGGGAGCTTTGACATCAATCCACATAGTCTTCTAAGTTGGTTGAGAAAGAGAAGACTGTCATCACTCTCTCACCCCCACTCTGTAAAGGGTTTTTCAAACTCCCTTCAAAAGTTTGAATCTGATTTTTGAGCACCTTGTCAAAAGCTCATTGGTGGCAAGACTCCTGATCCAAAAATCTGCTTTGGTTTTTGAGCACCTTATCAAAAGCTCATTGGTTCCCAGGACACCTGATCAACTCATCCTGCAGTGGATTCCTACCTAGGGTGGTAGAAGAGTGGATGTACCCAAGTTTGGGGAACCACTATATTCCCTTGTGTCATCTGGTTTTGGCTTGTTTTCTTTTTGTTTCTGGCCTTGATTTTTCTGTGCTTAGTATTTGCATAGCTCTGTACTGTGATTAGATTTATTTCTGCTTCCCTGCTCACACATATTACAACAATTGTTGTAAAAGTTTGCAAAAGTTTTAAAGCACCATATACTCTATTCACCCCCCTCTAGAGTATATCAGATCTAGTTGCTCTTTCAAGGTCATCAATGGCGATTCCAGTAAGCACGTTAGCAGCGATGAAGTTTGATATTGGATTCGATATGGACTTCGATTCTTTTCAACATTCGGACCCCATCTTTCTCTACATCTTGGAACTGCTAGAAGAACTGAATCTGAGGGATTTCATGACCCGGAGAATTAAACTGCATGCTACTGAACTAAGAGAATGGGTTTATACATCTACAATTTCTGAAGAAGATGTTTTGACCGGCAATATAGGGAGTACTACTGTTTTGTTGTCTCCCGCGGTTCTTTCTGAGATATTTGGATTAGTAAACGGAGAAGATAATATGGAAATGGATTCTGAGGAATACAATGATATGTTGAAGCTAATGGGTTTTTCAGGTAACAACCCTAACAAACTACTGAAGAAGCAACTGTCCGCCGCCTACCAATTTCTGGTAGACATTGTAGGGAAAGTGATAATGGGAAAGCACTCAGCGCATGACGACATAACCCGACACTAATTTCTGGTTATGTGCGCCGTGGTGAATAAGAGACGTGTCAACTGGGGCACAATCCTCTTTGAATTGATAAGGAAAAAGAACAGCAAGAAGGAAGTCTGCTTCGGCAGAATTTTGGGGGTTTTTCTTCAAGAGAAGGTTGTTGAATGTATGTTCTCCCCAACCATCTTCATAAATGCCAGCAAGCGCCTCACATGCACTCTGTTTGGCAGGTGGGAGAGGACTATCTCCAAGCCCTCAAAGGCTTCTTCCTCTTCCATCCAAACTTCTGAGAGCACAAGGTCTGTAAAGGCCACTCCCCTCCTTGCTGAAGAGGTCCTTCCATCTCAATCATATCTTCCAGCTCCCCTTGCTCCATAGAAGCCTCCTCATGTGCCTACCCCTCCTTCATCTCCACCTCTAAACATCACCAACATCCCATCTCAACATTCATCTTCCCCTCTGCTAGCAAATCAACCACCCACCCCTCTAGCTTCACCTCAGGACACTCACATTCCTACACCTCCTCAGTCTCCTCTTCCCCCACACTTATCCACCATTCCATCTTGCATCATACCCTCAGACGCAATCATGCCAGATGCACGCACTCCATTTGTTATTCCACCCTCTATTCCATCATCTCTCCCCTCCGCATTTGATCCATCAACCATCATCTCCTTGCTATCTCCCCTCATAAAATCTCTCATTCAAGAGGCCATTACACCTCTTGTGACCTCCATCAATTCTTTATCTGCCCAAATCTCTCTTCTATCTGTTGTCCCCTCTTCATCTAGGGGCTTGGCTCCAGGTTCTCCTGAACCCAGGCAGGGGGAGATGCTCAGTGATGAAGTTGTAACAGATGTAGATACAGCAGCAGCAGCAGCAGTCACAGCAGCAGTTCTCTCTCCAGCAGATGCAGATTCAGATGAGGATACAGAAATTTTGACAGATTTTAATTCTGAAATGTTTGAGTTAATTCATTTTATGGATACTGACAATGATCTAAATGAGTCAGTTGAGGAAATAAAACCTATTGGTGATTTCCAGTTAAATCCCACAGTTAATTTATCTGCTTTGTTGAAAACTTTTGATACTATTTTTGTACAGCTACCATATACTAAGCCACATTTGGCTATTGTACCATACACCTCTCCAGTAAGTCCAGTAGTTGCTAAGCAACTCTGTGACAATTTTGCTATCTCAGCTTCAGCTTCCATCTTAGCTTCTAGTTCAGAGGTCATTCCAGAAGATACTTCAGTGCCAGTTTCAGCACCAGATTTTGTTATGGATGACTCTCTCCTGCCAGATTTGGATGAGCTTATTCTAGCTAACATTGAAGAAGAGAATAAGGCAGCAGCTGAAAGCACTGTCCCTATTATTTCTGACTCCTGTGCAGTCCCCTCCTCCTCTGTTGTTGATATTCCAGTTCCTGAATCTTCTGCCCCTCCTCCAGAAAAAGCTATTATTTCTGATAAAGCTTTGAAAGCCTTGGATGCTCTTTATGACATCCCTCAAGGTTCTGAGTCTGAAGAAGATGATGACGATGACTCAGATGAAGATGCTGCTACTCAGAAAAAGAAGATGCTTTCAAAGAAAAGGAAGGCTCCTTCTCCTCCAGCTCCAAAGTCCAATCCCAATGCTGACATCCCTTACTACAGCCTACATAATGTAACTCCATATAAGGGAATGCCTGCATGGATGTGGCTCTCCAAAAACCAGCAGAAAGATAGAAAGAGAAGCAGGAGATACTCCCCTCCTCCAGGGAACAGATACAGGAAGGATCCTCCTCCTCCTCCTCCAGCAGGTGGTGCCTCCGGCTCCTCTAGCTCCCAAAGATCTACCCCAATGCAAACATACCAGAGACAGTCAGGGAGATCTTCTGGAAGCAGCCAGCAGAGGCAGCCATCCTCAAGTAGTCAAAGTCAACAGTATCATCTGCAGCAGCAGCAACAAATTTCTGATGTTCAAAAAGTTGAAAGTCCAAAGAGACCTCTCTCTCCTCCAATCCCTTTCGAAGATCCTGAAACTGCTAATACAGCAAAAATGGCTAGATACCAGGAATTGATTGGATTATCTCTGATTAATAAAGCAAAGGCTGAAGGTAAAGATATCTATGGATTATCAACCATGTCAAAGTATAGAAAAGAAGAGCTGAAAAGATTTGACAAAGGAAATAAGTTGTTTAATGTTGATTCATATATGAAACTTCATCCAAAAGAAGTTTCCCCCAGAGCAACTTCATTGAATATTATTGGGGCAGCTGACATGACTATGACAATAGCTCAAACTCGAGATCCAAAGAGAGAAATCATTTTCAAGAACCCAGGAGAGCAAACATCTGAAGACAAACCTCAGCAGAAGAAGCTAAAGAAGTAATTTTCTTGTTGTTTCAATTTCTGTCTGTTTTTGTTTTTCAAACTATGCTATCTATTAAACAAAGCTGTGTATATATATATATTTGTTGCACATGTTGGTAATTCTCTGCCAGATATATCTCTTTTCTTACTTTGTTTTTCTATTTTGAGTCTCTGTTAGTGACCTCACCCAAATAGGGGGAGATTGTTGGATCCCTAGTTGATTTGGGCCAGGTTCACTGACTTATGATGTGACCCATCTTGTATATCTAGGGTCAAGTTGTGTCCTAGAATCTAGGCTAAGTCCTTAGGTTCAATTTCAGATGGACCAGCTATCAACAAGACCATCAGAGACTTCAGACTTAGAGGATTTCAAGACTAAGTCAAATAAGTTCGACGTTTGTCGAACTCAGCTCGATGAAAGGAGTTCTGCGCTCGACGATCGTGAGACAATTCTTAGTGCTGAGCTCGACGATCCGTGTTCTCTGTTCGATGAATGTTGAGGTTCTTCATCAAGCCAAATTCATGAGAACTTCAAGATTTTTCTAAGTCCAGCTTCAAGCTTTGGTCGACGAATTGGATTCTAAGCTTGACGAACTTGGACCTCAAGTACTCAGCTTCTCAGGTCGACGAATGCTATACTCTCTCGATGATTTCTGAACTCAGAGTATTTGTGTTGACACTTAGGGCATGTGTCGATACCAGACAATTCAATGTCGACACCAGAGGGTTTGTGTCGACACCAGGATTTCATGTCGACACCAGAAGTTTTGAGTCGACACCAAGTTCATTCAGTCGACACCAGGTTTTATCGACACTGGATATCAGCAGTTGCAGAATATTTGGCTAAGTCCACAATCATTCTTCGCTCGACGAATTTGGATCTTAGCTTGATGAATACTGTCTTATAATGAAGATTGTCTGTTCGACTAATGAAGATTGTCTGGTCGACGAACTCTCTCAAGCTCAGCTCGACGAACTCTCTCAAGCTCAGCTCGACGAACTCTCTCAAGCTCAGCTCGACGAACTCTCTCAAACTCAGCTCGACGAACTCAAGTTCACCTCGACGAATTGTGTTCTCCGCTCAACGAATCCAGACTAGGTCTTCTTCAGGTTTCCCGTCCCATTTCTTGGCGATGAATCCGGAGTTATTAATGCCAGATCTTCTCAGAATGTTACCGTTAGAACGCGCATTGACTATGGACGATTACATGCCGTTTTTCTATGGGACAGTTGGGGAAATCATTGATTGTCGCTTCCTTCCAAGGCTGACTGCAATTACTGCTCATTCATTAAAATTTTGAATATTCTCAGTCAGTCAAAAAGAGACAGAGAAGAAAAGAAAAACACAACACAGTCAGTCATACAGACACACAGAACAGCAAGCAATACAGACATTTTAGACAGACACTCTCAGATTGCACAGAAGAACAATCAACTGAAATCAAAAGTTCTCCTACAATTAGCCTGACTAGAGAACATTTTCAAGGAGAAGAAGAACAATCAAATTCTATCAATTGTCTTCTTCTTCCAACTCACAGGATAACTTCAAAGGACAACAATTATTCAATCTGTTAAAGGAGTTCCTTAAACAAATCCTGCTCTAGGCATTCTAGGTCTTTGAAGACCTATCACCCTGAAAAAGTGCTCCAGCTTTTCTGATTAATTCAAGATCTCAGGGGGAGCAAGATATGCTACAATCAATCCACAAGTCTTCTCTCTAATTGTTGACAGAGAAGACACCATTTCTTTTACTTCCAATTCCTGTACAGGGTTTTAAATCCCTTCAAAATTATTCTGGTTGCAAGTTCCTTCCAAAAGACCTGAGGTTTTGGTTTTTGAGCACCTGAAAAAAAGCTCATTGGTGTCAGGCACCTGATCAAAAACCTGAGTGGATTCCTACCAGGGTGGTAGAAGAGTGGATGTACCCAGGTTGGGGAACCACTATAAAATTATTGTATTGTCTGGTTGCCCTTCGTTTTGTTTTGGCTGTGACGTGCTGTGTTGTTCTGTGATTATTTAGGTTGCTGTGTTTATTTATTTTGTTTGCTTCCCTATTCACTTAGGAATACAACAAAAGTTGTAAAAAGTTTTAAGAAAGCACAATACTCTATTCACCCCCCCCCCCTCTAGAGTATTTCAGATCTAACCTGCACTTTCAGATCGGTTGACGAAGGTGGCAGATTCATTCCGATCAGGAAGGACAACTCTGTGGGTGTATTAGTGCGGAGATTTATGGAGCAGTTCGTTCGATATCACGGGGTGCCCAAGACGATTGTGTCGGATCGGGATGGTCGGTTCACTTCCAGGGAGTGGAGATCCGTGCAGGCTTACTTTGGCACGTGATTGACCTTCAGCACCACATTCCATCCCCAGACGGATGGGCAGACGGAACGCACCAATCGGACGCTGGAAGATCTTTTGAGGCTATACATTTTGGACCGCGGGGAACTGTGGGAGAAGCTCTTACCCCTGGTCGAGTTCTCCTATAACAACAGCTACCAGTCCAACATCAGGATGGCGCCTTACAAAGCCTTGTATGGAAGGAAATGCAGGACCCCACTTTCTTGGATTCATGGCGAGGATCCGAAGGTGTTAGGATCGGATTTTGTTGAAGACACCGAGGCTCAGGTGAGGCAGATCAGAGACAGGATGCTAGAGGCGCAGAGCAGACAGGCTAAGTACTATGAAGCCCGGCATCGTCAGGTGGACTTTCAGGTGGGGGACCGAGTGTTTCTGAAGATCCGGGCCATGCATGGAGTTTCACGAGTGCGTGGTCGGAAGAAGAAGCTCAGCCCTAGTATATGGGCCCTTATAGGATCATGGAGCGGATCGGACCCCTAGCTTACAGGCTGGAGTTGCCACCAGATCTGGCAGTCTTGCATGATGTGTTCCATATTTCCTCGCTCAGGAGGGTTCTACTACGCCCGGAGCAGCAGATTTCGACCACAGATGGATCGGTAGCTTCAGACCGGTCAGTTCGCTTAGAGCCAGTTCAGATCGACGACAGAGGAGTACGGATCTTGCGTCGCAAGAAGGTTCCGTTAGTTAAAGTTCTGTGGAGGAACTACGGCCAGGAGGAGCATACCTGGGAACCGCAGGACCTGATGTAACAAAAGTACCCAGAGCTGTTCAGTCAGGTATACCCGACAACCCCTCAAGATGTTTAATTTATTTTCCTGTTTTAAACTAGTAAGGCTGCTCCAGGAAGAGTAGAGGCTAATCTTTTGTTTATTGGGATCTTGGTTTTCCAATTAGGCGAATTGGTCATAGATTTTGGTTTCCCTTTAAACCTAATTTAGCAAACATGGCGTCGTGATGGGATGTTACAAGTTTCTTTTCTTCGGTAGAAATTCCCGTAGGCTTAACCTTGATTTTGGGGATGAAATTTTTGTTTTGTTTATTGGGATTTGTAACATCCCATTTCCAACTAGACCCCTAAGAGTGGTTTGGGCCATGACTAGGTCATGACAAAACCCTAGGAAGCCAGAAATGGGCCAAGAGATAGAAGGCCAAGGTGAGGATCACCATGGTCTGCCTATGGCACAACCTCATCACCAAACCTAGGGTTTGACCTTAGGGCTTCACCATGACTCCATGACCCCACCACAACATCACTAACCATTAGAGGGTCCACTAAAGCCTTAAGGGTCCATTGGAGTCAACCACAAGTGGCCAATTTGACCTGGGACCACCATAGGCCTAAATAGGGCAAGGTGATATAATCAAGGGCAGTTGACCTCTAATGTGCCAAACCAACCTTACTCAGGGCATCCTAAACCTAAAGTGAGGTCAATGGGTCACTAGGGACCCATTGGAGTCAAACCTAGTGGCTAAGTTAACCCAAGTCAACTCAAGCCCCAAAGTGGTCAAAGTGCCCTTACCAAGGGTCAAGTGACCTCCAAGGTGCCAAGTTAACCCTACCCAACCCTACATAGACCTTAGGGGAGGCCAATGGGTCACCAATGACCCATTGGGGTCAACCCAAATGATCAAATTGACCCAAGTCAACCCTAGCCTAAGCCAAGTCAAACCTAGCCCAAATGGGCTAACCCAAGCTCAAGCCATTTTTCCCTTAGGCTAACCTAACTTTTCATAATTATTATGATTAAGTGGGTTGTACATATCCTATGGAGTTGACCAGTCAACATGGGTGACTAGGAGAGAGAAAGGAGCTTCCTTTCATGAAAATGGTGGAGAGAGAGAATTGGGGGAGAGGAAGGGATGGGTGGGAACCGGCCAAAGGAGGTCAACAACCATCCTTTATGGCTGCAATCAACTCCTCTAGGGAATAAGAGTTGATTCCAGCCGTTTCCCGGCCACCAAGAGGTAGGTTCAGCCCCCCTCACTCAACCCGAGCCACCCCTTTAATGGTGTTTGATGGCCATTGAAGAACCAACCGCCCCCTCCCCAATTGACCATTTAAACATCATCAGTGGGCAGAGGGGAGCATTTTCGAACTCTTACCTGGAAGGAACAAGCCGTTCTACTGTGCTGTTGCAGAAGCCGAGCGCCGCCGCCATCGACCATGGCATCTCGACGTTCCTCCCGCATTCAGGCCGCCAGAAAGGTCCTCCCCCTCTCCTTACTTCATGGGTACATCTTAGGGCTAATTAAGTTCAAGGTTCGGGCTCAATTGAGCCCGATCCATGTTTCGATTTCCTGGTTTTTCCAAGGAAATTCTTCTTATCGGGATCGCCAGAAACGGCCCCTCCGGAGGCCGTGCCGCTGGTTGAGGGTAGCCACCACATCCACGAAGGGAGTGGTGGCGGTGGCCGGCTGGGGAAGTGGACGGGTGGCCGGGAAATCAGCCCGCAAGGCGGCCCAGGAAGGGGACATCGTGGTCGTCGGCTCAAGGATGAAGACGACTCGGCTGCCCTTAGATTGCGCCAAGATTCGTGCGGCGCCTTTGATAAGAATCTGATTATTTTGATTTAATTTCATTTCTGTCACATTATTTACAGTAAATGGTTTTAATTTTAAAAACTACTTATGTCAACCTGGTGGGAAAACTTTCAATATAAAAGTTGTAGCCCTATAGGTCTACTTTAATCCAAAATTGATTTGGACCAATTTGTCCCTCTGGTTGGACCAGGGCACCCATTTTGGTTGGACCTATACTTAGGGCTGTTCTGAGATTCAAATGGATGCCCACCCTTCATCCCTTGTTCAAATGGGCTGAAATGTGGACAGGGGATCAGTCTTAACTATACCTAGGGTCTGTCCAAAATTGGGTTTTTTTGGAGATACTTTGCCTAAAGTTTTTACTTTTATTTAATAAGGCTAGGGTATTTTAATTAAGTGATCTAATGACCTCCAAACCCTCCCAAATTTTGGTTAGTGGTCTCTGGCATCAATACCTAGCTCTGTACCAAATGTCAACTCATTTGGATGGGTTTTGGTTAGGGAATCACCAAACCCTAGTTTGGCCTTAAGGAGGTGTTTTTGATTAAAAGTGCACCATGGGCTTAGGGTGGCCACCTCCCCTCAACAGAGGCTGAGGTTTTTGGACACTCCCTTCGTGGAGATTATCTATATGATATGTGATTTTCTGCGGACTGCTAGTTTCCGTTTACTTTGTTTTGCTACTTTTCTGTGATCAAATTGGCCGGCAGAATCGGTGCTTTGTAGTGATGACCATTCAGGGCATGAAGGAGTCGCCGCAAAACGGAGGTTCTGGGCCTAAGACCCCGGTGTTATAAAAATAAGAAAAAAATGGGGGGGGGGTCTTACAATACCAGTGAAACTGCAAGGATTTCTACTGCTGCTCTAGTCAGATAGTTTGGCCATTGGGTCTTCAAAAATGGCTTTGTCAAATGCTCGTCGTGTTGAAACTACAAAAAGGAACCCTGGTAAATTAAGCAATCAATCCATTCAAGATGCGAATATAAAGATTTATACTCCAATCACAACTTCAAGAATCACGAAATAATAAATCTGAAATAAACTTTAGCTAAAGTAGAGGAGCAGAAAGAGATCATACCATCTTCTTGCAGAGTAGACTCACAACGGCATAGTGCTGTCATTTAAATGAAGGGCCATCTTATATTAATATAGTTGGCTACAACTTCCCAAGCATTTAATGTACATGAGATTAATAAAGGCCGTAAACAGTCACGTCTCTTCACGTTGAACCGCAGCACAGCTAGTTCAACTGGGATGCAATTCACGAGCTACAGTTCAACTGATGGTGCTCCAACATTTTCCTTTGAAGAATTCATTAAAACGTTTAGGGGAGAACAGTATACTTAACAGAATCGCCTTGTTAAGGATACTTACTGGGAAGCATTCTTACAAATTATACGGCAAAAAATATCAAAAAGAAGAAACAATTTTCAAAAAATATGTCCAGGATTGGCACTTGATGAATGCAGCAAAAACACATAGCCAAGAATTATTGCAGCAAAAAGTATGTTTTACCAGGCTTTAGTAGTTGGTCATCAAACATGCAAGTCAAATATATCAAAATTATACCAAACATAAGTAATAAAACACTAACAAAACCACTATGCCCAAATAGTAACAGTCAAATAATAGTCAAACCCAATCAGAAGTAATAAAATAGTAACATAGTACTATGCCAAAATACTAACAGTCATAAACCATTCGACAACAAAAACGTGCACCAAAAAGTGAATGGTGTGTGCATCAATTAGTCAAGGAATTGCGCCAAATTTTTTTAGAACCGAAGACAGCAATTCCTTCAGCTCATTATGCCCCTCTTTTAATCCTGCAATCTCTGCATTGTGAGTTTGAATCATAGCTTCTTGCTTATCTATAAGCTCTGTTTGTGATGTAATACGAGTCGTGGCACTGCGCAAATCTTCTTCCGCTACATTCACCTTCTCTTTCAACTGAGTGGACTCTATCAATGTCTTCTTCATTCGTTTTGAAGGCACAACACCATAGCCTAATCCTTTGTCATAACTAGACTTATTTCCTAGTGCAGTCTTCATAATTTCTCTTTCAGAGATTATGAGATCTCTGTCAGAATCTGTTGATATTATTCTCAGCCTTTCCATTTCACGCTGTAAAATATAGTGTTATAATAGAAACGTATGTTATTATTCAATTTTGTGAAAGTTTGAAATATATTTTGACTTATGTATGATGCTTCTGCTGTCTCACTGACAAACACCCCATTCTTCCTATGGGTGTTAGCAAAGTTCTCAACGGGGCTTTGATTAACCTATATATCAATAAAATATTTGAGAATGTCATATTGTTCAAAAACTCACATATAATCATTGCATTACCATTTCCAGCAGTCTTGAATGGTAGGATTTGGAACCCGACGTATGAGTAAACGGCATGTGTGCTCTATTAATAGCATTTATCTTGGACCTTTTCTGGAAGTAAACAAAAGTATTGAATGGTACTCATTGAACTTATCATTAATAAACTATGTACTAAACAGATTTATATAAGTAGTCACAATCACCTTAAAATTCTCACTCTCGAAGAGATCACACAACTGACACCAATTCTCGATTGAGATCCACTCAAATGGGATACTAGCTCTTGGATTCTTTCCTGCCATAATATAACATTTATACGTTGCAGATAATCTTCCTCTCCAATGTGTGTAGCTACGTTTCCATTTCTAATCAATTGTAACTCCTTCCTAATGTTAAGGTCTCGCAAATCTTCTCGCGCTTTTTCCGTATCTTTGTTTTTTTCCTTCAATGTTCATCAATGTGCCCAACAAACTATCACAAATATTTTTTTCAACATGCATTACATCAACGTTGTGTCGTATCAAAAGCTTATGCCAGTAAGGTAGCTCAAAAAAGATGCTTCTCTTTACCCAATTTCCTTCTTCACTATTGCGCTTCCTCTTTCGCTTGCTTGGGTGTTTTCCAAATTTATCAAAGTTATGTTCGAGTTTGGTTAAATCTGAAAGTAATTGTGCGCCACTCCACTCCCTTGGTTTTGAACGTGTTTCTGACTTTCCATTGAACAATTTACTCCTTCGATAAGGGTGATCTTCAGGTAGATAACGACGATGTCCAATGTAGCATATCTTACTTCAAATTCTTTTAGAATCTGTATCATGTAAACAAGTTGGGCATGCCCCATAACCCTTTGTGGTCCACCCAAATAAATTACTAAGAGCTTGAAAATCATTAATTGTCCACATAAGTGCAGCATGCGTTTTAAAAGTGTCTTTGTTGTATGTGTCATAAGTCTGAACACCATTCCATAATTCTTTTAATTCTTCTATCAATGGTCTAAGATAAACATCAATATCTTTTCCAGGCACACGTGGGCCAGGAATTAATAATGACATCATAAGAAACTCATCTTTCATACCTTTGTATAACGACATATTATATGGAATTAGCACAACTGGCCACATACTATAAGAAGTACTCATATTTCCAAACGGATTGAACCCATCGGTAGCCAATCCAAGCCTAACATTACGTGGATCTGCGGCAAAACTGGGATATTGTGCATCAAAACTCTTCCATGCAAGTGAATCTACCGGATGACTAAGTGTACCTTCTATCTCTATTTGCTTTTCAGTATGCCACCTCATGTAAGCTGCTGTTTTAGAAGACATATAAAGTCTTTGTAGCCTTGGTGTTAACGGGAAATGCCACAAAAACTTTTGAGCAATTAATTTTCCTTTCCTTTCGTTATATTTCCAACGTGGTTCTTCACACACAGGACACACATATTTCTTCTCATTCTCTTTCAAAAATAGTGCACAATCATGTCTACATGTGTCTATCTTCTTATAGCCCAAACCTAAACCAGAAAGAAGTTTCCTAGCCCAATAAATAGATTTTGGAATTAGATTATCTTCTGGCATCACGTCCTTTAGCAATTCAAGAAGCATGTTAACGGACTTATCTAACATCTTATTCATTACTTTGATATGCAGGAGTTTAACAATGAATGCTAACAAAGAGTACTTTCTGCAGCCTAGGTATATTTCACGTCTGACATTACATAATAGACTTGAAAAAGTTTCAGTACTATCTTCGTTAGAATGTTCAAGAAGTTCTGCATCTCCAATCTCGTGTATCAAATCAACTAAATCATAAATGGCTTCAATATCATCGTTACTTTCCTGACTTTGAAAAGGTCCACTATTGTTAGTATTAGAACTGAACACAAAAGAAGTAGTCCTTTTAGCTTATCCATGATGTATCCACTCCTTATAATATTTGTAAAACACTTTCAAATGCAAGTCTGTTTTAACTTCAATGAGGCTCTTTATTTTAGTGTTTCGACATACATTGCATGGGTAAAGAATTTTATCTTCAAAGTAAATAGCATTTTCCTGTGCAAACTCTAGAAATAAATTCACGCCTGTAGTATAGGTATAACTGAATCTATCTTGTTCAAAAATCCAGCTTTTATCCATAGCTAATAAAAAAAGAATGGGATAACACTACCATGAAACACATATACAATATATATGAAATTTAATATGAAAATTTGGAGAAATTATTTTCAAGCCCAGAGCCAAAAAATGCTAAAGCAAAAAATAAGAATGGGAAATGATTGTTAATCTATGAAAGTCTTGGTTCTAAAGCAAAAAATGCTAAAGCAATAGCCACTAAGAATGGGAAATGATTGCAAGACACATAAGAAAAGTCCCATCCAGAAAGAAAATCATATTGTAAAATCAAAAGAACTGTAGCCAATGAGGAAAACAAACCACTGCATAAAAGGTTGTGGTATAATAGTTGGCTAAGAATGGGAACTGAAAACAAACCACTACAAAAAAATTGTATGCTTGGTATGAAAAATGTGACAAAAAAACAAAAAGAGAAGCAAGTGAAATAGAAATTTTATCCAACCAAAGAATATTACTGAAGAGATTCATAGCAATAGTAACACACACACTACTAGCACAAGATAATATTACTTCTTGCTGAACTGATTGCACACACACTACTAAGCCACTACAAACAAGATGAATACCCCCAAAAATCTATAAGAGCATATTACTTGGAATAAATGCAAGAAGATAGGGTTTTGATAATAATGTTAGTAGTAAACAAACGACAGAAAAATCAAACCACAACAAGATTCATAGTAATAAACCAAAATACGGCCAAAAAAATCATACCCTAAAGAACATGCTGGAACTTCAAAGATAATATTACTTCTAACCCTAAGGTCATCAAGATGAATACCCCCAAAAAACCCAAACATCGGGTGTAGCCAATGAAGAATCTCGTGACCACGAGATAACAACTTCTTGCCGATGCATGAAGAAACAGAGACCAAAAGTTCAGGAAGAAGGAAGAAATACAAGAAGATATACCAGTCGCGAGAAGGAAGAAATGCTCTCTCTCCCACTTTGTCCCTCGTCTGCTCTCTCTCATGATTCATTGTCGGAAGAAGCCAGTTGTGAGAAGCCAGTCGCAATATACATCTAAGAAGAAGCCAGTCGCCAAATTCAGAGAAGGAAGAAGCCAGTCCCGGGATTAGGGGTTTCGAGAATGCGTCGGGAGGGCATTGATGAATATAAGGTTTTGATAATAATTTTATTGGACGAAAATTTCCCTCCAATTATTTCATGCACTTAATCACATATTCCTAATTTTTTGCTCGAACTCAAGAGGCTCGTGTTCCATTTTGAACAAAAAAGAATCTGAGATAGATCGAGCTCGGCTAGTAATCGAGCTCAAGCTAATCGTACTCAACCTCGGGCTCGGCCCATAATGGAGCTCGACCTCATGGAACACAAGATCGAGCTCATGGAGTAATCGAGCTTGAGGACATTGGAGTCGAGCTAGTAAAAATAGTGTGCTTGGGAAAAAAACGCACGTCCGAGTGAAAAGCACATACTCGGGAGAAAAATGTTCTCTCGGTCTAAAAAATGCTCTCGAACATTAGTGTTGCAATAAAATATGATATATTTAAGGTAACAAAAGTTTAATAATAAAATATTAATAATATTAAGGAAAACCTCTGTCACAAAAAAATTTCATGATGTTGTTACAATTGATACATATTGTGAGAAATTATTTACTATTTGTAACGTAACATTAGTGTTGTTACAAATACTTACATTTATAGTAACAAATAAATTATTATTGTAACAAAATATAAAATATTCGTCACAAAAAATTACTTTTTGGTAACAACAAAAAACCTTTGTTACTAAATATATGTATTAGTAACAAACTGGGTTTCTGTTATATTTCAGTCCTTATAACATGTGCAGTTTGTTGTAGTGATACTACTTTTAAGCGCTATAAAAGTCCTTTTATTTACATTAAATGTAGAAGTCATATCATCATTTCAATATGCTAGCCTTTCATTCTCATATAGGATAATAAATGAATGAAACTAAGTATTTTTTGCTGCATAAATTTATATATTTTCTTACCTATGGACTAGTGATCCACCCGACTGAGGGACACGGTCAGTAACTCAAATAACTTATATTTTCTTTTTAAACTTAATTTCATAAGTCTTTTACTTAAAGTAAATGCGAGGACGAGTTGCATGAGCGTCTGCAGTTGTCCCCTGCATGGCGTGACATCACGGCGCGTATTTTCTCTCACTCTGACGTATTATTTAATAAGGAGAAAATGCGGGTTGTGACACAGGGCATCAAGGTTAGTGCTTCTGCACCTAAGATTTCTCATCTATTATTTGCTGATGATACCCAGTTGTTTGGCTCGGCAACTACAGGCATGACAAAATACTTCTCCTCCATTATACAAACCTATTTCTCCTATTCGGGCGAGGTGATTGATGCTACCAAATCCAGCATCCTATTTGGACCGAAAGTTCTGCCTACCTTCAAGGACCGGATTCTTCTTGAACTTGGCCACCAAAAAGTCAAAGCATTATCCTATCTCGGCATCAAACTCCGGCGTAGGCGTGCTCGGACCAGTGATTACGATGGCTTATTGTCTAAATTATCATGCAGAATTCGAAGTTTGGGATCTAGGCATATTTCTATGGCAGGGCGATTAACTCTACTACAAAGAACGCTGGCGGCAATCCAGGTACACACTCTTGACAATTCGCCGGTGTCGATCTCAGTGCTGAACAAAATTAATTCCTTTCTCAAGAACTTCTTATGGAACGGGTCAAGCAATAAAGGCAGTATTGACTTTGCTTGCTGGGAGAACATCTGCTTGCCGATGGAGATGGGAGGATTGGGTATCAAAAATATGGCGCTATGGTGGAGTATTTTAATGGGACGGGTAGTGGCACGCGTCTTGAATTCCGATGGAAGCCTGCTTGCTTGCTCTCTTGGTAGCAGATATGGCGAGACAGATTTATTCACCCGGAAAAGGAACCAATCGAAAATCTGGAAAACGATTGCCTTGGGAAATGGGATTATCACCCGGCATACATTCTAGAGTATAGGTTCTGGGCTCTCTTTTTCGACCCTTGATGACAATTGGCCAGGTAATATGCAACTATCAAAATGGCCCACTTTTGTAAATGTTCATGCTCTCCCTGACAAGGTTAATGGATTGTTGGATAGTGAGCGCAAGTGGTCGGATAATTGTCTCACTTGGTTTTGTGCTGATCTTATGGAGATTATCAGGTTTTTGCCGAGAAATGGTGAGGGAGAGGCTGACAAGCTCATCTGGGCACATACCGAGACGGAGAAAATGAATGCCGCTGCTACTTATTCTTCCGAGTGCAGCCCGTCTCACTATATTGGAAGCAATATTTGGAAAATCAAGTCGCAGCCGAGAATGCAAATGCTCCTATGGCGAGTTATTAATAATTTTCTCCCCACAAATCACTGTCTATACAACCATCGGCTCTGCAATGATGCCAGCTGTCCTTGGGGGTGTGGTGTTGAGGAAACGCTCCACCATATCCTCCATCTTTGCAGTTTCACTTCCAGGATAAAAACTGAAGGCTCCAGCTAAAATATCCATCCCAATATTCTCGGCCAAGACTTATTTGATTTCATCTACAATGACAATCTTACCAATGGGAATCCTGATGTTGCCACCTTCATTTGCTCAATCTTTTACAACATCTGGAAATCAAGGAACGCCAAGGTGCATGGTGAGCCATTCTCGCTCCATGCATCAATTATTATCAATGCTATTTTGGACACATCACATGGGAACTAGGCACCCCTTTGTAACCGCCAATCAACTTGGTCGCCCCCGCCCGATGGATGGCTGAAAATAAATTTTGATGGCTCGGTCTTGGAAAATAACATGGCGGGGCTGTGTTTCATTTTCTGAAATCATGATGGTGACTTGATCGCTGTCAGAGGTATCCCGCATAGAAGCCGATCGGTGAGTATGACAGAATTTTTGGCGGACAATGCTGGACTTCAACTTGCGACACACCATAGTGCTGGAATTGCTAGATTCATACTCAAAGGAGACTCAACGGATACCATCTCAAAGAAAAATGCAATCCTTTCCAGCTGCTAATCTGGGAATAATGAAGGCATGGTGGCCCACTACATGAAGGACCTACCAAGACTGGTGCTCTCGCAGGTTGATCGAAAGGCGAATTTCGCCGCCGACCACATTGCAAAGATTGCTTGCCATCTTGACTACGATTGGGTAAGAGGAATGTCTCTTACCAATGATTTCTCTTCCATTTTGAGGCATGATGCCAACTACATGTAGACTCTCTTTATATATATATATATATATATATATATATATATATATATATATATATATATATATATATATATATATATATATATATATATATATATATAGGCTAATGCCAAATTAAAGGAACCCAAAAACTTGTATTTCTCACAAGATGCTGGCGGAGTCCTAAGAGCAACATCTGCCGATCCCTGGTCAGCATCGTTTATGATTGAGACTAGGACGGTATATGATCGTCTTCGAGCCCCCAACTTTCATTCTTGATTAATGAAAACATCCTTGGCAAATGCTTTCGCATTGATTTGTATTTAATAAATCCAATAATTTCACCTCTGACTATGAAATACGAATGCCCCCGACCGTCCCTCTTAATCATTACTCTGATCCCAAAGGCCAACACAATAGGACTGAAATCCTGTGATGTTATCCCATGCTAATGTATCCAGAGCATAGGCTTGCTTTGAACACTCTAATTTCTTCAAAGTAATAGCACCGGAGGAACGACCCGGCCAATTAAGGACTGGAACGCATCGCCGGTATAAGGTATAGGCACAACGGTGCACACCGTGAGGCGGACTGACCGACCCAAACCAAAGTCCAACTACGAGCTTTTTAACTGGAACATCTTAAATATATGCTATTGGAGCTGGAATTACCACGGCTGCTGGCATCAGACTTGCCCTCAAATGGATCCTCGTTAAGGGATTTAGATTGTACTCATTCCAATTACCAAACTCAAAGAGCCCAGTATTGTTATTTATTATCACTACCTCCCCGTGTTAGGATTGGGTAATTTGCACGCCTGCTGCCTTCCTTGGATGTGGCAGCCATCTCTCAGGCTCCCTCTCCGAAATCGAACCATAATTCTCCATCACCCTTCACCACTATGGTAGGCCACTGTTGGGTACATTGGAATATATGTACCAGATTTGAAGAAGCCTCACCCTACTCAATGATATACATCAAGGTGTATTTGATGTGCTTTGAGTTTATTTGTGCAGGTTAAGTAACTGCAGGATTGCAGGAAAAGTTTCTAAGTCCATGTGTCGACACCTAGAAGAAAAGTGTCGACACTTAAGAAGGCTTTTGTCGACACTTAGAGAAGCTGTGTTGACACTTGGAGTAATTGTGTTGACACCAGGAAGGCAGAGTCGACACCAGAAGAAATGTGTCGACACATACAGGCAGTGTCAACACACAGTTAAGATATGTCTATATAATCAGTGTCGACACTTAGAAGCAGTGTCGACACCCAGAGAAACTTTGTCGACATCAAAAGTGTCAACACCAGGAGTCTATGTCGACACTCAGCGAACTTCAACAAAGTTTAAGTACATGTGTCGACACAAAGGAGATGTGTCGACACTCAGCAAAGTTTCAACACATGAAGGCAAGTGTCGATACAAAGGAGATGTGTCGACACTCAGCGAGATTTCAACACATGAAGGCATGTGTCGACACAAAGGAGATGTGTCGACACTCAGCGAGATTTCAACATATGAAGGCATGTGTCGACATAAAGGAGATGTGTCGACACACAACAGAAATCAACTAAGTATTGAAGAAGAAGGACTTGTGTCGACACACTCAATAAGTGTCGACACATTCTACAGAAGGCTTGTGTCGACACACAGGATCAGTGTCGACACATTCTGAAGAAGCAGTGTCGAGAAGCTGTTACAACAATACAAGGAGTTGTGTCGACACCATGAAGGCTAGTGTCGACACTTAGTCTATTTGTGTCGACACATAATGACTATCTGTCTCGACACTTTCAGACAGTGATAGAGATTTCAAGAAGTGACTGAATGACTTGACAGCTGCCATTTCAACCGGTCAACTGCAACTATCAGAGCTGTCAGAAAGTTGTTAGAAACCGGATCAGCCGGTTACCTTGGAGGAAGACTATTTATGGACCTTTCTCCTTCGACAGAAAAAAAATGAAGTGATCAATGAATTGACAAACAACACAACAAAGAAGAAGACCTTCAAGAGAAGATCTAAGAAGTTGGAGAGAGAGAGAGCTCCTTCTAGGAAGAGCAGCTGCTGAACCGGGCTGTTAAGTAAGAATCAGATTGAAATCTGAATCTCAAGACAGCAGTTGATTGAAGATCATCTGCACAGAAGATTCAACCCTACTGTGTTCTAATTCAAGAAGCTTTGAAGAAAGCCAAGGGTGGTTGATCTCTGCCTAGTTCTTCCAAGAACTCATCAAGAATCCAGTCAACTCATCTCTCTCTTTCAGAGTTGTGGTTAAATACTTTGTAAACTTTATTTTTTGTAGGATCTTGTATAGATCTGAGTTGTAACCCTAAACTATAAAGGCTGAGGTAGGGCTTTTGTGCCTGAATGTAGGAGATTCTATTCTCTGAGTGTAGGCCTTGATTGAAGGCTGAGGTAGGGTTGTTTAGCCTGAGTGTAGGTCTTGGTGAAGACTGAGTCGTAAGGCTTTGTGCCTGAGTTGTAGGAGTGGGGACACTCTGAGTTGTAGGAACCTGTTTGGGGTTCTGAGTTGTAAGATCTGAGGATCTGAGAAGAAGTGGAGAAGTTAGGCAAAATCTAGTACGCTACTAGATAGGCGAAGGGGGAAAGTGGATGTACCCAGACCTTGGGGAACCACTATAAATCTTGTGTGCACTCTGTGTACGTATGATTGTATGGTTGTTGTGTTGTGATAATTGTACAATTCATTTACTGTACTGTATTTATGCCTGAAAAGTTAAAAAGATATTGGTCACCTATTCACCCCCCCCCCCCCTCTAGGTGATTAGGCACTAGTTCTTTTAGCCACTATCCTACCATCGAAAGTTGATAGAGCAGATATTCGAATGATGCATCGCCGGCACAAAAGCCCATACGATCCGACAAGTTATCATGAATCATCAGGGCAACAGGCAAAACCTGCATCGATCTTTTACCTAATAAATGTGTCCCTTCCAAAAGTTGGGGATTTGGTGCACGTATTAGCTCTAGAATTACTACGGTTATATGAGTAGCACGTACCATCAAACAAACTATAACTGATTTAATGAGCCATTCACAGTTTCACAGTCTGAAATAGTTCATACTTACACATGCATGGCTTGATCTTTGAGAGAAGCATATGACTACTGCCAGGATCAACCAGGTAGCACAACCTCAACACAACATGAAAGCAACCCAACCTTTCACCATCAAGCAGGCGAAAGGAAGGGAGAAATCATGGTTGTATATGTTAAGAGGCAAGTTTGCCTCCAAAATAACTCACATTACCAAGGTTACAATGACACCAAAATATGCTTTTAATTTGCTGCTTCTAATAACAACATCATTGAGACTTATGGATCAGCAACCAGCAGACTGGATGTTTGGGTAGGCACATATATCTCGCCAAATATCTGATCAAATAATAACTGCAATATCAACCATTACCTATTTTTGCATTGAACGAAGAGGTAAGGATCAATCTTTCTTCAAATTCAATGTCAATATTGAGAATGGGATCAAAATGCAAGCAACATGACAGACACACCACATCCATAGTGACTTGTGGCCAACAAAATGAAACAAATGCTTTTAACATTGATCAGCAACACTGAAGGTACACCGAACAAAGTGAGCATTATTTAATGCAACTCATATGCCGCAAACAGTCTCAAAATAACCCACATATGCAAACCCCGATGACAACACAACAGGAGCCAAAAAGACCAAGCACTAAATAGGAGAAAAGAGCTCTGCATTGCATGAATGTTTTGGAGGATCGATGCACAAGAATAATCACATATGCATCGCACAATATAAAGAAGAAAATTTTGGGGCATGACATAAGATCTAAGCAAAGGCATATCATGCACAATAAGCACTAGCGCGCAATCAAATTTTCTTCCTTCTACCAGTATGTAATTCAGATACACAAAAATGAACCGCAAAGAGTGCAAAACCCACTAAAAGCTTAAAAATGTACAGCATGTCTAGCGTCTGCCCACGCATTATTCGACTCGTAATCCAAACTTTCAATAACAAATTTCCCTGGTGCGTGCCTTTTCGGGCCAGACAGGCATTTCTCCCACAGATTCTTATTTCTTGCACGGCTGCACATTTGTTGTCCGAGCGGGATTTATTTGCCACCCTACATAATTTTTGCGCGACTACGCAATTTTTGACATCGCACGTATTCTTTTGCTCGAGGGCATATTATTTGCCTGAGCGTGCATTTTTTCGTCGGTGCGTAGAATTTTTTGTCCATATTTGTTCGAATGCGCATTTATTTACAGGAGCGCATTTTCCTCTCATTCGCGTAATTTTACCCCCGACCACGCTATTTATTATTTATCTGATGCACACTAGCTTGTCAAATGAGTATTTTTTGTATGAACGCACAATTTTTGCATATACACGCATTTTTCGTCAGAACGTATTTTTTTCTCGGGGGCACATTATTTGCTTGAGCCTGCATTTTTTGCTGGGGCATAGAATATTCTGCTCATTTTTGTCCGGACGGGCATTTATTTCCCGATGCGTATTTTCTTATCATTCGTTTTTTCCTCCCGTCCACGATCTTTATTATCTGGTGCACATTTGATTGACGAACGCGCATTTTTTGCTTGTACGATACACGCATTTTTTGTCGGGACGCGCATTTTTCACCCTTTTGTGAATTTTACGCTCGGGCGCGCATTTTTTGCAGTGGCGCGCATTTTTCGCAAGGGCATGTATTTTCTTTGACACATTATTATGGTGACCAGAGTGATACAGAACTCAGTCATCATAATAATGTGTTGAAGGATTAATAAGATAAATTTGAGTGCTCGATAAGAACGATGATAGTCATCATACGGATCATATCTAGCATAATGGGATCGTATCGGTGTATCAACATGATTCCTGGAAGTGATGTTCTGTGATTGATAATAATCATCGAAGTATTGTAAAGATCTCCTATATGAGACTATTGGGAGTGGGTGTAAGTTGACTCGTAATCCTCAAATAGAGGATTTCTCATAAGTGTACACATTTCTAAGTAGTGATGTGTGGTTTCTTGAGGTGGCCTAATGGAATGCTCGTCTAGACTATTCACCATAACATTAAGGTTTTTAAACCCTTCTCACACTAGATATTATGCTTTCGGCTAACGTCGTCATTTGGTGGGCAAAAGGTATAAACCACAGGGGTGTTTCATTCCCTTCGTTTCCACGACTCGATTGACCAAGCTCAACTCGACGTATCTCAGAGTTTTACCACTTGAGAGTGTTCATGTGGTGAATTGTGATGGGGTGAACTCATACTCACTAACCTATCACACGTGGGTGCATGCAAACAGATAAGTAAAATACAAATGTGTGATTATGCTATATTTTTTCTGAAAAAAAAATAGTTTGTGGGGTTCATATTGTACGTAGGGCGGGCCGAAGGATATGCGGTGTGAGTGTATTTGCATATCATGTCGAGTGTCGTGCCCTTGGGAATGCTCGTCTTGACTATTCACCATAACACTAAGGTTTTTCATCACATACGCTGAGAGTTAATATATTGTTGTGATAAATATATGAAAGTCTAATTGCTTGTGAATGATTGATTTTAAGGATTAAATCAGATGAGATAAATCTAAGTGCCTAATTGTTTATGAATGATTAATTATAAGGAAGGAATCAGATGAGATAAATCTCACGACATGAAGTATGTTGTTCAAGGTGGCTTGCCACCAGCGTTGATGTTGAACCCTTAAGTGCTTGGGAGCATGGAAATGTGAAAGGGTGTAATTGCGTGAGTATTTTACCGTGCTGGATTGGTAATGATGAAAAGGGACTCGGTTGGAGCCCTTGGATGGTCGATGGCAAGGCCATGTGAATTGGCATCTAGTGTGAGTTGACACGCAATGTCATAATTCTGGGTTAAGGATAGTGTGATAGGTGTACGGGCTCGCCAGTCGTCACACTGACGAGAGTTAAGAGATAGACTTTGAACGGTTGGGCTTGGCCCTCAGTTCTCATTCCCGAGAGATTTATCTATGGGCTCGCCAGTCGTCACACCGATGGGAGTTGAGAGATAGACTTTGAACAATTAGGCTTGTTACTCGGTTCACATTCCCAGGAGTCTTTCCATGCCACACGATAGACTAGTTTGGGTTGTGTTCTTAGTGCACATCAACCCAAGACCCCACTGAGCCTTAGTATGCATTGAGCTTCGTAGTTGTGTTCTTAGCTTTGAGGCGTACAGAGGCCTAGGCCAGGTAGTGTGGAGACCAGCATAGTAGTGGAAAACTCATTTCACTATCACCGTCTCGCCACGATGGCTAGCGCCTTAGAGTTTAGCTACCTGCTTGAAATGTGGAAAGTACAAGTCTGTGTCGACATAGCAGTGTGAAAGGGAAACTAGATCTGATATACTCTAGAGGGGGGGGGTGAATAGAGTATATGGTGCTTTTAAAACACAAAAAAACTTTTGCAAAGCTTTACAACAATTGTTGTAATGAGTGTGAGCAGGGAAGCAGAAATAAAACTAATCACAAAACTAAGCTATGCAAGAGCTAAGCACAAGAAAATCTAGGCCAGAAACAAAAAGAAAACAAGCAGAACCAGAGGACACAAGGAAATATAGTGGTTCACCAAACTTGGGTACATCCACTCTTCTACCACCCTAGGTACGAATCCACTGCAGGATGAGTTGATCAGGTGTCCTGGCCACCAATGAGCTTTTGATAAGGTGCTCAAAAACCAAATCAGATTTTTTGATCAGCTGTCTTGCCACCAATGAGCTTTTGACAAGGTGCTCAAAAACCAGATTCAAACTTTTGAAGGGAGTTTGAAAAACCCTTTACAGAGTGGGGGTGAGAGAGTTATGGCAGTCTTCTCTTTCTCAATCAACTGAGAAGACTAAGTGGATTGATGTCAAAGCTCCCCCTGAATCCTTGAAATCTTTTGGAAGAAAAGCTTTGCTGAGGGTGATAGGCCTTCAAAGATTGATCTCCAGCAATAGATGATTTCAGCAAGCTGAAATGTTGAGTGTCTGGAGTCTTGAAATGGTGTTGGCCTTGAACACTTTGAGAGCTGAAGAGATATGAAGAATGCTTGATCTCTTTGATGAGTGTTCTTCAGAATTCTTCTTGACAGAAAATTTTGAAAGAGTCTCTGTATACTGAGTTGTGTGTCCTATTCTTGTCAATCTCTATCTTGATTCAAAAACATTCTATCTTTTATTCTCTGTGCCAGAATAGAATATCACTCTGTCAAAGATAGCCGTTGGTCTGCATTGATTACAGCCTTAATTGCATAATTTCTTCTGAAGGAAAGTCCACTGAATTATTCCTTGAAAAATCCCTTGAAACTTGGTCCAGAAGTAAATGAAAATGGCTAGCAGATCTTCTGAATTAAATGCAGAATAACTTCTAACTGATTTGAATTTGAATTCTAGAAGATAACTGAAAACGTCGAACTGAGCTCTGCTATCGTCGAGCTGAGCTCAGCGAACTGGAAAATTCAAGCAACAAAATAATCGTCGATCTGAGCTCAAAGATCGTCGAACTGAGCTCAGAGATAAGGATCCAATGCAGAGTCAAAATCGTCGACCTGAGCTCACCGATCGTCGAATGGAGTTCGACGATATTGTGAAGTTGAGCTCAGCGATCGTCGAGTGGAGCTCGACGATATTATGAGGTTGAGCTCAGCGATCGTCGAATGGAGCTCGACGATCTGTAGAAGTTGAGCTAGATGATCGTCGACCGGAGTTCGACGAATCGTCGTGCTGAGCTCGACAATTAGACTTGGTCTACAGAAAAACTTGGTCTTCAGGGCAGCTTCCAATCCTAGACTTCTAACCCTTAGACTCAATTCTAATTGACCTATTAAGCTATACAGAAGGTCAAACACAGATTCCTAGAGACATAGTGATACTGACCCAAATTAGTAATAGGGTGTTCCAACAATCTCCCCCTATTTGGGTTAGGAAAACTATTTACAGACTTTGGAAAAATTAAATAACATCATACAATCAGAAAAGCATAAAAACAACAACAGCTAGACACATTGCAGAAACATCACAGAGATATATATATATATGACATCCAGATAGCAGTTCAGAAAAACCAAAGATTGTCACCTTACAGAGTTACTTCTTCTCTTTGCTTTTAACCATCTTGATTTCTCTGTTAGGGTTCAGGGCTTCCTTGTTAGACCTAGTGTCATCAGCTGCACCCAAGTATGTTTGCTTTGAAGTCCTGGGAACCACAGCAGCAGGATGCAACTCCATGTATCTGTCTGCATCAAAGAACTTGCTGGAGGCATATCTTTCTAACTCCTTTTGTCTTTGCTCTGACATGGTAGAAATATTAGAAGTGTATAAGCCTTGCTCTCTGGCTTTCTTTATCTGGTCTAATGCAGCCATTTCTTTCATTCTAGCAGTCCAAGAGGCTGGGTTCTTTTCAGGGTCCTCAAATGGTACAGGTGGCTCATACCTGTTGGAAGAAGTGTCTTGAGGAGGCCTAGCAGACACTGTCTCTTTGAGCTTAAAGGGGAATGGACCAGAAGTAGTATCAGATGAAGCATGTCCTCCCCTAGAGTAAGGGTGCTGCCTGGAATGCCCTTTAGAATATACCTGAATATCTCTTTGACTTCCCCTGTATCCTCCTCTCCTGGAATAAGAACCCATAGATTGGCTTTCCCTTTGATAAGATCTGGCATGGGGTTGATAGGGAGCCTGGCTTCTAGCTGGGGCTTGACTGGCAGAGCTTCCACCTGCACCTACATCAGGAGGAGGTGGTGGAGGAGGATAAGGGTGCTGGAACTAGGAGGAGCCCTTCTCATACTTTCTTTTCTTCTTCATTGCTTTCAGCTGATTTTTAGAGTACTGCATCCAATGTTCAGTAATTTGGCAGTTATGCAGAATATAGTAAGGAATATCATTATCATCTTTTACTTTTGCAGGAGGAACCCTTTTCATAGCCTTGCTTCTA
Organism: Platanthera guangdongensis; assembly: GCA_039583875.1. NCBI lineage: Eukaryota > Viridiplantae > Streptophyta > Magnoliopsida > Asparagales > Orchidaceae > Platanthera > Platanthera guangdongensis. Next base: position 11,234,684 of record CM077159.1, on the reverse strand, counting down.
GCTTTCCTCTTCCTAGCAATAGTGGCAGCAGAGTCATCAGAGTCTGTCTTGAACTCATCAGAGTCAGAACTCTGGGCATCATATATAGCATCTATCTTCTTCATAAGATCTTTCTTCAGTTGAATTGCAGCAGATGAGGCAGAAGCAGAAGGGGCAGCAGCAGGAACAGCAGCAAATGGGACAGCAGATTCAGCAGCAGATGCAGAAGCAGAAGCAGAAACAACACTAGTAACTTCAGGAGTGATGGCAGCAGCAGCTTCAGTAACAATAACAAAATCTTCAGCAGATGGAGCAACAGAAGCTGGAGAAGTGACAGTAGCAGTGACATCATCAGAATCTGCAGCAGGCTCAAACACAGTGGCCTCTGTCATCAGAAAATCCTGGGATGTTTGCTCATTAGAAGCAATTTGAATTTCAGCAGCAGGGAGAATAACTTCAGCATTAGCATCAACAATTTCAGAAGCAAAGGCAGACTTTTCTTCATCAGCAGCAGCAGCAGTAATCACTGAGAGTACAAAGGAGAAAATAATGCTGGGGTCACAGCCAGAGAAAGGCACCAGAGCCTTGGACAGATCTTCTGGGGGCTGGACAGCATTAGGCTCTGGGAGATGGCTGAAGTATGCAGTATCAAAGGTAGAAAGCAAAGACCTTAGGTCTATTTCCAAAACTGCAGTAGGAGCCTGGACTGGAGTAGCAGCAACAGGAGCAGCAGATACAAAAACAACAGCAGCAGCAGTATCAACAACAGGAGCAGAAGCAGCAGCAACAGCAGTATCAACAACAGGAGCAGAAGCAGCAGCAACAGCAGCATGAAGGCTGGCTTCATATGGCATCTCCCCCTGCCTGGATGCAGATACATCTGTATCAAGGCACACTGCTGGAGGTGCTGCCTGAGGAAGGAGGGAGGAAAGCCTGGCAGATAGGGCTGCCACTGACTGTTGTAGAGGAGCTAAGGAGACCTCCATGAGAAGAGAGAGCCTGGGGGCAAGTAGCTCATACAACTTGTCAGCTAAGGCTGGCAGATCTACATGCTCAATAGCAGGAGCAGAGGTAGATGGTATAGGGATGGCTGAGTAAGCTGGAAGTGGAGGGCTGGAGAGTGGAGGGATGGATGGCTGAGGTGTGGGGATGGTGGAGATGGATAAGGGGATGGGTATGGATGGAGTGAATGTTGGTTGGTCAATGATGTGGAGGAGGAGATCTTGGAATAAGGTTGAGGAGGAGGGTAATTCTGGAGGAGAAGAGGGGGAATCATCCATGTAGGATTCATCCAGAAGGGTGAATGATGGTATGGATGGAGATGATGTGACATCTGGTGGTGGATAGGAGAACAATGGGTAGAAATGGTCTACTGGAGGTGATGAAATGGTTGTTGGAGATGGAATTGATGTTGGAGATGGGCTGGAGATGGTAATTGTGGATGAAGCTGGAATGGTGGATGGAAGAGGTAGGGTTGGGCTTGGAGGAGGAGAGGAAGCAGCAATAGCAGCAGCCAGGTCTTCTGCAGGAGCAGAGACCTGTGGGGGAGTGACTCTTTGAGTCCTGGTGCCTGAAGGAGCACTAGAAGAGGGCCTGCTGGGCTTGCTTATCTGCCTGTCCCACTTGCCAAAGAGGGCACAGGTGAGTCTCTTGGAGGCATTAATGTGCACTCCAGAGGAGACCAGCAAGGCAGGGCATTTATTTTGCAAGAAGACTCCAAGGATCCTTCCAAAATTAACAAAACTTTTATTGATTTTCTTCTTTATCAGGTCAAAGAATACCTCTCCCCAGTTCAAGCTTTTCTTATCTACCAGAGCTCCCATGAGGCAGAGCTGATGTCTGGAGATAGTATCATGAGCTGAGTGCTTTGCCAGCAGCACTTTTCCTACAACATCTGCTAGGAACCTGTACTCAACAGACAAGTTCCTTTTGAATAACTTGCTAGGGTTTCCCGCTGGATGACCCATCCTGGCAAGTATATCAGAAAATTCCTCCCCAGATAATTCAGCAAAGTCTTCTCCATTTCTCAAACCAAAGACCTCTGTTAAAACTGTGGGGGTCAGAGGTACCTGAGTGCCAGCAATAGATCCAACTATTGTGTTGTTGTCAAGGTTGTGAGTAGTATAGACCCATTCCTTTATTTCATCTGAAGCAAGCTTGATTCTAGTGGTCATGAGGGCAGACAAGTTCTGATCCTTGAATAAACTCAAAATGTCCTGGAAGATTTGATCAGTAGTGTTGAATGAGTCCAGATCAATGTCGAATCCTGCATCGAACTTCATGGCGGCTAGAACAGCAACTGATACGGCCATTGTACCTGCAAAAATTTAACAAACAAAACGAACAAGCGTAGAACTGTTTGGAGGGAAGAAAGTTCTTGCAGAGAAATTGAAAGCGCAAGAGAGAACGACGGCGAAAAATGAGTTTTATATTAGGGTTTGACGCAGAATTGGAAAGATCGTTGAACTCAGTTCGACGATCGAGGCTTCTAAAGGAATCTGAAGAGACTCCAACATCGTCGATCTCCATTCGACGATCTGGAAAGGCGTCGAGCTCCGTTCGACGATCGTTCAGGGGACAAAATCGTCGAGCGCCGTTCGACGATCGTTGACCGGAAGAGATAGTTCATACTATCTAAGGGGCGCCGAACTCAGTTCGACGATTCTGGGAATCGTCGAACTCCGTTCGACGATCTTTGGGGAAATCGTCGAGCGCAGTTCAGAGATCAGAAAATTCTAGACACTAAGAAAAATCAGAATTTTTGCCTAGTCTTGGTCAATTTTTAGCTTTCCAAAATCTTGGGTATTATTTAAGACTTCCTCCATCTAACATTCCTAACTGATTTAGGAAGAAAGTGTGTTTCTTTTCATCCAATGGCTTGGTGAAAATATCTCCCCTTTGTAAATCAGTTGGGATATATTGCAGTTCAATTTTATTCTTTTCAACATTGTCCCTTAAGAAGTGATGCCTAATCTCTATGTGTTTTGTCCTACTATGGAGGACTGGATTTTGAGCTATGGAAATAGCACTTGTATTGTCACAAAAGATTTTTGACTTCTCTAAGTTGTAACCATAGTCTAGGAGTTGATTTTGAATCCACAGTATTTGTGAACAACAACTACCTGCAGCCATATATTCAGCTTCAGCAGTTGAAGTTGACACAGATGTTTGTTTCTTACAAAACCAAGAGACAAGTCTATCACCAAGGAACTGACAAGTTCCACTGGTGCTTTTCCTGTCAATTCTGCATCCAGCATAATCAGCATCAGAGAATCCAGTTAACTCAAATGCTGAATCTTTTGGATACCAGAGACCTAGATTTGGACAACTTTTAACATACCTGAGAATCCTCTTTACTAATGTTAGGTGTGACTCTCTAGGGCTTACTTGGAACCTAGCACATATACATGTAGCAAACATTATATCTGGTCTACTAGCTGTAAGATACAGTAAAGAGCCAATCATTGCTCTATATGTTGTCTGATCAACAGGTTTCCCATGTTCATCAGCATCCAATACAACATTGGTAGGCATGGGTGTTTTCATACAAGATGCCTCAGACATACCAAATTTCTTAACCAACTCATTAGCATATTTGGTTTGAGAAATAAAGATGCCTTCAACATGTTGTTTGACTTGCAATCCTAGGAAGAAGGATAGCTCACCCATGCTACTCATCTCAAATTTAGAATGCATTAGATTAGAAAACCTTCTGCACAATTTTGAGTCAGTAGAACCAAAAATGATATCGTCTACATTATTTTGTACTAGTAGGGTATGGGACTTATGGGTTCTAATAAAAAGAGTTTGGTCTACTCTACCCCTGATAAAACCATTTTCCAAGAGAAAGCATGCTAGGGTCTCATACCATGCTCTAGGAGCTTGCTTGAGACCATATAATGCTTTATTTAATCTAAAAACATAATCAGGATAAGTTGGAGAGATAAAACCTGGAGGTTGTCTGACATATACTTCCTCTTTGATGTCTCCATTTAAGAAAGCACTCTTGACATCCATCTGATAAACCTTGAAGCCTTTGTGAGCTGCATAAGCTAAAAATATCCTGATGGCTTTTAATCTTGCAACAGGTGCAAAGGTCTGGTCGTAGTCAATTCCTTCTTCTTGATAATATCCCTGGGCAACTAGCCTTGCCTTGTTCCTTATTATTACTCCTTGATCATCCAGTTTATTTCTGAATACCCATTTTGTTCCAACAATGGAATGATCCTTAGGCTTTGGCACTAGTTCCCATACTTTGTTCCTCTCAAATTGATGCAACTCCTCTTGCATGGCAATGATCCAGTGTGGATCTTGCTCTGCATCTTGAATGGACTGAGGTTCAATTTGAGAAAGGAAGCAAGTGTGCAACAGGTTTTGGTTGACCTGATTTCTGGTTTGCACACCAGCTGAGATTTCTCCAATTATCTGGGAAATTGGATGGTCTCTTGATGTTACTAGATCAACAGGGGGTGTTGATTTTTCACCAACCTGTGTTGTTGTTTCCTCTTGTGGTACAACAACTGGCTCTTCAGGTTGTGCTACAATTTGCTGAGCATTGCTTTCATCTTCACTGCTTTCTTCTTCTTGAGCAACCTGTAGCTTGTTTATATCTTCAACTAGAGAGAGTTCCTGCAAAGGTTCTATGGTAGAAGAAATCTTCTCCTTGAAAGACATGTTAGTTTCATCAAAAGAAATATGAACAGATTCCTCAATTTTCAAAGATGATTTATTATAGACCCTATAGGCCTTGCTGATCATGGAGTATCCCAGAAACACTCCTTCATCAGCTTTGGCTTGAAATTTTGCTAAATATTTCTTGTCATTATTGTGAATATAACAAATGCAACCAAAAATTCTGAAATAGTCAACTTTAGGTTTCTTCCCTTTGAGTAATTCATAGGGAGTCTTTCCCTTTAGTTTATGTATCAGACTTCTGTTCAGCACATAGTTGGAGGTGTTCACTGCCTCTGCCCAAAAGGATAGAGGTAGATGAGCATCTGACAACAATGTAGTGGCAGATTCAATAAGGGTTCTATTTTTCCTTTCAGCTACCCCATTTTGTTGAGGAGTTCTAGGAGCTGAGAAAGTATGCCTGATCCCTTCACTCTGACAGAACTCTTGCATAAGAAGAGAATCAAACTCTGTCCCATGATCACTTCTGATCAGGGCAATGTGAGTATTGAACTCAATCTGTATACATTTGAGAAACTCTGTCAGACACTTAAAGTTATCAGACTTCTTCCTTAGAAAGAACACCCAAGTGAATCTAGAGAAGTCATCTACAATTACTAAAGTGTAGGATTTCCCTCCTAGGCTTTGTACTGTGATGGGTCCAAATAGATCCATGTGTAATAGATACAATATCCTAGGTGAATCACTCTTATTAAGTGACTTAAAACTGTTTTTAGTTTACTTGCCTAATTGACAAGCCTTGCAGAGTCCTTCCTTCTTGTAGGGGCCAGAAGGTAGTCCTCTAACAAGGTTGTCCTTGGAGAGCCTAGCAATAGTTCTAAGGTTTAGGTGTCCTAGTCTTTTATGCCATAAAACATTTGGTCTACAAACTGAGTTAAACAGGCAAATATATATCAGTTGAAAGAAAGTCTACTAGATAGATGTTACCTGTCCTTTTACCTGTCAACACAGTTGTGTTGTCCTCTGACTTAATTTTGCATAAGGTTTTGTTGAAGGTCACCTGGTAGCCTTCATCACACAGCTGACTGATGCTGATTAGGTTATGCTTCAGTCCTTCCACATATGCTACCTTCTTGAAGGTTACTGAACCAATCTGGACTGCACCATATCCTTTAGTTTGTCCAAAGTTGGAATCACCAAAGATAACCTTGGGTCCAAGCTTGGCTCTAAAGGCAGTGAGGTTGTCCTTGTTCCCTGTCATGTGCTTAGAGCACCCATTATCCAAATACCATTGCTGGTTAGATGTTGGATAGGTCTTCACCTGCACATAAAACAATTCACTTATTTTTGACCCAGTTTACCTTGGGCCTAGGTTGATAACCTCTAAATTCAGAAATGAAAGACATCCCTGGCTGATTCTTATATCCTTCAGGATGATATCTCCTTGGAGGTATAATCCATTCAGTATAAGGGTTAAAGGTTTCGGATGAAGAACCCTTAGGATTCAATTTTGACTTGCCTTTGAGAGAGTTTCCAGAGCTCTGACCTCTGTTCGACGATCTTGGAGCTGCGTTCGACGATCGTGGGTCAGATCATCGAGCTCCGTTCGACGGTCGACTATGGTTGAGGTCAGGTATATGGGATCGTCGACCTGCATTCGACGACTTTGGCTGAGATCGTCGATCTGCGTTCGACGATCTGTCCTGAGATCGTCGAGCTGCGTTCGGCGATCGTCGATCTTCATTCGGCGATCGTCGATCTCCGTTCGACGATTTGTGCTGGGACTTAGTTTTCTGAGGCAGATCAGAATTTTTCCTGACAACCTCTACAACTCTCTTTCCCTTGTCAGAAATGAACTTGATAGGAGTTGTCAGAACAATAGGTTGGCTGGATGAGGCACCCAAGCCCAGTGTACTGTTGAATCTTTAGTTCACTGTGCTTGTGATGTCCATCAGCTTGATGCTTCTCCCATTAAGGGATTCTTCAAGCTTCTTGGCCTCAGAGAGCTCACTTTTCAGTGTAGCTATCTGTTCCCTATAGTTCTCCAACTCCTGAGAGAGTTTGAGGTTTTCTGACTTTAAAACATTTTGTTCAGATAATTGATTTCTGAGAGAGATGATCTCTTTCTCAGACTTTAGCAGGTCTAAACATAGTGCTTTAAATTCAGATTTAAAATCTTCTGAAGTAAAATCAAAAGTGTTGATTACCTGATCTTCTTCAGGTTGAGTCTCTGAGTCTGACTCTGACTCCTCTTCCTCTGAGTTGTGTTGTGAGGCATTGATTGCCATCATGCAGAACTCCTTTTCCTCTGCATCATCCTCATCATCACTGGAGCTGGAAGAGGCTTCTGACTCCTCTTCAGTCTCACTCCAGGATTCAGCAACAAACCCTTTCCTTGTATGCTTATTTTTGCTGAAAGAAGGTTTGCTATTGCCACTCCTTTTGGAGTCTTTCTCCTTTCTTCTCTCTTTTCTTTCCCTTCTGTCCTTGTTCTTGTTCTCTGTACAGTCAGGAACTATATGCCCTGGTTTCCTGCAACCAAAGCAAATAATGTCTTTGTTATTGCCAGTGGACTTGTCATACCTTGGCTTATCCTGCTCCTTGTATGATCTTCTTCTGAAGTCCTTTCTGGCCATCTTATAGAATCTTTTGGCCAACAAGCTGAGAAGTTCATCATTGCCTGTTCCTTTTTCTTCAGGCAGATCCTCAGTTGCCTTGAACGCTATGGTCTTCTCCTTTCTTGTGGCTGGTGAAGCAGCCTTCTGTTCTTCCTCTCTGTTCTTGATGAGTAGCTCATAAGATTTGAGCTTACCCAACAAGGCTTCAGTGGTTATCTCATTCAGACTTCTGGCATCTTTAATTGGCCAGATTCTTGAATCCCATATGCTGGGAAAGCACATTAGGATCTTGTCATTAAGTTCTGTCAGTGAGATCTCTTTGTCTAATGTCCTCAGTTCACTGACAATTAGACTCAGTCTGTTGTACATGTCTCCCACTGACTCAGTTTCTCCCTTCTTGAAGTTCTCATATTGGGAGATGAGATGGGATCTTCTGTCCTTTCTCTCATCAGCTGAGCCTGAAACTATTTCTGAGAGCTTGTCCCAAATCTCCTTGGCTGAATTACATTCAGCTACCTTTTGAAAAATGTCATCTGACATTGTCTGAGCTAGAATGTTCATAGCCTTGACATCAGCTACTTTCCACTTTTTGATGTCAGCATCTGTTCCTGATGGAGGTGGAATAGCATTTGTGCTTGTGCTCTCTGGGGGTCTTGGACACACTGTCAAAACAGAATTAAAAATATCTTCGTCAATAGAATTCATGTAGAGTCTAATCCTTGCTTTCCAAAGTGCAAACTTTGACAGATTGCACACTGGAGGTCTGATGCTAGCATAATCTTTGTTTTGGGCCATGATTTGTGCAAACAAAATCTAATAATAGCAAAAAGATCTAGTTTGGGATCTTGGGGTTCAGGTGTTAGCCTGTACAACCAATCAGGTATGGTATGTTTAACCAACCTGCCTATGATACTAATTGAAAGGGAAACTAGATCTGATATACTCTAGAGGGGGGTGAATAGAGTATATGGTGCTTTTAAAACACAAAAAAAACTTTTGCAAAGCTTTACAACAATTGTTGTAATGAGTGTGAGCAGGGAAGCAGAAATAAAACTAATCACAAAACTAAGCTATGCAAGAGTTAAGCACAAGAAAATCTAGGCCAGAAACAAAAAGAAAACAAGCAGAACCAGAGGACACAAGGAAATATAGTGGTTCCCCAAACTTGGGTACATCCACTCTTCTACCACCCTAGGTAGGAATCCACTGCAGGATGAGTTGATCAGGTGTCCTGGGCACCAATGAGCTTTTGATAAGGTGCTCAAAAACCAAATCAGATTTTTTGATCAGGTGTCTTGCCACCAATGAGCTTTTGACAAGGTGCTCAAAAACCAGATTCAAACTTTTGAAGGGAGTTTGAAAAACCCTTTACAGAGTGGGGGTGAGAGAGTTATGGCAGTCTTCTCTTTCTCAATCAACTGAGAAGACTAAGTGGATTGATGTCAAAGCTCCCCCTGAATCCTTGAAATCTTCAGGAAGAAAAGCTTTGCTGAGGGTGATAGGCCTTCAAAGATAGATCTCCAGCAATAGATGATTTCAGCAAGCTGAAATATTGAGTGTCTGGAGTCTTGAAATGGTGTTGGCCTTGAACACTTTGAGAGCTGAAGAGATATGAAGAATGCTTGATCTCTTTGATGAGTGTTCTTCAGAATTCTTCTTGACAGAAAATTTTGAAAGAGTCTCTGTATACTGAGTTGTGTGTCCTATTCTTGTCAATCTCTATCTTGATTCAAAAACATTCTATCTTTTATTCTCTGTGCCAGAATAGAATATCACTCTGTCAAAGATAGCCGTTGGTCTGCATTGATTACAGCCTTAATTGCATAATTTCTTCTGTAGGAAAGTCCACTGAATTATTCCTTGAAAAATCCCTTGAAACTTGGTCCAGAAGTAAATGAAAACGGCTAGCAGATCTTCTGAATTAAATGCAGAATAACTTCTAACTGATTTGAATTTGAATTCTGGAAGATAACTGAAAACGTCGAACTGAGCTCTGCTATCGTCGAGCTGAGCTCAGCGAACTGGAAAATTCAAGCAACAAAATAATCGTCGATCTGAGCTCAAAGATCGTCGAACTGAGCTCAGAGATAAGGATCCAATGCAGAGTCAAAATCGTCGACCTGAGCTCACCGATCGTCGAATGGAGTTCGACGATATTGTGAAGTTGAGCTCAGCGATCGTCGAGTGGAGCTCGACGATATTATGAGGTTGAGCTCAGCGATCGTCGAATGGAGCTCGACGATCTGTAGAAGTTGAGCTAGACGATCGTCGACCGGAGTTCGACGAATCGTCGTGCTGAGCTCGACGATTAGACTTGGTCTACAGAAAAACTTGGTCTTCAGGGCAGCTTCCAATTCTAGACTTCTAACCCTAAGACTCAATTCTAATTGACCTATTAAGCTATACAGAAGGTCAAACACAGATTCCTAGAGACATAGTGATCCTGACCCAAATTAGTAATAGGGTGTTCCAACACAGTGTGTGTGTGTGTGAGCATGGGTGAGTCATCATATAGCATTTATAATATTACCTTGCATCACATAAGATTCTTATCATATAAGTTTGTATAGGCACTCTTATATGGTGAGTTACTTTACTATTAAGTCAATCCTTAACTTATAAATATTTATGGTCATTTTTATAAGTTAAGTTACTTTTTTGTTATAGATCTATATTCGTTTTTTGGATGAATGTTGCCTGTGTACAACTGCTAGAGTAGAATGTTGATATTGTTGTTATTTTATGTTTCTATTACCACTCATGATATATAGAAGATATACCACATGCTTGTTATTACTGCTTATATATATTGTACCCTCTTCTTTTCTTCGCCTGGTTCCTGAGAGACGTCGGGGGAGCGGATGTGATAGTCAATTAACGGTGGCTACGTCTTCCATTTTAGAAGCAAACCCAGCAGATAGAGCAGCAACAGCAAGTCATATAGCAGGGTAGCCAGGCCATGGTGACAGGGCCTGATACGACGTTACCTTCGTTGCTATCAGTTACATATGTGGGTTTTTAAGAGACTTGTGATTTTAGCAATTTTGGTGTACTCTGATATTAAAGAAATGTTGTAGCTTCTTATTATTGTTGTATTTGTTTGGACTTATATAATTGTGTGGATTTTGACTTATATATATATATATATATATATAGTTTATGTGGGGTTGGCATGGATGATATTGGTGTTAGCCCGCAGGATATGCCTCTTATAGCATTGGTCGACCTGTGTGTCGGCGTTACCACAAGGCGGTTGTTCTGCGTATAAGACTCCCCTCAAACATGTCTTGTGTTACGTGAGGAGGGTCTTACAAATGGTATCGGAGGGAGCTTTCGATCCTACGACCTTAGGGCCTGACACCACGCAGAATAAAATGCTCAACCGCCGCATTTAGGGCCTGCTACCACATAGACCACATGATCTCATATGAGTGTATGAACAGGAACTCTCCAAATATTTAACCTAAGGTCTAAGATTATTTCTTAAAATAATTAGAAATAATAATAATTTTTCCAAATTATTGTTATACGTACATTTTCATGAAAAGTGTTCAACATTAAAGTTGTAGATCTCGATGAGATGTTCAACTCTCATGTTGAACATGTTTTGATTTGAAGCAATTTAGACCCTCG